>OZ025291.1:268818106-270083606 GCA_964019185.1 Maratus speculifer | reverse complement strand
TGTGCCTAGTGTGGGGCCTTAATGACACCTATGACAGAGAATCCTGAATTTTCATTCCAGTCATGAAGATACTGGAATTTTATATTGTGGCACATACATTATCAACTTACAACCTTTGGTTGATTGTTTATCTTACCGACACTATAGGTTATTTTGTGCCTTATAGCTTTTTTTTTTATTATTGCTGTCCCATAACTCTTAATGAGGAGGTATGAGACACATTTTGAAACTTACGTCTTCTTTAAAATAAAATAGTATTTGTACGTTATGTTTCTATATTGTTCAGGGGGATTAAAAAGTGTTTTACCTTGCATCCTATAAATTGAAATTTTTCTTTTTGTATATAAAAAAAAAATCTTACTTTTGTAAAAAAAAGTCCCACACCACCCCACTCTCCCCTATATAGTTATTATATATTAATACACCATTTACATGAAAATAGAATTTTTATCAATAGTATTAAAATACAGTTTAAGGGCTAACAGTTTATTGTATATCCTTAGGTTTTTACCACCTTCTCCCCAGGTTTTTACCGGTAAAAAGCCAACCCTGTTTATTGGTCTTGTTTCAGAACGGGTGGAATAAAAGATTGTTAAAAATTATATCATTAGAAAAATGTTTAAGATTTATAAATGACAGTGCAAAAATCACCTTCAAAACACGAGATCTTCATCACCAGCGGGAAAATTTCACATTTGTGTAAAATTACGATATAAGTTTTTATTCATTGTTATATTTTTTGAACACACACTATTTCTGTAAACTATTCTGAAAGTTCAGTGGAGTAAATACAGATTGTTTTCCTTTTATAATTTGAATGTTCATGACTAAAAATTTGTCATATCGGATGATGTTGATGATTGAGAAAGGGGGGGGGGACTGATTACGGTCTAATCAAATTTAAATTACTATTATTGAAAAAAAAAATATTGATTTTTATTTAACCATAAAATTCTGCTACTAAATAAGGTTTAATGCGAAAGAATACTTTCGAAAAAAAATGGGTGTAAATCTGCATAGCCGATAATCAGATCATAAGGTATATTCATTTCAATTCCCTAACATTTTCTCACCTTTTTGAAAGAAAATGAAACCAAAAGTATGAAAATATGAAGAATTGGGAGTAAGAAAACATAATGGTAAACCGAAGATACCGCTAAATTCGGGTTTTTAGGCATTTCCCACCAAGGTATGACTTGGCTGACTAATAACGCTTTAATATGCAAATCGAGGTTTTATCCGTGATTTTTATCCTTAAATGAGACTAAATGATTGTCCGTGCTACCGCCCCCCCCCCCGATCTAATCTTATTATGAAGATTATTTTGGAAATAATGGTGGTCAATAAGGAAAATATTAATAATGAAAACCCTGTAAATAAGTTTTGATTACTTTAAGATTTGCAAGTATTCAATTGTCTTAAATGAAAAAGTTACCCCCCCCCTCTCAAATAAAGACAAATCAGGTATACTGAAACAATATTAGAGAAGTTACGCGAGGCTGCAATATGGTGTGAATTAGCCTTTACAGGAGGGGTTCGGATAGCATCTATCCGAAAATATATACAAAGCCGGCCAGATGCTGTCCGAGATCCCGTATAAAGGTTAAAATTAAAACTTCGCGAATAAAATTAATTGCTTTTAACTGTATATAGACGCAAAAACATATTTTAACCTTAACTGCTCTGACAAAAATTGTTATATAACTACTGTAACCTGTCTGTCAGACCATTTAATCTGAAGATGAATAAAATGTTTCATTAATTCTCAGAATACTATTTATGCATTAAACTTTATGTACAAGAATATTATAAATCAGATTCAGCTATTCAAAAGTATTTAGAGGTAGTAATATGACTCCAAACTAAAAACAGTTGACCAGTATCTATATTTAAACTAAAAATTACAAGTTAAACTGTGAAACATGAAAAACTCACGGTGTCTGAGACCACTAACAGCAGTTAAGGGTTAAATCTAAACAGTTGAGTTTAAACACAAGGTAAAATGGTCATAGAATATTCCGATTGCAACAAGATGCGTCTAAAATAACTGATTTGTAATGAAAAAATATGTAAATATTTTTGCAATCTTTCATTTCCCTCTTTCTAATTGTGCGTCCTTAGGATTCCCGTGCCTAGAGCAGTTTGCTCCAATTGCTCTTCGGTAGCTAAGGCCTCGATAAATCATTTAAAAATATTGACATGTAAACGAGAAATTGTAAAATAACTGCCTCATAGGTTTAACATTAGCAAGCGGGTATTTTGGTGAGAGTGTAGCTTGTAGCTTCACATAATAAACTTACCAATCAATCACACTAACAAAAAAATATGATTTACTGTTTTCTTATGACATTACATATAGGGATGTACGATAAATTAACGTAACAATAAAATAAAATAAAATAAAGTTAAATCTTACCTTTAATCAGACTGCCCGGGGTCACTGGTCGCGCAAATCGGATCATTAAGTCCTCATTGTTGTTTTATTGTAGCTCAGTGGTTAGTCCTCAATTAATATAGCCAATTTACACACCGCCATGTTTTGCTTTGCTCACACCCATAAACTTTACTTGCCGACACCGAAAGCAGAAAGACACACGTCATAGCGCATGCGCAAGTTGCCAGTCACCCGATGAGGTGGTAAATTGCTACCAATACGAAGTGCATGGCACCTTATTTAGCTCCCATCATCCAGGAACAGATATGTCGTCACCCCAACCACATATTCAAGCTCCTATGGCACCCTAGGGTTCCAAATGGCACCGCCTTTTCACCTCCGGGTCCCAAATGGCACCGGTTTGTCACCTTTATTTTTAACAGTGAACATTAAGGATATTTCGATGTGAGCTCTTTTGGAAGAAAGTCGCGAGATAGGTCACTTAAGGAATCTTCTTAAGATTTTGAGCTTTCCAAAAGAGCTTTTTGTTTTTCTTAAAAAATATTTTGAATCCACAAGCTCGAGAGCCATGACTGCTGTAACGATTTCGAAGCTACTGTTATATCGCACAACGGTATCATAACATAATAGCGGCTAACTGTTTAAGAAAACAGTGTTTTTCAAAAGGTTTTAGTTTAAGGTAATAGCTTTTATGATATTGCAGTTATAAAAGATTGTATTTGTATATATGTCTTAGAAAGATGAAGTAAAAGCTATATTTTTGTGATGAATTTCAATTAATTCCCGGCCAACTAAAACATCAACCGTGACCCACAGGTTAGGAACTAGGGATCTAATTTAATAAACTTTGTCAATTAAATGCATATTTGTATCGAAATACTTTATTCTGAAGTATAAAAATACATAAGCAATTATGTTTTAAGTTTAACGAATAAAATTTTATGAGACGATAACATAGTTTTTCAGTAGTGTATTAAAACAGAGTTCCGCGTCCGACGTCATCAAATTAATGAACTTAAATAGAAATCTAAAATTATTTTCTAAGCAGGATTTAATTTTTTTTCTTAAATCTGATTATATAAAGCAGAAATTACTTCGGTTTTCATATTTCTCACAGTTGAGAATCAGGGGAAAGGTATATGATTTCTATACGGTTTAAAAACTGGAAACACAAATCATAAAATAAACAAATTTAAAATAATCTAACAAGAACTGATAGTCTGCGAACAGCCACTGCATACGTTGAAAGCACCAATAATTATTGGTATGCAGAGTCCTGAAGGCAGTTAATACTTGGGAGGGTCAGCGATGTGTTAGTGAAATCCGAATCATTTTTATAGAATATATTCGAATATTTTATAGAAAACCCTATAGGGGGAACTGGGGCACATTGACACACTTTTTTTCTATGAATTTTTTTGGTGCCCAGAAAGCAGAAATTTCAAGTTATTTTTCCATGTGGTGTCAGCAAAACTTATGTAGTGTGTTATAAAAATCTACAATCGTTGTTTTATACGTTATTTTTGCATGCAATTTACAGAAAATCAAAAAAGCCATTTGTATCAATGTGTCCCATACCGGGGTAGATTGATACACCTCATGTGGCACTTTGATAATGGATTAGGATAAATGGAGACAAAATAACACCAATGTATATTTTTCATAGAAAAATAGTTAGCAAACCATCTGGCATTTTAACCACAGCATTATCTTCTTTCTTAGAAAAGATGAAAAAAATACCAGGTTTTCTGTTTATAAATCGGTTTATAAACAAAAAATAAAGGATAATTATACTAAAAATTATATTTATAATATAATTATTCTTTGCTATTCTGCAGCTTGTTTCTCTTACTTAACATTTCTTATCTCGAAAATACATTTTTCTCTGGAAAATCCGCACAAATTCGAGATTTGCCAGGCTGCCGTTCTATTCTTTTGTTAGTTCTGCTAGTACTAGATGTTGGTAAATTTTTGGATCTTCTGTTTGGGAAATGTTCTAATATAAAAAATAGAGCTTTTTCCCTTCAATCAAAACTAATATTAGAAATTTTTGGCGAAAAATGGTTGGATTAAGGAGTGTATGGTAAAAAAATTAATAAAAGGTAATGAAAAAATGAGCTAGAAAAGGATTTAGGTTGTATCAATGTGCCCCGACATAGACTGTAACAATGTACCTCATACAGCCATTAAATAAAATGAGTCTAAAATCCAACACTTCATAATTTATATAACAATAAAGAATGAGAAAGTGACAAAGAGTAGCTTAACTTGCCAGGGAGAGTATTCTTTTCGATTAAAAATACTGGAACAGTTGTATAATACCATTTCAATTGCACAATTTAAATTTACTTTTGACCTAAAAACAATAAATCACCCGTTCCAATTTTTTAGATTACTGAATCATCCCAAGTCTTTCTTTGCTTAGTTGAGTGCATTACTATCTCCTTTTGGAGCTGTTGTGAAACTTCCTGTAATGACTCTGTGAGCAGTAGAGGGGGTGTATCAATGTGCCCCATGTATCAATGTACCCCAATTCCACCTATACATTTTCTATAGATACTACTATAGCTGTTGGAAAATTGCTTATAGAAAAATAGGTCACAATTCTATAGTATTCTATAACACATTTTCTAAAAATTTGCTCTAGAATTCTATATGAAATTTCCGTAAGGGTAATTTATCAAAACTTCAAAAATATCAAACAAAATACATTTCTTACACATAAGAGACATTCCTAAATTCATTCAATTAAAAAGAATTTAAGTTAATTAAGAAAGTTAAATATAAGTCAATATCTGGCTTACAAATCGATATCTGATTTTTCATGTTCATAATAATTTAAACAAACTTCATACTAAAACTTTTCGTGTTGCGTAAATATATTTAATGAATTCATATAGATCAGTATGAAAGTATGCTATTAAGAAATATATATATATAGGAGGGGGAGGTATGGCAAAGTTTTAATTAAAGGTGATTTTTTTTATTCCATTCGCAACAATATTTAAAAAAATTTCATTTCGTAGTATATATTTTTTGCGTATGTTCTCAAAGCGTATGTAAAAAAAATCGTTTCTTAAAAGTTATGAGAGGTTTTGCTAAAAATCATTCGACTGAAATTAAAACTTTGCGACAGTCACACGTATATAAATCAAAATGATAATAAAAGTTTATGGTTAGAAAAGTAAGAAATAATATTTTAAATCTAGAAATTATAATAAAAAAAATATTTTCTACTCAGATATTTTTTGTCTATTCTTTAATAGTTTATATAATTTACAACTTGTTTGTTTTGCTCTTATTTCTTCTATTGTCTATTTAAAAACATTTTAGTGCTGCTTAGTGAAAAACTACTTCATCAGATGTAGATAACTGTTATTTCTGAAAACTAGATCTTATTAAGTATTTTTTAAGTTTAAAACAACTGTTGTTGCTATAATGGAAAAAATTAAAATACATAATAACATTTCATTTATACACTTTTTAATAATCTTAAATATTTTATTCCTCTTGGAAGTAAAGTGATTGAACTTTTTAATGACAAGGATAAAAATAAATAAAACAAATATTAATTTTCATTTTAATTATGTTTTGCACTTTAAGTCAATTTATATTTCTTCAAACAAAGTTTTTTAGTCAGTAAAATACATAAAGTACAAGTATATAATAAAACAAAAAAAATATTTCAAAGTGCTTAGACTTAAAAGAATACCCTGAAAGGATTAACCACTTAACCGGCGAAGGGTATGGGGAAATAGTGCTTTTACCCCCGACTTATCTCGGGGCAGACGGTTAAGTGGTTAAGGAATTTAACTAAGGAGAAATTAAAGAAAGGAGGAATTTAAGGAATTTTTTTGCAAGTTAAATTTATTTAACTTGCAAAAGTATAAATATTTATACAAAAGTAAGTGTTTTTCATTTCTCTTAAATCATATTATTTTCATTTCTCTTAAATCATAATGTTTTTTGCCTCCTTGAAGTATTATTGAGATCATAAAATGTTTTCCACTTTTTTTGAGGTTTAGATAAATGGTTAGATTTTTTAATGAGAATAATTATATATATATGCTCTTCGTTTTGAAAAGCAAGTGCAAAGTACACTGCTCAAAACAATTAAAGGATATTTGAAGTTTTATATAAAATAAAAATATAAACGAATTTTTTTTTTTTTTTTTTTTTTTTTTGCCGAAAATAGAAGAAGAGAATCACAAATGCAAATTTTTCTGGTTTTCAAACTGTGGAGTATGCAAATTTTGAGTTCGACGTCAAAAACGTCGCTTCAGCGGCAGCGAATGAAATTTGACTTTCAACTGGATAAAAGAGAATGAAGACAAGGATGATCGGCATTCAATGATTGCTTTGTTTCGATGAATACGATATCTCAGCGAAGTCATTTGACAGATTCAGAAGCTTGGAGAACTGTTAGTAGGCTAGAAGGTGCGAACTCGAGCCGAAGCAGCGCAAGCCATTGGAATATAACAAAGTGTCATTTCCAGGATCTATAACCGTTTTTTGGAGAGTGGATGTGCAGGCCGAAGACCAGGGCAAGGTCATAGACAGACAACAACGCCCAATGAACATCGGTATTTAACGTTAACAGCTAGGAGACACCGAAACATGAACGCTACTCTTCTCCAACAACACCTTTGCTCGGCTACAGGCACCACGATTTCAACTCAGACTGTCCGAAACCGGCTCCATGCTAGGTCTATATGTTCGCCGACCGATGGTATGTGTTAGATTAACATCGAGGCATCGTCGCGACCGTAGGTAGTGGGCAACCGAGCATATCAACCGGAGGAGAAGTGATTGGTGTTACAAATCACGTGTGAAGCAACCCAAAGGCGCCGTGCGGTCGCCAATTGAAAGCCACCTGTGGCGCAATGTTTTGTTTTAAAAGGTAGAAGTTGTTACGAATTCTCGATGCGAGGAAGAATATTTTACTTCCCCGTAAAAATATGTAACTGTTTTATGTAAATATTAGTGTTAGTGTCTGTTCAACTATATATGTGTGTGTCGTGGAAATAAAATGAAAAAATGCCAAAAGGATTATTATTTTAAAGAAAGAAAACACGAACTTATATAGCTCGAATCTTCTAGGATTAAAACTGTTCTCTAGAAATGAGCAGTGTCAACATCGCGCCGATACCCGGCAAATGGAACATTAATATGGATTAAACATAGATTTCCCGATCCGGAAGTGTGATTTCAAGATTACCGAAACGAAGCTCGAATCTCGGCATAAAAAAGGTACTGTAATTTTTATTTCTAAGCATGAATCTTGAAAAATTAAAGGCTAAACGTAAAGTTATGAAAACGACAGTAACTAAATTTATAACAAAGGTCGAGTCGTTTATGGAAGATATTGATTTTGAAAATAAAGATAATATTGATAAGCTTTTGGAATTTTTGATAAATTTGGAGGAAAAACAATTAGAATTAAAGGAAATTAATTTGAAAATCGAAGAATTGATCACTGATAATACAAATTTAGAAACGGAAGTTCAAAATAGTATCGATTATAATGATACTATTAATGAAACGAAATTTAAAATAAAAACAAATTTGAAGAAATTTAAAAATGATGTTGAATCGAGAAACGCTAGTTCGTTGTCAAACGCTAGAACGGTTCCTTATGTTAGTACACGATTGCCTACTGTAAATTTGCCAAAATTAAATATTCCGAATTTTAAAGGCGATCCTAATACATTTCTTGAATTTATCAATAGTTTTAAAAATACTATTGATGTTAATGATAATTTGACAAAAATAGAAAAATTAATATATTTGAAATCATTTTTGTCTGGTGAAGCCTATAAAACGGTATCTGGATTAGCCCTAACAGAAAGTAATTACGATCACTCGCTAGATTTACTAGAAAAAAGATATGGTAAAACGGAAATTTTAATTAGCGGTTTTATAAATAATTTATTAGAAATCGAACCGATCAGGTCATGCTCGAATACGAAAATGTTGAGAGATTTGTATGATGAATGCGAAATAAGCATTAGAAATTTGCAGGCGATAGGAGTAGCAACCGACAATTTTGGGTATTTACTAATCCCTATCATTTTAAGGCAATTACCTCATAATTTGGTAATTGAATTTCAAAGGAAAAAGGATAACGAAAAGCCGGGGGATGTTAATGAATTAATGAAATTTATAAAATTTGAGATTGATTCAAGGGAAGCGGCAACTGTTATATCAGGAAATTCCTTAAAAAGTCCAGAAAAATCTCGATGGGACAAAAATGCTCCTACCAGAACAAAGGGTAATTTTCCCACTTCAGTTGCGCTGAACACGGTCGTAAAAAATGTTTTTGTATTCTGTAATTCGAATCATAATAGTTTAAAATGTAAGGAAATGACGGATGAACAAAAGTGTCATAAGTTAAAAAAAGAAGGAAGATGTTACCGATGTTTTTATAAGAGCCATCTATTATCTCAATGTAAAGCTAAAATACAACCGTGTGAGTTATGCAAGAGTTTTCAACATAATTATTTGTTTTGCCCCACTAAGAAATCCTCTGAAATTAGTCCCGTTGAGAATACTAAAAAATCAGAAATTGTTCAAAATCAAGAAAATCAAGCGGTTGTATCATCTGTTATTAAAACTCAAAATTTTCCAGAAAAATATTCGACAATTTTGCAAACGGCGTGCGTACAGGTAATGGGAGATTCCAAGAAATTAAGTACATTATATGCATGTAATTATATGTAAGGCTATTATATGATTCTACATCTTCGCGCACATTTATTGCAAAGAATTTAGCAACTGCTTTAAAACTAAAGCCAGTAAAAAAAGAGAAATTGCTAGTTTATACTTTCGCGAATCGTAACGCCATAGAACAAGAGTATGATTTAGTGGATATTACTATAATTAGTCGCTATCCTCCGCATGAAAGTATTAAAGTTCAGGCGCTCGTATCAGATATAATTAGTGCGACGCAAGTAAAATCGCATATTGATTCGCAGCTCATAAATAAATTCCGTTTAGATGAAAATGAGTTTGCTGACAGAATTATTAATGAAAAGACTGTACAAATATTATTGGGATGTGATTATATGTTTGCGACAATCACGGGAGGGGTAGAGAAAATCAATAAGTATTTATTTATTCAAATAACAATATTTGGAAAAACTTTAATTGGAGGAATGCATAGCAATAATGTAAATGGAACTTCTTGTTTTAAGGTCATTTGTACATCAACAGACAATGATTTAAGAAAATTGTGGGATGTAGATAATTTTTTATCCTTTCCTACTGATATTCAAAACGGCGAAAAATATGAGGTGGTTACGCAATTTCAGAAGGAAATAATTTTCGAGAATCAAAGGTATATCGCCCCACTTTTATGGTCGTCTAAAGTAAACAAACAAAGTTTATCAAATAATTACGAAGTTGCGAAACAGAGATTTGTGGGTCTGGAAAAGAGATTAAGGGGTAATAAATCTTTATTTCAGAAATATAACAAAATTATGAAAGAACAATTAAGTGAAGGTATTATTCAAAAGTGCGATACTAATTGCTTTATTGGTTACGTAATGCCACACCAAATCATTTTTAGACCAGATTCTTCTAGTACGAAATCAAGAATTTTTTATGATGCTAGCAGTAAAAGAAATAATGAAAAAAGTCTAAAGGATTGTCTTTTCGCTGGAGAAAATTTAAATCCCAATTTAATTGACATAATATTAAATTTCAGGTCTCATAAAATTGCTTTTTTGGGCGATATTGCTAGAGCATTCTTGCAAATAGAAGTGTCTAACGAGGACAGGAATTATTTGTGTTTTTTATACTTTGATGATTGTGACATAGATAAACCTGTGACTTTATATCATTTTAACCGACATTGTTTTGGAGTCACGAGCTCCCCGTACGTGTTGGCTTCGACAATTAAGAAACATATTAGAAAGTACAAAGAAATTAATCCTATTGCTTATAATATGTTAGATAATTTTTTCTATGTGGACGATTTGGCATATGGGGCTCCGACAGTCCAAGAAGCTTTCAATTTATCAGCTTCTGCTGTCTCAATACTTAAGGATGCGAATATGAACTTGAGAAAGTTTAATACAAATTCTTTAGAATTAAGGGAATTATGGAAGAATGGTAACCCAGTTATAGAAACAGACGAAAGTCATTCAAAATTAAAAATTCTGGGACTTAATTGGGATAATATAAAGGACGTCCTGTCAATAAATTTTAAGGCGTTTATGTCAGATGGTGATAATTTGGAATACACCAAAAGACATGTTTTGCACAGCGCTGCCAAAATATTCGATCCTATCGGATTCATATCGCCATTCTTAATTAGAATTAAATTACTTCTTCAAGAGTTATGAGAACACGGTTTAGAATGGGAAGACACACTTCCTAAAGAATTTAAAGAAAAATACGAAAAATGGTATAGCGAAATAAAACTGTTAGAAAAGATTCAGGTACCCAGGTATTATTTTAATACAGATAATATTTTAGATGATAAAGTTCAACTTCATCTTTTTTCTGATGCTTCGTTAAAATCTTACGGGGCAGTGGGCTACTTCAGATACCAGACTTCCGAGGGCTTTTCTAAAACTTGTTTTGTAATTTCTAAAGCTCGTGTGGCCCCTTTAAAAAGAATCACTTTGCCGAGATTAGAGCTTCTAGGTGCATTAATAGCTGCCAGAATAGCCATCCATCTAAAAAATGTTTTCAATAATATTCAAAGAGTAGTATTCTGGACGGACTCCACTATAACTCTTAATTGGATCAAAAATTCTGCTGCCAAATGGAAGCCTTTTGTTGCAAACAGGGTAGCGGAGATACAAGAAAATTCTGACCCCAGTGCCTGGAGGCATGTCAGCAGTAAAGATAATCCAGCTGATATGCTCACTAGAGGACTCACATCCAAAGAATTAGCCAGTAATAAGCACTGGTGGCAAGACCCGGATTGGCTAAGTAAATCCGAAAATTTTTGGCCAAAACTTGATAATAACGTAAAATCTTCTTTTTCTAACATTGAAATGGAATCTAGAGATAAAATCGTCGTGAACTCGGTAATTACTTGTGAAAGAATCATCGACATTAATAAATATTCTAATTTAAATAAACTGTTGAGAATAACAGCCTATGTATTGCGTTTCATAAATTTGACTAGGCATAAACAAGATAATCGAGACAGTTTAACACTGGAAGAACTCCAGGAAGCGGAAAATTATTGGATAAGACAAATTCAAAATGAAAAATACTTTGTAGAAATTAAATGTTTGGAAAAGGCAAAACCCCTTCCTAGAGATTCTAATATCATGAAATTAAATCCTTTTCTGGATGCTGAGGGCATCTTACGTGTTTCCGGGTGACTATCAAAATCTAACATCTTACTAGAAAAGGAAAAGTATCCGATTATTCTGCCGCCCAAAACTAAATTAGCCGAGTTAATTATTTGGGATGCACATGAGAAAGTGTATCATTCTTCAGTGACACATACGCTTGTCGAAATCAGAGAAAGGTTCTGGCTTCTAAAAGCCAGAAAAACGATAAATGATCTACTCAAAAAATGTGTTGTCTGCAAACGATTTTCTGCGAATCCAGGAGACCAGACAGTAGCTCCGTTGCCACCTGATCGTTTTGAACAGTCTCCACCATTTCATATTCTAGGATGTGACTTCGCAGGTCCCTTATTCGTAAAAGATAAGACAAATAAACAATACATTTTACTTCTTACCTGCGCTGTAACAAGAAATGTTCATTTGGAACTGGTAGACAGTTTATCTACGCAAGCCTTCTTACTCGCATTTAGAAGGTTCATCGCTAGACGGGGTTTATGCTCCGTAATTTATTCCGACAATGCACGTACATTTAAACGTGCTGAACTAGAATTTAAGAAACTTTGGAGCTTAGTAGCTCATCCAGAGGTGAAAGAATTTTTTTCTTCCCATAAAATAAAGTGGAAATATATAGTAGAAAGAGCCGCCTGGTGGGGTGGCTTTTACGAAAGGATGGTGCGAAGTGTTAAAACAGCCCTACGAAAAACGCTAGGCAAAGCATCATTAAATTATAACGAACTGTCCACCATAGTAGCTGAAATAGAAGGCACCATAAATTCTAGACCCATCACTTATATGAGTGATGAAAGCCAGGACCCCGTACCATTGTGCCCAGCACATTTTTTGATAGGGAGAAGAATAACTTCTCTCCCTCCAGCACGACTGCACCTTGACTCGAATTTCTCTTCCAGGAAAGAATTGCTTAAATCGTATAATTATCGAGAAAAATTTATGAGATTGTTTTGGTCCCGATAGAAGGAAGAGTATTTATTAAATTTGAGATCAGACCACCAAAGTATAAACAAAACTAATATTCCCCAATTTAAAATAAACGATATTGTCTTAATAAAAGACGATAGTTTACCCAGAAATTTCTGGAGTTTAGGTAAAATTATAGAAACCTTTCCTGGAAGAGACAGCAAGGTGAGGGCCTGCAAAATAAAAACTCAAAAATCTGTTTTGAGAAGACCAGTGCAATTACTCTATAATTTGGAACTCAATAACAATTGACTGTTTTTAGTGAAATTTGCATTATAATCTTTTCTTTTATTATTCTAGTTGAAGTGTATGTCCAGAATTCTTAAAGTGTTTAAAGTATGTATATTCTTATTATATTTTGAAATTTGTACTTGATTTAATGTATCGTATTGCAACATGTATCGTGATGAACCCCATAGGTTCATGGGGGGGGGGGGCAAGCTGTTACAAATCACGTGTGAAGCAACCCAAAGGCGCCGTGCGGTCACCAATTGAAAGCCACCTGTGGCGCAATGTTTTGTTTTAAAAGGTAGAAGTTGTTACGAATTCTCGATGCGAGGAAGAATATTTTACTTCCCCGTAAAAATATGTAACTGTTTTATGTAAATATTAGTGTTAGTGTCTGTTCAACTATATATGTGTGTGTCGTGGAAATAAAATGAAAAAATGCCAAAAGGATTATTATTTTAAAGAAAGAAAACACGAACTTATATAGCTCGAATCTTCTAGGATTAAAACTGTTCTCTAGAAATGAGCAGTGTCAACAAATGGAGCAATATTCTGTTTTCTGACGAGTCCCGTTTTTCTGTGCATCCGGATAATAGGCGTATTTCCATCTGGAGGGACCGTGGCAGTAGGAATAATCCTGCGTTCGTGCACGAAAGTATCAGATTTGGCGGTGGAGGAGTGTTGGTGTATGGTGGCATCTCCATTGACGGGCGCACTGACCTCTACATCATTCGAGATGGAGCTCTGACTGGTCGCCGATATAAAGATAGGATCCTCAGACCTATTGTAGTCCCTTACGCTGCAGCAATCGGAGATAACTTCATTTTAATGGACGATAACTGCAGGCCACATCGTGCAAACCTGGTGGAGGATTTCCTTTTCGAGGAAGGAATCGTTCGAATGGAATGGCCAGCGTGTTCTCCAGACATGAATCCAATCGAGTACGTTTGGGACTCTCTAGGAAGACGAGTTTCTGGCCGCCAACAACCCCCACAAACTCTCCAAGAACTGGAAAGAGCTCTTCTGGAAGAGTGGGGCAGATACCCCAACTCGTCATTAATAGCCTCATTGAGTCCATGCCTCAAAGGTGTTCAACGTTGCTGGCCTCCCATGGAAACCATACCCCCTACTGAAAATGATTTTCTTTGAAGAAAACACCTTTTCTTATTCTTTTTTTCTCATATGCACAAATTGTGTTTTTTTCCTTTTGTACACAAATGCGCAATAAAATGTACACAAATGCGTAATTTTTTCTGCCAAACATGTGTAATAACCTAATATGTCTGTCGACCATGTATCAATCAGCTAAAAAGTTTCCCAGATACAAAATCCACCTAAAACTGCAATATCCTTTAATTGTTTTGAGCAGTGTATTATAGCCGTACACTGCATAAACCTTTTAATTAATAAATTACAGAATTTGCAGGGAAATTTAATGCATAAATCATGTATTTCTGATATCTTATGAATCATTTTAAAGTCTTTGTATCCAAAATTTTATGATCTCTACAAAGACAATGTCCTTGTACTTAATATCTTAATACAAGTGTTGTAAGTGTTTTTAATTATTGTGTGTTCAGACATTTGTTAGATTTTAATGATTGTTGTTTTTCACTCAAGGTTTTTATGGATTATTGATTATTGTAAATAAAGTCTGTATAATGAACATCCGAATTTTAGGAACAAAATGGAAACATTTTTCTGCATTTAAATTTTTTTCTCGTAAGAAATTTTCCATTAAAATAGACACTATTCATTATAATGCACGGCATCTTCTCTAAATGAGGCAAAAATTTCCGAAAGTAACTGATAGTTTTTCTTTTTCTAAAACTGAAGGTCAAAATAACCTTTTAGATGTCAAAAACTAAGACTTATGTTTTATGTAACTATATCATAAGCTTAAGAAAAGGCGAACAATTTTAAAATTACAATTGTAAAATAGACTATTCATCTTGGTGAATTTATTTTTTTGAGGTACCTATTAGCGAAAAACTGAATGATCTGAGAGCAGGTAGACCTCTTACTGGGGAAGTGCAAAAAGTGTATGTCACCGATTTTGAAGAAAGTGGTATCGTTGGATAGATCGCATCATGAGCAGTAAAAAACTCAATGGAACTACCCGTCGCAAATAATTCATTTTCGAGATATTTGGCAATTTATGTCACGTAGCTAGTGCACACTTAATGGGGAACGCAAAAAATATTAATCTCGATTTTAAGAACCCTGTCCTCGCTCGAGGAAACGCTCGCGAGCTAATGCTATTCCTATGGGGAAGCATTTTTCTAATAATTCTTTCGCATTTTGTCATTTTTGAATATATTTTTTTTTTGCATTGGATAGCTGATGTGCATGCTGACAGCGCACCTTTTTTACTTTTTCGCTTTTCGTTACAGATATTTTTTATAAAGTTAGTTTCACTTTCAAAACCGGTTTTGAAACTGAAAGTGCTTTAAAAATATATCTGCAACCAAAATCGAAAAAGTAAAAAAGGTGCGCTGTCGGCATGCACCTCAACTATCCAATGCAAAAAAAATATTCAAAAATGTCAAAAGGCGAAAGAGTTATTAGAAAAATACTTCCCCATAGGAATAGCATTAGCTGGAGAGCGTTTCCTCGAGCTAGGACAGGGGCCTTAAATAAACTGGTATTATTTAAAAGATATCATCGCAAGGATTGAAAAAACTCAATGGAACCACCCGTCGAAAATGAGCCGTTTTCGATATATCCCATAATTCATGTCACGTAGCTAGTGGATACTGGGCGTTTGGGCACAGTTAACAAGATACCGTAAAAAAAAATTTCTTAATTTTGACGAAAATGATGTCTTTGAGAAGATATGACTGTGAGAAGTAAAAATCTCAATGGGATTACCTATCAGAAATGAGCCGTTTTTGAGATATCCGGCAAATTATGTCACTGAATGCAGTTTCTCAGTAAGTGTGCATTAGCGATGTGACACAAATTGTCTGATATTTCGAAAACTTCTCATTTCTGACGAGTGGTTCCTTTGAGTTTTTTAATACTTACGATGATATCTTTTCGATAATACCAGTTTCGTTAAAATAGCAACTAAGTTTTTTTGCGGTTCCCCATTAAGTGTGCACTAGCTACGTGACATTAATTGTCGAATATCTCGAAAACGACTCATTTGCGACGGGTAGTTCCGTTGAGTTTTTTACTGCTCACGATGAGATCTTTCCAACGATACCACTTTCGTCAAAATTGGTGACTTACACTTCTTGCACTTCCCTAGTTAGTGGGTTAAAGAGGTAAGTTAATGTGGTACTTTTCATACATTGTATTCAAATAATGTGAAAAATACAAACTGTGTTTATTTAAGCTGTATTATGTTAGTAAATTAGGAATTTGAGCAATTTTAAAAGATTTTCATTAACCAGATATTTAAATTTGTGTTTAATATGATCACAGAACAAAAATACTTGTCTACAAGTTACTGATTTTAAAAAATGGCATCGAAATAGCAGTATATATTCGAGGCAGAAATACAGATACATGATTATGGTATTTACAATTGTTTTGTATGGTTAAAATTCAGAAAATCTTGTATCGATTGAAAATAATACATATAAATTATGTTAATGCAATTATGTAATTTAAATACACAATGATTAAAATATTTGGTAACATAAATACAAATGAGATTAAAACATGATGCAGCTAGGTTATGATTTGGTTTGGAAGTCTGCAACGTTTATCTACTCTTTTCTTGGTTCGGATATTTTAATTATGGTTTCATCTTTTACTCATTATAATAAACAGTTGTATTTTTTGATTAGAATAAAATCAATAAAGAAAATGAGTATATCTAAATGAGTATTTATGTTTCCATATGCATATTGTAAAACATCAAGAATCTTCATTTATGAAATTGTAAAGAAATGGAGAAAGCCAGAGGCGACACAACATCATGGTGAAAATATCATTAATAAGGCCTGCTTAAATGGAATTATTAGAAAAGTTTCACAAATTTATCTCCTGATAAGCCTAATACACTTATCGTGTAACATTTTGTAATAACTCGAGTCGTATGTAATAAATATCCTCGTTAATAATTTTATAAATACCCTGTAAATATTCTTTTAACATAAGAACTATACTCTAATACGTACTTGCTCAGATGAAAGTTTAAATTGTTGGTGTTATTTAAACCATGATTTAATTAATTTGTGATTTTTATTAACAACAATTTTTTATATAAAAAAATATTCCCTTTCTATTTCTTATTATATTTCTCATAGGTCATTCTTGACATTAAAACGATGTTTTTTATGAGAAGTATTTAACACTGTGATTGCCATGGCTATCAACTGTGATAGCCAGTGATGTTTCCGTTTGGACATTGTCAATCAGATACGGTAGCCACGGTGTTTCAACACTTCAAGACTTGGCTACCAAAAATGGTGCGAATTACATGAAAATGGTATTGGAGTTGGATTGTTGGGCTCCTTACGATGTGTTAGATATACGTGGTTTTTGCAAATTGATATATGTGCCAATTGTTGATACATGTGTTGTTGATATATTAATTGATGTTGTATTGAGGTGTTTTGTTGCTTCTCTTGTTCATTGGGATAAAATTTCATAAAGTTTTAACCTAAAAAAATAGAAAAAAATAAAAATATACAAAATAAAATGATAGAAAAAAATCTAAACCAATAATTTCCCAAACTCATCCTTTCATTTTTTTTTCAGATTAAAAGACACGCTGTAGAAACATAAAGTTTAATAGGGGATTTTAGTGATAAATGACAAATTTAGCTGGCTGTCAAATAAGATAACCATGACCACTCATAGAAGAATTCACACTAACTTTTGTGTAGTGCTTTGGCTATCTTTTTTGATAGCCAGGATGAAAGTCTCCCTACATGTTGCAAAATGAGTTGCAAAATATTGATTTTATATATAGTTTTATGTTGCAAAATTTTAAATTACAACCCCCAAAAAACAAAAATGGCACGCTGTTGAACATTGGCAATTTTCGCTTAGCAATCAATCAACGTGTATTAACTGCTGTTTTCGGTGTCATGGACTACACTCTTTTAAAATTGTTACGGAATAATTTGAAAATTCCAATTTAAACAGAAATATTTTCGAGACTTTGTTTCTTTTCGAACCCTAATTCTAAGGTTAGAAACTTCTGAATAAGTGATTTTTAATTATAATTGTGCGGTACATGAACTTTAGTACAGAAACTGTATACTTAGATATCATGAAGCTTTTTAGTTATTTTGCAGCAAGTGACCTCCGACGCCGTTTACATTAGCTACATGGCACTTTTTTCTCATAATAGTTAAGATTTAATAGATTCCTTTTTAGATAAATCAGCGTGTATGATACGCAATGCCACATTTAAGGTTCTTGACGTTTCAATTAGTTTGCAACTGCTTATAGGGCGAAAAGAATTACATAATTATCGCAGTCTTGTATTATTGGATTATATTACGGGTACTTATTCAAATTCTACAAAGCAAGTAAGTTTTGAATTAAAAACTCACTGTATAGTAACTTTCAGTTAAATAAAACATGCATTTTGCCCCCTAAAGTTCGTGTTCACCCCAATAATTTCTGAACGAGAAGAACTATAGTAATAAAAGTGGGGTCTAGATATCATAAAAAGAACTCCATAATACTCATATGCATATTTCTATGTAATACTCTATCCTTACGCATTGATCTATTTGATATGATTCAACATATTGTGGTGAAATATGGAAAATACATATATTGTGAAATGTTCAAAATTTGTAAATTTATAATAAAACGGTAATACAAGTACATGTGTATGTTTTTTCTGTGTATAAAAACTCATTTAAAATTTTAAAGTGATAACAAACTACTACACTCTTCCATTGAACAGATAAAATGGCATATATACCGACAAGATTAGAAATTTTTAAGCAAAACTGACATTTTATAAATTCATGCATGCATTTATCTGTCACATTATTTTTTTAGTATATGTATGGTTAATGCTGGAACTTTTTATACTTTTCCAAACTTATGATTTACCAGAATTTTGATAGACTATTTTGGTTTATTTTATTTTTAAAATTAAATTCCTTTTAATTATGTCTTTATTTCCTTTCGACTTTCATTTTACTTTAAATACTAGAAACGTCTCTGTCACTTTGTTGAATTAAAACTTAGTTTGGAAATGTTTAAACCTATTTTTTTTTTTTTTTAAGATACACAGTCTGTGAATGATCCCTTTGAGGATATCTCACCCATGGCTGTGAATGGCTGTGACTTCATTTCAATCATCATTTCAGCCAGAATTTTAGTTGTGCTTCGTTAAAAAAGGAATATTTTCATCATTTTGCCCTTTAAGTGAAATGCTTGTATTAAATAGTAATTATTTATGCTTTGTTGCATTTTTAATAAATTTCCAATAAAAATAAATCTATTTAGGGAACTATAAATTATGTTATTTTGCAAAGTAAATATCCTGGAAAGTAGTAATATTATCAGTTTGGCCATTCTGATTCCAAGACTATGAATTTATTGATTTATTTACAGATGACAAGAACAATAGAGAAAGCATTTTAAACAGAAGAGGACTTCAATTTGCAATGGAGTACTATAGTGAAGTCAGCGTTTATCTAACTTATAATTCAAAATCTTCTACAAGGATACTTCTCTATTACAAATTATAGTGATAATCTAAAATTTAAAATATTTTAATAACGATTATAAAATTTCAGTACCACATAACCACCGTTTTTAACTCATGCTTTATTGGACTTAAAAACATTTTGCACAAATTCTAAAATGTTCATTTATTGTTAACTAGCCACTCTCGCCGACCAGTTTGGTCTCCCTTGTATACTAAGCATTAAATCATTTGCTTTTATTCATAATTTGTTTTAATTTCTCAATTTTTTGCAAAATTAGAAGATTCTGCTAGAAAAATAGACACAGATGTCAATTACGCACCACAGTGGCACGATTGCAACAAAATGGCAGTTATATGTGCCTCTCATGGTAACCTGGCTATTGTTATTTATTTATTAATAGACTGTTTGTTTACTTTTATTTTCTTTTTAAAAATGATATAAAATGTTTTATTCTATAATTATTAACTAACCTTTTTTTTATTTGTTATTATCTCCTTTTAGAAATAATAAAAAAAATAGTTAAAAAATATATACGTAACTGCTACTTGAAAACGAAATTTTCGCCAAGTTAGCATCTGAAAAATAGCGTGCCAATGTGGTGTACATATGACATCTGTGCTGATAAATCAAGAACTCAGTATTTTTATGCTAGCCCGGCGCAGGTAATAAATTACCAGATATTGTACTTGTGGCATTTTTTCGTATTTCATTAATTATTTAAAGTATAATAATATAATCGGGTCATTCCATGTCAGCTGGCCTAGAGGCTCCCACTCGACCCCCTTCGATTTTTATGAAATTCATACAGAATATACATGTGGGTATATGATGAACATTTGGAAACTGTTTAGTGCAAAAAATTGTATAGTTGGAGCACCAGGGGTCCATTTGTACCAATCACTATTTCATGGTTGTAGAAAAAACGGCCAAATCATGAGGTTTGGAATCATATTGCTCTTGATATATGAAACCTTACTTATTGAAAATAGGTGATCTAGTACAACGTTTTGTGCTAAAAAATTTAATTGCAGTATTAAAAATCACAAATCAAAACTATCGTGATTACTAGGCCTCAAATTAGGCCGTACGGCCTATCTGGTTGAATTTTATCCTTACTTTAACATGCTGTAACTACTGCAAATATTATTTTAAAATTTTTTCACTTTACAAACTAATTACCTATGGATATTTCGTAAAGTCGCTGTAGTTGTTTTTTGATTGCTTAAATATTCATTAAATTATTGATGTTCAAAATCTAATAAAAAATTAAAATCGTCGATTTTGTCCCATATTCAAAAGCGTATATCTTAAAAGGGACACTTCTGATTTGGTTACAATTAGTACCACTGGAAAGAGCATATATTAATTTATAAAAAAAATTTTAATTCATTTTGGGCCTCTTTGATGCAGAAGTAAAATAGTAAAATTCAAAAACCTGTTGTACGAGATAATCCAGATACATACAAGAAAGGTATATATTACGACAGGGTCTTTCAACATATTTCGCACCATTCTTTTTTATTACAACGATTAATGCATATAATAATTATCACTTTTCATGGTCACAGTTACTTCCCCTTTACCATTATGAATGATTTGTAACCGCATTGCCAATGAGATATATCCAATAACCAGGCAAGACTAGCTCCTGGTTGGGTATTGCATACTTTAAATTTTGAATGCGGGTACCTAGCGGGATCCATAGATTATTATAGACCAAATGTTTTGATTATTTAAAGTTCCAGTTATGTTGATTCCTGATCCCCAATCTATAAAAACATTACTCATTGGTTCAGTTTGTCAAATTTCTTATTGATAGCGATTGAAACAGCTTGCGGTAAATTTTATTGCTGACTAATTTTTGTTTTTATTGGAAATGGAACAATAATTATATGCTCTTCCGGAATCCAACAGAGATCTTGTCTAGTGAGCTAATAAAATGTTTTCGAAGGTCCACGAGGGTGCATAAAATTTATTAAGACATTGTTGCTGAGATTTTCAATATTAATTCTTCAATAAAATCTTCAATTGTCATCTGCTTCGTTTCTAACGTGTCATGATCTGTGTGAACCCATTGTTTAAATTCAATGGCGTTTTCTGGATCACTATCTTCGAAAATATTTTCCAAAATTTTTTTTAAATCATCTGTTCCAGGACATTCTTCGCAGAGATGAAGACAATCTTTAGAATTCAAGTCACAAGCTGTTTTACTTATAAGGAATTTATAATCTACATCAGTTGGGCAGCTTGCTAGCATCAACTTCACATTTTGATGCATTTTACACACAGATTGGGAATGTGAATCTGCTACAACGACAGTCACACACCATTTTGGTTATAACTCGCAAAATTTGGAGAATCCGATTTCCGGTCCATTACTACTTCGATAGACTGCAAACATTTCTTTCAAATTGCTTAGTAATAGATGCTTCTGCATCTGAACTTTCCTTCCATCTATCCGAGCAGAAATGAAATCTTTTATTCCTGGACATATTAAATTAACCCTTTCCAGCGCAGTGTTGCCACTCCGGCAAAACCTAATTTTAATTCCAAACTTACAAACGGCACCAATAATATTTTAGTAAAATTTGAGTTTTACAATGACAGCTTAAATCAGATAATTCTTAATTTCGAAAAAAGTCTTTTGTAAATTACGGTGTCAGTCAACAATTTCCCATTTTACGAACAGAATTTGTCTGCGCCGGAAAGGGTTAAATTCTTCATCTTGAAAAAATTTACCGTAATTTCGGGTGTATAAGCCGCGGATCAAACAATTCTTTTTGGACCCAGACATCGTATTTAGTGATTGAAGGCAAATATTTACGGCGATCTAACTAGTTATATTTGTTTTTAAAAAAATTCTGGGTCGAAAAAGAATTGTTTGATCTGCGGCTTATACACCCGAAATTACGGTGAAACTCTTTCTTTTATGTTTTCTGGCAACTTCTTATCAAACTAACTTGCTCTAGGTAAAGCCAATATCCCGATGTCTGTTTTTAATTTTCGCGCTGCTTTTACCATTCTTTCTGAAACTTCAAACTCTTCCATAACTTCTTTTATTGTCCAACTTTGAGGTGCCATTGTTAATATTTGTATTTGTTCTGGACGTTTTGACAACTGTAACTTCTCCTTCAATTCTTTAATTAGCAGTTTGTAATCTAAACAGTCTAGGCATTGGTTGCACGTAGTAGGTTGTCTTAATTTACATGGATATACCAGCAACAATAGCTATTTTCTTTGGAATCACATCTTCAGTTTCACTTATCTTTCGCTTTGCATAGCTCTTAATATCTCTTGTTTATGTTCGTTGAAATTTTAAAGGAGATTAATCAATACCTGTTAGACTTTTGTTCAACGTTTCTGTTACATATATTTCATTTTGCTCCAATTCGCTTGAAGATGAGGATCATGTTGCTCTTGTTTCTTCGAATTCTTTTCTGCATGATGTACATTTTTTTTTTGGTCTGGTTGGACTTTTTTCTTAGCTTCTTAGTTTGTCAAATGATTAGAACTTTCTAAATTGATGGACTGCAAAGATATTCGTACGCAATGATTGTCTTTAGTGAAAGGATTACAGCATGTTCGCTGAAGAAACTCAAATTTATGCAAAAGCAATGTTTCGTGATGAAAGCATATTTGAGAATTTTCTTCAAGATGCAATAAACTTCGGCGATTAATTAACTCCTGTTCTTCAGAGGAAAATTCTTTAAAAAGCTTAAAACCTTTATGTGCATAATAAGTCGTCAAATGGCACTGAGAATTATCAGCACAGCCAATGCTGCATTGACTCTGATCATAATCATGAGAATCCATAGAGCTAAAATCCTGATACAGAATGTTTTCACAGTAATTAAAAGCATAAACTGAAAGAGAAAAGGAATATTTTTGTATAAATCTTGTTAAACATGCAATACCCAACCAGGAGGTAGTCTTGCCTGGTTATTGGATAAACCTCATTGGCAATGCGGTTACAAATCACTCATAATGGTAAAGGGGAAGTAACTGTGACCAGAAAAATTGATAATTATTATATACATTAATTGTTGTAATAAAAAAGAATGGTTCAAAATATGTTGAAAGACACTGTCGTAATATATACCTTTCTTGTATGTATCTGGATTATCTCGTACAACAGGTTTTTGAATTTTATTATTTTACTTTTGTATCAAAGAGGCCCAAAATGAAATAAAGTTTTTTTTATAAATTAATATATGCTCTTTCCAATGGTACTAATTGTAACCAAATCCGAAGTGTCCCTTTTGAGATATACGCTTCTGAATATGGGGCAAAATGGACGATTTTAATTTTTTATTAGATTTTGAACATCAATAATTTAATGAATATTTAAGCAATCAAAAAACAACTACAGCGACTTTACGAAATATCCATAGGTAATTAGTTTGTAAAGAGACAAATTTTTAGAATAATTTTTGCAGTAGTTACAGCATGTTAAAGTAAGTGTAAAATTCAACCAGATTGGCCGTACGGCCAACTTTGAGGCCTAGTATTTACGATAGTTTTGATTTGTGATTTTTAATACTGCAATTACATTTTTTAGCACAAAAAGTTGTACTAGATCACCTATTTTCAATAAGTAAGGTTTCATATATCATGAGCAATATGATGCCAAACTTCATGATTTGGCCGTTTCTTCTACAAGCATGAAATAGTGATTGGTGCAAATGGACCCCTGGTTCTCCAACTATACAACTTTTTGCACTAAACAGTTTCCATATGTTCAGCATATACCTACATGTATATTCTGTATCAATTTCATAAAAATCGAAGGGGGTCGAGCGGGAACCATGCCAAAATTTAGGACACTTGACATGGAATGACCCAAATCCTTTCACTCATTTCATTTATAATACAGCACTTTAATTTGGAACTGAAAAGTTCAGCACTTTAATTTGGAACTGAAAAGTTTAAAATTCATGATTTTTATTTTTTTAAGTAAAAAAAAATAGAAAAAATAAAAATAATGATATTTTGAAGCTCCATAATTGCAACGAAGGGAACAAGACATAAATAAATCCAATTCACCATTGCTTTAATCTTACCAAAGGACTTTTGCACAGTAACCAATAAGATGCGTTTCATTTGGACGTTGCCATTCAACAATTAACAAATAATCGTGATTTTTGTGCCACATACGATAGCGTAATATATATATATATATAGATACTGGATTTATATATGTTAAAAAGAGTATCTAAAAAAAACAGTCATCGTATGGATTGAAATGCTTTTACTTACTGAACAGATACACAGAATCTTAAGTAACTTGAAAAAATAATTTTTACTCCGCTATAATAATAATAAAAAAGATGAAGTCCTATAAATATAGATTTTAGATCCAAAAAATAATGTAAGGAACAAAAATATAAGAGAATTTCTTCTTGCTTTAAATTACTAAGACCAGATGTTTTCAATTTCGTGCTCTTATACTATAGGCTGTTATAGAAAGAAGCATGTGTTTCATTTATTTTCTTTTGAAACGGATTCAAAGGTTTAGATTTTTATTCTCTAAAACCCTGGAAAATGTGTTTCTACATCTTGTTCTTTTCTAAATTTAAACATTTGATGTGGATTTATGTTTTTACGCCGCGCTTTTCTGTTTTCTTCTATTAAAAGTTTCATGGGGCAATTCTGAATTCTATTGTAAAAATGTCTTGCTTTCTACTTACACAATACTGCATTATTTATGCTGATTACATACCAGGTACGTAAACATAAAAAAGAAGCAGTATTAATTCAAGTCTTATAAGAGTGCAATTCTATTTCACAATTTTTTTTTCTAAACGTGACATATAGACACACAAAAAAATAATTATAGATCTGAAAACAAATGAGATAAGGTTTCCTCTGATTGTTTACTATGTATGTAATAAATTTTTAAAGGGAAATAAAAATATACTGTTTATTCATTTACTAACCAATCTACAATAACCCAGCAGGACGGTCGCGGGCTATTGGACGCCCCATGCCTAAAAATAAACTTCAGCTGTCTCTTTTTATAAACCGAAGTGGCCAGGTCCATCAGTACCTGCTTCCAAGGTTACCTTCCATGCGTAGAGCAAGAAGTGAATTCTGAAGAGAGTGAATTCAGTCTCTTTTTTAGCTATTTTCAACAAAGTGGAAAAGTGCTTATGCATTCGTTTTTTCTGTCCGTCTGTCCGTCTTTCCATGCTAAAAGTCCCGTAAATATATTCGGAATTTTGATGCAATTGATAAAACTTATTTAGGATCACCAAACCATATTTGGTACTGAATACAAAGTATGTATGATTAATGGTTCATTTACAGGGACACTCAAAAGAATTTGATTGCATTATGTCATATGGGGAAAATTCGTTTGGAGAGTATTTTAATGATATTATGCTTTTTCAAATGTGTCGAAATTGATAAAACTCGCCAAATTTTACAATGATAACGTTAAAACGGAGTACTCATAGCATTTTTTCTTAATTTACAGAATAAACATTAGGTAAATATTGGCTTTGCGTAATAATTGCCTGAGAGTACGTTTTAAAATTCACTGTTAAAACTACAGGTTGCATATGGTACTCCAAGGGGTGAAATACTCGTCTCGTGGGAGACCTTCCTAGTGGAGTGGAGCTAGAATTGCACCCCGAGGTCTCCCCATGGCAACCCAGTTTCACCCTTAGGGCACCTCATGGCCATAGGGCGTCCTAGCGGGCAATTCTGGCTCCCTTATGGGGATCGCTCGCGAGACAAGAGTTTCTCCTCTAGAAGTGCCATATGCATTATGTCACTACCAACAGTGAGTTGCAGTCGCAAAAAACGTCCTAAATTGTTATTTCTATGTAACTGGAGACGCTAGAATCCTAAAATGTGTTATTGTAGTTTCTTACAAAATAAAAATATCCTCTAGTTATAGTTGGAAACAAATTCGAAAATTAAAAATGGTGAAATTAATTGAAGTAGCAAAAAGCGTTCTAAAAAATTCCTGAGTTATGATTTCTATGCACTCTCAGTAAATTATAAATCGATTTCAAAAATAATAGTTGCAAATCAATAGTGACCGTCTCTGTTTCTACAGAAGCTATACTTTATGTCGGTGTCACTGCTAACTTAAACAACAAATGTTGTAAAAAAGTCTTTAAAAACTTTCTAAATTGCATTTTATAAGAAATAATAGGAAGTATTAAATTTACGATTGCATGAATAAATAAACGATTTAAAATTTTATGTTGAAAATTTAATGATAACAACCCTGTTTCAACACAGGCCGTTACCTCCAGAGTAGTTGCACATCGTTAGAAACGAAGCTTGGAAATTTGATAAGATAATTATTTACTATGGTTGATAGATACAGATGTGTTTTAATTTAAAAAAAATCAAAACGTCAAATGAATACTGAAATCAGCGGATGAAATAAGCATAAAAGATTCAAAATACACATATTTTTTTAATTATCATTTATTTAGAATTAGTTTTAGTTCGTTTATTAAGGGGGCTCAGGACTTATTTGATACAGAAAAACATGTAAACAGAGGTCTCGCTTCGAGTCCATATAAAAGCAGAAGTATTAAATGTAATTAATTTAAACTTTCTGATAATTTAAAAGTATGTTTGTTGTCTTATAAAATTAAAAAATGAGTACTTCAATGTAATATAATAAAAATATAGCAAAATTTATATGACACAATTTTCAAAAATATATATATATATGTATATACATATATATATATATGTTACATCACCAACACCAAGATATCTTAACGTTGAATTGGCTTAAGAACGTAATTTTTACTTTAAAATGATCAGGAAACTTTACTCTATAGAATGAATTAAGGATGTAACAATCACTCAAATAAACATTATTAAAAAAATCTCAAACTTAAAAATTTCAAAACCCCCTAAAAATACATTTTTTTTTCATTAAAAATAGTCAAATTATTAAAATATCTAAAGTATATTAATTCATTCTATAGATAATGATGTTATACGCATGCAAAAAAAAAATTAAGCCATTCCATCAAATAGTTTTTTTTTTTTAAATCTTGGTGTTAGTCGTCAAAAATCAAGTTTTGAGAAAACGCGACTTAAAGTTGAAAATCTATGGGTGCGGCTTTGAAAGTATCAATACATAAATGCTTATAATTCCGTTAAAAATGCAAAAATTTTATGCGGTTTTTTGCACTGAGTTCAGATTTAATTGAATAATCAAAGTAGATCATAATAAGTTGATTTTTTGAAACGTTTTTATGCCCTGAGCCTCCTTAATTTAAGTCTCATTTCTGCCTAATGTAGTGTAATAATAACGTTTAATCAAACTGTGGCTTGATTAGCAATATTTGAATTATTCTAAAAGGTAAATTTCCTGTTATAAAAAATAGATACAAGGTCATCACTTTGCATATTTCTAAATATTACGCGAGCAAAGCCGCAGAGTTTGCAAGTAAACCAGAGATTTCGTTTATATACATTTGTCTGAAAACTGTACCTAAACATACTTGTTTTGTTATGATTTGAAAAGATTATTAAAAATGATTTTTTACCCAAATAACTGTCTAGACAATAATTATAATAATTATATATATATTTGCTAAACTAATGTAAATTACGCAAGGTGAAAGTAGCAGAGTTAAACTCACTTGGTATTTGAATGTCGTTTTTGAGGTGTGCAAAATAAAAAGAAAAAAAAAGCATTTTATGCCTTTCTCGACTTTTTTTTAATGATTAATCTCCTTTACTTATATACATTTTAGATCAAGTAGCTAACAGAACTTTATTAAGGAATTTTAATCCTATGGATCCTCTGAATGACCTGCATAGATTATAAAATGTCTCTTATACATAATGAAAATTATCATACATTACTTGTTACCACAATTATTCTTTCCTCAAAATAAAATTTTATTAACATATAACAGGTCAACATAAATAATTCCAATATTTATCCAGAGTGAGTCATATTTATCAAAACAATATGCTATTACCTTAAGTATTCTCCCTAGACCCTTACTTCCAATTGCGAAAATTCATAAAAAATGTGCAAAATATGATAGGATATTTTGCGACTCCATGAGGGTCTATTTGAAAAAATACGAAAATTAAGCTTTTGTAAATTCCCCGTATAAAAAACATTTTATTTAGCAAAACATTTTTTATCAATTACTGAATTAAACACAAAAAAGTGCATTTTCATAACTGCAAAACTTGCAGTGTTTTGGCCGTTTAAATAATTTGTTAGGTTTTAGGGAATGTAATTGAAACGTATGCAATGCAAGAAAAAATGTTACGTTAAGAGTTCTGGAAAACATTAAAAAAAATATTTTTTGAGCTAGAATCTTATTTTTTTCTTTTTTGTGATGCTTAACCATATAATTTTTCTAACAAAATCAAATCATAAAATTTCTCATGAAGTTTTTAGAAATTTAATTCAATAGTTTTCATTCTTTTTTTTAAGTGTAATAATTTAAAATCGTTATAAATCGAAACGTTATCCATCGGATTTCTTGGTTTTTTTTCATTTAATTAAAGAGGAAATTATAAATTTAGTTTTGTTTCAGGATTTCTTTAAATATTAATTTTTAAAATATTATCAATATATATTTTTAAAATGATGTAACATATTTTTTTAAATATTGTAGTTCTAAAGTAAATATATATTTTTTTCAAATTTGCCATAACAAAATTAATGTAAAAAAAAAATTAAGTTTGAACATTATTTCTGTAACTATTCTTGAGTTAAATTTTTAACGATGATAAATGATATATATATATATATATATATATATATATATATATATATTGTATATAATGCAGAAAAACGCATTGAAAATTTTAAACAAAAATTGGCTTCTAATACAATCTTTAAGTTCTTTTTAAAAAATTGCAAGTGAAAAAATTACTTCTTTCTGTAGCTTAAATTTCCGATTGTAGTTTCACTTTTGCCGTTTCAACCTTCTTTCTGTACTATTCAAATGTCCGTCAGTTATTTAAATCTTTTTCTAACATGCCGATTAGGAGTTGTCTCATATCTTCTTCTCTCACAACTTCCGGCTTTTTTTCATCCCGGTGAGGCCGTTAAAAATAGTTTGTATTCTGGGCCCGGGCTGGAGAAGTCCCAGGACATGAAGAATTGGCCAGGTTTAACAAGTTTTTCCATTTCGAACCGAGACTGGCTTTCTTATTCTTAGGTCTGCAAAGGGATAAATTTTTAGTTCGGATCTCGACGACACAACCCATGTTAAAAAAGTTGTCTTTGACTAACCTAATTCGTACAAAAATAAGTAAAATTTGCTCAACCCAAAATTTTTTACAAAAATTCCCATATTTTAAGTCAACATTATTTTAGAATAAAAACTTTAAAATTCATTTTTTACTTAAAGGTTAATAGATTTGAAGAGAAAAATAGATAAATTAAAACCAGTGAAAACGAATTTGCCTATGATGAAATCTTGTCTTAAACAGAAAAAATCCACGCAAAATAAATATAATAATATCTGAAGAAAAAAATAAATTTCATTTATTTATCCTAAGAAAGGAGCTTGTTGATAACGCATTTTTTCTTTTCCTAAGAGATTCTATCTTAAAAGATTTTATTCAATAGCAAACAATATTAAAGGAAAAGTGAAACATTTACGTATGAATACAGATTCATTAATAAAATAAGTATGTCGCAGATTTTTTGCTTCTTTAAATGTAAAAATTATAAACGTGAAAAAAGAAAAAAGCTGAATAAATGTTTTTGTTCAAAACTCATCCATACGAAACAATTTTTAACCATATCGATATAAAAAACTATGTAGTAATCAATTAGGTCGGGTCGGGCTATGATTTTAAGGTTTTTGAAGTTGGACCGAACTAAAATGTTTATAACTTTTTTTTCTTTCCTATGTGATTCCGTTTAATAGTCTTTATTGCATAGCATTTTTCAAATTGTCCAACACATAAAATATGAATTAACAATATTGAAGTATAAGTGAAACATTTACATTTAAGAAAAGATTCATTGGTAATATAAATATATCACAGTCTTTGACGCTTCTTTAATAATAAACAATATGAATATGAAAAACAAATGCTATAAGAAGTATTTCGAACAGAACTCCTCCAGAAGAAACATTTTTTTTACCATATCGAAATAAAAAACTATGTAGAAATTCAAAGCTGAGCTGGACTATGATTATTTTTTATCCAGGCTGAGCCGTCCTTTTTTCCCTATGGCTCGATTCGTGACCGAACTTATATATTTCGAACCATGCAGATCACTAGTGCAAATTATCAGCATATTGTAGAGCAGGTTTAGTGATAAATCTGTACGTTGTATTTTTTATGTGCAAATGAGAGGCACTGCTTTAACTCGACATTTTATAATTGTCAATTTGTGGATAATCCCTGTCACGCTTTCAAAATGAGTTAAAAACTCTTCCTTTCGAGACATTGTTAAGTGGTGTAAGTCACGAATTTTGGAGAGTTTTCAATTTTAATATCTCTGTAAAATTTTCAGATACAGAGAGGAACTTTTTTTGTTCAATTAAGGCATGAATAAGAAATGATTTCTTAATTGGAAATTTTGCCATATGGTGGCCAAATAAAATTTTAATTTTCCTATTTTTTTTAAAATAGACCCCCCCCCCCCACAATGGAGTTGCAATTTATGTCATCACATTTTGCACCTTCCTTTATGAAACTTTGAAATTGGAAATATTTGCGCTTAGGGGCAATATTTAAGGAGATAGCTTATTATTTCGATAATTATAACTCACCCTGATTATTTTTGCGTCTTTATGTTATTTAGAATTATGTTCTAATAAAAAATTATCAGTTCTTAAAATTTTGTTGCAGAAAAACATTTCATCTATGCCTAAGATCAAAAGAAAAAAATATATGGTCGTATTTCTTCCTTCAAAACAGTGCAACAATAAAGTATGAAACTGAGAACATCTGTCGCTATAATCCGGAGCAAAACAAATAGATATTTCACATTTTCTCGTGTTTTTCTTGTCAGGAAAATAAATTTCTTTTTGTTTGTAACACTTTTCAAACAACGGAGCAAAGAATTGCTTGGATTACATAAGCCTGGAGATCCAGTCTAGGATTCCCCGTGTGAAAAACGTTGATGAAACAATTTTTAATTTAAACTCCAGTAGATTCATAAAATAAATATATTGCAAACAAACAACACTAAACATGAAAAAAAATCTTTATTCAAGTATAGATTATGAAATGCTTTGAAACACATTTAAAATATTGAATAATATATTCGGTTAATAAATCGTTTTTAGGTGCGTTCGTAATTAAGTAAATACGTAGCACCTATTGTTGTTGCTCAGTCCGTCCGTCTGTCCGTCTGTCTGTCTGTCTGTCCATCTATCAGTTCGTCTGTCCGTCCGCATATAACAACGCAAAATCTACCCAACCGAATCGTTTGAAATTTAAAATACATAATTATTACATAATTTTGTAGAGTCATTTCAAATTTTATGAAAATCGGATGGATAGATCAATTACCGGGGCAATAAAAAGATTCCGTTACATTACGGTCAATGGGGAAAAAAGTTTTAAATGCATTTTAATCGTTTGAAATTTAAAACGTATATTTATTACGTAATTCTGTCGAGTCATTTCAAATGTTATGAAAATCGGATGCATAGATCAATTACAGGGACAATCAAAAGTATTCCGTTACATTATGTTTAATGGGAAAAAAGTTTCAAATGCATTTTAATGGTGTTACACTCATTTGAACATAATAGAATTGACATGAATCTATGAAATATGCAGTAAAAATACATTTTGCACAATCTGTGATGCAAAGAATATTTATTATTAAATTACAGGGCCACACAATTGTATTCCACTAAATAATGTTATACGTGGAAACATTGTTTGGGGCGCGTTTTAATTATGTTAAACTACTTCACATTTTATGAATAAGATATACGTTAATGAAGTATAATAAAAATTACTCCCTGCATATTTACAGGAACACAATGATTTCGACCACGATTCTGTATCCAAAGTACGCTCTACTATATCAGCAAGATCTGAATATTTTAAAACTTCGTTATCGTACGAACGCAGATCATTTGCTACGCTTCACGTGCAATTTCCAACTTGTTTAATAAGATGAAAGATGACATCTAACTACAGAGTACGAAGAAAGCATAAAAAACTTGAAACTTAATTTTGGCAATTACATTTGTAATCAGAATAAAAATCAAATTGTTTTATGGATCAAATGGCAATAATTAATAATGGATGTAATGAATGCTCTTTATGAGTGCAAATTATAAAGGAAAAAAAGCATTTTATAGTATTTCCCGATTTTTTTTATGTGACTGAGCAATCTCTCTTACTTAGGTACATTTTAGATCTTGTAGCTAAAAGAAATTTATTAAGGAGTTTTAACTCTATGATTCTCCTGAATGACTGCATAGATTGCGTTTTTAACAATTTTTAACTTAAATAAAAAGTGTTGATGTATTCAGTTAGTTGGTCATCTGTCTGTTCGTCTGTCAGATTATGCGTACTCTAACTCTAATGTTAAGTGTTGAAAATTAAGTATTTATAAATTATAGTTTCTCTACAGAGGCATTCAAAAGAATTCTGTTACATTACGACCTATGCAAAAAACATCGTTTTGTGGCTTTTTTGTACATGTTTCAGAATTTTAATCATAATAAAATTTATATTTATCTCTGAAGTGCACATGAAGGTACTTATTAAAGAATATGGTGAGCATAGCATCCATCATTTCTGTCCACACAAAGTAATTTAGTTAGGTTACTCTCTAAGAGCAATAATTCTTGAAATGTGTTTTAGGTGTGGTGCTCTTCTTTATTAATTTTCATATTATTTAATGTGCATAAGTTCTAAATATAATACATACGGCTGCATAAAACGTCAAAAATATATTTCCATTTAATTACAGGAATTGCTGAAGGGAAATTTTTAACTGTACAATATGTTTTTGAATTGAACTAAATTATGCATACTATTTATTATATGATTCATCAAGCTTATAAATATCCCGCAAAATTCCTAGCATCATTTTACAATGTCTCGGTGTAATGAAATTCAAGAAGAAGGCAAAGTGTTCAAATGAGAGTACAGTTTTTGTAGAACTGGTAAATTGTATGGAAAGAAATATGAACAAATTACATTCAACCATTTTTTAAATTGTGTTTCTTGAAAAAAAAATGTATGAGGAGCGATTTACTTAGTTTATAACAAGAGACAAGCTATTATGTTTGGATAATTTACACGTTTCACGTTTACAAGAGATGATTTTTACTCATTTCGCATACAGGAAGTCTTACGTATCTGGTTGTATAGTCTACATCAGATTTACATAATATATTGTAGCATATGATAAAACTGTTACTGACGTTGTGTTGAAATCATTAAACATGATTTCGATAAAGATAGTCATGCTTTATTACATGTCACGAAAAGGGTAAGAAAAGGTATGCCTCAACATACAAAGTCATTCAACGTTGATTTTGATAATAAATAATCGCAGATATAATCGCAGATTGATAATAATCGCAGTGTAAATCTGTTCTAAAATCCATGATGAGTATCGTAAATATGCTTTTAAAAGAAGTAAATATTAAAGCCAATGAAATTTTACACAACCATCTTTCGCAATATTGCCTATAATTTATTTTAATACATACTACTTAAACAAACTGGAAATATATTGAGGCATCGAACTGGAAAAGTAATTTTTTGCCAAATTACATGGGTCTTTCAGAATTTGGTAAAATACAAAAGAGAGAAATAGCTAGAGGCCCCATTCTCGTGGGGTTTAGTCTCTTATCATCGCGTGCAATTAGTCCCTAATCATCGTGTCAGCAAATTTCAGCAGCTATGTGTACAGCTGTAAATGTTAAGTTCCAAAGAGAAAAGATAGTATGTTTATCAGAACTATGACAAGGAATTTTCACGATTGCAACATACGGTAATATAGATCACAGTCAAAGCAGTTCATCCTCAGAGAATTCCTGTTATTGTATAAATATTTTTTTTTTCAAAATATAACACATTATCGTTTAGGAAGCATAAAGATTACATAAAAAACTCTGACTTAAGACACAATTGCCTCCAAAAAGCAAAGTGTTCCCATTCCGCCAGAAGGATTGGCATTAGTGTCACCAGCATTCTTACATACAAAAGAACCCATTATTTCAAATTGCTCTGAAGCTACACTCAATTTCATGTCTGCAAAAACTGTAAATATAAAATAACCAAAGACTGCCTAATTGAAATCCATCTTGAGTCAAGATACTAATAATATAGGTAATTACGTTCATAGGTGATTTTCCACACAAATAATCCAACAGCCTCACCAATTTCATTTCATACACGCTAAGTAATATGTCAAAAATAATTTAAAAACGAGTAGCTCAATGAGAAAGACACCTTTAGGAATTTTTGTTTGCAGGTTAAAAATGTAACTGAATTCTTTCGTGCTTTCCTTATATATAAATGATGAATGCTATGCTCATCATATTATTTAATACGTATCTTGAAGTGCACCTCAGATATATATATATATAAATTACATTACATTAGAAATTCTGAAACATACATAAAACTCACCGCAAGCGATTTTTTCTTATAGGTCATAATGTAAATGAAATCTTTTGAATGTCCCTGAAAAGGAACTATAACTTATAAGGTATTTGTACCCTATATGGACAAGTTTCTCAATATGGACACCACTAATATTTTTAAAGGTAATAATTTTAATCGAGAGATGGCTCAACATTTTCGTGAAGAAAAGCAGTTGAAAAGATAATTAACGCTGGAAAGTGTAAAAAAGCACGCTGTTCGCCATTTAGGAGGAAACTTGTTGTTTCGAGATGTGCTGATCTTAATTACTTGTAAGCTTAAATTCTTATTAGATATGGTAAAATTATAATAAATGTTGAAAAGTGGAGTATTTTAGAAAGCTAATAAAACATATTTTCAATTGCTATTGCATATTTTGCTTAAAAACATTTTCTTTATTTATTTGTTAGAAGATTTAGTAAAACTACGCCCGGTTCCCAATATGAAAAGCTCATGTCCCCATCGACTGCAACTGCAAGAAAGAAGAAAATTCAACGCTGCCAAGCAATAAATTAAAAAGGCATCAAAGGGGTAAAATCTTTGTTCAACAAGATGCTTTTTGAACAATCCATCCAAAATCTTCCTTCAAAAAACCCTTGCAGAAAAATAAAAAGAAGCCCCCCCCCCCCGCCAATAGGATATCTGTTGGCGAAATCGTAGGTACCAATGTTATGAGTTCCTCAACAAAGTATAGCTGGCACTGCTTCTTTTGCAGTATTGATGCTTTTTCAAACATGCGGCTATGGATCACATGTGGCAGATATGTACATGAGGATTATGTGGGACTTACTGCGCAGAGTGAAAAAGTTTCTATTTGTCCATGCTGTGAGGACTGGGTAATAACAGATGTAAATTCGCAGATAGATGCTATAAAGCTAAGCAAAACCAACAATATTATTTCATAATATTTACTAGTAACTAAGGGGCTTTGAATTGTCTTCGAAGGGTAAAAACCGAGAATGATCCCCCCCCCCCGTTTAAAAAATGCATTTTCTGAAGATATTTACTGTCCCCCCTCCTCCTCCGAATACTTTAATATACATTTTTTTATTCCCTCTCCTCTAAAATCCATTGGAAAAGTGGCGCTTCAATACACACTGTGTAGAAAGTCAATAAGGAAACACCTGTCCATAATAGGGACAGGTAGTCCCTTATATGACACTTGTAAACATTTTTTTTGTTTTTATCATTTAAATTAAACCAGAATAATTACAAGGTTGCTAATTTTAATAATGATAGTCAATAGTCCAAGGATAGTGGACATATATTTTTGGAGTCCTATGACTTGTACATGGGGGTAAAAAAAATACATTTTCCTTAGGGTGTCCATATTGGGTACAGGTAACTTATATACTCCATTTTCAATATTGAGCATGCTATTGTCAATATAAATAACATATATCAATTACAGGATAATCTGAGTACAGTTGCTCAATTTAAAGTGTACATAGACAGGCGGACAAACACACAGACAAACCAACGAAATGAATTCAACACTTTTCATATAAGTTGAAAATTTAAAAAAAATGCAATTTTTGTTCTAAAATTGTCGAAATTGACATAAATACAGTTTTACATCATGAATAGTAAAAAAAAAAAAAAAAAAAAAAAAAAAAAAAAAAAAAAAAAAGACACAGGAAATGACGCTATTCTGAATAACTGCCGCCATCTTGAATTCCCATGACTTTACGCGATGCCTTCCCCTCTTATATGCTTTGTATTTATATAAAGAAGGTACTGACCAATCGGTATATTCTTATCACAATTTCCAATTTTCATGTTAGTTTAGTTGTGTAGAGCTCGGATTATTATGGGAATAAACCGGTATATTGAATTTGAAGTAAATCGCATGATTCTGAATGAAAAACGCATTTATCATAATTAAGGCGAAAAAATTAGTTGTCGTTCTCCTTTTATTTCTTACCACTGAACCCCGAAGTCTGACAAGCATCTTATCAGAAAGAACCTATTCACAAAATTTGAAACAAATCCGATAATTTGGCATAAACAATTACCTAATTGATGTTGGGGTTTTGGGGTTAGTCCCCCTGTACTTCTCTTTATAATTAAACGATGAACAACTAAAAATAGTCTGGTAAGCGCCTTATAAGAATGGAACTATTTACAAATTTTCAAGCAATTCCGATTATTCTGCATGAAACACCCATTTAATTAAATTAATAAGAAGGATCAGCCCCATTCCTCCCTTTATATTAAAATCTATGATCCATAAAAACTAACTAAAGAACCACATCAGCATGAAATTATTTACAAAATCTGAAGTAAAACAAACAATTCTGCCAAAAAACTCATTTATCTAAATTAAGGGGAAGGGACTATCCCCCTCTCTCTATCTTATACTTAATCAATGAACTCCCAAAAGTAATCAGGAATGCGCCTTATGACAATTAACTTATTAAAAAAAAGTTTTTCAAGTAAAATATTTCTGCCTGAAAATCCCATTTATGTAAATTAAAGGATGTAATTAACCCCTCGTTCCCCCTCTTTATAGTTAAGTAATGCACCCTGTAAACTGATAAATGAATAGTGAACCTAACCCTAGCAGCCAACCAATATTGGTCCAACGCTGCGCCATTATTTCATTTATTGGAAATATTGCCAATAAAACGCCAATATTTGTTAAATATTGGCATTTCATTGGAAATATTTTCAATGAATTCCCAATATTGTACAAATGTTGGGGTTACATTGAAAATATATCCAATGAAACTCTAATAATGTAAAAATAATGGCGTTACATTAGAAATATTTCCAATGAATCCCCAATATTGCACAAATATTGGTATTACATTGGAATTTTTTCCAGGGAAATGCTAATATTTAACCAATATTGGCATAATATTGGCTGCAAAAATTTTTTAAATAAGGGCAAAATTTAAACACCCCAATTATGGAGCAATATTTCACGCCAATATTGTGGCAATTTGCCAATATTGCTCCAAAATGCAGCCAATATTGTTTGTCTACTGGGGAATAAAGCAAATTCTCGAATTCTCTCACTCCCCGAAAAAAAAAGAAACATTTATATAACTTACGGTGGATTAGCACCCCGTTTCCTCTAAAATTTGCACTGCTTAACCAATGAACCGCCAAATCAATCAGAAAATTGTTATAATGAACTTATTTACAAAATTCTTGCAAATTGGATAATTCTGCTTCAAAAACTACGTTTACCCAAATAAAGATGGGGGTGTGCGCCCGTTTACATGTTTATACATAACTGATAAATCACCAAAACTTTTCAGGGAGACGTCTAATCTGAATCTAATATTTACAAAATTTGATGTAATGAGATGTTTGTATCAAGAGTTATCTCGTTACTTTCATACATGCAAACTAGTGTCGTGAAGGAAGTAATAATAATAGCAATAATAAGGTTAACACTCCAACTAAATTTTCGCCAAATTCACTTAGAAGAAAGTTACTGATGCCAAATAACTGGGAATAAAGTCTACTTTTAAATGACGAATATAAAATGTGTATAGGAAAACGTCTATACATTAATACGAACCCTAACTTTGCTATTTTTAATGGAAGTAATTAATTTTGACAGCATAACTGAACTTTACACCTTTCAATTAGCCTAAAATGAAATTTTTATGAATTTCGTAAAAAAAATTTCCGAAAAATGAATTATTTTAAGATAAGCATATTTTAGGGTTTTTATCCAAATTGAGTTTTTTACTCGAGTGTTGACCGAGATAGGCATCACCTTGATCAATGCATCTTTGTCACCACTTACGCATTCATTGATGACAACTAGTTTACATAATAGAATAAGGAGTTTCAAAATAACTTTAAATTCTTCTAACTGTTCTACCAAAGAGACCGCCCCCTAAGCTATCTTTTCTTTTATGGAATTAAAATAGGCATAACTTGCATAAAAAAAGATACCACGCACATTTCTCAGCAATGTCCCTGATTTTATTAAAAAATTACAAATAATTATTGATTCTTTTGGCTAGACAACTCGCTAAAGACATTTATCTGACCATTAGCATTAAACAGATAAAGAGGAATTTAGTGATAAAAATAATTAATTTCTTTATAACATAGGAAATATAATTTGAACAAGTTAGGAATTATGTTTATTTTTTTTTTTTAACTTAAGCTTGCACATGCACATAAAACTCACGTCAATTTTCAGATAAAAAGCAGATTGGTCTGGAACCTAACTAAAAAGGCTGTTTATCAATTAAAATTCCTTAAACTCCTTAGGCTTCCATTGCGTTTTAATCAATTTGATTAAATACTTCAAGCATTAGAGAAAAGTTAAATATTTTACAACCTTTTTTTAATCATATAATTATATAGTTTGGTAATAAAATAGTCAGGGAGAAGAATTTTATCTGTTGTTTTTTCTTCAAACTATACAGCCGAATGTTAATCATCTGCACTTCATTCTACTAGTTAAATAAAATACGATTGATAACATTCCAGTTATTGGGAATTTCTTTTATTCACTCACATTGCTAAAATTCTTATGCTTCATGTTTTTATTACTGTTATTGTTATTATTATTATTACACAATAAAATAAAATAAATTTTAAAGCTATTCCTATCATTCCCTGTGAAAAAAAATGGACCAATAGTCACCCAAGGATAGAGACTGGAATACTAATGTACTTCAGCAGAAAATAAGTTTTCAAAAACGATACATAAAAATGTCTTCTAGAAGCAATTATTAGACGATGTGCCAGAATCACATTCCTGCATTGCAAAAGTATATCTTCCTTTTATTTTGTACGTTTTTCATTCTTTTGTTTTTGAATCACACTTTCTTCTGTTCTTTGGAGACGAATATTGGAGCATTTAGAAATGTTTTCTCATTTATGTTCACAGAAATTGTTGAAATTTTTTTTTTTTTTTTTTTTTTTTTTTTTTTTTTTATGGATATTGCTTTTTTGTACAAAAGTTTTATCATCATTTATTTTCTATAATAAAGCGATCGGATTTAGGCAACATTCATAATGAACAACTTTTTTTAAGTTGTAGAAATAGCAGTATTTTGTTTATCAGTATCATTTTATTTTTTTATTTTGCACTTACAATCAAAATAAAATAGACATTTCTCTACTTCCACTTGCAAATATTGTCATTTCGTATAATTATGACGAAGGAATTGAAAATGACAGTTAAAAAATGGTTTTCGTTTTCCAATTTAATTGCTTAGTATTTTTCTTTTTTTTTAATATTTTTATTTTGTAGATGTTTATATAAAATCAATACAATGTACCTGAATTTATTCAAAAATTACAAATAAATATTAATTCTTTGAGCTAAGCCATTGGATAAAGACATTTCTCTGACCAATAACATTAAACAATTAAATTAACGAGGCCTTTAGTGATGATAATAGTTAATTTCTGTATAACATCGGAAATATAATTTCTATAAGTTAGGAAACATGTGTTTTTTTTTATTTATTTAAGCTTGCACATAAACATAAAAATCACAGTAATTTTCAAAAAAAAAAAAAAAAAGCAGATTGGTCTTCGAACCTAACTAAACATGCTGGTGAGCAATTAAAACTTCTTAGGCTTCCATTGCGTTTTAACCAATTTCATTAAGTACTAAAAGCATTTGAGAAAAAGTGAAATATTATACTATATTTTTTATTATACAATTCATGGAGTTCTTCTTTAACTTCTAATACTTTACACACTTTTTCTTAAACAATTCGGTGCACAAATGAGAATGCCTTGCAAGCGAGATGAAAAACTTTATACTTTACTAGCTGACCCACCCGGCGTTGCCCGGGTCCGTAATAATAATGTTAAACGAACTTGAAATTTCTATGATTTTATCTTTAACTCGAAATATGTGTAAATCACATTGTCACTCCACCGCTTTTATAGAAAATGATTACTTCAGCCTATTATGGAGCATTCTCATAAGTCAAAAGAGATATATTCTATGAAAGCGGGGAGTGATGATGCAGCAAAAGGGTAAAATTTTTTACAGCGTACATTATATTAAATACGTGCCCCCTGACTGTGGCAAAAATCGGTTAAAAAAACTAATAATTACCTGCAAAAATACTCAAAATGATTGCAATGGGAAACGCAGGAGGGAATATGCGTCCAACGACTGCGTGATTTTCGTGTTAAAGTGTTGATATTTATCCTTAAAATTACTGTTAAGTGACTTAACTAAATACTTTTTTCCCATAGATATCCCAAGTGAAATATTTTGAATTTCAAACTAATTATATCACTCTTAAATCCGACTATACCGTGAATGAAATCGATACTCGATGATTAGCTAAAATATAGTATTATAGCTAGTATATAGTATTATAATTTCAGAGCCATTTTACAAAAATAGGTATATATTTTTTATAATGCGTAATGTTCATTGAACAAAATCCTAACTGTAACCTAATTGTATTGTAATCATACTTGTCTGTAACCTAGCTGTATCTTAACAGTAACCTAACTGTAACTTGAATATACCATAAATGTAACCTGGCCGTCACCTTATCATAACCTACCCATAATCTAACCGCTTAACATTAACCTACTATAACTTAACCATGACCTAACTCTAACCTAACCGGAAATTAAATATAACATAAGGCTCACCGGAACGTAATTGCAACCTAACTGGTTGGTTTGGTTTTTTTTTGTCGGTCATTTATCTACGCTAGAGATATAGGCCCAGGGGGAGAGTGCCCTTCGTGGGGGTCTTTCTAAGGGAACCTAATCCGTATTTACGCAAGGTTCGAAGAAAACCACGAAAACTCCGAACGGTTAGGCCGACAGCCGCAATTGGGGTCGAACCGAGCACCTGCCGTCTACCAGTTGAGAGCTCAGAACCTTTCGGCCACTGGTGGGGCTGCAACCTAACTATTACCTAATTGTAAACAAGTTCTAATTTAACACTAACTATAAACGAAATATCTTAACCATCACACGCTACAAAGTACTTAGTTTCACTTTCCACCGCTACGGAGCGCATTATGTTTTGTAGAACATCCGAATTTTAGGTTCGGATTGGATTCATGTCCATGGAAATTATTTTGTCTTCTTCGGATACAATTATGGCTGTTTGGAATATTTTTGTTCAGTTTAGATTCGGTTCAATTAAGATTTCGTGGGGGTTTTTCCCTTTCAAATGGGATTTTTAGGTTCGGGTCGGGTTGTACTTCCATGGAATTTATTTTACCTATTTCCAATGATGTGTTACTTCACTGAAATATTTTTGTCAGGTTCAGATTAGGTTTGGTTCAAATTTCGGGATTTTTTTTTTACAAATTTTTTGGTTCGGATTGGGTTCGTGTCCATGTAAATTATATTGTCTTGTTCGTATATGGTTATTGTTCTTTGGAATATTTTCCTCTGATTCAGATTTGGTTCGATTCAGATTTCAGGTATTTTTTCAAATTGATTTTTAAGGCTCTGGTCGGAAAATGTCCAGGGAAATTATTTTGTCTTGCTCGGATTGGGTTTGGGGCCTTTGGAATATTTTTTTCGGATTCAAGATGTCGTTCAATTCAAATTTCGGTTTTTAATGGAATTTTTAGGTTCAGGTTTGGTTGCGCATCAACAGAAATTATTCTGTATTGTTCGAATAAGGATATGCTGCTTTGGATCTTTTTTTTTTGTCAGGTTCAGATTTAGTTCAGTTTTTTAGGTTCGGATTGGGTTCATGTTCATGGAAATTTTTTGTCTTGTTCGGATCCGGGTATGGTGCTGTGGAATATTTTTGTCAGGTTCATATTTGGTTCGATACAAATTTTAGGTATTTTTTTTTCAAATGGAATTTTAGGTTCGGATCGGGTTCATGTCCACGGAAATTATTTTCTCTTATTCGAATCCGATTATGGTTTGTTCGAATATTTTGATGGGATTCAGATGACTTTGCATAAAATTTCAAGTTTTTTTTAAACGGAATTTTTTAGGTTCGAGTCAGGTTTATGTTTACGGAAATTATTTTTTCTTGCTCTTATCGGGTTATAGTTCTTTGGAATATTTTTATCCATTTCAGGTTCGCATATACGCGAACATTATTTTTCCTTGATCGGATTAGGGTATGATTGATTTGAATATTTTGTGGGATTCAGATTTGATTCGGGTCAGACATCAAATCCATATATATGTATATATATATATATATATATATATATATATATATATATATATATATATATATATATTGTCTTGCTTAGATCGAAGTATAGTCTGTTTTTTTATGGTCGGGATCGGGTTAAGTGTTAATACGCCTAAATATTATGTTTTGTTACTATTCTTTTAGTGACTATTTTTGATATATAATTTACTTTGCTATTTGATAATTTATTATTGTGTATGAATCATCTGCCGATTCGAACAATTGTATGTCAAACAGCCATTGCATTTTTGTTTTAAAAACAAATTAAAGTCATAATAAAATTTTAACTTAAATAAAATGCATTCAAATTAAATCAATGATTTAAAAAAACTGCTAAAGAGCCTCGTATTTACACACACACACACACATATATATATATATATTTACTGCAACGCAGCTAACCACACATACATTCTAATATACGAAGTACCAACGATCTGACGTAACAGCTGTGTTCAAAAATCCTAAGTTAAACTGACATTTTGCCAGTCTATGAATTTTAAAGGTCTTTGGAAAAAAACAGACACTTTTGAAATGTCAAGTCTCAAATTGGTTTCTTTCATAGAGTAAAAAGAAATTAATAGAGTGGAAGTATTATCTTTAGAGGTAATGCTAAAAATGTAACCCTACATTAAGTCCAATTAAGTGCCAATAAAAGCACGTGCATTGACACGCCTATCAATTAAAATAGGTTTAAACCCGTAATTTTTTTGCTCTTGTTTCTTAAAAAGAACTAATCTATCGTTTCACCGGTAAAAATTTAATAATTATTTTGTCATATATGTTTTAAATATCAATATAGAAAATTATTTTAACGTTTTGCTTGAAAATATATCATTCTTTTGTTAATATCTTAAGATCGTCTGCAGTCAGAAATCTATATTTTAGATTATTTATAACTTAAGTTTTCATACGTGATTTTAAAAGAATGTTTTCATCATTATATTTTAAATATTTATTTATATGCAATTATTAAGTTCATCTACGTTATAAAGTATTTAAAATTACATTAATGAAAGAAACTTTTAGTTATACAATTTTTAGTTCGTATCAAATGTTTTCAACATCTTATTTAATTTTAATTTGATATTTAATTACTGCTAATTTTCCAATTTCCTTCATTTTAAAAGCGAACATTTATTTTAATAAATAATAATAGAACAAAGACCATTTTAAAAATTTGCTATTTCTTCTCAAAATATGTTTCAGTTGTAATTCATTTCTTTCAATTCGTTTTATAATACAAAATCCCTTCCACGTCCTTTTGTTTGGCGCATTAAATTTTGAGCGATAAATGGTTTCATATTGCAAATTTTTTTTAAAGGCTTAGTTTACCTCCACTTATCTCATTCTTCCATGGGTTTCTTTAATTCTGTCTCAGCTTTCTTATTACTCCTGCGAAAATTTTTATACAACCAACCAACCGTAAACAAACAAAAGAGAAAAAATTGGGAAAAAGATGATTTTTTTATGAAAGTGACCTCTCGATTTTAATTAATTACTCAGTTAATAATTGGAATTTCGAAATTCTGAAGCTCAGGTGCATCAGGAGAGATTTGGGGCTACTCTCAAAAAAAATTTGAGCTTCGCACATGCAGTAGATTTTTAAAGCCATCGCAGACACACACGCACACACACAGACAGAGCGTTTTGTTCTTTTATTAGTATAGATTATTACTTGAAGCAGTATTACTGCAGAATAATAATAACAGTAAAATCTTTGATATATTTTTTACCGATTTTTATTTGGTGAGATAACTTTTATTGCACTAACATAGTGCATTTTGTACGTTATGTAATAATGTTGGATGAATAATATTATATAAGACAAAATTGTGTTAAAGATTTTTGCTAAAAATTTAATGAGGAGAACAGATAATGGCACTGATTAAATTTTCAAGTGAAATTATTCCGTTAATATTCAGCTTAATGAAAGTTAATTCAAAGAATACAATATGACAGAATCATTTGCTTAGGTTTTAATAAAAACCACTAAATCTACAGGCAAAGCATTTCTACACCATTTGTTCAAGACACATTATTATTACTTTACCTTACATAATATGTAGTTTTATAATTATCAAAACAATGTTACGGTAGCAATTACTTAATAAGATGTCCAGTCAATGCGACATGCAAATGATCCTATTAGAAACCGAAACGTGGTGTGGTGTTATGTATGACTATGATTACCTTCACGTGAGATATAAATCCTGTGTGAAGTGCCCTCCTCGGAAGTCTTTCTAAGAGAAAAAACCAAAAGATCGTTTTAATTATTTGTTTCAGTCTTCACTAGACAAAAAGAGAAAGTCTAACTTTAATGTCTATAGAAGTGTTACTGTAAAATAAATTGCTCTTAATATTGTTACTCTCCGTTGATAATCGCTAATTTCTCATATTATCTACATTGACAAACTTTTACTTTGATTAAAAATCGTCCAAAAATTTAACAAACCAACATTAAGAAAAATCCGCAAACTGACAGTTGTATTTTGGTCACAATACTTTCACATTTGTATAACATTCTAAATCATAAAGCTACAGTAATATGCATTATATTACAATGTTTTTTTTTTTTTTTTTTTACAAGTTTTTACACAAGTTTTTTTCACCATATTAGATTTTCCGCCCTCCTCAACTTCGTTGTCAATCATTTATCAAGCCACTTGTAATCCATAACGTTAAACATCATTATTCACTAATCTTTTCTAAAAGTAATCAATTGATTGCATTTCGTCTATTAAAAAAGTTTCAAAAATGAATTTAAAAATGTATTTTACAATTTGAATGCTTAAATCAAAAATCTTCTATAATTGGTATAGCACATCTATAGCATATTTTTTATTTCTAACGTGTATATCGATCAGCATATCTATGAAACTAAATACTTTAAAGCTTTATTACATTTCATTAAAAAATGGTTTTCTCAAAATTACATGTTTTCCCTTATTAATTACTAATGTAACAAAAGTGTAATAGATAAATGAATTTTACATAAAATTTATATTCTAGTAAAAAAAAAAACAAGAAAGAAACCTTCCTTAAAAGCATTTCTAGATTAGCACTTAAAAATTTGACATGATTTACTGAATTAATTGCATACATAATTTCGCACTTAAAAACAATTTGATCGTGCTAGTTTGATTAATTTAAATGCGAATTTTTATTTTATTTATTTTATTTTACTTTATTTTTTGAAAATCCGAAAAAATAGAGGTACAGTAAAACCCCGATATTTCGGATTAACTGGGACCAGACCCAATCCGGATTATCCGGAGAATTATAAAAAAATGAAATAAAATAAAACATACCTACAGAAAATCATCTTTATGTTAAACTTATTCAATATTTACAGACAGTAAAAATGTTTACTTTGCTTAATTCTTCCAAAAAGATTTCAGAAAAAGTTTTTTTTATTCAGAATACGGCGACGAAACAAGTTAATGTTATGGAAATTAGCCAATCGCTTCTCAAACTTGAAAAACAAAAAAGACCAAATCGATCCGGATTAACGGGGTCTGAATTTGCGGAGTACTACTGTAATATAAATAAGATTTTACGTTTCTGAAAATATCAGTTACATAATATATATTATATATATATTGGTTTGCAAAACTTAAGAACGAGTCACAAATGTCAATTTTCAAGGGATTTTCAAGCGATAATTTTTATGCGAATATTCAAAAGGAAGTAATATAATTCGAATACTTACTATCTCTGCATAACAGCTAGTCCATATAACATCTCATTTAGGTCACACATGGTCACAAGGGTCACAGTCACTTCGGCGAAACAATTGGAAATTCCATAGGTATATTTTATGAGTCTCAAATGACTTCTATATGCGACTCCACTGACAGGTCATTGCGACTGCTGCTTTGTGTCGAGTCACCAGGTGACTTTACAATGTCGTTTTATTGAGACTCTCATGTGACTTTCATTTGGAGACTCAATTTCAAAGGCATTGTGAATATTGCATTATGAAATATGCATTGTGAATATTGCATTAAATTGCCAAATAATGTCACGTTAAAGTTACATTGTGACTTTCAGTCACCAGACTTTGTCAAATGGGGGCAGAGACGCTACTGTGAAGTAACCATTGTGAAAAGTGGTGAAAAGTCACCATGTGAGTTTAATGGGACTTATTTGGTAATTTATCATAATGCAACGTTCACAATGACTTTGAAATTGAGTCTCCAAATGAGAGGTCACATAAGAGTTTCAATGAAATGACTTAGTAAAATCACATGGTGACTCGCCACACGGCAGAAGTCATAATGACCTGTGAGTGGAGTAACATATAGTAGTCATTTGAGACTCATAAAAGAGATGTATGGAATTTCCTATTTTTTTATTCGCCGTAGTGACTGTGACTTTTGTGACCATGTGTGACCTGAATGATATGTTATACGGACTAGCTGTTATGCAGGGATTGTAAGTATTCGAATGATATTACTTCCTTGAGAAAATTCAAGTGAAAATTATCGCTTGAAATCCCTTGAAAATTGGCATTTAGAACTCTTCGTTAAATTTTGCACACCACTGCATATTGACCACCTTATATTTGCACACCACTGCATATTGACCACCTTATATTGACCAAAAATGCCAAATTGCTTTTTTATTAAATCCACCTAAACATGAAATTTTCAAGTTTCAGCATCGGTATAGGGCCATTCCATGAAAAGAGGTAAATTGATAGTCATTTTTAAAAATTTGTTTAAATAAATATTTTTGGCATTTAGTGATTGGCAACATGTTTTGAGTAAGAATGTAAAGTTTATCTTTTGTGGATTGGCAACACAACAGTTTAAAGATGGCGTCCATGTGCAAGCAAATATGTTGCGTTTTACAATACATTTTGAGTGAGTTTTTTTTAATAAAGAAAATCCAGTGAAACATTTGAAATCAACATTTTAGGTAAGTCTAATATTCATTGTTTATATTTCACTAAACTGAAATATATAAGATAATTTCAAATAATTATTACAGCACACAAAAAGAACTTTGTTTCTGTGTCCCACACGTGACACAAAACATGAACTTTTTCACTTAGCAGGAAAAAAGAACGCATTTATTTTGTTTAATTGGCATTTCTAAAGCAGTTTAGTGTAGTACACGTATCCTATGCTAGTTAAAAATTTGGATGAAATTTTTATTTTGAGAAAAATATCAAAACAAAATTGTCCCACACGTGACACCTTATGAGCAGGATGATTATTTTTGTTTTCTGAATGTTAAATAGAGATTTATTCTAGCATAGTTTTAGCAGTTTAATTATTATTTTGTCCTGAGAACTTATTCTATGTAACTAAAACGAAATTAATTTTTTTTTTAATTTTTATGATAGTCCCATTTTTTTACTTTTTTGTGATGTTAATATTTTTTATTTCCATTTTTTTATAAATTTATTTTATTAAAATTTGAACACTTTGATGGTTATTTTTATTTTAAGAACATATTGTTTTCCAGCAAGAATTGATCTACTTGATTTATAGGGATTTTTTCTATACAATAAGAAGAGTCGTGCGTTTAAGAACTTGTTATTATTCTACAGAAAAATATAATAAAACTTCTTATCTATATTCTGTTTTTCTAAGTTTAATTATATTTTAAGTTCAATTTTTCTATGAAATTAAGTAAATTTAGACAAAAGCGTTTTAATTGATAAAGTTTGTTATTTATTTAGCTGAAATGGAAAGATCTAAGTCTACTAGTGCTAGAAGAATGAAAAGGATAAGAGAGAAAATGTCATTAGAAAATCCTAATTTCCAAAAAGAAGAAAATAAAAGGATCAGAAACAGCAGTTTCTTTTAAGATGGGTGAATGGGTAGTCGTAAAATATGACGGCATTAATTATCCTGGGGAAATTACTAGCACCCATCATGATAGTGTTGAAGTGTCTGACATGATAAAAAGTGGTAAATTCTACAAGTGGCCACAGTATCCAGATAAAATTCTATATTCATTTAAAGATGTAGTAAAAAAGATATCAGCCCCCACTGTAGCTAATAAAAGAGGTAATTGCAAATTTCTAGAAAAATTTTGAATTTTTGTTTATACATTTACTTTATTTTATGTTTAAAAATGTCAATTTGAACATTTACTTTGTACAAAAAAAAGTTAAAATAAATATTTTTGTATTGTAAAATGTATAACATGCATTTTCTTTTTTTGCATTTCCTTATTTTCTGATTTCTGAAAAGGTTACTTGAATGATATTTGCAAATGTCCCACACGTGACAACCGTGTCCCGCACGTGACACTATACGTTATATATTTTTTTAGTAATTTAAAAATTTATTTTTCAAATAAGAAATCTTATTTCATGAACATTAGACCTTTAGCCTCTAATACATATTTTTTGTTTTGAAATTGCAAAATTAGTAGAGCAGAAATGTTATCTAGATCATACAGCAAATTACAAGTGGTTGACTTCAGATGTCCTGCACGTGACGCATGCAAATTAATTAATAACTAAATCAGTAAACCATTTAGGAAAAATCTGTCCCTGCCTGAGATATTGTTATATCAAATATAAACTTACAAAAATATGTTTATTCTTATTTCTGAAAAATCTTAAGCCCTTTAACACAATTTTGGTGGAATTATGGTGTCTGATTGTCCCGCACGTGACAGTGGAATGGCCCTATAACTAAAAACTCGCTGTTTTTTGTTTTTTAGCATGATGCTTTACTTCCAAGCTTTGTTGTGCATTTAAATAACGTCGAAATTAAAGCTCTCCTTTAGAATTTTAATTGTAAAAAATCCCTGCCGTCTTGGCCAAAAAGCGGAGGTAGATTTTGAAGTTAATTGCTCACATGAACAAAAAAAAAATATATATATATAATTAGAGATAAACAGCGTTTAACAATTTTATTTGGCCCCTTTTGAAGAATTTTTAATTTCATTCTTCTGTATGAGCTAGTTTTACCAGATTCATCTTAAGCAAAATTCAGCTCAAATTTTGCCACTTTGACAGCATTTTTTGAACTATGTTCTTTATGAATAAATCGACCAATACGACTCATATAATTCCTAAACAAGAGGATCTGTGATTTGAATGCGTTTGAGAGCAAAACTGAATTTAAAAATGACCCAAAATAAGCAATTTGTTATTTGAATATATCCTTTATCCTTAATTCTTCAATCACGATCGCTTAGGGAAATTTTGTTCGAAATACATACTTTGACAGACTTTTTTTTTAAAAAACACTTTCTGAATTTATCAAAAAACCCTGACTGATAGGGCATATTATACAGTTCCTAAATAAGAAAGCATGACAATTGGATGCATTTGAGAGCAAAAATGAATTTAAAAATGATTTAGAAACTAAGCAATTTGTTATTTGTATACTTCCTCAATTTTCAGCCAAGATAGCTTCGGGAAATTTTGTTCAAAATGCCTACTTTGACAGATTTTTACAAAATATATTCTGCCTTTATCGGGAAACTAATTGGGCACATTATAGGGTTTCTAAATATACACTGTCAGAAAAATTCGTCAATATACACTAAGTTATCGTTATTTTTTCACAAATAACTTCTGTTCTCCGAGAAAACGTATTTGATCTGTGAATTCATTCCGAACGTCGAAAAATGGGGAAGAGATTCCGTTTATATCTAGCACGCATGCGTATTGGGTCTGTTAGTAATAAATTCGAATTTATTTTTAAAATGAAAAACAAAAATATTCTATAGCAGCGGTTCCCAATCTGTGGGTCGGGGCAGTTGTTTTGGTGGGTCGCGGAATAATCGAGGTTTGTCATCAAAATATATCTTTTATTTCATCTATTTAATATGATAATTTTAACAGGAAATAATATTTAAAGGGAAAATCCTTAATTTCCTTCTAGATTAATATATGAACAGAATATCGAGAAATATGTAAATCAGATTTGAGGTCCTTGATGAAATTCAACACTTCGTGCTTATGACAACATGCTTTTTCTACTTTGCTGGTTTTGAAAGACAAGTACTGAGACTAACTGCGTGTCAATATATGTCCCCACATTGGTAAACACCAGTACCAGAAATCTCATTCATTATGAACTTATGTTTTCATAATAATTTAACATATTTTAAACTATCTTTGTAGTTTGTGCATTGTTTTAATTGTTATTCACTTACAAACATTGAGATTACCTGATTCGTACTCTTGTTGATAATGCACTTTCCGTATGAAAATTCGCATTTTTCGTAGGATAGGATACTCGAGTGTATAGAGATCGTACAAAAATGCTATTTTGATGCACAACTTTTTTTGGATAGGTCGCAGTTTTTCTTTTTTTTTACTGAAAGTTGGGGCGCGAAATTTTTTTTCACTGAAAGGTGGGTCGCGTACCAAGAAAGTTTGGGAACCGCTGTTCTATAGATTAAAATGTCTAATTTAGCTTAAAAAGACAAAAATGTTTTCGAATTTAAAAATAAATAACAATTACTTTCTTCATTCATTCAAAAGTTCACACAGTTTGTTATTTAAAGTTGGATAAGTTGAATAAAGTTGAATTTACTAAGTTATTTATATAATAAGTATTCGCATTTAAAATATACTTTAAGTGAACACGTTTAAAAGATATTTTAATTAAAAAATAAAATGCAAAAAAAAAAAAAAAATCATATTGTTCAAAAAAATCTTATCGAATAAAAATAGAACATCCATATTTTTCCTTTAGCAATCTACGAAAATATATTAAAATTCACATTTTTATACTATATTAATATAAACGTATAAAAACCCCAGCCACAGTTTAATTAAAGATGGAATCTTCCCGAAATTAACTTAAAAATTAAAAACTTTTTAGCGAAATAGTCCAAACCACACCTATATGAAATGAACGCTTCTACTTCAAAGCACACTTCCGTTGTACAACTGTGGCGCTGAGGAAGAGCGTTCGCTTTCCAACGTTGGGACCTTAAGTTCGATCCTCACGCCGGCCGCGTTTATCTTTTCCGAACTTTTTTCATATGACGGATATTTTACCTCTTTTGACGGAGAAAAAATAAACGGATATTCGACAATATACAGACAATTACTGGCAGCAGTGCTGCCGGTACATTTTCTGTGAAAAGACGGAAGATTTTTTGAGAGTGTAAGAACCTGTCAACTGGATGCTTTTGAGAGCAAAATTGGATTTAAAAATGAATCAGAAAAAGGCAATTTGTTATTTCAATACTTCCTTAATTTTTCAATCACGATCGTTTCGGGAAATGCTGCTCAAACTGTCCATTAAGATAGCATTTTTTAAATATACTCAACCTTTATATTTAAAAAAAATGGTAAATACATCACATTATATAATTCCCAAATAAGAGAACCTGTCATTTGGATGCGTTTATAATCAAAAATGAATTTTAAAGGCTGGTTAAAAGTTTGGATTTGAAGGGGTTTTTTTTTCCAACTTCTGTTTTTGTTTAATTTATTTTTGCCATAAGGATTGGTCCTATAAAAATTTGGTCAATATAAAAGTCGTAGATATCTTTAAGAAGATGTAAAATAAATTTAATCGGATTTGCCATCTTAAGAATTGACGAAGTTAAAGATTTTTTTCCAAACCCCCTATTTGTTTTCGTTTTTATTTTTATTTTATTTTATCTTATTCCATTTTATTTATTTTTTCAGTAAGAATTAGCCCTATCAAAAACTATTATAAATTAATTATTATATTTATTAAGATATATACCAAGATAATATTAAGAACATTTATTTTTAAAAAAAGTAATTTGGTTTGGCATGTTGACAATTGACGAAGTTATGATTTTTTTCTCCAAAAAACCCTGTTTTTTGTTACCGCTTTGACCTTTTTTTCCTACTTTGTCAAGTATTTATCATGCAAAAACTTTTGGCCCATTTTTGAAGCAATATAAAGTTTAAGGAGGCTCAAGGGTTGAAAACTTTTAAAAAAATCGATTTTTTTAATGATCTAATTTCATTATTCATTTAATTCTTAACCCAATGCAAAAAACCGCATAAAAATATTTGCATTTTCAACGGAGTTATAAGCATTTATGTATCAACACTTTCATAGCCGCATCCATATAATTTCAACTTTAAGTCGCGTTTTCTCAAAACTTGATTTTTGATGACTAACACTAAGATAAAAAAAAACTGTTTGATGGAATAGCTTATTTTATTTTATTTTATATTTTTTTTTTTTTTTTTTTTTTTTTTTTTTTTTTTTTTGCATGCATATAACATCATTATCTAGATTACGAATTAATATATTTTAGATAGTTTAATATTTCGAGTATTTTTAATGGAAAGAAAAGTTGTACTTTCTAGGGTTTTTCTAAATTTTCAACTTTGAGAGATTTTTTAATGCTGTTTTTATTAAGTGATAGTTATACCCTTAATTCATAATCTAAATTATTATGTTATATGCATGCAAAAAAAATAATCCATTCCATCAAATAGTTTTTTTTTTTTAAATCTTGGTGTTAGTCGTCAAAAAACAAGTTATGAGAAAACGCGACTTAAAGTTGAAAATCTATGGGTGCGGCTTTGAAAGTATCAATACATAAATGCTTATAATTCCGTTAAAAATGCAAATATTTTATGCGATTTTTTGCATTGAGTTTAGAATTAATTGAATAATCAAACTAGAGCATAAAAAAAATCGATTTTTTGAAAAGTTTTCCACCCCTGAGCCCCCTTAAACTGATTCGATATCTATTTTCTTTATTACATTATGAAAATAGTTACGGTTTTTCTTCTGTTTTCACAAAAGGCCTCATTTCCACCCCCTTGGTCCGATTTTGCCCATTAACGTACTTCACCGAGATTTTATTCTTATATTTGGAGGTGATTTGAGCGGAATTATAGACTTTATCGTGTCTGAAAAAAGTGGCATATGTATTTATGTATATATATACAAATATATACTTATACTATAAACCTCTCTACTGATGGTAGTCTGGGGTCTAGGGGTCATGATCAATGTAGATCTGCAAAATGTTTTCAGAATTTCAATATAGGAGCGACAGCAATAGGTAGTATTTCGTGGGAATGTACTTAAAATTGACGGACAGCATTGAAAAAATTAATATAATTAATGTAATAACATTTTTAAAAATCCTATGATTTCTCGTGTGACACGAGTTATTCAGTTGTAAGTACACTGACTTTGAAGTATCTGAATTTTATAGTTTTATTGAACGGTCTCTGGGACAGCCAGACAGAAAGACAAATAAGGTTTTATCAGGTGAACGAAAGCCTAAAAAAATAATTTTATTATAGTAACATCTACTTTTGCAATGCATTTGAATTTTACAGTAAAATTACTTTTTAAATAAATGGGAGGCATACAATTCAACATTTTAGTAATCAAAGAGGTTTAAAGTTTGATTCGCTTTTGAAAGTAAACTTAAATTAATTTCTAATCGTTTAAAAAATAATTAAGTACCGTTATAAAAATATTTCAGTATTTTTCAGAATAACTTATAATTGGATTTAGTAATCAAGTTTTGAAAAATTCTTCATAGATAACAATTAATAACTTTTTAACACTAAATTTTAACTATGCATTATTTAAATTTATTTAGCTATTAGGATTATTGGGTCTAATAAAGAGAGTTTGGCGGCATAGGCCCTAATCTTTTAATGATCATAAAGCCAAAGATTTGTTTTTTTTAAATTATTTTTAAAAATAAAGATTATAAAAAACGCACAAAGAAATAATTGCCAGAAATTGCTTTCTAAAATTTTCAAAAACGTGAAACAAGTATTAAGTTTATTTAAGAAGTACCTTTGAATTGTTTTTTAAAAACTATCCATGTTTCTATACGTTTTGACACGATTATCTATCGTGTTAAAAATTTAAAGCAGTCGTAATACTTAAACTATTTTAACAAATTATTTCCGTTTAATATTTGAGAGTAAAAATTATCGCAAAATCGAAATATTTGACAAAAGTGAGTGTTAGTATTAAAACTTTAAATTATGCAACAATTTTAATACGTTGATAATTTCTAAAGCATAATTAAAAGCTACCATTAATTAGAAGGTGTTATTAGCAGTTGGTTCCAGTATCATTTTTATATAATGATTTTCAACCGAATTAGCACGGATATTTTTACCGTTTTATCTACCACTGTGTAAGATAACAATATTTTGTACATATTAATCTAACCTATAACTATGTGCTATAAATACTAATTTTCTAGATTTTGCAAATGACATTATAGCAGCACCAGAGTGAAACATGCTAAATTAAAGCAATGTGTATGAAATCTGATGTATTGGAAAACATTTATTGAAATGTGAATATTTTAACTTAGAGTGACAGGGATTTGTTTTGGTCTCAATGTAACATTAATGTCACAATACTGCCTGACAGAATAAGTTGTTTTAGGCTTCAAAGTTCTGCTACTTTAAAAATGTGGTGTTATCTATAACATATAAATGCTAATAGTTCATTTCCATAGCCCACATATACGTGTACAATAGGCTGAATATCACAAAACGTAAGATTTTCTTATCTGCGATATGGAAATTACCGATTGAAAACACAAACGTAGTTTTACTATAAATGTTCTGTGGTTGCATAATTTTAAATTAGTTCACTTCCATTAGATCTAATGTTTTAAAACTAAAGTTTATTTATTTTATAAAGATTGAAGCTTTACATATTTTCTTATTCATTTTTCTGGAATTTTCTAATTTTTGTGATAGTAATATTTAATCAAGTAGATATAAATTACGTACAAAGTGTCTTCTTTTTTCAGGTAAAATTTATTAAATAAATGTATTTTGTATAAATAATATTCTAAATAATCATTGGAAAAGCAATATTATCAATCATCAGCAACCAAAAATTTAACTAAAAATTTTATTGCAATAAATCACCTATTCAAAGTAATTCTTTTTCTAAAACTGTATTTTAGTATTAAGAGTAAAGTGGATAATTTTCCTTTTTGTTCTGTACGAAGAGATCTTAAATATTTTGTATAATTATCAAATCTGTAGTATACAATCGATTCGTTAAATGACTTGATTTAATAATAATTCTGTTTAGGGGCTGCAAGAAAGTAGTTTTATAGATACAACTATCATTCAAGCTACTGTATTCATTCTTAATAAAAATATATTCTACAAAAGAAAATTCTCTAAGGAATCGCAGATCATAGCGATATTATTTTCATACAAAAAGCAATCCGCAATGCACCTTGCTATCTTTGAGTCAATTTCAATTACGTAGCAGAGACTACATTATTTAAAAGATTTAATCAAGCTTTAAACTTTGCTTACATTTTTTATAAGGTGTAGAAATACAAACTCTAATGGAAAAAGAAAGAATAAAGAAATAGAAAAGCACCCTATTTTAATTAAGGTGTATATTTTCCAATCTTCCCAAGGTAAAATAATTTCAATTGCTATAGCAATGAAATATATGATACAATTGTTGTTAAGGTGTCAAGAACTTTTAACATGACAAAAGAGGAGCTACTTTTTTTTATTATAAATAGTAATAAATATTCCTAAATGTTATTTATAATTATTATTATAACTAAACATGAGCGACTTTAAAAAAATCATATCTGCAAAATATGGGATTAAAATAAATTTAACTATTATCTCTCTATTCTAAAAAAAATTAACTCCCGCTGTCACTGCCGCTGACATTGAATTTTCCATGGCCGGAGCTTTTTATTCATTAATATTAAGAAAGCTATTGCATACAAAAAAAAAAAAAAAAAAAAAAAAAACCTGTCGGCTTGGCCTAAGGCGGAGGTAGATTTCGAAGAGTTTTCATTTCAACAAAAAAAAATAAAATATTATTAACGATAAACCCCATTTAACTACTTAATTTGGCCGCTTTTGAAAATTTTTTAATTTCCTTTTTCTGTAAGAACTGATTTTATCAAAATCCTGTTGAACGAAATTCGGCTCAAATATCCAATTTGAAAACATATTTTGAATATATATTCTGACTTTATTAAAAAATCGACCAATATGCACATCATATAATTCATAAATAACAAAAAACTGCCAACAGAATGCGTTTGAGAGCAAAATTGAATTTAAAAATGAGTCATAAAATAACCAATTTGTTATTTGAATACATCCACAATTCTTTAATAAAGATCGATTTGAGAAATTTTGTGTGAAATGTCCAATTTGACAGCTTTTTTTAAAATATATGTTTAGCCTTTATCAAAAAATTGACCAATACGGCCCATTACATAGTTCCTAAATAACAAATAACTCTCAATTGAATGCGTTTGAGAGCAAAATTGAGTTTAGAAATGTGTCATAAAATAACCAATTTGTTATTTGAATACATCTTCAATTCTTTAATCACTATCGCTTTGGGAAATGTTTTTTGTGAAATGACCACTTTGACAGCTTTTTTAAAAAATATGTTTAGCCTTTATACAGAGGTGTGAAAATTATTAGAATAATTGCGAAATTTTTAATAAAATCTTGTTATATTAAAAATATAACACATTATTTTTTAAATAATCATATATTTATTATTTAGTGTGCATTCTATACTTTTTATTGAAGATTTGGTACGTTTTGACATACTTTCTATGAATTTTTAGCTATTAATTTGCATTTTATAGTCATAGTGCCGAATTCGGATGAGTCTTTCTATCAGATCATTTTTGTTTGTGATGCTGCAATTCTTTAAATTTTTAATTACAATACCCCAAAGATTCTCTATTGGATTCATGTCTGGGCTATTTCTAGGCCATGGAAAGTTTCTTATATTTTTTTCATCGAAAAATTTGGTCACAGATGCAGCTTTATGGCACGGACCTCCATTATGAATGAATATGACGTCTCCATTTAGAAACCAGTCTGTTTATTGTGGAATTAGACTTTGTTCAAGCACTTTTTCATACTGTTACTGCTTCATATTGCCTTCTACAACATATAAAAGTCCAGTACCCTAAGAAAGCATCACGATCTAAACCATTAATTTAGTAGGATGTTTAACTGTTTGTACTATGCAATTTCGGAAAAATTCTTCACTGGTACTTCTGCTGAGATACTGAGTGCTTTTTTTTGATATGGCAAACATTGATTTATCAGAAAAACATACCTAAAATATAAACAATTCCTTAAAATATGTAATTTGTTGAGAAATATTCTTATAAAGAAATTTAAAAACAGTTTTTCATCTTTAGCCAGTATGCAAAAAACATGATTTCAAGAAAAGAAATGAACAACTTAAGTTTAATTGATTAATTAAAGGGAAATTAATATTTCTCATTTTGCTTCAGTAATTTCTGAATTGTTATTGCACAACTTTTGCCCAAGCAAATCTCTTCTTTGCTTTAGAGGATGTGATTTTAACCTTTTTTGAAGATGACGAGCACTGACTCTAGCTGAGCTAAGCTTTCAATGATTATAAGAATCACATACATTTATTCCATACGCTTGCAAAAAGATTTTTAGTTTATGACTAGTTGCTCTTCTGTTAGCCTTAACAATTTTAATTAATTTCTCTTCTATTTTTGCAGTAAATTTACCTATCCTTCCACATATCCTTATTCTAAAAGATTCTTATTTACATTTGGAGCTCAAAAATCTTTATATTCTATACACAGATACTTGCAAAATTTCTGCTTTTTTAGCGATTTCGTGCACTGTATCGTTATTTCTTGAATGACACACTTTATCACAGCTAGTCTTCTAACAGAAATATCACTTGCTTTACCCTTAATCATGGAATAATCCTTTGACAAACGAGAAAAAGCTGTCAATTAGCATAAGCTAATCAAAATAGCGAAAAGATTTCTTTTAAAAATAAACTAATACTAATACTAACTCAAGAAAGGGAAAAAATACTAACACAGCAAGTAGACAAAATTTAAATTGAATTTTACATTTGTTTGCTAATCAAACTAACTCTTTATGCAATGGAAACAATTTGATTACTTTGGATAAAATGCCTTTCTTTTTAAAAAAATGGCAACATTTAAAATATTTTTATCCCCAAAAGTAATTTAGAGGAGTTCAAAATTGACTAGACCAACAAAATAAATTACCTTTCTTGAAAAATTGCAAGTATATGCAATATTAATAAAAAAAAACTGAAGAAATCACAATTATTCTAATAATTTTCACACCTCTGTAAAAAAAATAATAAATACGCACATTATATAGTTTCTAAATTAATAAAAAACTGTTATTTGAATTTGTTCGAGAGCAAAATTAGATTTAAAAATGAGTCATAAAGTAACCAATTTATTATTTGAATACATCCTCAATTCTTTAATCGTCATCGCTTTGGGAAATTTTGTGCGAAGTGCCCATTTTGGCAGCCTTTTTTGAAATATATTCTGCCTTTATCAAAAAACTGGCTAATCCGTCTCACTATATAGTTCCTAAATAAGATGACCTGTAAGTTGGATGCGTCTGAGAAGAAAAGTGGATTTAAAAATGACTCAGAACAAACGCAATTTGTTATAAGGTACCCTGGGGTAATAACGCCAGACGGGGTAATAACGCCAAGTGCTAATAATTTGCATAATTATGATATAATTTGGTAAATGACACCCATGTGTTCTGCGCAGAAGGTTTTTGAGTCATATAAATCGCAGAAAACAGCTTCAAGTTAATTTGTTTCATTTTTAGGTCTTATTGTTTTTACAAGCAGCTAAAATTAACGCTTGATCTAAAATTTGCGAGATACGTTTTGTGATGTGAAGACTATTTTTTTTATCCGGAAATACTTTGTTAATTACTTAAATCTGTAGTACATTTCATGGCCTTTCAAAATGTTGTTGAAGATTTTGGATATCTTCTCGAGATAATTTGTAAATTAAAATGAACAGCACAAAAACTATAACGGGGTAATAACGCCAATCCTTGCAATTTTTACCCCGGTTGATTCCCTACAGTGGCCGAGCTACATCCTAAATACTGATTCAAATAAACACAGTTAAAACTGTGCAATGTTTCTAATAATTCTATTTAAGCAGTTTTTTTTTAGCAAAAAGAAGCTCACGGTCTGATATTCTTTTGCCTCATCCCCCCCCCCTCTCCACACCACACCTTTATTTTTCTTATACTTTCACAAAAAAATGAACATTTTCAATAGCTTAGGATGCAATTTGTCAATTTCTAGAGCTGAGAGTTTGTATTTTTAGAATTGGGCAATCTACATGCAATTATTCCAACTTAATTCATAGTTTTGTTTGCATGGCGTTATTATCCATATAGGTGGGTAATAACGCCAAATAACATTGGTCAAGAAATCACGCTATTACATTTTATGTATTCATATCTGTTAAATTATTTTTTTTATATAGATAGTCAATGAGTTGCTGTATCAAATCATATATTTGTTTGAAAAATACAAACTAAAACTGAGCCGTGAAAATTGCTAGAACCTTAACGTGGCGTTATTACCCCAGGGTACCTTACTTCCTCAATTTTACAATCACTATTACTTCGGGAAATTCTGTTCAAAATACCCTTTTTGGAAGCCTTTTTAAAAATACATTCTGCCTTTATCAAAACACTAGCCAATACGTCACATTATATAGTTCCTAAATAAGAGGATCTGCCATTTGGATGCGTTTAAAATCAAAAATGAATTTAAAAATGAGTCAGAAAATAAGCAATTTGGATTTGAGGTTTTTTCTCCAACTCCTATTTTTGTTTCATTTATTTTTTATATAAGAATTGGTCCTACGAAAAACTTGTTAATATAAAACTTGATATTATTGAGAAGATGTAAAATAAATTTCATTAGATTTGATTGCTTAAGAATTGAGTAAGTTATGGGTTTTTTTCTTTTTCCTCCCCCCTTTTTCCTTTCGTTTTCAATTTTTTTTTTTTTTTCACCGGTAAAAGTTGGTCATATCAAAACCTTGTAAATACAAAAGTTTTAGATAATGTTAAGTGCATTTATAAAAAGTTAGATGAATTTGATATCTTGAGAATTGACGATGTTATGATTTTTTTCCCCAAAAACCCAGTTTTTTTCGCCCCTTGACCCCATTTTTAATTTTATCAAAAATCTATCATGCATAAACTTTTAGCCCATTTTTGAGAAGTGATAGAAACTTTAAACTGATTCGATATCTATTTTAATTAAGAAGTTATCGCGTTTTTTTCTGTTTTCACAAAAATCCTCCCTATTTGCACCCCCTTGGCCCGATTTTGCCCATTAACGAACTCGACCGAGATTTTATGCCTCTTGATGTTATGTAAAAGTTTGAAGTAACTCTTAATATCTCCCGAACAAATTGAGACAGAGACTTGAAACTTTGTATGTACTTTGTATGTAAGAATGGGACGAAGCCTATTTAATACCAATAACCTCGATTATCTGGAACTATTTTTTTCGGACTCTCGAAAAGTTCGTTCTGATGAAAGGTATATAAAAATTTTCGAAATGTTTTATTTTAAAGAGTGGATATAAAAGGCAATAAAATAACACAGATTTTGTAAAAAAAAAAAGGAAGCCGATCGGATTATTAGTTGCCGAGATATGTGCAATCATGTTTTCCCCATTCTCCGATTGACCCTGCATTTCGCTCAAATTTCAATTCAAAGATATATATTAATTGGAAATGAGATGCGCAATCCTACGCAGTAAATTGATAATCAATATGATTATTATTTTTGGAGTTATAAAGATGTTTCTTTTACGCAATTCGGTACTACTTGTGTATTTTGTATTTTATATAATTTGTCGAAATTGGCTCATCAGCAATTCATAAATAGAGCATTACTATGCACATTAAATCTATTTAAATATACGTTTAACTTATATTTTGGAATTGCGATGCATTTTATACATAGTTTAGATGCGTTTTATTTTCATATTTTATATTAAGCATATTCATGATGGGTAAGTATTATGGGGGTCCCCCAACGACTAGTTGTAATTGGCAAATTAATCTCATTAGTTATAATTTTTCATCAAAGAGAAAATTGATTTAACTTTAATTAGTGCAGTTTAATAGAAATTTGTTTGCATCAATATGATTTCTATATGGTTATTTGCGATATAGTTAGTAGAGATTTTTTTATCATATCTGTGCATACAAAATAAATAAAAAATTGGATTTTCTATCTATACTTCAAAAATGTAGAGCTCAAAGAGGCTCCTTTGATGTAGTACAGATAAGACATTCTTAGACAAAATGTTTAAGACTTTCTGCGGCAAAATATTTAAAACATTACATTGTTTAATGAAAATATCTCGATGACACATTCGATAAATATTTAAAAATTTGCATCCTTTAATGAATGATATTCTTTTCAATTTTTGAAAAGTATATAGATTTTTAACTTTGAATAACCAATATGAGATAAATAAAAATAAAAACTGATAAGTTATGTACTTTTAAAATTAATGCAATTATTGCTTATGGTGAGAAAATTCACATTTTTTTATATTCTTAAGAAAATAATTGTTTGTATAATTAACATTATTTTTTATGCAAAAATAAAATGTTTTCAACAAATAATAATTTTTCGTTTTAATTTAGATAGTTATAAACATAAAAAGTATGTTAAATCATATATTTTAAATTATTTTTTAGAAAATACAGTGAAATTGTAAGTGGTGGTAGCTTTATTATTATTATTTTACAAATATATAAAGTTAAATTTCTATAATATTTCTGCTGACATTTTGAAATAATTAATTATTATTCGATTGTATCTACTGTTTTTTATTTAATTTCTGTTCATGAAATGTTTTAATACGGTTTTATAATTTTTAAACTAATAAAACTATTAACTTTTTGACAAAGTATGTCCTACTTATCATAATATACTTGTAGGAAGCAATTGCTATTGCAGAACTTATGTGTTCATCGAATTTTAAAATCAACACATTAAATTAAATTAACACATTAAGCGCCGTCATATATATTAACCGATTTTTTTTATGGTATCAATGTTTTTTTCTTAATAAGCAGGATGTCATTAAAATACTTATGAAAAGAATATTGAACATAATTTGATTATTTCCTATACAGTAATAATAATTTGAAATGGGGTATGTTTCTGTAGTGGAAACAATGGCGCTTAATATATATATATATATATATATATATATATTTTTTTTTTTAACAAACATATATTTTTGAATCCGCGTAGTTATAACAGTTATTTTTTCAATTCTTTTGTAATAAAAAGGACAATATAGTTCTGAAACAAATATTATATGAAAAATTCAGATAATTTACATCTACAATTATAATACACATCTACATTTAATAAAAATGAAAAAAAATTGTTCATAAGCACATTCATTATATATCTCTTTATTTTCCAGCGTTAATTACCTTTTCTCCCTATTTCACATAAAAGACGACTGAACAATTTTTTTGCAGAATTACGTTGCAGATTTTATTTTTATTTTTTGGCATATATTACACCTAGACTGTTTTTCAGCATCTTCAAGAAAAGGGTTCAGTAATCCAGAACGGAACGCTCTTTCTTTTTCTGTTCATATTTTATCAATGACGAAACTATTCCACGAAGAAATTCTGTCTGAGTAAGTTTTTCTTTACATTCTTTGTGGATTCGACAACTTGCTACAACTTCCAGTGTTTTGATGAAAATGACCACCGCCATTTTTTTCCTTATTATTTTTGGGCAATAAATGCTCAAAAAACAGTTAGAAAACGGACCTTATCTGTTTTTTTTTTTCAAAATAACTGCAAAATTATGCGTTTTACTTCACGGTCGGCAACACATAGGTTAAATAAGGTGTCCTTAAATAATTATTAGGGTGGATCGAAAATTTTTTTTTCACAGTGTCAAAACCTACCTATGCGGAAAAGATGTTCTCTTGGATGGAGATTAAGGGAAAAATTATAAAAAAAATTAATTTTAAGTTTTACTACTGCCACAATAAGGTTGAATTTCGAAAAAAAATGAAAAAAGACCTAATTTTGGTTAGATGATTTTTAATTCAAAATAATAGTTTAAAAAATTATCCAAAACCTACCTATGCGTAAAAGATGTTATATTATATGCTGAGTATGAGAAACATAATTAAAAAATTTAATTTCAAAATTTAAATCTGCCGCAATGTGGCTCAAGTTTCTGTATTTAAACGTTTTTTCGGTAAAAAATCTTTTCTTTTTTTTTTTTTTTTTTTTTTTTGTAAAATAAAATATGAATTTTAGAATTTTTAACATTTATTGCAATGAGGGGATATTTAATTGATTACAAGATAAAAACTTTAGTTTCTTATTTAACAGCTTCATTAGTATTAAATCAAGAAAAATCGTCAACATTGCAATTGGTGATAATGACGTTCGGTATTGAAAATCGACATGAGATTTTGTAATTCAATTCGATTTTTATAAAACCGTCTCTTATGTATGGTCCATACACAGCAGAAATACTTCCGTGACTATTTTGATTATTAGTTTTGTAGAATGGGTGTTGCGTAAATAGATATTGTAAAATAGACCTTTTTGATAGTAGATATTATTCCCACTGGAGTGATTGCTGGATTTACCTATTGCTTCTGAATTCATGTCGTTACTAAATCCGTCAGTTAGTGGAGGTTCGACACATTTTCCTATTTAATTAAATCTATGTAATCCGTCGCAAAAGGTCTAAAAGCTGGTAAATGGAAAATATAGATATTTTTTAATCTAATGATTAGGATTACAGCATACCGTTTGATTTCACTCGTGCGCTTTTAGAATTCATATACTGACATAAATGAAAATACAAAAAGCTTCTAACATACTGCGAATAATCTTTCTATTTCACCAGTGAAACATTTGTTCCCAGCCGCGGTTACATCCACGCTGGAAAAAGATGACATAGTGGAACCGCATTGGTGTGTAACTAACACAAAAACCATTGTAGTGGACGCTTTAAGATCAGTTCAATATTTCGAATAACACATCCTTTAACATCTATATTAACAGATATTCCGTCACAACCAATCGCAACCAACTTTGTTACATGTATATTATTGTTAACACATGACAAAAAAATGTACGTCGTGTTTTCAAATTGTTTGGTACTCTCTCAGAATTTACATATATGTGGCCAATGTATTCGAAACCAAGTTCTTTTTTCAAGCTCAAGTCTGCTTCTATTATGATTTTTCTTCTGTTATTTTCTAGTGATGTAGTCTGTCTTTGCACTCATCAAAGTTTAAAGAAAATGGCCATGATCATAATCTTTTACAAAAGACTAAAGAGAAAGGCTAAAACGAGGGAGTGGTCTTTGGTTTGTTTTGTCATGTCGATTTGTTTCTGTCAATAGCATTCTATTCATAGTTTTGTGAGATAATGCCCACATTTTGAAGTGCACCAGACACGATGGCAGTACCTGCTTGCCCGGAAGTGCCCAAACTGTCCAATATTCTGGCTGATGCCAATCTTCGTCACTACAGGTGATGTGACACCTAGCTCGGCAGCATTTTGGCTTTTCAGTGATAGCTGATGATGCAGAAAAGTGAGTTTGCTCTCAATACGTCGGTTTAGTTTACACTCAATATTCATATTCATATTCAAAGCTATTGAACTGAAAAAATAGGCAGTATTTTCGGAAATGATCCAAAAGACAGTAGTAGCTTTCAATATCTTATTTTGTTTTACAAGAATTAAGAAGAGCGCAATATTTGTCGTTAAACAGTTTAATTTTTCTTAAAAGGCTGCTGTGGTAAATTATTGAGATTGATTCTCATTTACAGGTCACTTGTAATTTATTAGCGACTCTTTCTCACTGGCAGGAAATAAATAGATGTTGACCGATTCGTTTCTTCGGTTATTTTTTAAATACCAATATATAAATTTTATAACTTTTTGTAATAGGGAGCATATTTACTGCCATATCAAAGCCAGACCCAAATAGGGTGTAATTCATATCTCTCTCTCTCTTTATGTTTATTTTTTAACAACGCCATGGTACAGTAATATTCAAGGTACATTAAGCTACAAAATACACAAACAGACAAATCCTAGCTGAAAAAACTGGAACTGCCAGTTTTTCGAAACTTTAAATCACTTGCAGCAGTATTAAATATCGAAATTAGTTTATTTATTTATTTATTTTTTATTTAATATCCATGCAATATAATATTTTTTATGCAAAAGTAGACTTTGATTGATATTAAAATGATTACTTTGCGTCAAAAATAAATCTAACCAAAATTAGATCTTTTTCCATTTTTTCAATATTTTATCGAATTTTTAACTTTTTTGTGGCAGCATTAAATTTCGAATTTATTACTTATTATTGTTTTTTACTTAACCTCCATACGATATAACATCTTTTCCGCATTGTTGGTTTTTAAAAATTATTAAAACAATTAGTTTTTGGCAAAAATAACCTAACCAAAATTCGGTCTTTTTTCAAATTTTTTCGAAAATTCAACCCATTTGTGGCAGTATTAAATTCTAAAATTAATTTTTTTATTATTTTTCTCTTAATCTCCGTACAATAGAACATCTTTTCCGCATAGGTAGATTTTGATGAATGGTAATTTTTTTTTCGCCATAGACAATCGATCCATCCTAATAATTATGCCAAGATGGATAATAACGCTAAGTGCTAATATTATGCGCAATTAAGCGCGAATCTGGGATATGGGGCCTACTGACATGCTCCTGCGCAAAAAGGCTCTGAGTCATCTGAATCACAAACAACCGCTAAAAGTTAATTTGTTCCATTTAAAGGCCTTATCGCTGAAAAAAAACACGTAAGGGTCAACGCCGAATCTAAAATTTGTCAAGAAAGCTCTGTGATCTACATACCTGAAGACAACTTTTCTTTGAAATCGAAATATATAATATGTGAAAACAGAAAATTCTGCAAAAAATATATCTTTTATCGTAAAAGAAATCTAATAAGGTAAGAAACAGTTTTTAAGAATGAAAACTCCAAGAAAAGTTTGCTAGAAATGAAAAAGAAAAGCATCGCCAAAGCTTCAATACAAACGTTTTTGAGAGCATATTAAATTAACCGTATTGAGTCTTCCTAATTCGGTTCCGTCTGGTCTTAACTAAAACTAACGAAGGTGCCATTGCTTCTGTTGCGGGAGCAACTATTTCCTTCATGAGATGTGATCAATCTATTATACTTATTAATTACGAATTTATGTAGCATTAAGCAATAGACAGTTAAACACATACTTTAAGCTATTATACTTATTAATTACGGATTTATGTAGCATTAAACAATAGACAGTTATAAACATACTTTAAACTATCAAACTTATTAATTACGGATTCATGTAGTATTAAACAATGGACAGTTATAAACATGTTTTAAATAAAAATGTAATTTTTTTAGTAAATTATTTTTTTTTTCTTGCTAAAACAGTCAAAAAGCTAAATTCCGTCTTGTTAAAATATGTTTTAAAAATTGATAATAGAAATGAAACTTTTTTAAAAATATAAGAGAAGACATCACATATATACAAAATTCATATAACATAATCGTTTTGACAATATATAAATTACTCATTTAAGAAAAAAAATTAAATTAACGTTCCCAATATGGGAGCAATCGCGCTTAATGAATTAAATGTATTTAGTAAAGTTAATGACCCATGTCTTTACTATTGCAAAGCAATTTATGCATAAGAGCAAATAATTGTCATAAAATATAAAACTGAATCGCCATACACACCACCACACCAAAAAAGTTTATAAAACAATGCACTGTTAGTTGATAAAGAAAATAACAGTAGGGCTGAAGTAGTTTGATTTTTAATGTGATATGCAAATGGTATTCTTTTAAAGAAAAAGATATAAAACATATAAAAGACATTCTGCTTCAAAAGTAATAATCAATTACTTTAGTAAATATTGGTTTAGTGAAAGGCAGTATGCCATTAAGATAAAGATTTCTATGTCAAAATGTGATAAATGTCCTATCTACTTTAGTCTCATATATTTTAAAACGATTTTAGAAAGTTTAGAACAAATGCCAAGCAAAGCATGAGGAGCTGTATTATCTGATAAAACCATTTTTAAAATTACTTTGATAAAACCTTTAAAATAAAAACAATTGAATTTCTCATACTATTAACAATACTAGATTTTCCTTTCAATAGAAGCATCATTTAAATAAATATATGTAACTTTCTTCTCATTATTAGTGACTTACCATTTAATAACATAAAAAAAGGTTAACTTTTAAGATAAATTGATTTTTTTATTTAATGCATATTACGTTTAAAATATTATGAATGCTTAACTGCACTTAACTTTAGGTTTTGTGCATTTTTCCCTCAGGGACAATTTTTTCTAAAAGCATTCTATTATAGCAAGTAATTTAAACATTTCAATTTGTGGTACATATCGTGTTTATCAGCAAAATAAAAAATAATAAACTGATGATAAATTCAGTCTTAAAATGATACATTTAGATTACCATTTTTATATAAAATTAAATTAAGTTTAAATTATAAATATATATATATATATATATATATATATATATATATATATATAAAGTAAACTTTTTGTAATAATGAACTATTTTAACAATTCAAATCAACGATGATAGCTTAAAAAAGCATAATCTAAAATGAAATATATCTACGTATAGTAATATATGAATAAAGTGGAATAATTGAAGACATTTTACGAAAAATTTGTAAAAGAGATGTAAGAAACATGAAAAAAATGATGTTGAGTAAAAGAATATTGGCAATATAATATTTGCCTTGTGTTAAAAAAATAGAAATATTCTGATTAATTTCTTAAAATATTTATAGATAATAATCTCCTTAAAGGGATCATCCTCATAACTACTAATTTAGAAATAACCCGAAGTAATAGCTCAGGGTTTATGAGAAACTGGACGTATATTGTGTTTAGAACTGTCACAACTTTTTTTCGTAAAAAAATCTTCAATTTCTTTATCGCAGAATTCGTAAATATTGTCTTCGACTGAATAAAGTGACGATTACTATTAGAATTTATTGGTGTCAAATAAAAACTGTATAATAATAACAAGTTTTAAATGATATCGATGACAATTTACTTTAAGAACGATTAAATACTACTAAACTATACAGTGCGCCATCGATTATCATGATCATGAGTAAATAGATTTTTAAAAAGTAAGAAATAAAATATATCAAAATTTGTTGACATTTAGATCTTAATCTAAAAAAGGAGAATTAAAATTGTATTTTAAAATCTAGATAAAAAATAAAAATAATAAAAAAATAAATAATACCTTATTAATAAGGATATTTTAACAAGATCCAAACAAAATTTTTAATCAGTGATAGAAGTTGGATCAGCGTTAATATAATGAAGATATTAAAAATGGGCAGTGACGCCATCTTTAATTTGTAAATAGGATATATATATATATATATATATAATTAACATATACACTACTATCAAATGCAAATGGTTCACCACGTATGTGAAATTGGCTTGATAAGCGAACACGTTTTGATAATCGAATGATAAGCTTTTCGACAAATTCATGAATAATAGGTGGCAGTAGCAATGCAAACAGTGTATTTTCGAGTAAGAAACATGTTGTTGTGCCTCGTTTAAATAAAAGAAATATCTTACATCTCCTGCCTTATTTTATCAAGATGGAATCCTAGACTACTGGGATTATGGTATATTCTACAGCAGGATTGCTATTATGTTGCTCAATATTCGATACTGTCAGTACAATATGGAAACAACAGATTCATGGCAGTGATACAGAACGCAGTGCCGCGCAGGATCTGAGTGAATTCCCTTCACTAACAGCCAAGGCTATAGACCAATTATCTGCATCGACCTAAGAGTTCATATAACGACGTCACGAATCCTATGTCAAGACCTTGTATTATTTGCAAGACGACAGTGTTTAAACGAATCTGTATACAAGCATAGGGTGCCAGTATGGTTATTTTGGCTTCGGCTACTTTTCACTCTACCTCACAGATTTGGAACGCTTTTAATGGTTTGATCAGTGACGAATCTATCATTACGAAGGAATAGTGTCACGTCCTGTTTTCAAATGAATTCAGGTTTTCTAAAGAATTACCAGCCGACTTTTCAATATCTTCAAACTGGTAAATCACCAACGGAATTGTTATCGGGTACCTTTAGGTACATATCTGGATCTGTTCCTGTGGTATTGCATCCAATTTCTACAGCAGCGGTTACATTTATCAGGCAATGCGTAACTTATACGTAACAATACGCTCTTCGTTTTAGCAGTGAACACATGGCGGAATGTTGCTTACAATATGACTTGTCCTTCCTCGATACAGAACAGATTCTACTGGTTCCTTGCCATTATGTTCTTCTATCTTTTATGAATTCAAAACATTTGGTCTACGGTTGTTGAGAGAACCCACTTTGCCAGTCACTACTGACGTACTGAGCTGTAAGGTGGTTGTGTACAGTGACTTGAATTAAAGTTGCATGAACTGCTGTATTCATGTCTTGACAACCGATAACTCTGAAACACCATACCTATCAGGATAAGTATTGTTATTGCTGACAAGCGTGGCTTCTCTCGGTACTGATTTCATAGAATCTATACCTCAAAATTTCCTTAAAATTTTATATGTGTTTCCCATTTTAATCTAATTGGATAACGTGATTCTGGAATTTGTATTCCATCCTGGTTAAATTTAATGTCCACAGGAGTAAGTATTATGTACTGTGTTTATAGGTCATTTTCAAATTGCGTATTTCCCATTTATCTATGTGTGTGTGTATGCGTATAATAAGACATATATTTTTCTAAATGAACAAATGCATATGCCCATATTCTTGCGAGCATTTTGTTTTTTTATCAAGTTATAAACTTCATTTTGGTCATAAAAATAATGATTAAGTATGCTTTTGCAGAAAGTGTTACATTTTATTGCTTACTTAATTATTAATTATTATTTCTTATTTTTAGCTCACAGGCTATCATAGCCTGAGAGCTTATGTGCCCGTCCGTTCTGTATGTACGTTCGTACGTGCGTTCGTGCGTAACGCGATAACTCATGATAAAAATATCGGATCCGCTTGAAATTTTGTATATAGGTATATCCTGTTAAGGTGCTTCCCTGATTAGTTTTTGGAGTTCATTCGATAAGTATAAGAGGGGGAACGGGGGGCTCATGCCCCTCCCCTTAGTTGATATAAACGAGATTTTCATGCAGAATTAACAGTTTTCGTTCAAAATTTAGATATAGGATCATTCTGATGAGGCGATTCCGTGACTGTTATTAGGTGTTCATTGAATAAGTATAAACAGGGGCAACGGGGGGCTCATCCCCCCTCCATAATTGATGTAAACGGGATTTTTATGCAGAATTAACAGTTTTCGTTCAAAATTTAGATATAGGATCACTCTGATGAGGCGATACCGTGGCTATTATTAGGTGTTCATTGAATAAGTACAAACAGGGGGAACGGGGAGCTCATGCCCCTCCCCTCAATTGATATAAACGGGATTTCCATGCAGAATTAACAGTTTTCGTTCAAAATTTAGATATAGGATCATTCTGATGAGGCGATACCGTGGCTGTTATTAGGTGTTCATTGAATAAGTATAAACAGGGGGAACGGGGGTTCTAATGCCCCTCCCTTTAACTTGTATAAATGGATTTTTCAATCAGAATTGTCAGATTTCGTTCAAATCTCTGAATAGTTTTGGAAGTTTAATGGTTAAGTATAAAAGAGGGGAATAACTCCTCTTAAATTATATAAATGCTAAATGGGTTTTTATTAAGAATTATCCGATTTGCTCTGAATTTTAGATATAGATTTTTTAATATGATAAAGCATGTACTTGATAGTTTAGGAGGTTCAATGATTAAGTATGAAAAAGGAGAAAGAGGAGAGCTGTTTCCCCTTCTTAATTTTTTTTCGAACGGAATTAACGAAAATACAAGGCTGTAATGTACAATTAGTATGTGTAGCCTGTGAGCTCAATGCCATCAATTTAACTGGGCAATATTCTTTTTATTTTTTAAACTGTATTATTTTTTATTGTTTTAAGTTACCTTTTACTTTTGTGTATTATTAACTGGATATAAGAATTACAATCCAATTCTTTCATTTATCAGATAAATCATATAATCCCCTGGAAGATCTCTGTGATAACTCCGAGTTATATTTAATCTCATTAATCTACTAAGATGAGTCTTTTCTTAGCATCCAGCCTTCGCAAAGTGTAAAAGCGGATTACCAAAGATTTTTTCTAACACCTAGCAACCACTGTTTCAGGTCAAACATGCCAGCAGAAGAAAATCCTTAAAGTCAAAACTTCGTAGGACAAAAAAGTAGGATTTTGAAAACAACCATTTTTAGAAATCCTAGACTTTTATTCAAAGAAAATGATAGTTTAATAGGAAAAAATCTTATCAGTTTATGCAGTTATGAAACAATATTTAAAATATTCTTGATTAAAATTTAAAAAAAAAGTTTTTTCAAGTAAACAAATATGTAGCAAGATTAATATTTTTTAAATAAAATTTCTCTTAAATAAACTTCTAAGTACATTGTGTATGTATAAAAATCTTTATATCATATACATGGCTACAAACGATGTCTTTAATTTAGATTATACTTTATGAAAAGTATACTTAAAAGTCATTATGAAAAGTTACTTAATTATTTCTATTCTATATTTATTTTTTTCTGATTTTGAATTATTTGCACCTCTACCTGTTTTAATAAATGAAAATTCTTGCCTATAAGTTCACTTTATTTGTTTTTAACTGTCAAAAATTTTAAAAAATGAGCATATTTTAAAGAAAAATTATAAAAATAGGAAAAATCTGCTGCACTTTTCAAAGGAATTATCTAAACAGGTCTAAAATCCTTACCTTTGAATGGAGAAGGTGAACATATAATATACACGTATGCATTATGCTTATACACCATCCTTCAGGTAAAGCTTTTAGCTCGTTATTGTGGTTACCTCCATAAGCATATTCCACTTGCAGTGACTGGCTGAATATAATTTCAATAGTTTGACTGCTTTAATAATCGCCTGAAAGCTTCAGTTTCTACACTCGATTCAGTTTCCTCATTATCGGCATTTCCTTCTTTCATTCTTGTATTGCTTTCAGTATTTTCTGTTTGTCTTCTGATATCATCACAAAACCCAAGAGTAGTGTTTCCTCTTTTCCTTTTTGTGGGCAGAATATTGTCAATATTTACCCCGTTTTCATAGTTAGTTTTACTTGCATTGTGACATGAAACTCCGTAAAAATTCTCGCAAATATCAGAACATTTTAATCCAATTTTTCGGCTTTCGCAGTTTTGCACATTCTTTGAGCAAGCACATAAAATGGATTACATAACTTTTTTTCGTGCGGGCGATTAAAGACAAATCAGTGTCATTTTGCTAGCCCCAGTTCTTAGGAAGTAGTTTATTGTTAAACCAGTATTATATTTAATGACGAACACGTAGACTGTGTAATCAAGCTTTATCCTCGATAAGCGGTAATGAGGAAAGGCTTTTTTACCAACAGCAACTCGTTTCTCGAAATATAAACAACGGAGCTGGTTTTCAGAAAGTCTTCAAGCTTTACCACCATACAAAGTGAGAATTTTTTTCCTGCCTCGGAAATTCCAAATTAGGATGCGTAACTACTTTTAAAAGTGCTGGCAGCTTTTATATTACGAGCTAATTCCTTTAAAAAAATTTGGTCAACAACAAACATTGCTGAGGTAGAGTCACAACCTGAGAAAGCGTGAAAGAACAATACCTGATCTTTCAGAACTGCATCATTTTTGAGACTGCAACGAATTCGGTAATTTCAATTCTTCCTCTTGCAAGTTTAATAAAAAACATTTCTGTCTCTGGAGAGGCTGAAGCAGTCAAGAATACGAGCAAGTTAATATCATTGTCAACAACAGTAGCAAGCGCGCCAGACTTTACTACATAAATAGTTGTGTTAACATTAATGTGTCAGCATCATCTTCTGCTTGTTTTGCTTTGAAATCATTTTTCATAAATTTCTCCATAAGCATATACATGAAATATGTCTTATTTTTATAATTAGATTTAAAAAAATTGTGACCAATTGATTCTAGTTTCTTCTTTAAAATCAATGTTGTGAGTTACAATTTTCGAATATCGACGAGTTCTTTCGGTCGTTTTTGCATCATAATCTTCGTAAGTATAACAAAAATGATTATACATTTATCTATTTAATTTCATTAGACATAAGAAATATAACTTCCTAAGACACTTTTGTATGCTCCATCGAAGAGCTAAAGATCACGATCCAAAATCTTTCCTCCATCGAAAATGTACATAGACACACATTAAGTGGAACTCTCCTTGTATTTTTTCAAATATTGAATATAATATTGCTTTGGTGGTTTTTCTCATAATATTTTCATCAAGTGATGTTAAAAATTAATGATAAAGACACCGTTCATATTGAAATAATTTTCCAAATCTTCTAGTTGTTTCATACAAATAGAAACAACAACAATCGATCGCAGGTCACAGTATCTTCTTTAAACTTGAACGAATTTTTCATCGCTGATTGTGACAGTACTCTATCTCTACGTGAAAGTTTCAAGACAAGTTTTTCTCCGAAATAGTTTCGATAACTTTGCATCCGCAACTATATGCATCATGACAGTTTATTCTGTGATTTCAACATTACCGCTATAGATTAAAATGCATTTACTCATAAATAAAAAATGATTTTTTTTTTTCAAGCCATGCATCCAGTTTTTTTTTATATCCATACGATCGTGAAGAATCTCGTTCGTCAAAGTGTTTGTAAGATGATTTTAAACATACACCACACAACTTTTCTAGTGATTCACATAATTGCATAAAAAAGGTACCGCCAAAAATCTATTTTTTCAAAAAGCTGGATAATACACCCCTTTCGTGTCTTATTCCACCTGATGACATTTGTCATAAACGTCTGTTCGTTCTGTACCAAAACTTTTCACTTGTTCGAATAGTAAAATAGCCCTTTTTAATAAACCATAAGCATGCTGTTTCATGCAATTTAGTTTCAATCAGAGTCATATCTTGTAAATATATTTGACAAGCTCTTACATACGAGAAATGTCCACTGGCACTAACCACTTTTTTAGGTTCAGCAAGTGTGATATTTTATCAGGATTATCTTTCCCAAAGCCAAACGCACTATGGTATGCCCTCTAACAGCACGTGCAAATGCGTGACTGGCTAACTTTATACCAGTGGTTTTCATATATCAGTTCAGCAATTCTTTCAGACTAATTCTAGTTATTAAGTATGTAATCACCTAAGGTAAGATATTAACAGATGAAATTCTCCAAACCTAATATAAACATTCTTGAAATTTGGTGACAATGCATGGAGTAATAGATATGTGATAGATATATTGGGCAACGTCTATTGCACAAACAAGCGAAAACGGGATACAAACAATGGAGGAGAAGTGGGGGAAGGATAAAAATTGATCTGTTTTTGTTCTGCTTCTTAGGCGCATTCAATATGATTCTGTTTTCCCATTTTACCAAAAATATTAACTTTATCTTAATTTTTTACGGAGAAAGGTTGGTGTGAAAAATAAGTGTTAAGGACACTTTTTGTAGGAAATAAAATTGTCTACATGTTTGTATTTGAACTTTTTTTTCTAGATGCCTTTGTTCTTGAGGTATTTACAGAAAACCAATTTCCAGGCTCTTTAGTACCCCCTGAAAGCAAAAGCTCAGATCATGTCGATGGGGACTTTTAGTATGTTAAACTACATACCATATCTAGCATGTGTGCGAAAATCCAGCTTTGTTCTAATTTGTTTCGTTATTTGTAATAATAAGTGCTAAAATGACTGGCTTATATGCATATCACCGGTAAAAAAACAAAGTACCACTCATTTCTATGCACATTATTATTTCGTTATTTTGAATCTTGTTTATGCATATCTTGCAAAGCAAAAATGTATAATGATGTTTAATATTAATGCACATGTTCAAATTTTTAATTAAATTTTAATGAAGATCAACTTCTTGTCAGATCATTATAGTTGTTTAAGTGTAAAAATCTTTTATGTAAATACATTCTATGTATAAAGATTTTTTTTTTTTTTTTTTTTTTTTTTTTGTGTGTGTAAAAGAATTTTTAAAAAGAGGCAAAATAGCTTAAATGAAAATAATATTAATAATAAATTAATAAATGATTATTTTTTTCTCTTATGTCAGATAAATTTTCTAAAAAAATATACATTATAAAAAAATATAGGTTTTTGTATTCACTTGAGAAATAATTATATTTTAATCATAAAATGTGAAAGCTTGATTATTTATTTACTTGTTTATTTATTTTTCGCATTTCAGGCGATCCAAAATTTTATTTAATCCAAGCTATAAAATAATTAAACTAGCTCGATCAAATTGATTTTAAGAGCAAAATTGTGTTTTCAATTAATTCATTAGAATCATGTCAAATTGTTGAGTGGTAATCAAGAAATGCTTTTAACGAAGATTCTATTTTTTACTATAAGAAACATCTTACATAAAATGTATTTATCAATTAAATTCTTGTTGTATTAGAAGTTAAAAAGGGAAAAACATGAAGGTTTCTGAAAACCATAAAAAGCATTTTTTACTTTAATGTTACTTTTTTAATAAATATACTGATCGATAAATACGTATAAAATAAAATAAGACGCTATAGATCAGCTGTATTTATTATAAAATATTTTAGATTTAGAAGTTCAAATTGTAAAAATCCCCTTTTTAAATTCCTTTTCTATTTTTTTTCTAGCTAGCTGACAATCAATTTATTTATTTTTAAAAAGAGTAATAAATAGTGAGGTTTAACTGTATGCTTTTCAAGTGTTTATAACAGTGTAGACAGTGGACGTGGAAAAATGAGCGTAGTGAACAAAAATAATAAAATCGATTTCCTATGTTACACATATTACTGCAGCATTGTGATTTGTAATTTAATCGAAATGTGACAGAATTGTGACCGAAATGCTACTAAAAGTTTCATCCACTAAGAATAAGTATGATAAGAAATAAATAGTTTGATTGATTTGATTGAAGTTATAGTTTGGTTACTGTTGATAATATGATCATTTATGTCCATTTTGATGTCACATCAACTGGTTGTACTATTAACACGTTCTCTGCCGCTCACGTGAAAGCGCGTGATATGGCGCCAACGTTAAGGGGCCACTCACGCGCCAGCGAATGATGTGGGGTGATGTCTAATAGCCAGTCACGCGCTGTCGCGGGAAAACATTCACTGGTTCTTTTTTATGTAAAGTAAATCGGCTTCTGGGAAAAACCAACTTCTACAGTGCGGCATTAACTATCATCACATCTTCAAGTAAGCGGCAGCGAACGTGTTAAACAATTTCTAGAGTAATATCGTCGTTAAACAATTTCTAGAATAATATCGTCTAGAGTTGAATTGTATTACATTACACAGTATGTAAAGTAAAATAATAATAACTAGTCGGACGTGGTATTACCCAAAACATTTTTTCTAACTTATACTTTAAAAATTGCCATCATAATCAATGCCCATCTTAGAGATTCTAACGACATGAATTTCTGTGCATTAGTTCTTTGGATATAACCATCGCTAAAATCATGTAAATCATGAAATGCAACACAGAAGTGCCACTTGTTTGGCAATTCCAAAACCAAAACCTAGTCTGTACCAGTCTGTGTTCACTTCCAACAGAATTCGAAATTCGATTGACATACGTTCAGTAGTTCTTTAGATACAGCTTTTGTAGAAATCGTAAAAAATACAGCACAGTAGCGTCACTTGTTGGGCGATTAACAGCAAAATGTAAAAAACATAAAACATATCAATAAATAACTGAATCTGACTTGAGATTGAAAATTCGTGAATGAATTCTTTGGATATATCTATTGTGGAAATCGAAAAAAAAATAACACAGCAATCTTTTGAGCAACTTACACCAAAATGAAGCAAACGTTTTTTTATACTATTATTTTCAACGCAATCTGATTGGTAAAGTACTCATACGAATTGAATATTTCGAACTGAGCGAAAAATTGCCCAAGCCGGGAATCAAACCCAGACACTTGCCTTATAAGGCCAATGCTTTACCTGTTAAGCTAACTGGGCAATAGCCGGCTGGGATTTATCTGAGCGAAAAAAATCCCAGCCGGCTATCGCGTAGTTAGCTTAACAGGTAAAGCATTGGCCTTGTAAGCCAAGTATCTGAGTTCGATTCCCGGCCTGGGCAATTTTTCGCTCAGTTGGAAGTATTCAATTCCTATGAGTTTTTTTTTTTTTTATATATCAAGATTTAAATGAATCTGAAGTTCAAGAAAATTCGTGCAGTTGTTCTGGAGAATGAGCTATTGAAAATACAGCGTACACTGTAAAAAAGTGATTACAGTGTGTGTACACTAAAAGTGATATATACTTTTTAGTATTAAGACTTTTCTTGCAGATTTGTATTCCAAGAACTTTTCATGTAACGATAACAGAAAAACTTATGCAACCTTCCTCGGTTACATGAAATTTTGCTGTTATCTTTATATGAAAAGTTCTTGGAATACAAATCTATAAGGAAAATCTTAGTAACTTCACAATTTTTTTACAGTTTAGTAGTGTCACGTGTTGAGCGATTTGCATTAAAATGTAAGCAACACCAGGACATATTAAGGAATAACTAAGTCGGAAGTCTGATAAATATACGTGCATTAATTTTAGAAATAGAGTTATTGCGAAAATCGCATAAAACGCTGCATAGCAGATCCATTTGCTATGCGATTTACACCAAAATGTATAAAACGTCAATTCATGCCAAAGTCTAACTGAGTCTGAAGTTTGCAGAAAATTCCAGCATTAGTTCTCGATAGTAAGCCATTGTGCTAACAACAACAGCAAAAAAACAATAATAATAATAATAGCAATAATAATAATATATGTTGCATAGCAGCGTTACTTGTTGAGCAATTTACACCAAAAAATTATTCAGCACCAATTTATATTCAGAGCTAACTCAATATGAATTTTCATTACATTCCGTGCATTAGTTCTGGAGATTAAGTGCCTCCTATATTTATGTGACATACATCAGACTAACCGTCCCAGACTCACAGACAGACATTTTGAAAAAAAAATGGGTATTTTTGAGCCCTAAAACATGTAAATCTGCCAAACACCAGAAATCGAAAATTTTTACGAATACAATTCTTCTTGCACAGATTGAAGAAAATAAAAATGACTTGCACAATAAATGTGGAGATCCGTAGTCTGCATATTTAGTAGTTTTTATTACATCTTAAGTAAATTATACTTTTTTTTTTCTTTTATAAAGTAACTTTTAAAAAGTTTAATAATATCGAAATTATTTTTGTAATTTAAAAAGTATTTCAACTCCTCTTACACTCATTTAATTTGCAATAAAGATCTTTAAAATAATTTCGACACAATGAACTTTATACATCCAGCATTTTCCCAAAAACTTATCAAATACTCAATCTTAGTATTAAAAAAATCTTCAAGAAATGAAAATTCCTGATAAAAATGATATAGATTCTTTTATTGCTGTTATTCACTGTTAAACTATTTACTCTAGTATGAAAAAAATTTTGGTGTTCAATAGCTGAAACCATAAAATAGTGAAATCTCGTACTAATATTTTGAGCTTCCATATTCAACCTCGTTCCAACTATTTAAACTATGCTTCAACAGGAACTCCAAATATTGGTTCTAGATTTCACCATCTTAAAGTGCTATTACACGTAAAAATAGCAAGCAACAAAAATCGCCTGCGTTTTTTCGTTTTCTAAGCATTTCATTGGCTGTTCGAGAAGAGGCTTTACCATCATTTGGTTTTACAAGAATTTGATTGGCTCTTACTAGCAACTCCCTTCGTTCCAGGCGTCAAAGACGCTCGAACACAAGAGAAGCACACGCTTCTCCAGGTTCCTCTTCGCCCATTGGATAACATGGAGACGCCTGGAATATGACGCCTTCAGCACCACACATGTAATAGGACTTTTGCAGTAACAGCTATTGATCACCAAAATTTGGTTCAAACACTATTTTTAACAGTGTTGTGTGATGATCGAACAACAAATGGCTGTAAAAAATATTTTTTTCTCTCAATATAAGGATATATCACCTGTGCACTGTAAAGTTTTCAGATTATGTGTACGAAATTAAAGAAAAGCTCTGTGAATTATATTATTCTTAAGTAAGAAATTAAAATATTTTGCTATTTCTCAAATCATTTAGTATAGTTAATCAAATTCATTTAAACGTTATGAAAGCTAAAGAAGTTTTAACTCTTTACCCAGTCTTTTTCGTTAGTTTTAAGACCGATTTGCCTTTTTTAGGCACGTTCGTAATTATGTAAATACATAGCACCTATTGTCGCCATTCATTTCGTCCGTCCGTCAGCCCGCCAATCCTTCTGTCTGTCTGTCCGTCCATCCGCATACAACAGATCAAAAACTACACAACCGAATCGTCTGAAATTTAAAATTCATAACCGTTGGATAATTTTGTTGAATTATTTCAAATTTTATGAAAATCAGATACATAGTTTATTTACAGGAAAAATCCACCCTTAGCAAAAAATGGCATAGGATTTTTTATGGAAACACATGGTTTTATATGGAAAATCATAAAAAAATTATGTCATTATATGTAAACATATTGTATTGATATGGTAAACATTCATCGCTCTATGGTATTGCAGAGCAATGTCTATGGTAAAGTTATAGGATAATGATATATACCATACATTTTATGGTATCCAGAGAAATGTATATGGTAAAGTTATAGGATAATGATATACACCATACATGATATGGTATTTCATAACCAGGTGTATGGTAAAACTATAGGGAAATGAAATTTACCATACATTCAATGGTGTTCCATAGCGCGATGTATAGTAAAATAATACATAATTGTTTGCACCATAAATTGTATAGTATTTCAAAGCATGGTGTATGGTAAAATCTTAATGCCTTTTGAAAGTTTATAATATATTAGATTTTGTGTAACTATAATATAAAATTACTCGGTTGTGGTCATCTCGAAACTTTCTACTGTCTTTATGTATGTCTTACGCACTTCTAAAAAATAGAATCATAGCAACGCCACTGGTTAGACAGTTTAAACCAAAATCTATTTAGGAACAACTTATGTTAACTTATAACCAGTCTAATGAAAATCCCTTGATCTCAAATTAATATAACATAAAATAACATATTATTTTATTCTTATATAATTTATATATATGAGTGTGTAAATGCGTTAAAAATAAAAATATCTTGCGAAAAATAAATTATTCAATAAAAATATATAATTGACATATTTCCTATAAAATTCTAACAGCGATTAAAGGAGTCAGGGACACACATAAAAATTCTGCATTAAAAATTTATCTGATTTTTTATGCTTATAATGACATTTTTTTTAAATCATATTTAGAAAAGGAAATATTATGTGTTGTTTTTTTATCGTTTTCAGCATCTAGCTTTTAAGCATTGATTGTCATGGATAAGACTTCTTGTATGCGTTTTTCTTCATGATGGGTTTTCACAATTTCTCACATTTAAATTGTTATAACTCAAGAACCGTTAAACATAAATGCTTTAAAATTAGAACATGCCTTTTTTTAAATTGCTTTACTTTAATTTTGATTCAGCAAATTTGAAAAAAATATTTATTTTTGAAAGTATTATTTTTTTTTCAAACTTTTACTTTAAATAAATTTTTTTATTAATATTTTTTAAAAGGATGAATCAAAATTAAAATGTAGGTGTTTCTGTTTATTTAATTGCTAAAAAACTAAAATTCTATAATTATTACATTGAGTTACAATAATTTTTAATTTCCCTCCACTTTTTTTAAAATTAATTTTAAATTAAAAAAAATATAGAGAAGTTTTATCATGTGATTTTGTTTTAAAATGGTATGTTTAATATCACAAAAAATTGCGAAATTTTAATTCAATAAAAGATTTTTTAATGTGTCCCGGACCCCCTCAAAATAAACAAATTGTCAAAAATAGCCTATAATTATTTAAAGAAAATCTTTTTGAATTTATTTTAAAAAAGACCTACAAATATTTGAATCACCAAGAAAAAATTTGTATTATCTTTTTAAAATATTAACATAAAAATATTAATACACATATATTAATATAATATATTAATTAAATATTAATAAACTTAATAGTAAAAAAAAGGTTCATAATTAATTCACGTTATTTTATAATTTTAGTCATTTTATATGGAACAACAAGGATTTTTATTTTATTTAAAAGTTAAAAATTATTAAAAAGATTAAAAATTATTACGATCTATAAAAATATCAAAAAAGCTACCAGTATTTTCGTCGACCTCAAATTATAATAATATATGAAATAATAGTGTTATTATTTTGTTCTTATGTATTTCATATACGGGGTGAGTCATAAATATCGAAACAATAGGCGATCTCCTTAAATATTACCCCTAGACCCATACTTTCAATTGCAAAGTTTCATAAAAAAAGGTGAATTTTTTGATAAGATAAGTTGCAACTCCATGGGGGGTCTATTTTAAAAAATACGAAAATTAAATTTTTATATGGTCCCCAGGGGATAAAACATCCAATTAGAAAATTTTTCCTTATTCATTCCTGAACTGAACTAAAAAAAATTTCATCTTGATATCTTCAAAACTCAGAGAGTTATGACAATTTTAATAAATCGTGAGGTTTCAAGGGATCAGACACAAAATGAAATGCGCGTAATTGAAGAAACAATGTTGCTGTAATGGGTCCAGGAAACATTTATTTTATTTATTTATTTATAAAGTTGGAATTTTGAATGTTTTGTGATGGTTAACCATATAATTTGTAAGCATTATCACATCATAAGACTTCTTAATATTTTTTTTCAAAAAAAAATTCAGTAAATTAAAATTGTTATAACTCAAAATATTATCTGTCGCGTTGAATTTTTTTCTTTTGATTAAACGAAAATGTCTAATTTTCAATTTTAATTCAGCATTTTAAATCATATTTATTAAAAAAAAATAAAAGTATTTAAAATAGCAATATTAAAAAAAAGTAATTTTCGCAAACAAATCATATTTTTAAAAGTAAATCTTCTGAACTGAAGTGTTACCGTAACCGACGGTTATTGACGTATGTCAGTTTAAAAATGAGAAATACTGAAATAAAACATTTGATGCAGTAAAGTGCATTTAGTTTTAAGATGGGCAAAGATGAGCTCCTAACGTTTAAATGCTGTATAGTTTCGATTTCAGATTTTGTTTAAGTTTTGCCATTTTCACCTTCTTTAATTACTGTTTAAATGCGTCAGTTGATTTAAACTTAATTTTTTAATCACGTCGATTTCAAATTTTTTCATTGTGCTGTGACTCACAGACAGACATTTCATAAAAATATGTTTTTCGGTATCTCTGAGACCTAAAACGTGTGAATCAATCGAAAACCGGAATTCAAAATTTTCATGAATCCCATACTTTCTTCTTGTAAAGATAGAAGAAAGCAAAAATAAGTTTAAAACCTTCATAAATTTGGAAACTGAATACAGTAAGACCTCTAAATAACGGACACCTCAGGAACGTAGAAATTGTCCGCTATCCTGTGGTGTCCGCTATTGGGAAAATCAAAGATAAACGCTAAGAAACGTTTAACATTTCATTAATTAACTTTTATGTGTCCTAAAACCTCTTTTATATGATTAATCAGAAATTAAAATTATTTTTTAAGCAATGGGGCTAAATAAAACTGTACACACCTTTACCCACTGTTCATTACATGCTTGTGAAAAAACCCTGTTACAAAAGTTAAATTTTGCTTGCGATTACATGTAATTAGTTTTTCAAAGTGACATTATTGGACATTATAGATTTCCGGTAGGGGAGGGGGATTGCACTTTTTGACTATTAAAAGCATAAATTTGCAAGCAATTTTCCGAGGGGGTATTTCAATGCTCTGGAAGATGTCCCTCCTGGGCAAACCCTTCAATTCAACTCTGAACGTGGGGGGGGGGGGATTTTCCCCAGCTCATTTATCACAAAATTCCCTGATAAAATTAGAGGCCTTTTTACTTTTTTTTTCATTTTTTTCTCCTTAAAAAATCCTTTTTCATCCTTTATCGCCTTAAAATTGTCCACTATACGGAATGTCCGTTATTCAGAGGTTAAACATACAGAAATTTGGGTTTTGAGAATGGGGACTGGAAAATAGTCCGTTAAACAGAGATGTCTGCTATTGGGGAGTGTCCGTTATAGCGTTTTAACTGTAGTATAAAGTAGATTTTTGAAAATATTTCTATGTAATTTATTAAAATATATTTCCAATGATTCCGCTAATAGAAGCGTCATTATCGCTGTTACTATATTTACTAAACTTATTGCCTGCGCCAATAAGTTTTTAAGACACTTTTAATGAGAGTTTAATTAATATCACTTAATTTGATAACACTTTTAATAAGTGTTTAATAAGACGGTCCGGTCAATGAGTCGTGCCAGTTGCGAAGTTGGCGGCAAGGTCAAAATATTGCAGACATCTAGCATATTTCAACGAAGTTTAAAGCAAAAACCTATACGCTTTTATTTTATATCTAAAAGTTTAAGTATTGTCTTGGACCGACATTTAACAATACGTAAATTTATGGTCGATCCCTTAATTGTACTTCAAATGAACTAATTTTGCTGCGCTCAGAGGCATGCTTAAGTGGTGTAAGTCAGGAATTTTGGAAAATTTTGGATTTTAATATCTTTCGGGGATTTGCAGATATCGAGATGAATTTTTTTTGTTCAATTCAGGAAGGGATAAAGAAAATTTTTCTAATTGGAAGATTTATTCTTTGAGGGCCGTATAAAAATTTAATTTTCGTATTTTTTAAAATAGACCCCCCATGGAGTTTCAACTTATCTTATCAAAAAATTCATCTTTTTTTATGAATTTTTGCAATTGGAAGTATGGGTCTAGCGGCAATATTTAAGGAGATAGCCTGTTGTTTCGATATTTATGACTCACCCTGTATGTGAGCAGTATCTATGCGTTATAAATAAAAAATCCTATGGGAGAAATAAAATGAGTTAACAAAAATATATATTTGATGACATATTTCCTACAAAATTCTAACAGCGATTAAAAAAGTTTGTAATACTTCTGTTATTTGTAATATTTCTATTACAAACTTCTGTAATTACAAACATTCTTTAAAAAAAAAAACTGCATATTTTTTTTTCTTATGCTTATAATGACGTTTAAATCATGTTTTCTATTATAATTCGAAGAGACAATAGTCAGACAATAGTAGTATTTTTTAGTTTTGGTTTTTATATTCATTTAGATTCATTTTATATGCAACAACAAAGTTTTTATTTTATTTTATTTAAACGTTAATAATTATTGAAAAGATTAAAAATCATTTTACAATGTATAAAATATTAAAAAATCTATTAATCTTTTTGGTATTAAAATTTAAAAGAAAGATTCAAAATTTCCGTAAAAATTATCTAAAAAATAGTAGTATATATATATATATATATATATATATATTACAAATTTAAAATTTTTTCGCCAAAACTAACCTTTATACTATCTTAATTTTCTTATAATAATATTCCGTACTTACTTCAAATTACTAAATTAAAATCTTGTTTCTAAATCTAATCTGTTAATCCTTATGCAGACGATATAAATTCTTAATTTGCCTTAAAAAACATTATTCCAGTATGCGTAAATTTAAAAAGATGGCTCTAAATTAAAAATATTCTTAATTAAAACTTAATTTCTTAATATTCCAAATAAAACTGATTACTTCTATGTTTTTATCAACCCTTTTAAGAAAGTCTTATTAAATTTATTCCAAAACCATACCTTTCAAAAAATATCATTATTTTATTTTATCTATTTATTTATTTTTCCTAAGTCAACCTTTGATGTGTGCATATTAATAAATTCATTTCTTTTCTTTTTCTCTTAAAATTAATCATTTATAAAAATCGTCTGCCTAAGATATTTAAAATTCTGAGTCAATTATAAATTGGTTAAATAATATTTTTTTTAAATAAATTTATCGTTTGTGGAAAATAATCTCGTAGCTGGACAAGAATTCTGTTTACATAAAAGAATGATGATTTGAGGTTACAGAATGTTCCAGAATTTTCTTTTTAGTTTAAAAAGGTGGAAGTCTCGAGATGAAAAAGATTTCTTGGGTTGCTTCTTCGATGAGGACAGCTCGCTGAAATAATGATGGAATTTTTGCAAAAGGAGCTTTTCCTTCCTCATTATTACGAATTTAATAAATGAATTTACAGCAGCCCATGACTAATTATTGGATCTTCTACATTTATTAATTTATTTTGTTTTTTCCCTCGCTTGCCATGACTGTGTGTTTCTTTTTAACCAGTGGAAATAATTCGAGTTCTCCTTAAATCGTCACATATATATATATATATATATATAATATGAAACCGCACACTTCATTTGTAGTTCCAGAGCATTTGGGGCCTGATGATTCTGCTTTTGGAGCTACAAATTCTATTTGCATCATTTTATTTATTTATTTTTTAAGATTTACTCGTTACACTATTTTTTTATTTTATTATAATTCAATTCAATTCTAATTCTTCGTTTTGGTTTATTGTTTTATTGATAAAATCCATTGGTGAATCTTGTCTACTTTTAATGGTATTATATATATATATATATATATATATATATATATATATATATATATATATATATATATATATATATATATATATATATAATATACATTTTACTTTAAAATTAAAAAACGCTCGTAAGTAAGGAATTAATATAATGCATTAATATATTCATTAAAAATATATTATATACTAAGTTATCAAATGATTTCTTATTCTTATTAAATATTATTTCTTATCGACTATCTATTTTTTTAAAATTAATTTTAATAAACAAAAAATCGTTTTTCCTTTAATTAATTGGTTTTTATAATTAAATAATATTTGCTAAGATATTTACTCCAGTCATTAAAATAATAAATTAACTTATAAATACATGTCTATAAAACAATAAAAAACTTTTTAAAACTACCTTCTTTTGTCAACCATTAACTTACAACGACAAATAATGATGATTTACCGAAACGCTTTATTCATATAACGTTTTATAAGCACAGCTCATCACCCCTGCATGGCTGAATGGTTAAGATGCTCGTCTCCCATCCCTACCGTCCGTGGATCAAATCCCACTGCTTCACAAGGTCTAAGTACATTAGTAAGCTTTGTTCCCCGTATTTCTAAAAGATGGCGCCACCAAAGTTTATATCTTCTTTTTTTTTAATATATAGTACCATAAAGAATTACCATACAATTAACGTTTATATGGTTTTACATAAGAATTACCATACACTTTGCGATTATATGGTTTTCCATAGAATCATTTTTACCATAGGCAAAAATCCATATGATTGCACTTATGGGTTTTTTTATGGTAATTCTATGCCTTTTTTTGCTAAGGGAAAAATATTCCGTTACATTACGACCAATGTGAAAAATAGTTTCAAGCTCACTTAAGCGATGTTACACTCTTTAGAACGCAATAAATTTGTTAATTATCTATTAAGTATGTATTACAATATATATTCTGTACTATTCGGGGGGCAAAAAATATTAGTTATTAATTTACAGAGCCACACGTTGGTGCTTCATTACATAATGGTACAGGGAGAAATATTGTTTTGGCACATTAAATTATATTAAACTATTTCACATTTTATGAAATTGATATGCGTTGCTAAAGTTTATTACAAGTAACTTCTTCTATAATACAAAACAGATAGTATTTACAGGGAGACACAAAAATTTTTGGCTACTATACTATTTCCAAAATACTGTACACTGTTACACCAAGGTATGTTTCAAAAATTTCTTTATAGTACGAATGCACCTCATTTGCTGCGCTTATGGTGCAATTTCCGACTTATTTCCTTTCTTATCAATTTCTCTTTGTATCTTTTGACCTTTGGTTTCTTGTAACAAGCACAAAATTAAATTTAAAAATATAATTACATTATCTAAATTACACAAATTATGTTTGTGTAATTTAAAAAAATTCACAATTTTTTCTCAAAGGGATAAAATAAAATATTAATTTTTGTCATAAAAAAGCTTTTAAATAAAACTTTTAATGGTTAAAGAAAGGACTTTATCCAGTGTTCTAGAAAAAGCACGTTATCATTATATTTCATTGCTGGTGTTTTAGGTATATTGTGATGATTTTAATTAAAATTATAATTTATAGAGAATTAAAATCGTAAAAGAAGAAAAGAAGACATGTTAAGCAGCGAAATCGCAAAATAAGAAATGTTTCTTAACTGTCATTATTACTGTAATTTGGAATACGTTCTCCAGTATAATTCTAAGAAATGATAACATTGGCATATAGAAGTAGAAAAATATTTTTTCTTTTTTTCTTTGACTGTAGGTGCAATATCAAAAAAATAAATACTTCTCATTAACATATTAGCTGCCGATCACGCGCCAGCGCGTGATATGGCGCCAACGTTAAGGGACCACTCGCGTGATGTGGGGTAATGTCCAAAAGCCGGTCACGCGCAGGCGCGGGAAAATCTTTCACTAATTCTTTGTTATAAAATGTATATCGGCTTCTAGAAAAACACCCCAATTCTACAGTGCGGCATTAATTATCATCACATCTTCACGTAAGCGGCAGCGATTTTTTTTTTAAAACTACATTTTCTACAGCTTAGTAAACGTTTATTATAAAAGATGCGTAAATTCGATCACATTATTATAAAAAATAAATGATGGTGAAACTTTTGCAGTAAAAAGCAAAATCCACAAAAAGAAAAACATTACTTTCAAATATTACTGTAAAAATAGAAATGCGAAAACATTTCTATATGCTGCAATATCGACTCCAAAAATAAGAAGAAAATGTGATTCAAACACAAAAGAATGAAAAATATCGAAATAAAAGGAAGATACACAATTGCAATGCGGGAATGTGATTCTCTCACATCGTTTATTAATAGCTTTATGACATTTATATGTATGGATTTTGAAAACTTATGTTCAGTTAAAGTACATTAGTGTCTTAGTCTCAATCCACGACTGATTATTGGAAAAAAAATTTGGACTGATAATAAAAGTTTTTAATTAATTTTAGTATAGAGTGAAAAAAAATATCAGATATGAAAATATGAAACGGAATATGTTTTTAATATGGGTGAATAAATAAAATTTATAATAACTAAAAAGCTATCTGTCATAATTTATTTGAGGACTCTTGAAGCCAAGAAATATAAGTTAAAAATTGAAGAAAAAGAACTAAGTGCCCAGACCACTTGAAAATTTGCTTTTTTTGGTTACAGGTAATGAAATATAAGTGATTTTCTAATTACGGACTGCATTCTAGACATCAACCACTTTTGCCGAATAATAATCAATATTGATTAATTATAAATTGAACTGAAATTGTAGTCTAGTTTTTATCACATTTATTGAAAGATTTATTGAAGAGTTCAAAACAATGAAGTTCAATGAAACAAGTGGCAGTTTCCTATTTCAATTCAATCAATTATTACTGATGTTCAAATTTAACGTCAATTAGCTCAATTTACTCCAAATCGATTTTTTGTCATTGTACCTCTTGGCTTCCAATATCCTCATTTATTTGACAAGGCGAAATAATAAAAATCAGCTCTACCGTTGATCAAATTAAAAAAAAACAGGTACAATTCTTCACCCATGCTATTTTATTACCAAATTATTGCAAAGAGCTGTGAGAGGTATCATTTTTATAGAAATTCTGCTTCTTATTCTATAGAAATTTTCTATAAGAAAAGAACGTTTAGGAGGAGTTCTCTATTATGAACAGTGTTAAATTTTATTTATTTCGATATTAAATTTTTTACATATTGTTTATTTTGTAACTTTAATCTTCTGATATCAAAATGTATACCATTTCATAATGCACTTTGGATTGTAAGTAGGTATAAAATTTTGAAGTGAAAATTCGTAGTTATATTTAATTGTTGGGGAAAAAAGCTAAATCTTAATCAGAATCATAAGAATAAATGAAAAATTACTTTATGGAAAAAAGCTGCAATTTTTGCTTTACATATTTTAAGCTTCCAGAAATTGATTACAATGTTTTATAAATAACAGAAATTTTATAAATTCAAATATATAATTTTCAACTTTTAATGTATGATTTTAAGTTCACAAATTTCAAATATTAACATGAATATACAGTATTTATAAATTCGATTTATTTCATCATACGCTATATCCAAAATTTCAAGTCAAAAGGGTCTATTTCAGATCCTGCGGTCGTGAGATTATTCCCTTGGCCTATAGCTTCAGGCTCGGTAGGTTCTTAATAACTCAAATTTTGTCCAACACTTTAGTAAATATATTCCTAATATAACTTCGGTTAGCTGCAATTTCTTTTATGCATTGCTGTTCATAATTATTAGAGTAATGAACCACGTAGAAAATTGTTTCTGCAAAACAATAATACAGACAGTGAAATGAAATGCCAGAATAAAAGCATGGCAATACTGTTTTATTTCAAAAAATAAATGTCACTACGGATAATCTAGATTGATTTATAATGCAAAAGTAAATCGTATTATTTGAAAAAGGAAACATAACACTAACAAAAGATATGTTGATTTAAAAATCATGATAAATTACCATGGTAAATATTTGTTTTGTGAAACGCAATACTCCAGTGAGGTAACGATTTCTGTGACATTTTATAAATGTGCTATCTATTTTAGTCTTAAATTGTTTTAAAACGGTTTTGGAAAACCGAAAACAAATGTCAAGAAATGCATAAAAAGAAACTTCACTTTGATAAAATTTAAAAAAAATAACAATCTATATACATATACAGGGTTTCCGCAAAAGTCTGTTCCAGCGCCGAAAAACTGCAGCTATATTCATAAAAGTGGTGTGTCAGAATTAAAGAATCTATATGCGCTGCTAAATTAGACGGCTTATAGAACATTTTTGGTGCAAAACGGCGAATTAGCATACCTATAGGTACTACAGTACGACATATAGGAAAAACTTATTGCAAAGTTGTAGGCAATCGTCAATTTAGTATGAAAAGAGCACCTTGTTAACATAAATTCAAACTAGTTGGATGTGTCTATCCCAAAACTTTCTTCTATCTCATAGGTACATTTTAATATTTTTTAAAAAGAGTTATTTATTTTAATGCTTTAATAATTTTAATTCAATGCCGTACCAACTTTAATTTTCATCTAAAATTTCTGCTTCAGTCAATTAATCGGAGTAAAACGAATTCCCGTCCTTTCACGAGTCGATAGACAATAGAATGATAGGCAGATTTTTTATTTGAAACTCAGGGAGGACCTACTTGCCTTACCAAAAAATAATCATATACAAAAAATTTTGTTCAGTTCTAGAACTAACTTAATACACTTTTAGGTAGTGCAATATTGAAAAAGACATAAAATTCGCTATTGCAGCGCCCCCTTCCGGCGGATTTTTTTCAAATTCAGGGAGGACCAACTAGCTATAGCTGTACACTTACACAAAAAAAATGGTTCAATTCGATACATAACTTCATATACTTTTGGTCGATGCAATATTGAAAACGGCACAAAATCACGATTGCAGCGCCCCCTTCCGGTGGAAAATTTCAAAACCGAAGGAGGACCTGCTTGCCACAGCCCAAAATATTCAGTTCTATGCATAACTTCATACATTTTTTGATGGTAGAATGTCAACATACGGACACACACACAGACAGACACACACAAACACACACACAGACATATGGACAGACAAAGATTTTTAAAAACATGTTTTTTTGGAATCCCTGATCCCTAAAACGCGTAAATCCGTCGAAAACTGGAAGTCGAAAAAATTCCGATTACAATACTTTCTTCTATTGAAAATAGAAAAGATAAAAATAGGATGCATAAAATAGGCATATGAGGGTTTTCTGTTATGTACAACATGTTGGTGTTGCACAAACTGAACGAAATTTGAAAAGATTAATTTTCGGACTAATGCCGAGTCTGAATCAACCCACAGTTGATGTAGACTCGGTTAGGTAGCTTTGCTTGGAATTCCTAATAGAAAGTATTAATTCGGTGAACAAACAATCGGGTATGATTATTTTGTAAGTGTCTAAATATGCATAGTAATTTTTAAATAAAAATAAGTTAAAACTACAAAATATTACAAATTATGTCATTACAGAATTATTTTCGCAACAAAACGTAATTGAATAATAAAATCTGTTTTTATAACATTTCTGTGTGAGAAATGTATTATTAAATACAACTTGAATAATACCAAAAAAAAAGACATTGTTATGCATATGTATATTGAAACTAACAATGGTTTTGTTACTGATTAAACCAAGAACTATTTTAAATGTTCGTTTTTTGTAAAGTAATTTTAAAATGAATGAATCATCTAATTTTAATTTGAAACATGCACTCGTTTAACAAATAATCCTATGCAATTCCAATCCTTTTCATCCTAATTAAAAATATTTCTCTTTAGTAAACAAGATACCCTCAAATTAAAGTTTATTTTAAAAATTTTATCCAGTTTATTATAAATTTGACTCTTTAAAAATTATATTTGATGTAAGATATTCAGCCTGTTTTCCTTTCTTTTTAAATTTAGAAATAATACATTTTGTAAAGTTTTAAGGGCGAATACCTAAACATCAATAAATATTTAAAACAATATTTAAATAATGTTCTATAGCTTTCAATTTAAAATATAATAATTTAAAAATTTATATTTTGATGAGATAATCGAAAATTTACTTTTTAAATTATTCTCTTTTTTCTTATTATTAATGTGAAAAAAGTATGTACGGATTGTAACACCTGGAAAGTTATTTTATCAGATAAGTCACATAATCCTCTGAAACATCAAACATCTTCGTCCAGTTATATTTAATGCCATTAATCTATTGAGGTAATCCATTGCTTAGTATCCCAGCAGTGCTTGGACTCGCAAAAAAAAAAAAAGAGGATTACCCAGGATTTTGTTCAATGCATAGTTACCCTAGTTTTCTGATAAACATGAGAAAATTAAATCCTTAAAAGATAAAGACTTCCCAAAATAAATATTTTTAAAGCCTTAAAAAAATGTATATATATTGATCTATTTTTATACGAATTTCCTCTTCCTCTGTCATTTTTACGTTAGTAATTTCAAAAATATTTTCCTGTGCAGATACGGTAAATAAGTAATAGAGAAAAAATTGATTGTATTAAAAGAAATGACGTTTAGATGAGAAAAAAGTATGCTAAGTAAGTAATTCATTTTTTTTTTGTGATTATGAATGGTAACATCTTTTTCTTACAAGAGCCATCATTTTATTTGTTTTTTACATAAATAAAGTTTAACTATTTTTATTTTTCTGATTTCTTTTTTAGTTTTTATAATTCTTACAAAATGATTTTTTACACAAAATGTTTGATAGATTACTTTGCTTAAGCTGAAATGAAATTTCTTAACTTTATTTCTACCGTTATTATGATATATTTTTTATAATACTTCTATTTATAATTTTAAAATTTAAATTTTTAGATTGAAATAATTAAAAAATAATAATGTATTGGAGCCCTTTTATACTTAATACATCCAAAAGTACGACGAAAATAAACATAAGTAAAAAATAAATAAAAATGTATCATTTAACACCGGTATATATATTGTTTAAATAACGAAAAGCAGCACTTTAAAAAAGTAAGGTTTTGTTTGACTTTTGCATGCCTTTCTGGATATATGTTTTGCCCCAATAACGCATTTTTCGCGGTTCAACACAAATAAATAAGTTTTGCATATTTTGAAGTGAATTTTTTAAAGTTTCAATAATTACAGCCGAGATCTAAAAAAGTGCATAACTTTTTTAATCTAAATAATAAATGATTACACCAAAGTAAACAAAAACAGATTTTAGACCCTTGAGCAATTATTATCTCATACTCTTACTCTTATTCTCAGATGAACGAAACCTTAAGACAAATGGGATGCACCCCGTTAGCCTGTCATTTTTGTTACGTTTGATCTTAGTAAAATAGTTTTCCCATTTTTTCTTTAAGGATGATTGAGAATTTTGTACAGTTCCTTATTATTGATAATGAGTTGGAATTATTCATTTTTATAAACTTTATTAGTTTAATGTGATCTATTGCAAAAATTCTTTAAAAAAAAGAGTAAAAGTATTGTTTTTTTTATGTGTAACTTTATTATTATTATTATTTAAATAAAAAAAATTCAAACATTTCCATACGATAAAAAATAAACCATAAGATAAAAAAAATATTTTCATATTAAGGATTTGAAATTAATATTTATAAAAAAATTTAATAAAGGGTCATGCATAAGATTTATTCTTTGAATGTGATTGCTTCGCGTATAATGCATAAAAATGTGATAGAAATTCCGCACTTTTTCCTTGATTCCTGAATTCGTGGATTTACCTTTAAAGAAAAGTCGTTATTTTTTAACTTCCGTGAGTTCATTTTTTATAACAGGCATCCCGATAAATAACTGTTCATATTAATCTAAATTTGTTTATTCACCAATTTTGGCAAGAAGAACAGAAATATCTTAAATATTTGCTGCTACTTAATTTAAATAAAATGTATTAAATTTTATTTCGAAGATTATTTTGATGATATACGACACGAATAATTATAAGAATATACTGATAGTAACCTATGCTTTTTACGCAGTATAGTTTAGGAGATAAGTATCAATACTGATTGATTGATTGATTGATTTTTGACGTCCGATTATCTGCGCTAGGGATATAGGACCAGGGGGGAATGCCCTTCATGGGGGTCTTTCTAAGGGAACCTAACCCGTATTTACGCAAGGTTCGAAGAAAACCACGAAAACTCCGAACGGTTAGGCCGACAGCCGCGATTGGGTTCGAACCCAGCACCTGCCGTCTACCAGTTGAGAGGTCCGAACCTCTCGGCCACTGGTGGGGCCGATAAGTATCAATACAGTTTTTTTGTTCCATTTTAACACTAAGATGTGTATATATGTGTCTCATATAAGATACTCAATTTGTACCGCTGATTAGAATGTGTTGAAAAATCGTTCCGGAAAGTTCGAAAACAATATTTTAATAGAAAATAGCTTTTTTGAATATATATTTCTTGTTTTATACAAAATAGTAGTTAAATTTATTTCAATCATAGATTTCGTTGCTATGCAAACACTCTTTTTTTAGGGGATTTTGGAAGTCATTGCTACGTAATTGAAGTTGACTCATATTTAGCGGGGTGCATTGCGGGTAGCCTTTCCTATGAAAATAATATCGGTGTGAACTGCGATTCCTCAGAGAATTTTCTTTTGTAGGGTACATTTTTATTAAGGAAGAATGCAATGACTAGAATGATAGATGTTTCTATAAAAATACTTTGTTAAAGCATCGAAATAGAATCATTATTTAAACAAGTTATTTAAAGAATTGATGGTATGCTGGTTGTTTCATAAATATCCGAAATATTTAAGATCTTCTCGTACAGAATATAACCGAAAATGTTACGCATTACTGCTGATACTAAAATCTAATTTTGGAAAAAGACTTATATTGAGTATTTGATTATTGTAATAAATATTTTAATAAATTTTTGACTGTTGACAACAGATTGATTAAACATTTTTTTATTATATTGCTTTCCCAATGGATATTTTTTTTGTTTTATTTATACAAAATACATTTGCTTAATAACTTTTCCTTCAAATAACGCACATTTATATAATATTTATATGTACCTGTTAAAATATTACTATTACAGAAATTAGTAAACTCCAGCAAAATATATATAATGTCATAACCTTTGGAAAATAAACTAACTTTCTTTTTAAAACTTTCGAATCAATGAAAGGTTACTAAATTGAAATTGTACAGTCACAGGACATACATCGCAAAACTACGTTTGAGGTAATATAAATGTATATGTGTATTATAAAAATGAATGATTTGCCCTTGCTTGTTATACGTAACACAACATCTGAAAATTCAGTGATGTCTGAAGCCGAAGACAATTTATTCTGTCAAGCTGTGACATTAATTTTATATTCAGTTAAAAAAATTCCCTATCACTCTGAGTTATAATATTAATATTTCAATGAACGGTTTCCTACCAATCAGACATGAAACTTATATCTTTTATTCAGCATGTTTTTAAATATTATAATTCAAAATGGTACCGCTATTTTGTCGTTGGAAAAATTTAGAAAAATATTATTTGTATTATATAGCTATGAGTTAGATTGTTATGTAAAAAATACTGCCCTCGTAAGTAGACGTAGGGAAAAAACCTGCTAATTCTATTTCAAATCATCGTAAGAAAGTGATACTGATATCAACTAATTACTAATAACGTCTTCTAATTAATGCTATGTTTTAATTATGCTCCAGAGAATATCACAGTTAGCCAACATATTTATATTTTCCGAAAATTTTACTCTCAGATTCTAAACGGGAATTAGTTTATTAAAATAATTTAAGTATTATGTATGTTTAATATTCGACTTCGTCATGATTATCGTCTCAAAGCATATTCAAACGAGAAAAGTTTTCAGAAAATAATACAAAACTACTTCGTGAAAAGAAAATGTAATATTTATTGCAAGTTTTTAAAAATTCTAGAATGCAATATCTGGAATAACATTTTTGTGTTTTTTAAAGCGTGAATTCCGATAATACATGGGATACTAGAGAGGCTTGACCCATACTTCATATTTAAAACAATTTCAGAGTTTTGCTAATACGTGGTAACCAAAGCTATTAAAAAGCTTAAACAACAGTCTTTCCTCCATGGAGATAACTGGAACAGGGGAGGAAAAACAATTTGTAAAGATTTTTACGCTTAAAAAATGCATTTTTTGAAATATTTTGTAGGATTTTTCTCAGATAGAATGTATCATAGGAATTTAAACAAGTAGTTTTAAATTGAGGCAGATACATTGATCTTTCATTGCAGGTATAAATATTGTATAATAAATTAGAATAAATGTAGCAGTGTGCTCTACTTTAAAAAATTGTATGTAGACAGGTTTGACTGAACCAGTGTATGGGGTTCACTGGATGGTCAAAACTTCTGTAATTTAGTGTTTTGGCAAATCTTTTAATTATATATTGTCCATAATGAAGGATTAATAGTTATATTTCTAAAATAATGAAATATTATTTCGTTTAGGTCGCAGTAAAAAAGGATAGAAGGTAGGGTAATGCAGAGAGAAGGGTAAAGTTTAAACTTGATTTAATGGATATGTGAAAAGTTGCTGTAGAACCACGAAAACTTTAAACCCTCTGAGCTTTTTGTAAAAGGGTAGAATTGCAATGTTGTTTTCTCTGTATTCTTTTAGATGCTCAGAAAATATTATTCTTTCAACATTATATATAAAAAAACTTAATTACAAATATGAACGTAATCCATAAGAGTATTAATTATTCTAAAATGTACTGAAAGTTCATTAAATCTATAGAACTATATTATCTTAAATATTGCTTATATTGCCGTGAAACTGGAGCTTTGTGAGAAAAAAATTACATTCCAAAGAATTAGAGGTTAATGAAACACAAATTAGAAAGTTGATCGGATTTTCCTAATTTAAATAATACCCATAGTTGATATATTGAAAGAATGGGAAAGACTAGAAGAGATGAAAGCAGCAGCCTTAGCAAACCCGTATCATGTTTCGAGAAACGAATATGATAGTGACGAAAACATTTTAACAAGGCATGTAGCATGTAGATAAACTTTACCAAGATGAAAATAACGAGATTAAACATATCTAATTGGCAACTAGTGTTGAAAGGTCGAGTGTAACAAAACGTTGGTTCTTAAAATGAATTTTTTCTCCAATTTTTTTAAATCCATATAAGCAGTTTTTTTCACTCGTCACATTTTACTAAATGATTTTAAATCATAAATAAACCATGTAGCATAATGTTATTCTACAGTTTTGAAAACTAAATTTCTTTTCCTTAATATTTCAATTTAAAATAAATTGTGTCAGATCTCTTGTATGTAGGGACTTTTGACTTGTTGTTTTCGCATATTCAAAATAAATCATTTTTCAAGTATGTTATACATTATATTAGTACAGTAGTTTATTTTGACAAGTCTTTTTGACAAGTATGTAATAAAATATTTGTAATAAAATTATATATGAATTTTTGTTTCAGATTTAATATTAATATATATATATATATTAGAAAACGGATCAATTCTCCCCAGTTTTCTCTCTCATTTAAATTTTATTTTCGAAAAAAAATATATAAACTGAAACAATTGTGCAGAACTTTATTTTAAGATATTAATTACAAGTTATTCCGTGTAATGGAATTTGAGTTATGCTTAAACAAGTATTCGCACCTTAATATTTTTTTTCAAATGATTAGAAATAAATTTAAATTTAGTTTCAACTGCGTTGCAATTATTAAACTTGCATGGTTCTCAAAATATTGGATTAGATGCCTACCAATAACTTTAAAATTCATTTTAAAACTACAAATACATCTAATGAAAATATGAATTGGTTTCCATTCGAAGCGCACTTAGCGAAATTCCAAGTTTAAACTTTGAACAAGTGTTTTGTTTCATCTACACTGTAAAAAAAATACCCATACGCTGATGTTATTTTTATGAAATTTTAAATGGACTTTAAATATAAACTTATTTTATTGTTAGTACACAGTATATTCATCCTAAACGGATTAGAAAAAGATTTAAAAAATGAGTTATACAGAATATTTGATATTATTCAGGCTTCATATCTCTTTAAACATTTGTCGTATACTCATTCATACGTTTCTGTTATATACAGCTATACTTAATAAAAATGTGAATAATTTTTACAAGCTTTCATTTTTTAGCAACGATTTTTTTAATTATTACAGTTATTCCAATAATTATTACAGTAATTTAATACCTTAGCTGTACGTAACCCGCTAAGCTTGAGTAACACTCACACTTATACGTTTAATATTTGAATAAAAATGTTTCTATAATCTAGGCTATTTTTATTAAAACTAAAATAACTGTTTTAAACAAGTAATCATCTTTCCTTTTACGCATATTTTTAAAATTTAAAAATGTTTAATGATATACTTTGGCAATTTTTAGAAAAACCAACAGACTGTATATGATAGTAGCTTTGAAAATTTTCATAAATAAATTTCTGTACAATAAGTTCAGTTTCTTTTTGTTAATTTTGAATGAATACTGTGTATTCATTTTCAATAAATCCTGTTTACATTTAGAAAGATTAATTTAATTTTTATGCTTTATCTTTATTCGACAACATCTTTTTTTTTTCTTGTAAACTGTTGTTGATGATAACTTTAAAAACCGTTTTATATATAATTTATAATACCGTTTTTATAATAAAGTTAAATGTACCGTTTAATATACTGTTTTATAATAAAGTTTTGACAAAATTTGGCCTATTTATAATAATATGCCACAATAGAAAGTCGTGAAAAACCACTAACTGAAAAGAATAATTAACATTTCCAACTATAATTATTTTCTATTGGGTTGTGAATATGTTGTTCCAAGAAAAAATGATGTTAAAAATTATAACAGGAGAAAATATGTTTTCAAAACATTCATGAAAGAGAACATTTAAAAGTTACTTTGTAGACTGAAACGCGTTTTCTGTTGGAAATAATAACTAAAGACACCCCCTTTGACTTTCACGCTTAAAATGAATTTTAATTGAACTGCTGAATTCAATTATGGTTATCTAAATTTATGTGGTAGAAATATGATTCCTCTCAATTAATGCGTTGAGGAGCCTTAAAATCGTTCAATACAAAAAATGAAAAATATTTTTTATTTATATTATATCAAGATTTTAGATTCAAATAAACTTTAAATTAAGTTGATAGCGGATACCTGCCCATTTATAATGCTATTTGCGCATTAATGATTCACATTACAAGAAACTATTTTCAATCGAAATCTGTTCCGCAACTTTCTTTAAAAATACTTTCATGTATAAAGTCCCCGGCCCAGAAAAACACCTTTTCAGGTAATACCTTCCCTTCTATTTCCTTGGAAAGTCTTGCGTCATTTAAAAAAAAAATGTTCCAAATTGGAGTAACAGAGTATAAAGAATTTCCCAAGAATTTACGGCTTATGCTTAATTTTTACAGCCACTTATTTACATTTTAAACTAACTAGAAGGATATTTTTTTCTAATTTTAAAATAATAAAAAAATATTTTCCAAAAATCTAAAAATATCGCAGTATGAAGAATTTTTTTCTCTGCAATGTAGTATAATTTTTTGGGAAATTTCTTAAATGCGAACTCACAGGAAATTGATATAATTTGGCCACAGAATAATAAGGCTTTTGCAAAATGAAGTTGGCGGATACCGAGCAATATTAATGACTAAAATATAGTGTATCTGATTTTATATTTTAAAAACATTATTGACTCTGATACTAGGAAATTTATTTCAACTCAGATAATCTTTGTTTCACTGAGTGTCCAGAAAAGAATAGACAGTTTTAAAAAAGAAAAACGCATGCTTATAATTTCTAAAAGTAATTATTTTCCATAATAATAATAAATGAAGTTACTGATGTGAAGATGATGCCTAAAAAGCCAAGTTTCGTAATTTTATCCAGAAATGCATATATTGATATTTATTGGTAAAAATTTATGAACGCACACAAAATCCCCCTACAGTTCGCTTTTTATAAAGCAAACTGTTTCTTATTTCTTTTTTTTAATAGTGTAATTTTAAAAGCATCACATAGAAAGTGTTTTGAAAGTATTTAACATGAGTTTTTTTTAGATTTCTAATTTGTGTGGTTTTACAATGTGCTGTTAATTTGATGACAAAGTGTTGTGCAGCAACTTATTTTAAGCAAAACTTTTTTTAAGATGAACAGATTATCATCAAACTATTCACAACTCTATTTTAACAGAATAAACAAAACTATTTTTTAAACATATTTCTACACTGTGAAGAAAAAAAAAAGGTACTAAAATTTTTCTAGGAAACTGGCATTCATTGAAATATTTATTTCACAGTAACAGCAAAATCTCGTGTAACAAAATCAGTTGAAAGAGTTTTGTCTGCTATCGCTACATGAAAAGTTCTAGGAATCTTAATTTCCTAGGAAAAGCTTAGTGCCTTTACGGAATTTTTTTACAGTATAGATAGCAACACTTTTGCAATATATTAAGAACACTTTTTTTCGATAATGACACTTTTACATCAAAATCATAATACGATGTCAACACAAAAAGTATCTTGTGTTGAGAATATTGTAATTCACAACAAATTAATGCGTTATTAATTTGATGTCAAAAGGTTTTCTTAAATGTGTTTATTTTTGTATTTAAGATTTTGCTTCTTAATAAATGGAAATGTTCTTGTAACAGTTAATGCGTTAATTAAATTAAAAATTTTGCACATTAAATTAGGATAAATTATTTCATTAAAAATAACAATCGATATCTCTATTATTACAAAGGATATTTTGCATAAAAGCAAATAAATGTTATAAAACATAAATCTGAATGTACTGCCAATCCTCAAAAAATCTTATAAAGTATTAAAGTTTTAGTTCATAAATCATATAGAAGTATGACTATACTAGTTTGATTTATAATGCAATATGCAAATAGTATTATTTGAAATAAAAGGGCTTAAAACTAATAAATGATATTCTGCTTCAAAACTAATGATGAATTACTTCAGTAAATATTGTTTTATGAAAGACAGCATGCCAGTAAGATAAGGATTTCTATGTCAAAATGTGATACATGTGTTATCTACTTTAGCTTTATTTTATTCTAAAACGATTTTAGAAAATTTAAAACGAATGCCAAACAAACCATGAGGAGATGTATTACCTGATAGAGTCCATTAAAAATCCATTGATAAAAAACTATACGCTAAAAAAATCATATTTGACATATGATTAAAAATACTACATTTTCCTTTGAATAAAATCTTCATTTAAGTATAGTTTTGAAAGTTTTTTTTCAAATTGTTAGTGATTTTCCCTTTAATGACATCAGTTTTAAATCAAAAAGACAATCATGTTTAATTTTAAAATAAATTCAATTTTTTATTTTATATATGTTACAATTAAAATATTATAAATAGGTAAAAAGATTTATGTTTAACATTTGTGAAATTATTGCGGACACTGTATTAAAAAATCAATAATGCTAGAGATGTAAAATTTTAAAAATATGTATGTTTATAAAAAATTTATATATATACGGCAACAATAAAAACCATATAGCAAACACCGACTTCCACTATGAATTAAAACATCTGTAAGATTAGTAAGAATTTACTAGGAAATTGGGATGTCTAGAACTTTTTATGTAACGGCAACTAGGATTACAGATAAAAATTATACATGATTACTGCAAATTTAGCAGAATTTTTTATAATTTTACAGATTTCTGCTTCTTTGCCGACAAATGTTGTAGATTTACATTTCTTTTCTCTCTTTTATTTCACGGTGTGCAGATAAAATTTTAATAAGCATACAGATTTCCGTAACTTTATTGATTTTTAGATAGGTAGAATATAGATTTTTTCTTTCACAGTGTATTTTTCATTTTTTATATATAAAATTAAACCATAATATATATATATACATGTAGGGTGAATCATAATTATCGAATCTAGCTATAGGCTATCGGTAATTATGATATAGGTTATGAAATAATAGGCTATCTCATTAAACATTAATCCTAGGTACATACTTCCAAATTACATTCCAAACAATTAGAGGTTAATGAAACACAAATTAGAAAGTTGATAGGATTTTTCTAATTTAAATCATACCCATAGTTGATATATTCAAAGAATAGAAAAGACTAGAAGAGATGAAAGCAACAGCCTTAGCAAACCTGCATCATGTTTCGAGAAACGAATATGATAGTGACGAAAACTTTTTAACAAGGCATGTAGCATGTAGATAAGCTTTACCAAGATGAAAATAACGAGATGAAACATATCTAATTGGCAACTAGTGTTGATAGGTCGAGCATCACAAAACGTTGGTGTTTAAAATGAATTTTTTCTCCAGTTCTTTGAATTCCATCTAAGCAGTTTTTTTCACTCTACACATTTTACTAAATGATTTTAAATTATAAATAAACTATGTAGCATAATGTTATTCTTCAGTTTTTAAAATTAAATTTCTTATTTCAGTTTAAAATAAATTGTGTCAAACCTCTTGTATGTGAGGACTTTTGACTTGTTATTTTCGCATATTCAAAATAAATCATTTTTCAAGTATATTATACATTATATTAGTATAGTACTTTATTTTGACAAGTCTTTTTTGACAAGTATGTAATAAAATATTTGTAATAAAATTATATATGATTTTTTGTTTCAGGTTTAATATTAATATATATATATATATATATATATATATATATATATATATATATATATATATATATATATATATTATATATATATATATATATATATATATATATATATATATATATATATTAGAAAATGGATCAATTCTCCCCAGTTTTCTCTGTCATTTGAATTTTATTTTTGAAAAAAATATATAAACTGTAAAAACTGTGCAGAATTTTATTTCAAGATATTAATTACAAGTTATTCCGTTGAATGGAATTTGAGTTATGCTTAAACAAGTATTCGCACATTAATATTTTTTCAAATGATTAGAAATAAATTTAAATTTTGTTTTAATTGCGTTACAATTATTCCATGGTTGTCAAAATATTGGATCATACTCCTACCAATAATTTTAAAATTCATTTTAAAACTACAAATACATTTAATGAAAATATGGATTGGTTAATTAAATTACTTGAAAAGAAATTTTTTGTTTGTATATCATGTGAAAGCTTTTGTACTGTTCTTTCCCTCTTTGATATCATATTTTTATAGACATCGTCGAAAATTTTGAACAAAAATAGTAAAGGTAATATACATTGATTTTAACATCACATGAAAACTGTAGCAATTCCACGACGTCACACAGTTTTTCAGAAAAGCACATATTTTCGTTACACACAAATTTTGATTTGCTGGCTTTCACCAAAGCTGTTGAGGAACACTGGATGTATTTTTCATAGCAGATGTAGGAAAGCTTTCTCAATAAGTATTTAAAAAAACATAGCCCATGATTCGTGGAGATATTAACCCTTGAAGATTTGAACGATTTGGACATACGAAAGGATAAGTGCGGCATAGTCTATATTCGTGTGAAATCGGTTTTTAAAGCCGAAATACTAACTTTTATAGATATATTTCTGTAATTCAAAGACTTGTAGTAATATTAAAGCAATAAACATCAAATCGTTATAAATAAACTACTTAAATTAGAATTAATCATATAAATACTATGGGATTCGCGATTCGATTGCATTAAAAGTTTCACTCAGCACGACTCTCATGTCTTTGAAAGCTCATTATATAGTTATATGGAATAACCACGGCAAGCAATGAGGCTGCATTGCAACTTTGAGGTCTCCATTAGAAACGCACTTAGCAAAATTCCAAGTTTAAACTTTAAACAAGTGTTTTGTTTCATCTACGCTGTAAAAATATACTCATACGCTGATGTTATTTTTATGAAATTTTAAATGTACTTTAAATATAAACTTATTTTATTGTCAGTACACAGTATATTCATCATAAGCAGATTAGAAAAAGATTTAAAAATGTGTTTTACAGAATATTTGAAAATATTCAGGCTTCATATCTCTTTGAAAATTTATCGTATACCATCTATACATTTATATTATATACAGCTATACTTAATAAAACATGAATAATTTTTACAAACTTTCATTTTTTAGCAACGAATTTTTTTATTATTACAGTTATTGTACGTAAATTAATACATTGGTTGTACGTAACCCTCTAAGCTTGAGTAACACTCACACTTATCCGTTTAATATTTGAAGAAAAATGTTTGGATAATCTAGGCTATTTTTATTAAAACTAAAATAACTGTTTTAAACAAATAATCATTTTTCATTTTACGCATATTTTTAAAATTTAAAAATGTTTAATGATATACTTTGGCAATTCTTAGAAAAACCAACAGACTGTATATGATAGTAGCTTTTAAATTTTTCATAAATAAATTTCTGTACAATAAGTTCAGTTTCTTTTTGTTAATTTTGAATGAATACTGTGTATTCATTTTCATTATATCCTGTTTACATTTAGAAAGATTAATTTTATTTTTATGCTATATCTTTATCCAACAGCATTTTTTTTTCTAAACTGTTGTTAATGATATGTTTTAAAAACCGTTTTATATATATGATATAATACCGTTTTATAATAAAGCTAAATATACCGTTTAATGTACCGTTTTATAATAAAGTTTTGACAAAATTTGGCCTCTTTATGCTACAATAGAAAGTCGTGAAATACTTTTACAATACTATCTGAAAAGAATAATTAACATTTCTAACTATAATTATTTTCGTTTCTGTTATGGGTGTGTTATGCCAAGAAAAAGTGTTGATAAAAATTACAACAGGAGAAAATGTGATTTCAAAACATGCATAAATGAGAAAATTTAAAAGTTTATTTGTAGATTTAAACACTCTTTTTGTTATAATTAATAACTAAAGACACCCCCTTTGACTTTTACGCTTAAAAGGAATTTTAATTGAACTGTTGAATTCAATTATGGTTATCTAAATTTATGTAGTAGAAATATGATCCCTCTCAATTATTGCTTTGAGGAGCCTTAATAGCCCTTCAATACAAAAAAACGAAAAATATTTTTTATTCATATTATACCAAGTTTTTATCCAAATAAGCTTTAAATTAAGTTGATAGCGGATACATGCCCATTTATAATGCTATTTGCGCATTAATGATACACATTACAAGAAACTATTTTCAATCAAAATCACTTCCGCATCTTTCTTTAAAAATACTTTCATGTATTAAGTCCCTGGCCCAGGAAAGCATCTTTATAGGTAATATTTTCCCTTCTATTTCCTTGGAAAATCTTGCGTCATTAATAAAAAAAATGTTCCAAATTGGAGTAACAGAGTATAAAGAATTTCCCAAGAATTTACTGCTGACGCTTAATTTTTGCAGCCACTTATTTACATTTTAAGCTAACTGGAAGGATATTTTTTTTTAATTTAAAATACAAAAAAATGTTTTCCAAAAATCTAAAAATATCGCAGTATGAAGAATTTTTTCTCTACAATGTAGTAGAATTTTTTGGAAAATTTCTTAAATGCGAACTCACAGGAAGTTGACATTATTTGTCAACTTCCTTTGAAGGCTTCTGAATGCTTTTGCAAAATGAAGTTAGCGGATACCGAGCAATCTTAATGATTAAAATGTAATGTCTATGATTTTGTATTTTAAAACATTATTGACTCTGATACTAGAAAATTTATTTCAACTCAGATAAGCTTTGTTTCATTCAGTGTCCAGAAAAGAATATACAGTTTTAAAAAAGAAAAACACATGCTTATAATTTCTAAAAGTAATTATTTTCCATAATAATAATACATGAAGTTACTGATGTGAAGATGATGCATAAAAAGCCAAGTTTCGTAATTTTATCCAGAAATGCAGACATTGATATTTATTGGTAAAAATTTATGAACGCACACAAAATCCCCCTACAGTTCACTTTTTATAAAGCAAACTGTTTCTTACTTCTTTTTTTTTAAAGCATCACATAGAAAGTGTTTTGAAAGTATTTAACATAAGTATTTTATAGATTTCTAAATTGTGTGGTTTTACAATGTGCTGTTAATTTGATGACAAAGTGTTGTGCAGCAACTTATTTTAAGCAAAACTTATTTTAAGAAGAACACATTATCATCAAACTATTCACAACTCTATTTTAACAGAATAAACAAATTTATTTTTTAAACATATTTCTACACTGTGAAGAAAAAAAAAAGGTACTAAAATTTTTCTAGGAAACTGGCATTCATTGAAATATTTATTTCACAGTAACAGCAAAATCTCGTGTAACAAAATCAGTTGAAAGAGTTTGTCTGTTATCGCTACATGAAAAGTTCTAGGAATCTTAATTTCCTAGGAAAAGCTTAGTGCCTTTACGGAATTTTTTTACAGTATAGATAGCAACACTTTTGCAATGTATTAAGAACACTTTTTTTCGATAATGACACTTTTACATCAAAATCATAATACGATGTCAACACAAAAAATATCTTGTGTTGAGAATATTGTAATTCACAACAAATTAATGCGTTGTTAATTTGATGTCAAAAGGTTTTCTTAAATGTGTTTATTTTTGTATTTAAGATTTTGCTTCTTAATAAATGGAAATGTTCTTGTAACAGTTAATGCGTTAATTAAATTAAAAATTTTGCACATTAAATTAGGATAAATTATTTCATTAAAAATAACAATCGATATCTCTATTATTACAAAGGATATTTTGCATAAAAGCAAATAAATGTTATAAAACATAAATCTGAATGTACTGCCAATCCTCAAAAAATCTTATAAAGTATTAAAGTTTTAGTTCATAAATCATATAGAAGTATGACTATACTAGTTTGATTTATAATGCAATATGCAAATGGTATTATTTGAAATAAAAGGGCTTAAAACTAATAAATGATATTCTGCTTCAAAACTAATGATGAATTACTTCAGTAAATATTGTTTTATGAAAGACAGCATGCCAGTAAGATAAGGATTTCTATGTCAAAATGTGATACATGTGTTATCTACTTTAGCTTTATTTTATTCTAAAACGATTTTAGAAAATTTAAAACGAATGCAAAACAAACCATGAGGAGAGGTATTACCTGATAGAGCCCATTAAAAATCCATTGATAAAAAACTATACGCTAAAAAAATCATATTTGACATATGATTAAAAAGACTACATTTTCCTTTGAATAAAACTGTCATTTAAGTATAGTTTTGAAAGTTTTTTTTCAAATTGTTAGTGATTTTCTCTTTAATGACATCAGTTTTAAATCAAAAAGACAAGCATATTTAATTTTAAAATAAATTCATTTTTTTATTTTATATATGTTACAATTAAAATATTATAAATAGGTAAAAAGATTTATGTTTAACATTTGTGAAATTATTGCGGACACTGTATTAAAAAATCAATAATGCTAGAGATGTAAAATTTCAAAAATATGTATGTTTATAAAAATTTTATATGTACACGGCAACAATAAAAACTATATAGCAAACACGGACTTCCACTATGAATTAAAACATCTGTAAGATTAGTAAGAATTTATTAGGAAATTGGGATGTCTAGAACTTTTTATGTAACGGCAACTAGGATTACAGATAAAAATTATACATGATTACTGCAAATTTAGTAGAATTTTTTATAATTTTACAGATTTCTGCTTCTTTGCCAACAAATGTTGTAGATTTACATTTCTTTTCTCTCTTTTATTTCATGGTGTGCAGATAAAATTTTAATAAGCATACAGATTTCCGTAACTTTATAGATTTTTAGATAGGTAGAATATAGATTTTTTCTTTCACAGTGTATTTTTCATTTTTTATATATAAAATTAAACCATAATATATATATATACATGTAGGGTGAATCATAATTATCGAATCTAGCTATAGGCTATCGATAATTATGATATAGGCTATGAAATAATAGGCTATCTCATTAAACATTAATCCTAGGTACATACTTCAAAATTACATTCCAAACAATTAGAGGATAATGAAACACAAATTAGAAAGTTGATAGGATTTTTCTAATTTAAATAATACCCATAGTTGATATATTGAAAGAATGGAAAAGACTAGAAGAGATGAAAGCAGCAGCCTTAGCAAGCCTGTATCATGTTTCGAGAAACGAATATGATAGTGACGAAAACTTTTTAACAAGGCATGTAGCATGTAGATAAACTTTACCAAGATGAAAATAACGAGATGAAACATATCTAATTGGCAACTAGTGTTGAAAGGTCGAGCATCACAAAACGTTGGTTCTTAAAATGAATTTTTTCTCCAGTTCTTTGAATTCCATCTAAGCAGTTTTTTTTCACTCGTCACATTTTACTAAATGATTTTAAATCATAAATAAACCATGTAGCATAATGTTATTCTTCAGTTTTTAAAACTAAATTTCTTTTCCTTAATATTTCAGTTTAAAATAAATTGTGTCAAACCTCTTGTATGTGAGGACTTTTGACTTGTTATTTTCGCATATTCAAAATAAATCATTTTTCAAGTATATTATACATTATATTAGTATAGTACTTTATTTTGACAAGTCTTTTTTGACAAGTATGTAATAAAATATTTGTAATAAAATTATATATGTATTTTTGTTTCAGGTTCAATATTAATATATATATATATATATATATATATATATATATATATATATATATATATATATATACTAGAAAACGGATCAATTCTCCACAGTTTTCTCTGTCATTTGAATTTTATTTTTGAAAAAAAATATATAAACTGTAAAAACTGTGCAGAATTTTATTTCAAGATATTAATTACAAGTTATTCTGTTGAATGGAATTTGAGTTATGCTTAAACAAGTATTCGCACATTAATATTTTTTCAAATGATTAGAAATAAATTTAAATTTTGTTTTAATTGCGTTACAATTATTAAACTTCCATGGTTGTCAAAATATTGGATCATATTCCTACCAATAATTTTAAAATTCATTTTAAAACTACAAATACATTTAATGAAAATATGGATTGGTTAATTAAATTACTTGAAAAGAAATTTTTTGTTTGTATATCATGTGAAAGCTTTTGTGCTGATCTTTCCCTTTTTGATATCATATTTTTATAGATATCGTCGAAAATTTTGAACAAAAATAGTAAAGATAATATACATTGATTTTAACATCACATGAAAACTGTAGCAATTCCACTACGTCACACAGTTTTTCAGAAAAGCACATATTTTCGTTACACACAAATTTCGATTTGCTGGCCTTCACCAAAGCTGTTGAGGAACACTGGATGTATTTTTCATAGCAGATGTAGAAAGCTTTCTTAATAAGTATTTAAAAAAACATAGCCCGTGATTAGTGGAGATATTAACCCTTGAAGATTTGAACGATTTGGACATACGAAATGATAAGTGCGGCATAGTCTATATTCGTGTGAAATCGGTTTTTAGAGCCGAAATACTAACTTTTATAGATATATTTCTGTATTGCAAAGACTTGTAGTAATATTAAAGCAATAAACATCAAATCGTTATAAATAAACTACTTAAATTAAAATTAATCATACAAATACTATGGGATTCGCGATTGGATTGCATTAAAAGTTTCTCTCAGTACGACTCTCATGTCTGTGAAAGCTCATTATATAGTTATATGGAATAACCACGGCAAGCAATGAGGCTGCATTGCAACTTTGAGGTCTCCATTAGAGACGCACTTAGCAAAATTCAAAGTTTAAACTTTGAACAACTGTTTTGTTTCATCTACGCTGTAAAAATATACTCATACGCTGATGTTATTTTTATGAAATTTTAAATGTACTTTAAATAAAAACTTATTTTATTGTCAGTACACAGTATATTCATCCTAAACAGATTAGAAAAAGATTTAAAAATGTGTTTTACAGAATATTTGAAAATATTCAGGCTTCATATCTCTTTGAAAATTTATCGTATACTCATCTATACGTTTCTATTATATACAGCTATACTTAATAAAACATGAATAATTTTTACAAACTTTCATTTTTTAGCAACGAATTTTTTTATTATTACAGTTATTGTACGTAAATTAATACATTGGTTGTACGTAACCCTCTAAGCTTGAGTAACACTCACACTTATCCGTTTAATATTTGAAGTAAAATGTTTGGATAATCTAGGCTATTTTTATTAAAACTAAAATAACTGTTTTAAACAAATAATCATCTTTCATTTTACGCATATTTTTAATATTTAAAAATGTTTAATGATATACTTTGGCAATTCTTAGAAAAACCAACAGACTGTATATGATAGTAGCTTTGAAAATTTTCATAAATAAATTTCTGTACAATAAGTTCAGTTTCTTTTTGTTAATTTTGAATGAATACTGTGTATTCATTTTCATTATATTCTGTTTACATTTAGAAAGATTAATTTTATTTTTATGCTATATCTTTATCCAACAGCATTTTTTTTTTTTGTAAACTGTTGTTAATGATATGTTTTAAAAACCGTTTTATATATATGATATAATACCGTTTTATAATAAAGTTAAATATACCGTTTAATGTACCGTTTTATAATAAAGTTTTGACAAAATTTGGCCTCTTTATAATAATATGCTACAATAGAAAGTCGTGAAATACTTTTACAATACTATCTGAAAAGAATAATTGACATTTCTAACTATAATTATTTTTGTTTCTGTTATGAGTGTGTTATGCCAAGAAAAAGTGTTGATAAAAATTACAACAGGAGAAAATGAGATTTCAAAACATGCATAAATGAGAAAATTTAAAAGTTTATTTGTAGATTGAAACACTCTTTTTGTTATAATTAATAACTAAAGACACCCCCTTTGACTTTTATGCTTAAAAGGAATTTTAATTGAACTGTTGAATTCAATTATGGTTATCTAAATTTATGTAGTAGAAATATGATCCCTCTCAATTATTGCGTTGAGGAGCCTTAATAGCCCTTCAATACAAAAAATGAAAAACATTTTTTATTCATATTCTACCAAGTTTTTAGATCCAAATAAGCTTTAAATTAAGTTGATAGCGGATACATGCCCATTTATAATGCTGTTTGCGTATTAATGATACACATTACAAGAATTTATTTTCAATCAAAATCACTTCCGCATCTTTCTTTAAAAATACTTTCATGTATTAAGTCCCTGGCCCAGGAAAGCATCTTTATAGGTAATATTTTCCCTTCTATTTCCTTGAAAAATCTTGCGTCATTAAAAAAATGTTCCAAATTGGAGTAACAGAGTATAAAGAATTTCCCAAGAATTTACGGCTGACGCTTAATTTTTACAGCCACTTATTTACATTTTAAGCTAACTGGAAGGATATTTTTTTAAATTTAAAATACTTAAAAAATGTTTTCCAAAAATCTAAAAATATCGCAGTATGAAGAATTTTTTTCTCTACAATGTAGTAGAATATTTTGGAAAATTTCTTAAATGCGAACTCACAGGAAGTTGGTATTATTTGTCAACTTCCTTTGAAGGCTTCTGAATGCTTTTGCAAAATGAAGTTGGCGGATACCGAGCAATCTTAATGATTAAAATATAATGTATATGATTTTATATTTTAAAACATTATTGACTCTGATACTAGAAAATTTATTTCAACTCAGATAAACGTTGTTTCATTGAGTGTCCAGAAAAGAATATACAATTTTAAAAAAGAAAAACACATGCTTATAATTTCTAAAAGTAATTATTTTCCATAATAATAATACATGAAGTTACTGATGTGAAGATGATGCCTAAAAAGCCAAGTTTTGTAATTTTATCCAGAAATGCAGATATTGATATTTATTGGTAAAAATTTATGAACGCACACAAAATCCCCCTACAGTTCACTTTTTATAAAGCAAACTGTTTCTTATTTCTTTTTTTTTTAATAGTGTAATTTTAAAAGCATCACATAGAAAGTGTTTTGAAAGTATTTAACATGAGTTTTTTATAGATTTCTAAATTGTGTGGTTTTACAATGTGCTGTTAATTTGATGACAAAGTGTTGTGCAGCAACTTATTTTAAGCAAAACTTTTTTTAAGAAGAACACATTATCATCAAACTATTCACAACTCTATTTTAACAGAATAAACAAAACTATTTTTTAAACATATTTCTGCACTGTGAAGAAAAAAAAATGGTACTAAAATTTTTCTAGGAAACTGGCATTCATTGAAATTTTTATTTCACAGTAACAGTAAAATCTCGTGTAACAAAATCAGTTGAAAGAGTTTGTCTGTTATCGCTACATGAAAAGTTCTAGGAATCTTAATTTCCTAGGAAAAGCTTAGTGCCTTTACGGAATTTTTTTACAGTATAGATAGCAACACTTTTGCAATATATTAAGAACACTTTTTTCGATAATAACACTTTTACATCAAAATCATAATACGATCTCAACACAAAAAATATTTTGTGTTGAGAATATTCTAATTCACAACAAATTAATGCGTTGTTAATTTGATGTCAAAAGGTTTTCTTAAATGTGTTTATTTTTGTATTTAAGATTTTGCTGCTTTATAAGAAGAAAATGTTCTTGTAACAGTTAATGCGTTAATTAAATAAAAAATTTAGCACGTTAAATTAGGTTAAATTATTTCATTAAAAATAACAATCCATATCTCTATTATTACAAAGGATATTTTGCATAAAAGCAAATAAATGTTATAAAACATAAATCTGAATGTACTGCCAATCCTCAAAAAATCTTATAAAGTATTAAAGTTTTAGTTCATAAATCATATAGAAGTATGACTATACTAGTTTGATTTATAATGCAATAGGCAAATGGTATTATTTGAAATAAAAGGTCTTAAAACTAATAAATGATATTCTACTTCAAAACTAATGATGAATTACTTCAGTAAATATTGGTTTTATGAAAGACAGCATGCCAGTAAGATAAGGATTTCTATGTCAAAATGTGATAAATGTGTTATCTACTTTAGCTTTATTTTATTCTAAAACGATTTTAGAAAATTTAAAACGAATGCAAAACAAACCATGAGGAGATGTATTACCTGATAGAGCCCATTAAAAAATCCATTGATAAAAAACTATACGCTAAAAAATCATATTTGATATATCATTAAAAATACTAGATTTTCTTTTTAATAAAACCATCATTTAAATATAGTTTTGAAAGTTTTTTTTTAAATTGTTAGCGATTTTTCCTTTAAAAAAATCACTTTTAAATCAAAAAGACAAACATGTTTAATTTTAAAATAAATTCATTTTTATATTTTATATATGTTACAATTAAAATATTATGAATAGGTAAAAAGATTTATGCTTAACATTTGTGCAACTATTGCGGAGACTGTATTAAAAATCAATAATGCTACGGATGTAAAATTTTAAAATTATGTATGCTTATAAAAATTTTATATGTACACTACTGTGCGAATTAATTGGGACAAACATGTTTTTTAAGAAAATTGTTCCTTTCTCGGGGATTTTCTGCCTCAAACCGTTTCAACTGTATTTTCTTACAACGCGCCACTTTTCTTGACTAGTCTAAACCGGTTTGATCACGTGACCATGACATGTCGAAAATATTTCCCTTCAGTTGCGCTTCAGTTGCTGTGAGGAGTGGTCGATTGTGTGAATTGTTTGCTTCGGATGCCCATTTAAAAAATGGATATCACTCCCAGGAAAAGGACAAGAATTGTTACCCTTAGACAGCATACCTTTATCACTGTGAGGAATATTGCTGCAGCAGCTGGAGTTGACAAATTTAGTGTTTCTAGGATTATTAATCAGCAAAAGAATTTTGGGACATTGTCTTCAAAACGAAAGAGTAAATGTGGACGCAAACGCAAGACCACACCTCGAACAGACAAATTTCTTGTACGAAATAGTAAAATGCATCCTCGCAAAACAAGTACAGATCTTCAGAGAGAATTATTAGCTACTGGTGTGAGAGTGGATTCATCGACAGTTCGACGAAGGCTTATTCGAGCTGGGAGATTTGCAAGAAAACCGATGAAAAAACAGCTATTAACCCGTGAAATGAAGAAAAAACGTTTGGATTGGGCCAGGAAATATCAATCCTAGACTGCACAAGACTGAAAAAATGTTGCATTCAGCGACGAAATGCTTTTTTTTCGTACAAGGGTTATAACCAAGAATTGTCAAGCGAACTGACGGAGAACCCATCAGGGAACAACACCTTACGCAAACAGTTAAGCACCCCCAGAAACAAATGTTTTGGTGCTATTTTACTTCTGAAGGACCTGGCAGCTTAGAATCAGTTGAAGGAATCACGAACTTTAAAAAATATATCTCTGTAATAGAAAGAAAAATTGTGCCTATGATGCAAACGATCGCTGGTGCTGTCGGTATCTTTCAACAAGATCTTGCTCCATGCCATACTTCTAAGCTAACAAAATTTATTTTTCAAGAACAGAAATTAATGATTTTAGATTGGCCTGGTAATTCTCCGGATTTAAATCTCATCGAAAATTTGTAGAGCATTGTAAAGAGAGGTGTGAGTAAAATGGACTGCTCAACAAAGAAAAGAATGATTGAGAATGTTATAAAAGTTTGGTTTCGTGATGACGAGATCAAAAATATATGTTCTAATTTAGTGGAATCCATGCCAAAACGTGTACAGGATCTCATTCAAGCTAGAGGAGGACATATTTCGTATTAGATTGCTATACGAAGCATGTAAGTTAACCTATACAAATTAAACAACATTTGTAAAAAATTTTATGTTTGTCCCAATTAATTCGCACAGTAGTGTACACGGCAACAATAAAAAGCTTGTAGCAAACACGGACTTCCACTATGAATTAAAACATCTGTAAGATTAGTAAGAATTTATTAGGAAATTGGGATGTCTAGAACTTTTTATGTAACGGCAACTAGGATTACAGATAAAAATTATACATGATTACTGCAAATTTAGTAGAATTTCTTATAATTTTACAGATTTCTGTTTCTTTGCCGACAAATGCTGTAGATTTACATTTCTTTTCTCTCTTTTTTTTCATGGTGTATAGATAAAATTTTAATAAGTATACAGATTTCCGTAACTTTATATATGCAGAATACAGATTTTTTCTTTCACAGTGTATTTTTCATTGTTTATATATAAAATTAAACCATAATATATATATATATATATATGTATGTATATAGGGTGAATCATAATTATCGAATCAATAGGCTATCTCATTAAACATTAATACTAGGCACATACTTCCAATAACAAAGTTTCATTTAAAAAAAAAGTGCAAAATATGACAAGATAAGTTGGAATTTCATGGGGGGGGGTCTATTTGAATAAATACGAAAATTAAATATTTATAAGGCCCCCTTAGGGGGAAAATTTATGTTGGAAAAACTTTCCTTGTCCAGTCTTGAATTAAACACAAAAAATTTCATCTTAATATCTATAAAACTCGCAGAGTTAAACCGTTCAAATAATTCATCAGGTTTTAAGGGATTAGACATAAATTGAAAGATGCACAATTTAAGAAACAATGTTTCTTTAACAGGTCTAGGAAAACTTGTTAAAATAAAACTATATAGTTAGAATTTATTTTCTTTTTTCGTGATATTTAGTCCTATAATTTGCAAACAATATCACATCATAAAACATCTCATAAAGTTTTTAAAGACTTCAAATGTTTAGAATTATTTTTGTTTTTAAATGATTAGTATTATTAATTTAACTGGAATAATTTAAACTCATTATGGAATGGAAACATCCAAATTCTTTTTTTTTTCATTTAATCAAAGATAAAATCTAAAAACGGTTTTGTTTCAGGGTTTTTTGATCAATATTAATTTTGAAACTATTAAAATTATTTATTTTAAAATGTTGATAAAAACTTATTTAAAAAAAATCACATTTTCAAGAATAAATATGTTTTCAAATCTACCGTAATAAAATTACTGTAAAATAATAAAAAACATTGTGTTAAATGTTTTAAGTTGGCTCTTATTTTTCTTTAATTATTCTTGTCTATTAAAATTTAAAGACAAGAAATGTTGGGTAAAAACTCATCGTGCAAACGCATTTAAAGTTTTAAACAAAGTTTGGCTCCAAATAAAAAGCTTAAATGCTTTAAAAAATGAAAGTGAAAAGTAACATATTTGACTTAACTTCCTTTTCAGTTTCACTTTTGCCGTTTCCAGCTCCCTTATGTATTGTTTAAATGTCGGTCAGTTATTTACAAAATTGCTTTTCTAACATACAGGTTAAGAGATTTTTCATAATTTTAGTTCTCACAACTTCAGACTTTTTATCATCTGGACGAGGCTATTAAAAAAACGGGCAAGGAACTGGACGTTATTTTTATCTGAAGGATTGGCAGGCCCCACCTAACGTATTTTTTTTCATGCCGTGCCGGGACTGCTTCCTTCGGTCTCGATATAAACCGTATTAAAAGTATTGTTTCAGAATGAACCTATCCGTGTATAAATAAAGTAAAATAAATAAAATTGTAAGTAATATTTATGTCAATGGTTACTTTGCGTCAAATTATCCCTTTCCATGCGTTTCACTTACTTTAGATAATTTGACGCTAAGTAACCATTGACATAAATATTACTTACAATTTTGAATAACATAACACCAAAGATAAATCAATTTATTAAAATAAATTCATTTCAATGCATAGTATAGATTCATTTAAAATTATAAATTTAACAACGAATTGGAAAATTAAAATATTTTTATATGTGTAAATTTACTTTACCAAATAAAAAAATGAATTTTAAAACAAACTTTTTAAAGCCACATAAATGCGTCAACTAAATTTTATATCACTAGGGGGGCCCGCCCCCCTGCTCGCTATGCTCGCCAACCCCCGCGTAATCGCTTCGCGATTCCAAATTATTGGCTCCCCCCTGCTTTCTGCGCTCGCCAATACCCCATGGTATGAATAATCAGCTGCAGACCTCTCAAATGATATGTCACACGACTGGTGTTGTAAAGAAATTAAAAATGTACCCCCTGGGGGGGGGGGGGGCAGAGTGGGAGTGACACACAAGACATCCATAAAATGAATAAACATTTGCAGACTTTTCAAATGATGTGTCACACAATTGGTATTGTAAAGAAATTACAAAATGCGCCCCCTCTGAGGGAAGAGGGGGGGGTTACACACAAGATATCTATAATATGAATAAGCAGTTGCAGACCTCTCAAATGATGTGTCACACAATTGGTGTTGTAAAGAAATTAAAAATGTGCCCCCCTGGGGTCAGAGTGGGGGATGACACACAGCACATCCATAATATGAATAAGCAGTTGCAGACCTTTCAAATGATGTGTCACACAACTGGTGTTGTAAAGAAATTAAAAATGTGACCCCCCCCTGGGCAGAGCAGAGTGTGGGGATGACACACAAGACATCCATAATATGAATAAGCAGTTGCAGACCTTTCAAATCTTGTGTAACACGACTGGTGTTGTAAAGAAATTAAAAATGTGTCCCCCCTGGGGAGCAGAATGGGGGATAACACACAAGACATCCATTATATGAATAAGCAGTTGCAAACCTCTCAAATGATGTATCAAACGATTGGTGTTGTAAAGAAATTAAAAATTTAGCGAAATATTACAGTTATCGCCAAGTTGGCGATACTTTTAACAACTAATTTTGGTCACCAAATTTGGCGATATATCGCCAAGTTGGCGACAAACTTGGCGATTGTTGGCGATGGTAACCTTTCCTCTCTTTATGGTAACCCATACGGCGATGCATAGACGGAGCCCTTTCCTGATTTGTCTATTCGACTCATGGAAGGAGTGGACAACCCGGATTCGTTAGTTCCGGAAATCTTCCACATCAGCATCATTCCAGGAGTCATTCCTTTTAAGGCTGGTTTTTTTTTTTTTTTACTATAGAAGGATATATTTTAAAACTCATATTTTGCATTTATAAGAGATGCACGTGAACAAGCATCAGTGAATAAAATTTTATGCATTTTTTATATTTAAGATAATATTTGCACATGCTATTATAAACAGAAAAGAAATAGAATGATGAAATGAATATTACAAAAATGCATTTTTTTATTAATAGCATGGCGTCATTCAAAATTTGATATCATTATTTTAAAAATTCATATTTAGAATTCTTAGTGCCATGAGATAAATATCTGTGTCCAAGCTTTAAACTCGTTAAGGGATTTTTATATTGATATTTATACATATATTTATCATTTTATAAACTTCAGTTTGCTAATAAAAATAATGATTTAAAAGTGTAATTTTGTAAAAAGTACTAACTTTTATAGTTTTTTTAATTCTTAATTCTTAATTATTATTTCTTCTTATTTTTTATTTTTATGCAGTATAACTGGATATAAACGTATTCTTTCTTTCCTCAGATAAATCATATAATACTATGAAAGATCTTTGTGACAACTCCAAGTTATATTTAATCTCGTTAATCTACTAAGCTGGCATTTTTCTTAGTACCCAGAATTTTTTTTAATAGCCCAGTAAAAAAGAGGATTAAAGATTTTCTCTAATACCTAGTTACCACTATTTGAAGTCAAACATTCTAGCTGAAGGAAATCCATAGTATTAAAACTTTGAAGGAAAGAATGAAGGATTATTATTATTATTATTTTTTTTTTTTTTAAGAAATCTTAGGCTTTTATTTAAAAGAAAAAATAATTTAAATAATAGATAAAAACTATCAGATTTAAAATTCTTACAAAAATTAAAATATTCGCAATTAAGCAAAGCAAGGAAGAAAAATCATGCGTCAAGCATAGATTATGAAGCACTTTCCAGCACATTCAGAATAATGAAACAAAACTGCACCAATTAAGAAACCAAAATTTTACATGCTATTTTAACATATGGAAATCTATAACGCATCTAAAACCGAATTTCAGCTGTTCCTATCTACAATCGAAAAATTAACGAATTTTTTAGTAGCCCTTTTTTGTATATGTTATAAAAATTTGTATGTATTAAAAACTGCATCGACTTTTCCAAAGACTTTTCAATACCATTGACTTTTCCATCCAAATTTCAATTACTTTAAGTGATACATATATTTAAGTTAAAAATTCCCCTTCAGAAATTACTTCTAATAAAGAGAATAGTATGCAAATATTTTTGTGAAGCCCTGACATAGGAGATATACAATTTATATATAAAGAGTACTTTGTAAAAAATAATTAAATTTAAAAGCACATACCAAATTTTTAAAAAAAACATATAACATATCTCCAGGAATTATTACGCAAAGACAGTACTGTAACCGATTTCTTTTGAGGGTCCCTGTAAATAATAAAAAATGCTATGAATGCTTTGTTTTAACGTGATCTTAGTGAAATTCATCGGTTATATGTGTTTCCATGTACCTGAAATAGCGTAAAGTCATTACAGTATTCTCCAAACAATTTTTCCCCATATACCTTAATGTAATATGCCATATACAATATACCATACCCCATATACCCTAATTCTTTTGAGTGTCCTTGTAAATCAACCATTAATCGTACATACTCCATATGCAATACCAAACATGCTTTGTTGACTGTAAATATTCTTTATAAATTGCATGAAAATTCAAGTATATTTACGAGAGTTAGAATGTGGACTCCTTACATTATGCTTCTTCCTTATAATTACACTGATTAATTCCTGGACTAAAATCTGAACGGACGGAGAGACGCACAGATAAACCGAATGTATAAACACTTTTTAAAATTGATGGAAAGAGCTGAAAATGTATTTTTCCTTTAAACAATTGTATCTCAGAATTAAAATAACAATATAACAATAATAATTTATATATGATTCCCTGAGAATAAATTTTTAAGTATATTGTGTTCTGTATAAAATCTGTAAATTAAACTTTAGCTTAAGTAAAGTAAGCGATCTAATTTTTGTGCCCAGAAAGTCAGTACATAAGAATAATTATAAACGAAAAAAGAAGTAAAAATGTAATTAGTTAATCTTTATTGATGGTAAAAAGAAATCATAGGATTTTGTAAGAAAACGATATTACGATTCATAATTACAAAGTGCATTTAGATTATTTAGATTATTTAGATTATTTACTTAGCATATTTTTCTCATATCTATAAGTCATTTCTTTAAAATCAATTCTTTACTTATATCTTTATCTGAAAAGAAAATTCTTTTTTAAATTAATAACTTAAAGATATTAGAGAAAAAGGAAATTCGAATAAAAATAAATCAGTATTTTTTTTTTTAAAGGAGGCTCTAATAATATTTATTTTGCGAAGTCTGTTTTTATATTTAAGTACTTATTATTCTTATGTTTGAAACAAAACTGGAGTAAATGTGATTTGGAGAAAATCCAGAGTAATCCCGTATTTTTGCTTCCCAATCTAAACACTGCTGGGGTACTAAGCAATGGCTTACCTTAGTAGATTAATGACATTAAATATAACTGGACGAAGATGTTTGATCTTTCAGAGGATTAGGTGATTTACTGATTAAATAACTTTTCAGGTGTTACATTTCGTACATACTGTTTTCACATTAATATAAAAAAAGGAATTAATTTAAAAAGTGAATTTGGGATTATCTCATCAAAATATTTATTTTTAAATTACTGTTAATTAAAATTTATAGAATATTATTTAAATATAAATGTTATAAGTATTTAGAAATTCTCTCTGAAAATTTTTGAAAATGTTTTATTTCTAAATTCGAATCCGAGATATTAAACTATCAAGTAAAGTTTATATTAAACTCAATAAAATCATTAAAATAGACTGTAATATGTATGTCTTATTGATCTTGCACATATGTATCATTATTCTTTTTTCAAAGTTTTATCAAAGTGATATATCTTCTTATGCATTGCTTGACATTTGTTTTAGGTTTTCGAAAACCGTTTTAAAATAAATGAAGACTAAAGTAGGTAGCACATTTATCAAATATCTGACACAGAAGTCGTTATCTCACTGGAGTATTGGATTTCACAAAACCAATATTTACTATGGTAATTCATCATGACTTTTGAAGCAATATACTTTTTATTAGTGTTATGTTTCCTTTCTTTCAAAGAATACGATTTGCATATTGTATTATTAATCAGTCTAGATTATCCGTAGTGATATTACGTTACTTAAATAAAACATCAACCGTGCGCTTTTATTCAGGCGTTTCATTTCATTGTCTATTTCGTTGCTTTGCTTAAAAAAATTTATACATGTCTCATTGCTTTATTAATTACTAGCTGACCAGCCCGGCGTTGCCCGGGTCCGTATTAACAATATTAAACGAACTTGAAATTTGTATGAATTTATCATTAACTCGAAACATGCAGAAATGCATTGTCTGAAATACGTGGCCACTGACTGTGTGAAAAATCGGTTTAAAAAACAACTAATGTTAAGCTCTAAAAATACTCAAAATGAGCGATGAGAAACGCGGGAGGGAATATGTATCCAACGACTGCGTGATTTTCGTGTTAAAGTGTTGATATTTACCAAAAATCACTGTTAAGTCACGTAACTAATTATTTTTTTTTCACATAGAAATCCCAAGTGAAATATTTTGAATTTCAAACTAATTATATCACTCTTAAATCCGACTATACCATGAATGAAATCGATACTCGCTGGTAGCTAAAAGGTTGGTATATAGTATTATAATTTCAGAGCCATTTAACAAAAAATGAAGTGTTATTTTTAATCAAATCATGCGTAATGTTCACTCTGTGGATAAATTCCTAACCGTAAACTTTTGCACCGTAACCATAACCTGCCTGTAACTTAACTTCGACTTAACAGTACCTTACCGTAAATTAAATATAACATAAATGTAACCTAGCCTTCACTTTATTGTAACATATCCTTATTCTAACCATAACATAAATGCAATTTAACTTTAACCTAACTTTAACTTAACCGTGACCTAACTGTAACCTAACGGGAAATTAAATATAATCAAAGACTTACCGCAATGTAATTGTAACCTAAATGTTACCAAACCATATATTTGTTTCATGTCCATGGAAATTATTTTGTCTTGTTCGGATCTGGTTATGATTCATTAGAACATTTTCGTCGGGTTCAGATTTCGTTCGGTTCAGATTTTAGGTATTTTTTTATATTGAGTTTTAATGTTCGGGTCGTATTCATGTCCATGGAAATTATTTTGTCTCTCTCGGATACAGTTATGGTTCTTTGGAATATTTTTGTCGGGAACAGATTTGGTTCAATTCAGATTTCGGCTTTTTCTTCAAATAGAATTTTTAGGTTCGGGTTTTTTTTTGCGTGTTCACGGAAATTATGCTGCCTTGTTCGAATAAGAACATGCTTCACTGGGATATTTTTTTTTTCAAGTTCAGATTTGGTTCAGTTCAGATTTCGTGATTTTTTTCAAAGAAATTTTTTAGGTTCAGATTCGGTTCATGTGAATGGAAATTTTTTGTCTTATTCAGATCCGGTTACGATTCTTTGGAATATTTTGTATCAGATTCCGATTTGGTTCGATTCAAATTTCAGGTATTTTTTCAAATAGAATTTTTAGGTTCGGATCTCGTTCATGTCCACGGAAATTATTTTGTCATACTCGAATTCAGTTATGATTCTTTCGAATATTTTGGTCGAATTTAAATGTGGTTTGGGTCAAATTTCAGGTTTTTTCAAATCGAATTTTTTAGGTTCGAGTCGGGTTTATCTCCATAGAAATTATTTCGTCTTGCTTGGATTGGGTTATAGTTCTTTGGAATATTTTTTTCGGGTCCATATTTGGTTCAATTGAGATTTCTTGGGTTTTCTTCAAATATAACTGTTTGGTTCGGGTCTTCTTGCATGTTCACGGAAATTATTCTGTCTTGTTCGAATAAGGACATGCTTCACTGGAATATTTTTCCCAATTTCAGATTTCGTTCAGTTCGCGATTTCTTCAAAAAATTTTTTGGGTTCGGATTGTGTTCATGTCCATGGAAATATTTTGTCTTCTTTGGATCCGGTTGCGTTTCTTTGAAATAGTTTTGTCAGATTCAGATTTGGTTCGATTCAAATTTCAGGTATTTTTTCGAATGGAAGTTTTAGTTTCGTATCGGGTTCATGTCCACGGAAATTATTTTGTCTTACTTGAATCCGGTTATGGTCCTTTCGAATACTTTGGTGAGATTTAGATGTGGTTTGGGTTAAAGTTCGGATTTTTCAAACGGAGTTTTTTAGGTTTGAGTCGGGTTTATGACCACAGAAAATATTTTGTCTTGCTGGGATCGGGTTATAGATCTCTGAAATATTTTTATCGGTTTCAGATTTCGTTCGAGTCATATTTCGGGGTTTTTTTTAAAGAAAATATTTAGGTTCGGGTCAGGTTTCATGCCCACGAAAATTATTTTTCCTTGTTTGGATCGGGTTATGCTTCATTTGAACATTTTTGCGGGATTCAGATTTGGTTCGGGTCAGTTATCAAATCCATAGTTTTCTACAAACAGAATTTTTAGGTTAGGGTCGGGTTTATACTCACGGAAATTTTGTGTATCACGGATCGGAGTGTGGTCTGTTTTTTTTTCTGTTTGGGATCGGGTTATGTTTAAATTAGTATAAAGATTAAGGTTATAATCAGTTTTGCTACTATTCTTTTTATGGCTATTTCTGACATATAATTTACTTTGCTATTTGATAATTTATTATGGTGAATGAATCGTTTGCGGATACAAACAATTAGACGCCAAACAGCTATTTTATTTTCGTTTTTAAAACAAATTAAAGCCATATTACAATTTTAAATTGAATAGAACACATTTAAATTTAATCAATGATTAAAAAAATAAACTCATAGAAAGGTGTTGTGTATTTTTTTTACTGCAATACAGCTAATGACTCATACATTCTAATGTTCGAAATGCTAAAAATATGCGAACAACCATACAGTAAAAATAAATTAATAGAGTGGCCTTATAATGTCTTGGGGTGACGCAAAAAAATGTAACTCTAAAATCCGCTACATTAAGTCCAAATAAGCACCAACAAAACCATGTGCTTTGAAACTCCGATCAAGTCAAACTGGTTTAAACCAGTATTTCTTTGTACAGTGTCTCACATAAGTGATGGGACAATTGTGCTTTACAAAAGGAAACTAATCAAATAAATTAAAAAAAACATGTACACATTTTTTTGTGGGTGTGTTTCATACTTAAATTTAGTAAAGATTATTACATAACATACATTTTGTCAAAATATTAAAATATTAATTTAATAAAAATACAAATGTTTAGAACGGAGCAAAAAATAGCTCACATAAGTGATGAGACACCATTATATATGCAACAAAAATCGTCTGAAATAAGCAATAAAAATATTTTTTGGGATTTTATTTTTACTTAAAAGCAATTGGCAATAATTTATAAAATTGTCTGCAGTATTTCTCGCCAGTTTGTTTTCGAATTTTTGTGTTTTTTAGCTCTGTGTAGCCATGAATGCTAAACGAAAAGAAACTTCGCCTGAAATTCGAAAATTAATTATTAATTTGCATATTGAACGTGGAAAATCTATTAGAAAAACTACTGAAACAGTTAACTTGAGTCGTTCAACAGTTTTCAATATCATTAAACGATATAAAAAGAATCATATGATTCAGGATAAAAGAAGACCTGGCCGACCATCAAAGCTATCCAATGGAATAAAGTGAATTATCGTTCGAAATATTAAAAGAAATCCAAGAAATAGTGCTTCAAAAGTTGCTGCTGATTTACAAGCATTATATGGAATAATTGTTAATCCTGAGACTATTAGAAGGGTAATTCGATCTGCTGGATATCACGGTAGAGTAGACAGGAAAAAATTCTTCGTAAGTGAAAAGAATAGAAAACTCAGACGAGCTTTCGCAAAATCCAACATAAATAAGAATTCTGATTACTGGAATAAAGTTATATTTGCTGATGAGAGTAAATTTAATATATTTGGTTCTGACGGTAGAATCTTGGTGTGGAGAAAACCCAGGGAAGAATTTCGCAAACAGAACTTGGTACCAAACAGTAAAACATGGTGGAGGAGGAGTTATGGTATGGGAGTGTATGTCGTCTGCTGGAGTTGGTAATCTTGTTTTTATTGACAGTATAATGGATCAGTACAAGTATATTGATATTTTAAAGCAAAATTTGAAATCTTCAGCACAAAAATTGAACCTTCATAACGATTTTGAATTCTACCAGGACAATGACCCCAAGCACACTGCTCTGAACGTTAGACTCTGGCTGCTATATAACTGTCCTGAAATAATAAAAACACCACCACAATCTCCAGACTTAAATCCCATAAAGAATATTTGGCAAGAATTGGAATCAAGAATTCGCAAACACACCATTTCTTCAAAACAACAACTAAAATCGGTGCTTCAAGAAGAATGGGGTAAAATCACTCCAGAAATCACAAAAAAATTAGTCGAATCCATCCCAAAAAGATTAAATCATGTTTTAAAAGTAAAAGGAAATCCAACAAAATATTAAAACCTTTTAAAAAGTAAAATTTTTGGATAAATATTTGATGGAAAAGTAAGTGTCCCATCACTTATGTGAGCCATTTTTTGCTCCGTTCTGAACAATTGTATTTTTACTAAATTAATATTTTAATATTTTGACAAAATGTATATTATGTAATAATTGTTACTAACTTTAAATATGAAACACACCAAAAAAATTTTTGCACATGTTTGTTTATTTATTTTATTGCAGTTCCTTTTTATAAAGCACAAGTGTCCCATCACTTTTGTGAGACACTGTATTTGTTTTTTACCTTTTAAACTGTTATTGAATAGATGACTAAAATTTCGTTTAAATAATAACATTTTGTGCCATTATTGCATGTAATACACGATAAGAATGCATAAAAAATATAAATAGATCAATAATAGGCAAGAATTATTTGATTATTTTTATCATATGACTTTGAAATATCAATATAGAAGCATCATTTAAGATTTTGCTTGAAAAATCAACATTCTTTCGTTAATATCTTAAAATCGTCTGCACTCTGAAATCTAGATTTTAGATTAATATTATTATTTAAGTGTTCATGCATGATTTTAAAAGAATCTTTTCATCACTATATTTTATACAATCACATGGAATTATTAATACGTTTTTAAATCATAAACATTTTTCATCTACGTTATAAAGTATTAAAAATTTCTGAAAAAAAGAGAAAACTTTTAGTAATACAATTTTTTACTTCAAATCATATGTTTTCAATATTTTATTTAATTTTATTTTGACATTTAATTATTTTTAATTTTCCAATTTTAATTATTTTAAAAGCAAACATTTATCATAATAAATAATATAATAGAAAAAACCATTTAAAAAAATTACTATTTCTTCGTAAAATATGCTTCAGCTGTAATTCATTTCTTCCAATCCGTCTTATTAATACAAAATTCCTTCCTCGTGTTTTTGTTTGAGACATTAAAACTTCAGCGATAAATGGTTTTATATTGCAAACCTTTTTTTTTCGGTTTACTTCGCCACCACCTATCTTTTTCCTCCATGGCGTACCAGCAGCTGTGATTAAAAAAAAAATTCCTCATTTAAACTGACAGTTTGCTAGTCTATGAATTTTAAAGGTCAGTCCCAGCTTTTTTAGTTATTTCTGCGAAAATTTTATGCAACCAACTAACCATAAGAGAATGAAAGGGAAAACAGCGAAAAAAAAGCGATTTTTATGAGAGTGAGGTTTGGAATTTAATTAATTACTCAGTTAATAAATAGAATTTTGAAATTTTGAGCGTCAGATGCATCAGGAGAGATATTGGGCTACTCTCAGAAAAATTTTGAGCTTCGTACGTACCGTAGTTTTCGCTAACTATCGCAGACACACACATACACACACACACACACAGACAGAGCGATTTGTTATTTTATTAATATAGATGTACAGAAATGCATAAAAAATAGCAGCCTATGCCGCTATGTTAGTCTTATTTTTCGAAACAAATCAAACGAAAATATCTATGATATTGCATTATGTTATTTCAGGAATATTTTTTGTTGTAAAACCCTGTGAATTTTGTTCTTATTTCGTATTTATTCATCAATTAATTGATTTTAAATTATTGCAAACTGACTTTACACTCGTCACAACACTTTTTCTTTGCAAAAATGCATTTTAAAGAATAGTTGTGTTAGTTACTACTTCCGGTTTAACTTAATTCGTATAAAATAGCTGAAATAATGCAAATTTATTAATCCGTATGTAAGAATCATTTTCCGAATTATGAACACATATTTATGAATGATTTCCGATATAACACGGATCTATTTTAAACAATCAAGTCAATTCATATGAGTCATTAAATATTCAATTTCCTACTTAAAAAGTAACTTTTTTTTTTTTGCTTTTTTTACTGAGTTTGTGTATTATATCACGATAATGACGTCATATGTATACTTTTAAATAAATGTTATTTCAGAATTGACATTAAAAACAGGAATGCTTTAGCAGATGCAAATGACGTCATCTTATTTTTTTTTTTAAAGCGTGTATTTTAATTCTTAAAATTGAAATTTTTTTTGTAGATGTGCGACATATCGACCTTCAGCTGCTTTGTGATAATTCACAGATAAAAATACTTCAGATTTGAAAATAACGTAACCGAAATCACATCCTGATAAAACGCAATGTTTTACAAAAATTTGGAGTGTCTTTATAGAAGAGCCGTGATATACAGTTTGCATGGTGTGAACGGAAATCTTTGTCCAAAAAATAGCCTTTTATATTTAAAAATTTATTCTGGACTGGATGAATTCAATTTCCAAGTTTGACAAGCAAATAAAGATACTTTTTGCAATAATTCGAGTTTGGATATAAAAAACTGTCATTTTACCTTATGTGAAGTCTGAAAAATATTGTCTATCGTATTTATTGCATGGAGATTATTTCAGAAATTTTCATTTACAATTAAAATAACATAAATAGTTTAGTGTTTTTTTTCCCAGTTAAGAGCAATCGAGGCTTCAAGTTTTGAAAATAAATGATTTTAAAATAATCATATTAGAATAATATATTTAAAAAAAATGAATACGGATATGCTTGGTATGTATGTAAGCTTTGAGATGGTGAAAAAGATGTCGGGTTTAGATTTCACGGGGATAAGTTCTATGATTAAGTCAATGTGGAATAAATTTTGCTTTTTTTTCATTTTGGAATATCAAGCATATGAGCCTTAATTGATGATTTTATCATAATAACAGACCTACATTGTATATTACTGCTTACATTACAATTAAAGTTTAATTAATAATTTGGACAACTGAGTTTTATTAAAAAAATCCCTGTCGGGTGGGCCTACAGGCGGAGGTAGATTTCGAAGAGTGCTCATTTCAACAAAATATATATATATATATATATATATATATATATATATATATATATATATATATGATTAGAGATAAACCCAGTATAATAACTTCATTTGGCCGTTTATGAAAAATTTTTAATTTCATTTTTCTGCAAAAACTGGTTTTATCAGAATCATCTTAAGAAAAATTCAGCTCAAATGCCCATTATGACAACATATTTTGAAATCGATTCTAAATTTATTAAAAAATCAACCAAAACAGTACATTATACAGTTCCTAAATAACAAAAAACTGTCAGTTGAAAGCATTTGAGAAAAAAAATTGAATTTAAAAATGAGTCATAAAATAACCGATTTGTTGTTTGAATGCATCCTTAATTTTTTAATCATGATTGCTTCGGAAAATTTTGTACGAAACTTTGTACTTTGACAGCATTTTTTAAAATATATTCTATCTTTATCAAAAAACTGGCCAATGCGTCACAGTATATACTTCCTAAATAAGAGGATCTGTAAATTGGATGCATTTGAGAGCGAAAATGGATTTTAAAACGAGTCATAAAAAACGCAATTTGCTATGTGAAAACTTCCTTAAATTTTCAAATCACAAAGACTTCGGGAAATTCTGTTCAAAATACCCTTTTTGGTAGCCTTTTTTGAAATATATTCCGTCTTTATCAAAAAACTGACCAATGCATCACATTATATAGTTCCTAAATAAGAGGATCTGTAAATTGGATGCGTTTGAGAACAAAAATGGATTTAAAAACGAGTCAGAAAAAAACGCAATTTCTTATTTGAATACTTCTTTCAATTTTCAGTCCCGATGACTTTCGGAAATTCTGTTCAAAATACCCTTTTTGGTAGCCTTTTTTGAAATATATTCTATCTTTATCAGAAAATTGACTAGTGCATCACATTATATAGTTCCTTAATAAGAGGATCTGTAAATTGGATGCGTTTGAGAATAAAAATGGATTTAAAAACGAGTCAGAAAAAAACGCAATTTCTTATTTGAATACTTCCTTCAATTTTCAGTCCCGATGACATTCGGAAATTCTGTTCAAAATACCCTTTTTGGTACCCTTTTTTGAAATATATTCTGTCTTTATCAGAAAATTGACCAATGCGTCACTTTAAACAGTTTCTAAATAATAAGATCTACCATTTGGATGCGTTTAAAATCAAACATGAATTTAAAAATGAGTCAGAATATAAGCCGTTTGGATTTGAGGTTTTTTCTCCAACTCCTATTTTTTTTAATTTCTTTTTGCTATACGAATTGGTTCTATGAAAAACTTGTCAATATAAAAGTTGTAGATATTTTTGAGAAGATGTAAAATAAAGTTAATCAGATTTGATATCTTAAAAATTGACGGAGTTATGGATTTTTCTCTTTTTTCAGCGCCCTTTTTCTTTTCGTTTTTAATATTTTTCATCGGTAAAAGTTGGTCCTATCAAAAACTTGTAAATACAAAAGTTTTAGATAATGTTAAGAACATTTATAAAAAATTTAGTTGGACTCTATATCTTGAAAATTGACGAAGTTATGAATTTTTTTCTCTCTAAATCCCTGTTTTTTTCGCCCCTTGAGCCCACTTCTAAATTTATCAAAAATCTGTCATATATATACTTTTGGCCCATTTTTCAGAAGTAATATATACTTTAAACCGATTCGATATCTACTTTAATTAAGAAGTTATGGCGTTTTTTCGGTTTTCACAAAAACGCCCCCTTTTCCGACCCCCTTGGTCCAATTTTGCCCATTAACGAACTCAGCCAAGATTTTATCCCCATTGATTTTATGTACCAGTTTGGTGGAGATTGGTGAAGAATTATAGAAGTTATCGTGTCCATAAAAAAGTGAGATATATAGATAGGTAGATAGATAGATAGATAGATAGATAGATAAACTGGTGCGATTGCAATAGGTAGTATTTCTTACGAAATCTACCTAATAGTATATTATAAATTTAAATTAAAATATTATGTGTATGAGAATTAGACCAGCCAATATTAGATGCATTTTCTAAACTAATTTTGTAGGTTTAGTATAATTAAACAGTTCCTTCATAAATAATTTCTTTCGTTGAAATTCAACGGGTCCTACCTTGTAATTATAAATTCCAAACATTAACAATTTCTTGTGCTTGTATATTTTTCAAGGTAGAACTCATTCAAGGTTTCTGTTAAAAAGGTGAAAGCTGTGGAATATTTATATGTAGATAGAAGCAAGATTTGCCATTTCTACAAATTGAATTCTATTTCTATTTTTTTTAAACATTTTTTATAGTTACTTTTTTTTATGTTTTTAGGTAGATTTTGTATGAAATACTACGTATTTCGGTCGCTCCTATGTTGAAATAAAAAAAAAATTGCAGATCTACGCCGATCATGACTTCTAGACACGGTTAACTTTTATAATTCTGCTCCAATCTCCACCAAACTGATACATAAAATCAATGAGCATAAAATCTCGGTCAAGTTCGTTAAGGGGTAAAATTGGACCAAGGGTGTGAAACAGGAAGGGGTTTTGTGAAAACAGAAGAAACGCCATAACTTCTTAATTAAAATAGATATCGAATCCGTTTAAAGTTTCTTATACTTCTAAGAAATGGTCAAAAAGTTTATGCATCACAGGTAATTTATAAAACTAAAAATGGGCTAAAAAAATGCCAAAAAGGGTATTCTGAAAGGAAATTTCCCAAAGTGATTGTTATTGAAAAATTGATGAAGTATTCAAATGACAAATTGCGTTTTTTTTTTTTTTTTTACTTATTTTTAAATCCATTTTTGCTCTCAAACGTTTCCAATTAACAGGTTCTCTTATATAAGAACTACATAATGTGGCGTATTGGCAATTTTTTGATAAAGGTAGAATATATTTTTTAAAAGGCTGCGAAAATGGCCACTTCTCACAAAATTTCCAGAAGCGATCGCGATTGAAAATTGAAGTATTTAAATAACAAATTGCGTGTTTTCTGACTCATTTTTAAATTTAGTTTTGCTCTCAAACGCATCACCACTAAAAATAATCTTAAGAGTATCTGAAAAAAACGCCCCTTTCTTCAGAAATTTTACAGAAATGTGAAAAGAGTTTGCAGATTTCATTTTATTCTTAAAATGTCTGCAGAATTTCTTAAGAAATTCTTAAAAATATCTGTATAATGGGTCAAATACCGACGGATTTTCCACAGATATTTGGGACAAATACCTATAGATTTCCTAATGATTTTTTTAATTGGGGATCCAATTGACAGGTTCTCTTATTTAAGAGCAGTGTAATGTGCCGTATTGGTCAGTTTTTTTTATAAAGGCTGGATATATTTAAAAAGAATCTGTCAAAGTGGGCATTTCACACAAAATTTCCCGAAGCGATCACGATTGAAGGATTGAGGATGCTTTCAAATAACAAATTGGTTATTTTATGACTCATTTTTAAATTCAATTTTACTCTCAAATGCATTCAATTGATTGTTTTTTATTATTAAAGAACTATATAATGTGCCGTTTTGATCGATTTTTTAATAAAGTCAGAATATATTTCAAAGTATGTTGTCAAAACGGGTATTTGAGCCAAATTCCTCTTAAGATGATTCTGATAAAATCAGTTCTTACAGAAAAATAAAATTAAAAATATTTCAAATGCGGCCAAATAAATTTGTTTTATTAGCTTTATCTCTAATCCTATTTTTTTTCTTATTTTGTTAAAATGAGGACTAGTTGAAATCTACCTCCATCTATAGGCCTAGCCGACAGGGATTTTTTATTCGTTAATTGGGATACTTACATTATATTGTAATTAAACTAATTTTTCAAACTTGAATGGTTACTGAATAATACTTTTTTCGTATTAATCTGTGACTTAAATATATAAAATTATTTTTTTTCCATAAACCGATATGCATTTACAGTGTATTTCGCATGAAAATAATTTATTGGTTTTTTTTCATTTCATTTTTTTAGAATTGTGTTGACAACACTTATTTCTTTTTAAGAATCATCTTAAAATTACTAAATATGCACATTTATTTTTTTTTAGAAAATTTTAATACTTACAAGTACAGTGTTATGCTTGGTATGTATGTAAGCTTTGAGATGGTGAAAAAGATGTCGGGTTTAGATTTCACGGGGATAAGTTCTATGATTAAGTCAATGTGGAATAAATTTTGCTTTTTTTTCATTTTGGAATATCAAGCATATGAGCCTTAATTGATGATTTTATCATAATAACAGACCTACATTGTATATTACTGCTTACATTACAATTAAAGTTTAATTAATAATTTGGACAACTGAGTTTTATTAAAAAAATCCCTGTCGGGTGGGCCTACAGGCGGAGGTAGATTTCGAAGAGTGCTCATTTCAACAATATATATATATATATATATATATATATATATATATATATATGATTAGAGATAAACCCAGTATAATAACTTCATTTGGCCGTTTATGAAAAATTTTTAATTTCATTTTTCTGCAAAAACTGGTTTTATCAGAATCATCTTAAGAAAAATTCAGCTCAAATGCCCATTATGACAACATATTTTGAAATAGATTCTAAATTTATTAAAAAATCAACCAAAACAGTACATTATACAGTTCCTAAATAACAAAAAACTGTCAGTTGAAAGCATTTGAGAAAAAAAATTGAATTTAAAAATGAGTCATAAAATAACCGATTTGTTGTTTGAATGCATCCTTAATTTTTTAATCATGATTGCTTCGGAAAATTTTGTACGAAACTTTGTACTTTGACAGCATTTTTTAAAATATATTCTATCTTTATCAAAAAACTGGCCAATGCGTCACAGTATATACTTCCTAAATAAGAGGATCTGTAAATTGGATGCATTTGAGAGCGAAAATGGATTTTAAAACGAGTCATAAAAAACGCAATTTGCTATGTGAAAACTTCCTTAAATTTTCAAATCACAAAGACTTCGGGAAATTCTGTTCAAAATACCCTTTTTGGTAGCCTTTTTTGAAATATATTCCGTCTTTATCAAAAAACTGACCAATGCATCACATTATATAGTTCCTAAATAAGAGGATCTGTAAATTGGATGCGTTTGAGAACAAAAATGGATTTAAAAACGAGTCAGAAAAAAACGCAATTTCTTATTTGAATACTTCTTTCAATTTTCAGTCCCGATGACTTTCGGAAATTCTGTTCAAAATACCCTTTTTGGTAGCCTTTTTTGAAATATATTCTATCTTTATCAGAAAATTGACTAGTGCATCACATTATATAGTTCCTTAATAAGAGGATCTGTAAATTGGATGCGTTTGAGAATAAAAATGGATTTAAAAACGAGTCAGAAAAAAACGCAATTTCTTATTTGAATACTTCCTTCAATTTTCAGTCCCGATGACATTCGGAAATTCTGTTCAAAATACCCTTTTTGGTACCCTTTTTTGAAATATATTCTGTCTTTATCAGAAAATTGACCAATGCGTCACTTTAAACAGTTTCTAAATAATAAGATCTACCATTTGGATGCGTTTAAAATCAAACATGAATTTAAAAATGAGTCAGAATATAAGCCGTTTGGATTTGAGGTTTTTTCTCCAACTCCTATTTTTTTTAATTTCTTTTTGCTATACGAATTGGTTCTATGAAAAACTTGTCAATATAAAAGTTGTAGATATTTTTGAGAAGATGTAAAATAAAGTTAATCAGATTTGATATCTTAAAAATTGACGGAGTTATGGATTTTTCTCTTTTTTCAGCGCCCTTTTTCTTTTCGTTTTTAATATTTTTCATCGGTAAAAGTTGGTCCTATCAAAAACTTGTAAATACAAAAGTTTTAGATAATGTTAAGAACATTTATAAAAAATTTAGTTGGACTCTATATCTTGAAAATTGACGAAGTTATGAATTTTTTTCTCTCTAAATCCCTGTTTTTTTCGCCCCTTGAGCCCACTTCTAAATTTATCAAAAATCTGTCATATATATACTTTTGGCCCATTTTTCAGAAGTAATATATACTTTAAACCGATTCGATATCTACTTTAATTAAGAAGTTATGGCGTTTTTTCGGTTTTCACAAAAACGCCCCCTTTTCCGACCCCCTTGGTCCAATTTTGCCCATTAACGAACTCAGCCAAGATTTTATCCCCATTGATTTTATGTACCAGTTTGGTGGAGATTGGTGAAGAATTATAGAAGTTATCGTGTCCATAAAAAAGTGAGATATATAGATAGGTAGATAGATAGATAGATAGATAGATATATAAACTGGTGCGATTGCAATAGGTAGTATTTCTTACGAAATCTACCTAATAGTATATTATAAATTTAAATTAAAATATTATGTGTATGAGAATTAGACCAGCCAATATTAGATGCATTTTCTAAACTAATTTTGTAGGTTTAGTATAATTAAACAGTTCCTTCATAAATAATTTCTTTCGTTGAAATTCAACGGGTCCTACCTTGTAATTATAAATTCCAAACATTAACAATTTCTTGTGCTTGTATATTTTTCAAGGTAGAACTCATTCAAGGTTTCTGTTAAAAAGGTGAAAGCTGTGGAATATTTATATGTAGATAGAAGCAAGATTTGCCATTTCTACAAATTGAATTCTATTTCTATTTTTTTTAAACATTTTTTATAGTTACTTTTTTTATGTTTTTAGGTAGATTTTGTATGAAATACTACGTATTTCGGTCGCTCCTATGTTGAAATAAAAAAAAAAATTGCAGATCTACGCCGATCATGACTTCTAGACACGGTTAACTTTTATAATTCTGCTCCAATCTCCACCAAACTGATACATAAAATCAATGAGCATAAAATCTCGGTCAAGTTCGTTAAGGGGTAAAATTGGACCAAGGGTGTGAAACAGGAAGGGGTTTTGTGAAAACAGAAGAAACGCCATAACTTCTTAATTAAAATAGATATCGAATCCGTTTAAAGTTTCTTATACTTCTAAGAAATGGTCAAAAAGTTTATGCATCACAGGTAATTTATAAAACTAAAAATGGGCTAAAAAAATGCCAAAAAGGGTATTCTGAAAGGAAATTTCCCAAAGTGATTGTTATTGAAAAATTGATGAAGTATTCAAATGACAAATTGCGTTTTTTTTTTTTTTTTTTTTTTTTACTTATTTTTAAATCCATTTTTGCTCTCAAACGTTTCCAATTAACAGGTTCTCTTATATAAGAACTACATAATGTGGCGTATTGGCAATTTTTTGATAAAGGTAGAATATATTTTTTAAAAGGCTGCGAAAATGGCCACTTCTCACAAAATTTCCAGAAGCGATCGCGATTGAAAATTGAAGTATTTAAATAACAAATTGCGTGTTTTCTGACTCATTTTTAAATTTAGTTTTGCTCTCAAACGCATCACCACTAAAAATAATCTTAAGAGTATCTGAAAAAAACGCCCCTTTCTTCAGAAATTTTACAGAAATGTGAAAAGAGTTTGCAGATTTCATTTTATTCTTAAAATGTCTGCAGAATTTCTTAAGAAATTCTTAAAAATATCTGTATAATGGGTCAAATACCGACGGATTTTCCACAGATATTTGGGACAAATACCTATAGATTTCCTAATGATTTTTTTAATTGGGGATCCAATTGACAGGTTCTCTTATTTAAGAGCAGTGTAATGTGCCGTATTGGTCAGTTTTTTTTATAAAGGCTGGATATATTTAAAAAAAATCTGTCAAAGTGGGCATTTCACACAAAATTTCCCGAAGCGATCACGATTGAAGGATTGAGGATGCTTTCAAATAACAAATTGGTTATTTTATGACTCATTTTTAAATTCAATTTTACTCTCAAATGCATTCAATTGATTGTTTTTTATTATTAAAGAACTATATAATGTGCCGTTTTGATCGATTTTTTAATAAAGTCAGAATATATTTCAAAGTATGTTGTCAAAACGGGTATTTGAGCCAAATTCCTCTTAAGATGATTTTGATAAAATCAGTTCTTACAGAAAAATAAAATTAAAAATATTTCAAATGCGGCCAAATAAATTTGTTATATTAGCTTTATCTCTAATCCTATTTTTTTTCTTATTTTGTTAAAATGAGGACTAGTTGAAATCTACCTCCATCTATAGGCCTAGCCGACAGGGATTTTTTATTCGTTAATTGGGATACTTACATTATATTGTAATTAAACTAATTTTTCAAACTTGAATGGTTACTGAATAATACTTTTTTCGTATTAATCTGTGACTTAAATATATAAAATTATTTTTTTTCCATAAACCGATATGCATTTACAGTGTATTTCGCATGAAAATAATTTATTGGTTTTTTTTCATTTCATTTTTTTAGAATTGTGTTGACAACACTTATTTCTTTTTAAGAATCATCTTAAAATTACTAAATATGCACATTTATTTTTTTTTAGAAAATTTTAATACTTACAAGTACAGTGTTATTCGCCAAATAAATATCTGGAAATTACAGAGAATACCTCTTAAATTAAAATTCTCAATGTTACAATGAATTTCCTTTATTGCACAGCTATAAAGGCTAAATTTTACATGGAGTAGAGAAAAAAGCACCAACTGTATTAAAATATCTTAAAATATTTTTAAAACATACTGAACTCGTGTTACAAAACTATATAACTGCAACAAAATAACAGATCCTTGGCTTCTCCTTTTTTATAAGACTATCTTAAATAATATTATTGGAAACATTGCTCAGTTTAAATTATTTTTAATTCTGCTACTTTTATCAGTGTGATTCAATCTAATCTTTGTATTTCTCTTCAATAAAAATATACGAAAGAAAAATCTCTTAATAGAATTTCATAGATAGCATTCTCATTATTTTCAAACAATAGATTACTCGATACGTTCCCCTGTAATCTCCCCGTCAAATTCAATTACATGTAAAAGGTATATCATAGGAAACATCAAGCTTCAAGCATTGTTTATTGTTAAAAGAAGGTGTAGAAATACGGTACATGCTTTGAAAAATATATAATTATAAATTCCAAATATTAACAAACTCATACGCTTGTATTTTTTCGAGATAGAACTCATTCAGGCGTTTCCGTTAAAAGGATGAAAATTATGGAATATTGATATACTGACAAAAGCCAGCTTTGACAATTTTGCAAACTGAATTCTTTTTGTTTTTTTTAAACATTTTTATAGTTATCTTTTTTATTCCATTACTTAAGAGGAAAACTTTCATTACATTCTAATTAAACTAATTATTAAACTTGAGTAGTTGTTGAACAATACCCTTTTCGTAAAAATTTTAAATTTAAACAGAAAATATTTATTTTTTGCATTAACTGATATGCATTTAAGTTTATCTAATCGTTGCATTTCTCTCCAATAAAAATATACAAATGAATATTCTCTTTCACGGAAATTCGTAGATAGCACTCACATTATTTTCGCACTATAGAACACACTCTACGCTCCCCAGCAATCTTCCAGTCAAGTTTAATTACAAGTAAAAGGCATATTATGGGAAGCATTTAATCAGGCTTTAAGCTTTGCTTATTCTTAAAAGAAGGTGTAGCAAAATAGTACGTGCTTTGTAAAATATATAATTATAAATTCCAAACATTAACAAACTCATATGCATGCATATTGTTCAAGGTAGAACTTATTCAGGGTTAACATTAAAAGGTGAAATTTATAAAATATTTGTATGAAGACAAAAGCAAGCTTTGCCAATTTTACAAATGGAATTCTTTTTCTATTTTTCTACTTTTTTAAAAATTTTTATACTTATCTTTTTTTATGATAGTGCTTTAATGGAATACTTTCATTACAGTGTAATTAAACTAATTTCTCAAACTTGAGTTATTACTAAATAAACCTTTTTAGTAGTTGTTTTTAATTCAATAGGCAGCAGGTGTTTTATTATTTAAACTCACATGCATTTATTTCGCATATAATCATCTTATTACTTTTTTCTTTTGTATATTTCAGAAATGTGTTGTCAGTATTTATTTCTTTTAAAGAATCATTCTAAAATTATTAAATGTATACATTTAGTTGTTCGGAAAATTTGAATACTTACAAGAACAGTGTTTTCCGCCAAATAAAAATCTGCTACTTACAGAGAATATTCATTAAATTAAAATTGTCGTTGTTACAATACAAGTTTGAGAAATTAGCTTAATTATAGTACGATGAAAGTGTTGTATTATAGTAAGAACAGAAAAAAGATAATTATGAAAGATGTTTAAAATAATAGTAATAATATAAAGCAGAAAAAATTCAATTTGTAAAATTGGTAAAGTTTGCATTTGTCTGCATATAAATATTTCACAATTTTCACCTTTATAACGGAAATCCCGAATGAATTCTACCTTGAAAAATATACATGCATATAAGATTGTTCTTGTTTTGAATTTATAATTATAAATTTGCCAAAAAAATTGTATCGTAGTTCTACACCTTCTTTTAACAATTATTTTATTGCACAAATATTGAGGCTAAATTTTATACGGAATATAGGAAAGGGTGTGCGCAATTTTATAATATTTAAGAATATCTTTTAAAACATATTGAACTAGAGTTACAAAAGTATACCAGTACAACTGAATATCAGAACCTGGGCTTATCCTTTCTTTATAAGACCCGCTTAAATAATATTATAAGAAACATTGCACAATTTCAATTATTTTTAATTCTAATATTTTTATTATGCGACATTTTATATTAACTAGAGTTTCATGTAATAAATATTCTTGTTAACACTGTTTACTTTTTAACACGTGTATTCCACTCTAATGCTGATTCGTACCGACTAAAATTTAAATGTTGGTGTTATTTGAAGAATGGTTTAATTTATTTGTTTTTTAATTAACAAAATAAGTTTTTGATAAAAATAAATATCCTTTAAGCTCCCTTATTATGTATTAAATATTAATCATGAGATTAATCGTGCATCACTATCATATAACATAAGCATCACTTTATTACAACAAAAATCTCACTGATCGTAGCTTTTTATCAATTTTCAAAGCTTAACTTGTAAATTCCAGTTTAAATATAGCTACTTTTCAAATTTGGTGTACTAGAACTATAGTTATAAATATTTGATTGGGTGAAACTGCATTAAAACTATGCAAAAACTTTTGTGAATATATAGTATTGAAGTAATCTCTTATTATTGGTATACTCGACTGGAAATCTCGTAAGATAGTTAGAAAAATTTAAATAAAGATAATTTAATTAGAAATAATATATCGTACAAAAAGTTTAGTGCAGAAACAATATTCCATGAATTAATCTCACTTTTTAATTGAATAATGATCATGCGGTATCGGAGATACTTTACAGTTGTTATGTGAACATTTCTATAACATTCTATGCTTAAATGAATATTTTAGATGAATTTGGATGCATATTATTTTAAGTCATATCTAAGATTTTGGATGACTCATTTCAGTTTTAACAACTATAAATGCGACAAAAGAACATAAATGGAGCAACAATATCTTGTAAGTATAACCTACTGATAAACATTCCATTTCTATAAAATTTATCTTCTAAACTAAACACTTAACTAATAATTTCTTACTTTATAAAACTTGTATTTATTTAATAAAATACCATTACTACCCTAATTGAGATAAAATTATCGGGACTTGCATCTGATTTAGGAATAAGGACCTTAATGTATCAAATGTATCACTTTTTTAACTCTCACGTCGATTTCCTAATTCGCACATTAATCGATTTTTAAATTAAAATGACAGTATACATATCAAGAAATCAGTTAGGAATCAAGCAAAGCATCGGTTTACAGGTTAATAATAATAATTTCTTCAAAAGATGATTTCATAAATCATAATGAATTTCACACAAAAATAATTGCAATGTCATAGCATGTTTACTTTTTACCTCCAATTATATTTTCATTTATCAGTTTCAAATCCCTAACAATATGCATTTAAAATATAAGCGTGAAAATAAATTTTAATTTATTTTTATTTTCATATAAATTTAGATTGATCCATGAATATGTTATTCATCTAGAATTTATAAGAAAATCTGTTTTCTCAGAAATGACAAATTTAATTTCTTGAACCTCATATATGAATTTGTGATGAAATTTAAGCTAATCAAATATCTGATTGTCCTCACTGAAGACTCACAGTATTCAGTTTATTTGATCTAATAACGGGGGGAAGATACGGACCTCCCCTCCTCCCCTCCCTTAAAAATAGCACATAATAAATACCCTACTGAAATTCATAAAGAATTGGCAATTTTCTATTGCTGCTTTATTTTTTATCCCAACCAGGAAGTCATGTCTTTTGATTTTGCCAAAATTCATAATAGCATTTTATATAAATCACTTTTTTGAATCGTTAGTTCATTTAATTATTTTTAAACGAGCAGTCATACACTGCTCAGTCCAAACTTATTTTGTATATCTAAAAAATACACGAAGATCATTGTAACTTCCTTCTGTGTGATTCGCCTCATAATAACTGTTTAAAATGCAATCAAAATAACGGTGACCTGTTCGTTTCGTTTGAAGAACGCATAATATTATGATTGCTATAGGAGCCACCACTAATGGCATATTGTTCTCCTCATTATATGAATTATTAAATTTTAAATTACTATGCTGGATAATCTCAACTAGTGGTGGCCAAAAGTGGTTTGCATTGCTAAACAGTTTATATGGATATTAGGAGGCTATTCACTGCAACAGCGCCTTTTCTTTACGATAAGGTTCAAATAGATTATCATTATGCTGTTTGAATGCGTAAGAGGGACTTTTCAGAAACGTAAGCCATGTCTGTACAGCATAGTGTCCCTCATGGTCGCCTTTATAAAGATCTAAAAAAAATCATACGTAAGAAAAAAGTTACATGAAAAGTTCAGGCAGCTGGGACACAGCCTGACCCATCTCGACATAGAGCGGGTGACAAATATTAGATGTTAAGATGTATATTGAGGTGCGCACAGGCAGCGGGTTGGATGGAGTACACAGGAAAATGCGTGGCATACTCGACCTCCTGCTATACGACAAGTAAACAGACAGCTAAGTAAGTTAGGATGGATAGATATCTGTAAATATTTTTTTAGTTTGGTCAGCAACACTGATCGAGATAATACCCCTTGTAAGCAGGTATGAGTGGGAGAAGGGAGATATCTAAGGTGCCAGCTCCGGTCAGGGTACAGTGATAATAAGCGTGTTCTGGGTATCCCACTTTGACGCATTCACAGAGTTTTGATGAAACGCAGTTGAATTTTTAAAGATATTTTTAAAGAGTTTTGTGGCAATGAGGAATACTGTTTTTTTTATGGGAAAAGGAAATAAAGATTCCAGGATACATTTGGGGTGAGTTGTAAGTATGGGGTTCTTTGTGAGACTTGTCCCACATATACTGCCAAGCAGGTAGACTTCTTCCTTTTAGGAATCGTTTGACATAGAAGAAAAAGACCGAGAATTCAATTTCTAATGCTCGATATTCTGTTGCTGCCTTGTCCAGAGCATCGGTCTATTCATTGCTCTCAATGCCATTATGTGTCAAGACGTCACCAGATGTAGTTTTATTGACTAAGGTAAATAATTGCTATTTGTTTTTCTGGTCTACGGAGATGCTTAGTGCAATTGCTAGAAGTCAGGTAATTCCAAAAATTAGTGATAACGCTATGAAAAGGATAGTGGCTTTGCCAGATTTAGAAAATTTACCTCTAAGTATTTCTGCTGATCGATAGAAGGGAAGAGTCAAGTATAGATTTCATAAGAATTACTGTTTGCTTATTTCTTTATGTGGGTAAAGAAAAGTGTCTAGACTGGGTGATAAAACCAAGACCGTTAACTTTTATGTCAAGCAATTTGAGAATTTTGTGAACCAAACAAAACTTATGGATGATTTAAAATTTAAATATTTTAAGATCAGTATTGGTGTCTTTTATTTTTGAATGTGAGTGGAAAAGTGATGTTTTTGATCTTCAGTCATTTTAAAAGGAAACTGATTGATGCCCTGTAAAAGAGAAATCTTTGTGTCGATTTGAGCTGAATTCTTTATATCCTGACCCATTGTTGGCTCTCAGAACCTTTTTGTAAGTAAAAAGCAGAAGTGTATAAAGCGTATAGCTCAAGAAAAATTAAATAGGGCGAAAAAATACATCGTAACATTTAAATACATCGTAAGGCTGCATATACATGCATGTTTTGCCATCCTTCTAAAGTTTTACAGGAAATATTTTATTGTGTATCTTTCTCTGATTTATTACACAAAAAGATGGGGGAAATCAACAATGGGTCAGGAGATAATGATCAGCTGAACTCTTCTTGGCGAAAAGGTTCGTATCTTGCAGATCATTAGTCCCTTTCTTTTTAAAGTCACTAAAGATTAAAAAAAAACACCGAGTGGCCTCAAGAAAAGACGCCGATATTGATAACACACAGAAAGTTCGCATATTCGCAACTTTGCACAAGAGGTATAGCTGATAAATATAATACAGTCCTGTTTATGCAGAAAAGGCCCCAAAACAAAGTACAAAAATCCCTCATCAAACTATAACTAAAACAATTCAGATAAAAATATACTATAGATTCTGTTTAATTAGGTTACATCTGTTCTGTATGATTTTTCCCCAAAAAAATGGCTTAAAAGATTTTAAAACGAAAGTTATTTTTCTATTTTGTTCGCGAGATTTTTCTTCAATTAATTAGTGTCTAATGTAAGCAGAATCTGCCGTATTACCAATTTGAATTAAAAATATATACAAGTTGAATGTAGATTCTGGCATTGCAGAATTCAATTTCGCCTCCGATTAGAAAAAAAAAAATCGATAGATGTCTTTTAGAAGGGCGACCCCGTTTAGATTGCAATGAACTAACTTCATCTTTCTTGTTTTTATCAATATAATAGCAAACAGAACGGCGTGAAATACCCAATTGAATAGCAATTTCTCTCTGAGACATTGGAATTGCGGAATAATAAAGAGATACAATTTGACGTGCTACTTCTTCATCGACTAGATTCATCAAAAATGGATTTTTTCTTTAGTTTAAAAGCTTTTTTATAGACTCTGAGTAAAAGGAAATGCAATTTAACAATAAAATGAGTGGAATCCCGTCGAATTCGACGAATGAAATGTTTAAAAGGCCCGATCGATTTGGTTTTAAAAAAAGCAAAAGTAATTACATTATTGAATCAATATATGATAAATATATTTCCAAACTAAATGTCAAATTTGCCAGTTACAATTTTGCATGCAAATATTCGCACATCTTCAGTTAAAATTGTAATCTGAGTGCCGGCGAATTCCAGAAATTTTATTTTATATGCACTCACAGAAAAATAGTTTTATTAAAAAAACTAATTTCATTTTTACTGTGACATTATTTTCACTAGCTGAAGTCAGCTGAAAGTAAAATCTCAATCTCAGTTTCCTTAATGAAAAAAAATATATATATTGAAGTGTAATATTGGGTACTACTAGGTTATCCCGTTGACCAAAAAATTATCGCCAAACTATAAGATTAAATGCCAGTAATGGATGATCGTAAATGTCACATTCAATGACATTAAATACGATTCGTGTGTTTAAAATGTCATTAATTGAGGTGTAAAATTTAGTTTAAAAGCTTTTAATTAGATTTTTATTTCGAATTTTTATTAATATTTTTATTAATATTCTAATAATTATTTATTTTTTCGTTATTTAAAATAAAAATTATGTCAATATGTATAATTTGGCTATTAGTTTGGCGATTTGTATAATTTGGCGAAATTGGTCGACGGGAAATATAACAGAGTAATACCTAATATCGTTATGAGTAAAAATGGGATGCTTTAAATAGCGACGTCATTTTCTCTTCAAAGGTTTTTTTTTTAAGTTACTGTTATTAGTAATATGAAAAAGGCAACCAAAATTGTATATTAACTCCCATTTATCTGGTTGCTGAATGACATCATTTTCCTCATTTTGAAATTTTTCTTATTTTGCTTTTGACATTAATTTTTATCATAAATTATTTTCTGTTATTTTATTTACATTATTAATATTATTTCTCACTAAATATTTATATTTTTTACCTCAATTAGTGCATAATTATACGCAATCATTTTGGAAAAGAAATTTTTATTATCGAAAGAAAAGCTAAACTGAGTTGCCACCGTTTTGACTTTTCAAAAAATATTGTGAAAAAATTTAAGGCATTTAAAATTAAAAATAAAATATAAAAATGGAAATAAATTAAAAGTAACTAAAATGGGCACAACTACAAGAAAATAGCTTTCATTTAAAAAAATAATTTTCAAAATCTGTTGAGTAGGAAATTCAGGGCTGATGACACGACATTTTTTAGCTTGTCTGAAAGAAATAGCATCGGAGGCTAATAATATATTTTAAAATATATTCAAGAATATCTTTTTGTTATCACAAAAATAATCTCTGGTCCTTCTTAATTAGCATTAAGAGAAAATTTTTTTCACCAAGTATTTAGACAACTTTATCAACGACGATTTACTTTAAGACTCCACGCGTATATATGCATGCACGCAAACTCTTGAAATAATAATGACACCTCGACAAGTGAAAATTATTCTTTAAAAAGTCTTATTAGACGAACTCTTTGTAGTCGAAACATATGATTTGTGGTTTACTTAATACATAACTTGGCTACATTATATTGCCGTGTGAATGAAAGCAAACCTTCGTTAGCTGAATTAATAATAATAATAATAATAATAATAATAATAATAATAATAATAATAATAATAATAATAATAATAATGGAATATAATACTCTTTTATCCAATATATACATTAGAGCAGCAATCGTTACTTGAGGCATAACTGTATGTTTAAAATAACGTAAGAAGGAGAACAAATAAGAAAATGCTAGGAAATATGAATTGAGTGCTACTTGTCTTCCTAAAGAAGTAATCCCCTAAAATAAATTTACAATTTTTTGTGACATTTCTTTAATGGATTGCTGATATTGCAACATTTAAAATTTAAATTGTTCCTAAAAATTTATTTAAGAAAGAAAAACAGGTTTCGCTAAGATAATTACAATAGAAATATTTCGAAAAATTAATTGCCTGTAATATCAAATCAAAATGAGTATTTGTACTACCGAAGCGAAATTTACATTACTTATTGTTTATTTTTATACTGGAAAAATTTAAATATCACCTAAAAATAGATATTTTCGTAGAAAGTTATAGTAAACGAATATTACTTTAAAATCTGACGTGAAAAACATGATAGAAATGAATAAAAGAAGCAGCAATACATTTTATATGGATAAAATAACATGGCTTCATACTATAATAAATCTTCTTCAACTTTTACGAACATTTGTTTAAGGCTACTGAAATACTTTTGAACTTTTTATCGTATAAATTAATCATTTTTCATGCATATATATAAGCCGACATTTGCTCGATAATGTTTTATTTTTTACTCAAGAGAATAGACCGATTTATCGCCCCGTTTAAAGTTTTACTATCTTTAAAATTCCAGTGCTTTCATTTTATAAAGTGTTTGATAAAATGTTTACGAAATCTATCTATATTGTACTGCAATAAATTGTACAGTTTATGTAGTTTTATACTACTATGATATTTTTTATTACTAAAACGAACTTTATTTTTTCACTTTATCTACATCTAAAACTTTCTTATACAATAATGTGAAAACAAAAATAATATACGAAAAAAAAAATATAAAGAAAACAAAATCGTTTTGAAATTTATATAATAAATCAAAAACATGTCGACATGTGTGTAATGATTACGTAAAATTATCATTGGTAACATCTAGCCAAAATTTTAGATATTACTGAAAAATTTTAATTTGTAACCGTAATACAATTTATATTTTTCCAACATGATGCAAGAAAAGAAAACGAAATTTCAAATCGAGATTCTTTAAAAATTGTATCTCAATATCTCGGATTTATAATATTTAAAATAACTTTGAAGCATGTTTTATATGCTGTAACTGCTTATTCAATAAATTACAACGTTTAAACACACAATAATTAAAAATTCTGAACATACGTATACGTTTCGTGAGTACTTGAGATTCGCTTCCTCAGTGTTATAAACGATAAAATGTATAAAATCATTATACATTTTACAGATATGTTCAGAATTTTTTATTATTGTGTGTTTAAATTTTGTATTTTAATGATTGAGTTTCCCACACAAGGTTTTTATTCATTAGGAACTGCTTATATTAACAATATTTCAAAACAACAACATGGTTACTCATGAAACAATTTCGTTTTTACAGTATCAGTATAACAGAATCAACCATTTTGCAAACAGAATATTTGATTTATGATTTTTACATTGGAAGCATGTAATCTTTACTTCAAGCGATTATAATAATCCAATTATAGAAGATTGATACATCTTTGAAATAATGTAAATAAATCAATTTAGTTTCCTTTTAATAGTCATTAACAAAATTATCAATACAATTCTGTAAAATACAAGAACAAAACACTAATTCAAAGGATTTATACTAGAACTGAGAGCTTAAACACTTAAATGGTCAACATATTTAACATTTCTATAAATAGCGAAGCCTTAGGCGATATTAAGGACTGTTAACGCCTGCACCGCAGTTCCAATTATCTGCGGTCTTCGAGTTAGTAAATATTTTTCAAGTTTCGCCTTTGAATATTTTAATTTTTACATTCTTTTTTATGTATGCTCTCTTGAAGACAGATTTTTTTCTCTCCAGCATCTGCTTCCTGCTAATATTCATTAGCAAAATTATGAATTCTTATTTAAAATACAAAAATAAAACGCTATTTTAAATTATATCTACTAAAACTATGCTTTTAAACTCTAAAATATTCGAAATATTTAAAGTTTTAACAAATAGTGATATCATAGCAGATATTCAGGGCTATTAAGAATTTCTATCAGCCACATCAAAATTCCTACTATCCAACGGGCATTGGTTTTCTGATATCTAAATTAATAATTGGTAAATTAAATTATTAACTGTTTTTATAATTTCTCGTCTGAAAATTTAAATTTTAACATCCTTTTTTCTGCATGCTCTTCTAGAAAGATTTTTATGTTTTCTCTTTATTCTTTATTTTTCAGCACTTGTTTCCGTTTAATATTCCTTTACGAAATTAAAAATTCTTCTTTAGAATACAGGAAAAAATATCACAAGTTTAAATAATTCGTACTATTTTTCAAAGGTCGCCACTGAAAATTTAAATTTTTATATGTATTACATTTGAACTATTCTTAGTTTCAACAATGCTTAGGATAGTTTAGAAAATTATAAATATAACTGTTAATTTGATAACAAAATTTCATTGGTTTTCAAAGAAGTCAAACAGTGGCACTCAACATTGCTGTGCGAATTCTCTAAAGAACTGCGAAGCAAGACATCTGCGCACAGAGGAGAAAGCAGAGAAAACTAGAAGGTTAAATAAGTTTTTAAAGAAATGCATAACGAAAATAAATACGAAATAAATAACAGAAGACTACTATTGATAAAATCTTATTTAAGGATCGCTAAATAATGTCTGTACTCTAAATTCATTACTAATCTTCTTTATTTAATATTTAAGGGGCGATAAACATAATCAAATAGAAGTTTTCTCAAAGATTTTACGGAAATTAAGAGATTATACTTTTATTAAAAAAAAGAAAGAAAATATTCTTAACATTTAAATTCTGGTTAAAAGGAAATATTTTCTTTATCTCTTAATATCAGGTTAGAATATATAGCAAGCGATTTTAAGCGAAATTCAAATATAGCCATATAAACATTCATTTTCATACAATATACATCCTTAAAACATGAAAAAAATGAATTGAAAAGAATATAATCGAAATTTGTAGAACCAAAGTAGATTCACCAGACCCCAAATACTTTGGAACCACAAATTATGTGAGTGGTTTCATCATTGTAACAGTCATAAAAAAGCGAAATCATTTAGGGTTTACAACACACAAAAAACCGTAATGAAGCGGAGAAAACAAAAAAAAATCATAAAAACATGATAACATATAAAATAAGTATTATAACACTAAACATTTAATATTAACCACAAATCATTCATTATATCATTATATGATACCGTTAGATGATGATATTGCAAACTTATAATGAAATTTCTTATGAACAGGTATTAAAAGACTACGAAGTAAGAATCCCAATGATAATTCAATAAGGTAACGTGAAATGCATCAATAACCCTAGCGCATAGTATTCTTAATATTTCTAAAACATTTATCAACATTTGCTAAACATTAAAAACATACCTATATTAAGAAAACAGTTCGAAATGAGTATTTCTTTCAAAATAGAAAGTTACCAAAGTACAAATTTCAAAAGGACTTACATTCATAATAACTTGCGCAAGGCAGCATAATAATTTAAATGCTAATTCTAAGGCATTAATTCTAATTTAAAGGCATTAATTCTAATACAATATACATTCTTAAAGCATAAAAAAATTAATTAAAAAAGGAATATAATTGGATTTTGTAATTTCATCAGACCCCAAATACTTTGGAAGTACACATAAAGTGTGTGGTTTCATCTTCGCATCATCATTGAAAAAGAAAATTAATACGAATTAAGAGCTACTAATAACATAAAACCGCAATTGAGTGAGAAAGAATAAAAATAATTGATAATAACTTGATAACGAATAAATCATTATTACATAAATAAACATTTAATATTAGCCATAAATCATTTATTATATCACACAAATATATATTGAACTGTCTGTTTTCCAATGTAAAAACTTTAATAATCTTACAATAATTTAGGTACCAGTTAACAAAATTCATAATCTTAAATATAATTTTATCTCTTTTCATATGTCGTAAAAGTTTCTATATTCAAGAAAAGCAATTTAGAACAACCTTGTGTGATTAGGAAATAAAGACATATTATCTGTTTCTAACAAATCGAAAAACACTTAAATATTTCTTAAATCATTAGTTTTACAGATAATATGCTGTTAAAGAAGAAGAATTGCCATATTTCTAATGCAATGTCTGTCACGCATACTGGCAAATAACGAAATAGTGCTAATTTAATAAAAATGATTGAGGACGCCTAAAAGAAAAATTAATTGAATCAAGTTTTCTAATAAATCTTCTTTTAAAAGTTTCGAATTACACTTTAAAAGTTGTAAGAACTTCTTTTACTATTTTATTTCGAAAAAACGATAGAAAATAGGTAAATTAAATTTCTAAAATAAAAATGATTCCATTTTAACTTATAACGAAAACAAATGGAGTAAAAAATTCCCGATATATTATTAAATTTAAAATTATAACATTATTCTGATAGTTCACATTTTTAAAACTATTTATGGGAAGCATGTATTGTCTTTTAATCGAATGCATTTCGCAAGTTATGGTAGTATGTAACGCAGATAATTTTCTGGTGTCATTTTATTTGATAGATATATGATTCTGCAATCTGTATTGCATTTTCTACTAAATTGTGGAAACACTTTGTACAGAACTTTATCTTTCAATTTTTTTAATCCTGGTGAAGAATAAAGAATTGAAAGCTAAGCAATATTTCTTGTTGATGTATAGCGCTTTAAAATTTTGAAGTTATAAATTAAATCTATATCGACGTATAAACAATTACTAATACAGTGCTAATCGAAAGTTTAGACACTGGTGTTTTTTAACCTTTAAAGAAAAAATACGAACGCGTGAGTTTTAGAAATGGCTATACTGATTTTCAAATATATTTTAAACAATGTAGAATAAAGATAATGATTATAACATAAGATAATATTTATTTTAACTGAAAAAAGTAAAATTTGCATATTGCAAAAGTTTAGACACTTTTTTGATTTTTAGCCAACTGTTCATGGAAAAATTCAAATTTCCAAGTTATGATGTCACATATATGAAGTATTTAATTATACCTCGATATAGCATCAGTTAGTGAAGATGCCGCGAGCTAAAAATATTCAGTTACATGAGGTAATTGAAGTAAGAAAGCTGAAATGGAAAGAGAAGACTCCAGCAGAAGTTTCAGCAGCATTGAATCGTCCAAAGTGGTCTGTCTATGAAGTATAGTCTGACTCCTGCAAAATAAAACATAATCTGGAAAACCTTGTGTGACGAAAAAATGAGATGACAAAAGGATACAGAAACTGACATTTACACAAATAATGATTACTAATCACATTAAAAGTAAATCAGGACTTTCTGTGTCGACGTACATGATTCATAGATAAATTAAAGAAACAGGTAGATCAATTTACATGAAAATGATACAGCAACCAGCTTTAAAAAATTGGCGAGATTGCAATGAACTTGCAAACATACATCATATGGACCCAAATGGTACGCTATGATATTCAGTAATGAAAAACAATGGAATTTGAATGGCCCAGACCGGTGGGCATACTATTGGCACGACTTGCATAAAGAGCCTAGGACTTTCTTTAGTCGACAACAAGAAGGTGACTTTTTAATGATTTGGTGCTCACTTTGCTTTAAGGCTCGAGTATCTGTGGAGTTATTCGTCGGTTGCCAAGAAACAAAAGAATACGTATATACCTTGGAGATTAATTTTTAGTCATTTCGGGAACTTTCAGCGGATCTAAAGTATGGATTTTAGCAAAATAATGCATCTATTCATGTTGCATACAAAAGAACTTCGTTTAACTCTGAAACTATTACTGATCTCAACTGGTCTGCGTGTAGTTCTGATCCGGACCCAATCGAAAACCTTTGTAATGTCATATGTCGTAATGTTTATGCAAATTTTTGCTATACTTTTCTTTTAATGAGCTTCGAGTTGCTGTTGAACATGTTTGGTACAAAAAAGCCCCCCAAGTGACGCAGCATTTAGTTTCTTCGATGAATAGTCACATTCTTGCACTAACTGCAAACAATGTGGGTGCAACACGATTTTAATTTGTAGTTATTTTTCTGTAAATATACAAATTGTCTATACTTTTGCCATAATGTTAATTTCCGTTTTTATCATTATATTTTACGTAAAAGGTAAAATTCAAAATTTATTGTTTTAAATAAAAGATAAGTCACAGGTAATGTATGACAGATGAATTACAAACATTCGGTGCATACTTCTGAATATAGAAGCGTAATCGATCATTGTCTAAACTTTCGCTGAGCACTGCATAATATACAATAGTTAACGCTATCATGAGAGACTAAAACACAATTCAAAATAGAAACATTGAGTGAGACAGAATAATTTATAAAAATCGATATTTTTATAGTATTAAAAGATTTTTTATAGGATTAGATAAAGGATTTTAACTAGAATAAAAATGTAATTATTCAATAACAAGTACGTAGGGTTTCAAACCCTTTTGAACCTGATTTTTGTTAAATGCATGAAGATATTTTAATGACATTTCACTTAGTGTTCCATTACATTGTAAGAAACGCCATGACATTACGGGAAAAATTTGAAAACTAATAAATCGATCGGTGAATTTCTGTATAATATAAACTAATGCTAAAGTTCCATATACTATAGCACTACTTGGGGGAGTATTCCAGCCACTTCTATCGTGACATTGTTAAATTTTACACAAAGGAGAAGAATTCTGCTACATTTTTCTTGAAATAAGTTTAATAAAAAGTTATGAAAAAATGTCTGACACCTGATTTGAATTTGATGAAGTATAATACTTACTGAATATGCTTTTCAAACCAGCTTTCTGTATAATAACAACAACACAAAAAATTGTTTTGATTATGTTTGCCTACTCATAGTTTGTACCTAAACATTTAGAATGCCTAATATATTCAAAATTATTCCATCTGTATAAAATATATGACATTTTATCTTTTGCCTGTAATTACTTAAACATTTTCTTCGGTACATAAAAAACTAGCATATAAAAAGCATTATAAACATGAGTAACTTATGTGTTATATTTAGAGCATATTAATTCATTACGTATATTTTATTAAAAAATTTTTAGAAATATCATTTTAAATTTGTATTTAGAATCAATTTAATTTTTACATTGGGAATATCTTACTCATTTTTGAACAAATATGCAAGAATGAGTATTGCAGAAATTTAAAAGCAATGTGGCTCCATATGAACTGAAAATTTCTACAATAATGTTTCTTACATGGTATCCCTTTTTATTGCTTCAAATAATGATGTTTAGCAATATTTTTTAACAATGCATTTGTCTTTTAAATGTTTACTTTATCACAATTAGTTTACTTTTCGATTGTTTGTGTCAATAAGATAATATTTCCATTTTATTTACAAAAACATTCTTTGTATCGGGCTGATGTTAATAATAGAAGCAATTTCCTGCCTATCACAGACGAAATTTTCATAGAAATAGCAATCATTCTAATCTTTGTATTCTATTTCCATAAAAATATATTTAACAAAAGAAAATTCTCTAAAGACTTCACAGATAACACTCACATTATTTGCCCACAAAAGAAGGCCCGCTATGCGGCCCTATCTCTCCGTCAACATCAATTACATGTAGAAGTTCTATTATGTGAAAGATTTAATCAAGGTAGAAACTTTACTTGCTATTTGGAGAAGGTGTAGAAATATAATCTTCGGCGTAAAAAGAGAGAAAATATTAGGAACAATGTTTAATAAAAAGGCTATGATTCCCAAATCGTCAAAAGAGAATGTATTTTTTGGATGAGATTGTATTAGAATTATTACTAAATACATAAAAAAAACAGAACTTTTATAAGTTCAACATTTCGAAATTGATCGCGAATTACTATTCTCTTTGTGAATACAGTAATATTTATTCAACAATTCTTTTCCCTAAAGACCTGATTTCTATAGAAAAAAGTGATAAAACAATTAAAAATATTGAATGCTTCTGTATTCACAATACACCGTCTCCTATTTTAATCTTTTGTAAAGAATTTAGGATTTCTAGATTTATTTAAAATTGATAGTACTACGTTCTTCGTATTAAAGATTTATTTTATTTGCTATTCAAAATGTAATTATTATTTTCCTGTGATTTTCGTTAACAATTATCGCAGTCTCATTATCGTGATTTTTATTTTTGGAATATAACTACATAGCCACTTTACTGTGCAGCATTACGTTTATGACTGTAGTTTCAGCCGTTCGGATTTTAAGAAGACACTAACGTATTTTGATGGACACCCTATATAGTAAGAAAAAGTAATGAAGTTCAAGCTTCATGTTTTTGGCAATATTTTGTACTTAATGTATGTGGTAATATAATAAAAAATCTCTTGAAAATATTATCCTAGTTACGCGAGTCTCAGTTACCCGACACTGGCCCCTTAACTTTCTTTTTTATTACTTCATAAAATGTCTTTGTAAATATGAATTTATATTCCAATGAATTCCTTAATGTGTCCTATATTGCTTCAAATGATGGGTTGGTTTTAATATACATGTATAAAAATAATTAAAATTTATGTTATATGAAAATCTGCCACACAAATATTATCAATATTTTAAACCTTCGATAATGTAATTTTTAAAACGAGTTTATATTTTCGAAAGGAGATTCATATGGAAACTATTTTTAAACTCAGAAAATATTTTTGCTTACTTAAAAACAAAGTAAATTAAAAATATTTTCAAAAGTCTTGGGAATATTTGCTTCACAAGAAGTTCGGTTATCAGCGTTGTGTTAAAATAAATTAAAAATTTTTTATCCAGAGATCATCTATTTAAAGTATGTCAATTTAAAGGAATAACATAACAATAAAACCTAAAATAATGATTTCCTCTTTCAGATTTTAACAATTTTTTGCAGACTTTTCGAAATATTTTTCAACATTTTAATACATAAATTATCAATTTATCCCGCATGTACTAGCGAATATTTTCACTTTAATACTTTTGTAAATCTAAAGAACAAAGATTTATTACTACATTTAAACTTTTATTACTGGTAATATTTTTCAAGATTTACTTTAAAGTGTACTGAAATAGAGCAAGGAAAGATTTATATACAGGGTGGTTATAATTAAACTTCCTCTGTAAAGTTTATCCTACAAAGCAAACGGATGATCCGATTGCGAGGAAATTTCGTATATAGACTACACATGAGATGCGCTCAAGAAATTTTCTAAAAAATATATTTAGTTCCAAAATGTCAACCAGAGGGCTCCTTTTCTTGAAAAATACTAAATTTCACACAATAAATTACCAAAATGGAATACAGAATCATTATTAACAATTTAGAAAAAGAATTGCGTGTAATAAAATGTATAATCGGAAAAAGCTGTCAGTTCTAGAAAACAAATGTCGAAATTTGCATACTTGCGAAGAAGTGCTTTATGCTGTTGAAAAAAGAATCACAATTACATTGATGCTGCGCGCTATGTTCTTTTTAACTTCATTTACTCCTTTTAGAACACCTTGATTTCGAAAAGAGAAAGCCACAGAATGTTGTTTTCGAATTGAACGATTTGTCATGACAAAGATGCGGCTTGTATTTCAAATAACTGAAATATGAAAGTGGAGCATTGTGTTTCTCAATAATGATTTTGACTTATATAAATATGTATTAAAACATTAGATAGTTATTTTCTTCTTATTAAATATTTAGTTAAAAAGTATTCGACGCGAAGATTTACTTTGTTTCGATTTGATACTGATACTCATTTTCTTCTTGATTATTTATTCTCGAAACCAGATAATTATTTTTAGAGTATTTCGATGCATTATTTATGATTCACATGTTCGAAAGAAAATTTTCCAACGAAATTTTAAAGTGATCTGATCTTGATAGTTTGATTATTATTGTTTTTTTTTTCTTTACTGCAAAACATGCAGGGTATAAAAAGTTTGCAGACTTTTTTTATGTTTAATGTAGATGTTTCCTGCTGTAATTATGATGGTACATTTATTTAATTGAACGTGCATTATTTGATAAGTTGTTTTACAAAAACAAGCGATTGCTGCTGGTGCAATTCGTGAATTTCGTTTTTATAAAGAACCTGCGACATGGACCAAAGTCTACTAAAAGTATCCAATTTATGGTTAAGATATTTGAAGAGACGAAGAAATTACGAGTTCAACCTGGGACCATAAACCTGTCACACCGGTTTTTATTGATGCTGTCAAAGCAGCTGTTGCCCGCAAACACAGATATAAAAGTTTGAGGACAGTAGCGCACGTGCATTTTTTCGACGGGCAGACTAATCTTACAGCACAGTCCGAAAATTGCTCAGAAGCATTATACACTAAATCCCATACAAAATCACTGAAAAAAATGCAGTAGTCAGAAATGAATAAGTCGATGTACTCGTATCGAATTGAATATGTTTTGATCAAAAATTAACGCATTTCTTTCTCAATTTTGAAGCAGCAAATGTTATCAGATCCAAACAAACTATAGTTTTGTACCCAGTATTGGTTTATCTCATTCATGGCTGCATAAAAGATGCTTATTAATGTAAATATTAAATTATGCACAGAATTTTAAAATAATTTTAAAGTATACTTGCAAATAATGTTCTTGTCATAAAAATGTTCGATTTGGGTATTTTATTTATAATTTTACTTGTTCTCTTAATAAATAATGAATTAAATGTTTATTGTTCATAATTTTGAGCGAGAAAATAAATACCAGCATATTTTTACTTTAATTTGTACATTCAGTTCGTAGATAATAGTGATTTATATTTGAACACAACCATGGAATCAACAATGACTACATGTGTTACTCAATTTTGAGAACTTTTGAATCGGAGCTATTATGAGTACGTAAAGCACTTAAAATCGAATACTTTTTACTAAATTCTGAGAACCCATTTTTTTTCAGTGATCTACCATACGCAAGAGTTGCTGACTATATGGACATGCAAAAACATCTCTCATGCTTAATGGCTTTTCTAAGTCAGTGTATCACCCAACTCATTGCCAGCTATGCTGATGTGAGCGGCGACACACATCTACATATTTTTTACATAATTTCGTGCATTTTAATGTACGTGGTCATCCCAAATATTAATATTTCTCTATGATTTTTTGGTTGCCCATAAATTGTCCTCCTTGTGATATGGACTTTTATAAATATGAAGTTAAACACAATCTTTACAATCCTGAAGTTCCAGAAGATTCCGACGAGTATAACTTTAAATATTCTCTATAATATCAAGATATGAAAGAATTTCACTAATGGGCATATAATGTAATTTTAAAGAAAAGCAGAATTATCGATGTTTTATTCCTGGCTTTCAGATCACGCAATAAAATAGGCTAAAGATAAAATGTGCCATACTTTAAGTGAAAGATCTAATCAAATCTATGTGAAGGAAGGTTGATTAGATGTTCAAAGCAATCTTTATTTGGTGTTTTTTGAATTCTTTATTATACACAGCACATAAAGAAGGGATAAGGCTTCTATTTCTAAAAAAAGGTAAAATATTCTGCAAAACTTCAGTAAAATAAGGTAGGGTTGGAAAAAGGAAACCGTCTAAAATTAATTAAACGACGATGCAAAATATAGCTATAGAAGCACGAAAGCATTTAATGAAATATAAACTGGAAAGTTGATAGGACATTTTATTTTATTCAAATATTAAAAATTGCTGATGGATATGAAAAATGAAAAATACCAGAAAAGACAAATCCCGGACTTAGGAAATATGTATGATGCCTCTTCAAGACAACATTGTCCAAACCCTTGTATGTAGACATTCTTCACCAAAGTGGGTACAGTGAAATGAAGAAAAAATGTGTCGAGTGTCCAAAACGTGGGTACTTAAAATGGAATAATCCATTTGATTTTATATTTCATCTAAGCAGGTTTATTCATTCATCATTTTTTCACAAATAATTTTTAATAGCTTAAACCATGTAGAATAAAGATAGTTGAATTTTTAAATGCATTCATTCTTATATAACTATGTATCATCTATAATCTTCGTTCAGTTCGTCCGTCTATCTGCCTGTACGTTCCTCCGTCCTACACTCCAATTGTCCATCTTTTCCCATATAAAAAGCAAATTTTTGAAATTTAAAATGTACAATTGTTGCATAATTTTGTCGAATCATTTCAAATTTTATAAAAATTAAGTATATAGTTCAATTACAGGGACAATCAAGTCTTTCTATATTACGATCAATGGGAAAAATAGTTCAAGTTTATTTTAACACGTTTGCTGCCGCTCACGCGAAAGCGCGTGATATGGCGCAAACGTTAAGGGGCCACTCACGCGCCAGCGCGTGATGTGGGGTAATGTCAAATATCCAGTCACGCGCTGGTGCGGGAAAATCTTTCACTGATTCTTTGTTATAAAAAGTAAATCGATTTCTGGGAAAAACCCATTTCTACAGTGCGGCATTAACTATCATCACATCTTCATGAAAGCGGCAGCAACGTTTTAATGATGTTGCTCTCTGTTGAACGTAATAAAAATAAGATGCATCTATGAAGTATATATGAAAATATATAATTTGTAAAATCTGTGGTGCAAAGAATATTTGTTATTAGTTTACAGGGCCGTACAAATGTATTCTACATTATGTTATAGAGAGATACATTGATTGGGTAGCATTTTAATTATATGAAACTATTTCACATTTCATGAAATTAATATACATTGCTGTGGTTTACTACAATGCACTTCCTGTATAATAAATAGCAAATAGTATTTACAGTGACACTCAAAGATTTCGGATAGTATACTTTATTTGTAGTACTGTGTACTAAACTTATCTTCAAATTTATGGTCAAAAAGATGAAATCTTTCAAATCTAATGTACTATTAACTTTGTTGTCACAAAATTCGGCACAGAGGTATATTAGAATGAGAGAAAAATGTAGCAACATAACAATATGGAAAAGATTTTAATTGTTAATTAAGATACGGAGTATATACATAAAATGCCCTCTAAGTGTTTGGAACGTAATATTCCGCATACTAAGCTCCAGATTTCACTGCAATATAAGCAATATTTAAGATAATATAATCCTATAGATTTAATGAATTTTCAATATATATTATAATGATTAAACTATCATGGATTACATTCTTCTTATGTGTAATTAAGTTTTTTTACTATAATATTGAAAGAATCATATTTTGTTAGCGTTTAAAACAAAATGCAGAGAAAACAACATTACAATTTTACCCATTTGCAAGACGCTTGGAGGGTTTCACGAATAAGAGTAAAGCATTTATCTCGGATAAAGTAATCCGTTTTCGAAATATAATTCTATAGATTTAATGAATTTTCAATATATTTTAGAATGATTAATACTCTCAAGGGTTACATTCTGCAAAACAACATGCAGAGAACTCCAGTTTCGTCGAAAATGGAGTGTGAACACCGTACGAGGCTGTTCAAGCTTAACTACGAGTTTACTGTTTAAGAGGATGTCAATAATTTTTGTTGCAAGAAAACTCATTCTTCCACAACTGCTGTATTTAACTCCTTGTGAGTCCTAGGAGGGGATTTTACATTGTGCAATGGCTCTTTAAAAAATAGACTTTTGACTCATCCTTTTGAAATCAGTGTTTATATTAATCAGAAATTTCCATTCTAATAAAATAGTTTATATTATAAAGCATTATTTATGACATAATATCATATTACTGTATCCAATTACATGTATTGCAGAGAAGTGTTTGTTATTTCTTATTATTTTTCACGATGTTTGAACTCCCATATTATTAAAACGAGCAAAAAATATCTATTGGTATTTTTAGTTAAATGTCATTTTATAAAATTTTTCGTTTACAACATACTTTTTTATTTTTGCTTATTATAAAAAAAAAACAATACAAATAAATTTCCCAAAAATTATTACTTGAAATTTATTTCTTTAAATATATTTTGTAAGCTTTTTTAATATGGAAACCAGTTTCAAAAACAGCACACTTGGGTCTCTGATATGCAAATGAATCTACACTAGAGCTATCAGTATGTACTTCTCAAAAGCTTTAGAAACTAAATTCATCTTTGAAGTGTATATTTTTGAAAGAATAAAATCAATACATTCTTCTGGAATAGAATGCATTTTCTATACTTTCCAAATAAGTGTACATATCGAGAAACAGATAATAGCATAAAGTTTGAAATGGATAATTTTGAGAAAACTTTTGATGTTTCGATGAATTAAATACGTATTATATTGATTTTTGCAGAAAATTGATATTACAGACAAAACACTTTACATCTCAAAGGGAGTGTATTTAGAAAGAAAATATTGTTCTTATGTTACATTTACATTTATAAAAGAGTTTACTTAGATACAAAAATTACTTTCATCAAGTGTAATGAACTTATATATATATATGTTTTTACAATTGATGGTTAGTCACATTATTACAGAGAATATTGGCTGTTTTGAGAGGGAAAAAAGCATATAAAAGTAAAAAATGGGAAAAAAAGCTTCTTGTTATACCTCAAATGCTATAAGAATAAGCTTTTTTGCCAAAAATAAAACCGTGTTCAAAATGAAAAAATAAAAAATAAATGAAAAAATAGTTAATAAAAATTAAAATAAAGAGCATTGTATTTACCGTGCGTATTGTTATATACATGTATATTAATTTAATTTTTTCCATCGCATAGTCAATAATCTTAAATACGTGTTCCCCATAGATAGGATGAGGTTGCTAAACAGCGTTAAGAGTATCACTCTTCTTAGAATATCAATCTTCAAAAGTGATATATACCCAAACGGTCAAATAAAACTTACGATGCGTCGATGCAGTGTGTTTCGGAAATGAGTTCTGAGATTTAACAAATAAAAGCATGCAGGCCACTTATATACGATATATTGTTTTGTTTTCTCACATATTCTTCAAAAATTGAACTACATTACATTTTAGCATGCATTAAAAGATAGTCCAATTATGACATGAAATATGAATATTTTCGTCTGTAAATCTTTGAGCTATCAAAATGTTATTTCATGTAATCCATAAATCCTTGGTTATATGTTTAGCAAATCATCCATAGTAAAACCTGCTAATAAAAACCCGATTAAAGAATTATCGCTCAAATACGTTACTACATAAACAGTCTACTAATGACAATTGAGAAATGACATTACAATAAAATATCTAAATTAGCTAAGCTGGGAAAAGTCCACATAAAATGTTAATCATATGAGCTTCTGGCAAAGGGTATAAAAATTTTTAATGTTGTTTTCTCTAAATATTGTTTTTAATGCTAAGAAAATATGATTCCGTCAACATTATTTAAAAAAAATCTTAATTACAAATATGAAAATAATCCTTGAGAATACTAATCATTCTTCAATGTATTGAAAATCCATTAAATCTACAAAAATGTATTATCTTAAACACTGCTTATATTGCAGTGAAACCTGGAGCTTAGTGAACGAAATATTACTTGCCAAATACTTACACCTATTAGGAATCATGTCGAGATAGAAAAAATCTAGAAAAAACATTTTGACACGTATTTTCGTGCAGCCTAATTAGCTGTTTCATTCTCATATTTACGCTGTCTATTCAATGTTAGGTGAAAAATTACCCGTTGTGTTGCATTTGAATTTCATGGTGTTATTCGTTCTTTGGGGGGGGGGGGGGAGGGATCTAATCTTATTTAATGTTATAGTTTCTATATATAACAATTCTAAATCAATGATAATTCAGAACGTTTGGGGTTAACTTCATCATTTTTTAAACTGTGTATTTTTAAAGAAATTATTCTTTTAGATCGTTTACATCTTAAAAGTATCAGGAAAAGATTTTCAAGCTTTTGGCTACAACAGTAAAACAAAAACAAGGGTAAGTATAAACACAAATTTCACAAAGCTTTTCGTTTAATAACACATATAAAACACTTTATCCTTAAATTAATAAATCAATACTGCTAATTTATGATTAATAAAATCTAATGTTAGCTCGCCTATATTTAACTAAACAGCTTTCCTTAACGATTAACTCCTTTCGGGGGCGGTATAGGTGCTCATATGTGCTCATAATTCTTCGTTACTCTCACCAGTTATTTTTTATAGCAAAATTTACTTGCTTTTAATCGGAGTATTTCCCCAATCCAATTATAGAAAAATTTCTGTTTTGAAATATCTGTGGTAAAGGAATTAAAAAAAAATCAAACGGCTTTTGTCGCAAGGAGGTCAATATGCACTAAATGTTTTCCCAATCGATAGCAAAAGTATGTCAACCAGTGTCAGTGAATTATATTTTGAAATAATACATATAAGTACTCCAACGTCACATTTAAAAAAATATTTTTTCATTTTAAATTGAAAATAGTTTCAATTCCCCTTTCAATTATTAGAGCTATTTGAGAAACATAATTTAAAAGAGTATAAAAGGAAAAATAGTTTTGAAGAAAAATAAATAAGAAGATTTATTGTCCAAGTAATTTATATAAAAATTTAATATGAAATTTATAGGTATATTACTTTAAATTTCTTAATTTCTTATTTAAAATGCAGAATAGTTTATTTGTTTATAATTTTTGTAAAATAAATTAAATAAATATATGAAAATTGTTCATAAAATCATGATATGTAAATAATTATAAAAGTAAAAATAGCTTAAATAATAATAAAAAATAATATAAACACTTTAAATGGCAAAAATGCGAAATTTATTTTAATTAAATAAGTCTTAATATGAAATTTTCAACTTCCAGTATCCGGGTTTGAACTTCTGCTACTAGTGATATGCTTTACCTCCAAGCTATGGAATCCACATTAAAAGAGTTGAAATTAAAATTTTTTTTGAAACCTATGTCACAAAAATGACTAGATGACATCGGAAAAATTAATTTAATTAAAATTGTATATATATATATTTAATTTTATTATATGTTGTTAGACACGAAGTATTTAATCGTAAGTTCTCTAAATTTGAAGTGTCTGACTTATACAGTTTTTGTGTATGACCTTTGTGATGGACAGATAGGCAGAGAAGTTAAACTAATATGGTTTCGTCAGATGAAAGAAGCCCTAATAAAATTTTATTGAAATTTTTTGTATTTCCACCCTTTTATTTCACTATTTTTTACAGCTTCAAATATTTATTTCTTAAATGTAAAAACATTGTCAAATACCATCTTTATGTCTCTGGCAATTCCATGTATGTATTTCTTTAGAACATCTTCAGTTTTTTCTGATGTATTTTGCCTTCAAAATTCATTTTTTAGAAATATTTCAAAAATCCCATCAACAAAAATCCCATTTATATGAAAAAGAGCATTTCTTGTATTTGTAATTATAAATGTAACTAGAAGAGGAAATCTAGCGCTGTCTAAGAATATCCATAAAAAGAATAGACCTATTGAAACAAGCATTTAAATTTAAATAAAATCATGTATTTAGTTTTAGTTTATGTTTTTAAAAGATTTTTAAAGAATTACGCGCTAGTGCTAGTTCATACTTCACTTAGCCACTATTCAACACGAGCAAGATCATCGATGGTATTGTTTCATAACGGAAACTTTCAGTCGATTTATTGATAGGAACAAATACGTCGTACCAAACAAATCACGTACAGTATGCTTTTAGAGGGAAGATAATTTTTTTTTAATGAGAAACAATTAGATATTTGTTTTAACAATCGACTGCAAGACCTCTGAATATACTGATTTCATTTAACTAATTTCAGAAGCATTGCTAAAAGTTTGCGAACCAGAATCAATCGGCGCTAACATTGGGACAACGCTGCGATCTGTATCAATCTTACGTGCTATCCTTACTTTCACTTTTTATAAACGCACAAAATCTTGTTTTAAATATATTTTTGTGTAAATTTTAATGTTGTTCTGCAAAAAAGACCGTCATTTAAATAGTGACAATATTGTGATTATTAAAAAATTTTTAATTTTAAAATTATTTAAAGTAAGTAATAATATGTATAGTACATATTATATATTGTAGGTAGATAATAAAAACTGTTCAAATATTGATGGTGGTTTGGTGGAAGGAATGGTGTGTGGGGGTTTAATGTGACAAAATTAGGAAGCTCAGAAATTAAATAGGGACATAATTAAGAAAATACTAATGTTCAGTTGTTAATTTTACAGTTTACTAAGTCTATGTTACTAAACATGTTTTAAAGAAAACATTCAAAATTAAAATCCCCAGATTTACGGACAATTTTTTTACATTAAACGCAAATCAATTTTATATATTTCGGAAAAGTAATTGCATTAATTCTACACCTTTGTAACATTAAAATAATGTTTGTTCTTCAATGTATAAACTACTTTCTTCATTATACCTTTTAAATATTTTTTAATCCTGTAAAACTAGCTTACATTGTAGCTTCAATAATTTACAAACATGTGTGTACATGGTTGTATGTACAGACATTGAAATAAATATATTCAATATTTGAAATGTAAACAAGAACACAAATGTTAAGTGTTGTTTTATTCTTTCAGTTTTCTTTCATAATGAAACTCCCTTTTCTAAAAATCACATACAAACAACCGTTTTTGTAACGCCCTTTTGAAAATGTAAGCATTTCATATTTAGTTTTTTACTATTCTCTTTACGAATTACATTTTCTTCAAGAAAACTCTCATATATCTGAAGTAAAACTTTTCCGTAAACGTGATAATCAGTGTAATAAGAAGAGAAAATTGAGCACCGCCTCAGAATATAAAAGATTGAATGTAGGAGAAATTCCAATTTAAAAAAATATTTTCTTACACATTTGAAACAAATTTTCATTATAAAGCCACTGAAATAAGCATTTAAAAATTTTAAAAGAAATTGTACTTTTGAAAAAATTAAAATTTCAGATTTACATTATCTATTTTTTTTTAATTTTGTAAATTAGAATGAACATTTCTGGGTCAGAAAAACTTCTTCAAATTATATTTTGTGGTCTATTTACATTTTTCAGACATAGATAACTTTTAGAATCGTCTTTAGAGAAATATATATATATACATTATGCAATTGTATGTAAATCCTATTATCATCGACTGCTTGCATCCAGTATTTCTTCTAATAACTCTTTGTAAAAAACGAATGCTGACATAATTGTAAACAATCGTAAAATTAGAGGTTATTATGAATTACTAGACATTAACTCTACAAAATTTAATTATTCCTATCTATTTCTTATCCCCAAATTTCATAAGAATCCAATTAAATTTAGAACAGTTACAATTGGTTGCAATACTAGTAATAATACAGCTAATAAGCTTGTATTAAAAATTCTTAATCAAATATATACAATAAAAAACCATTCATAATACACATCGTATAAAATATAGCTATTTTTTTTCGTGAAGCATTTAGAAAATTTTATGAACGAAGATTTTTTTACGACTCCACGCGTAGACATGAACAAAGAACTCTTGAAATAATTATGACACCTCGACAAGTGAAAAATTTTCGGTTATAAACTCTTATTAGGCGAAGTCTTTGTTGTCGAAATGCATGATTTATGGCACACTTAATATGTAACTTGGCTACATTGTATTAACGTGTGAATTAAAGCAAACCTTCGTTAGCTAAATTTAAAAAAATGAATACAATACTTCTTTTTTTCCTAATATTTTCATTAGAGCAGCAGTCGTTACTTGAGGCATAAATGTGTGTTTAAAATTACGCAAAAACATGAACAAATAAAAAAATGCTAGGAAATATGAAATGAGTACTATTTGTGTCCCTATAAAAATATTCCCCTAAAACAAATTTACAAATTTATGTGATATTTACTTTGACGTATTTCTCATATAACAACATTTAAAATTTGAATTGTTCCTAAAAATATATTTAAGAAAGAAAAAGAATGTTTCGTTAAAATAAATACAATAAAAATATTTCGAAAAATTAATTGCTTGTCATATCAAATTAAAATGGGTAATTTGTACTACCGAAGCGAAATTTACATTACTTTTGTATATATATATATATATATATATTATATATATAGACAATATATACAAGAAGAATTTAAATATCACCTAAAAATAGAAATTTTCGTAAAAAGTTACAGTAAACGAATATTACTTTAAAATCTGACGTGAAAAACATGATTGAAATGAGCAAAAGAAGCAGCAATACATTTTATATGGATAAAATAACATGGCTTCATACTATAATAAATCTTCTTCACTTTTACGAACATTAATTTAAGGCTACTGAAATACTTTTGAACTTTTTTATCGCATAAATTAATCATTTTTCATGCATATACATAAGCCGACATTACCTCAATAATGTTTTATTTTTTACTCAAGAGAATAGACCGATTTATCGCTCCATTTAAAATTGTACTATCTTTAAAATTCCTGTTCTTTCATTTAATAAAGTGTTTGATAAAATGTTTGCAAAATGTATCTATATTGTACAGTATTAAATTGTGCAGTTTATATAGGTTTATGCAATTATGATATGTTTTATTACAAAAACGAACTTTATTTTTTCACTTTATTTACATCTAAAACTTTCTTATACAATGATGTAAAAACAAAAAAACTATGCAAAAAAATCGCTTTGAAATTTATATAATAAATAAAAAACATAGCGGCGTGTGTGTTAAGATGACGTCAAATTAACGTTGGTAACATCTAGCAAAAATTTTAGATTTTACTGCAACATTTTAAACATTTTAAACATTTCTAAACGTCATACAATTTATATTTTTCCAACATGATGTAAGAAAAGAAAACGATATTTTTAATCGAGTTTCTTTGAAAGTTGTATCTCAATATCTCGGATTTGAAATATTTAAAATAACTTTGAAACATGCCTTATATGCTGTTACCGATTATTTAATAAATTACAACGTTTAAACGCACAATAATAAAAAATTCTGAACATACGTATACGTTTCGTGAGTACTGGAGACTCGCTTCTTCAGTGTTATAAACGGTAAAATGTACAAAATCATTATACATTTTACATATATGTTCAGAAATTTTTATTATTGTGTGTTTAAACATTGCATTTTAGTGATTGAGTTTCCCACACAGGGTTTTTATTGATTAGTAACTAATTATATTAACAATATTTCAGAACAACAACATGTTTACTCATGAAACAACTTCGTTTTTACAGTATCAGTATAACAGAATCAATCATTTTGCAAACAGAATATTTGATTAATGATTTTTATCTTGGAAGCATGTGATTTTTACTTCAAGCGATTATAATAATCCAATTATAGAAGATGGACACATCTGTGAAATAATGTAAATAGTTCAACATTAGTTTCCTTTTAATAGTCATTAACAAAATTATGAACACAATTCTGTAAAATACAAGAACAAAACACTAATTCAAAGGATTTATACTAGAACTTTGAGCTTAAACCCTGAAATAGTCAAGATATTTAACATTTCTATAAATAGTGAAGCTTTAGGCGATATTAAGGACTGTTAACGCTTGCTGGCAATCACACCACAGTTCCTACTTTCTACGGACTTCGATTTATTAAATATTTTTCAAGTTTTGCCTTTGAATATATTACTTTTTACATTCTTTTTTATGTATGCTCTCTTGAAGACAGATTTTGTTTTCTCCAGCGTCTGTTTCCTGCTAATATTCATTAGCAAAATTATGAATTCTTATTTAAAGTACAAAAATAAAACACTAGTTGAAATGGTTTGTACTAAAAATATGCTTTTAAACTCTAAAATATTCAAAATATTTAATGTTTTAACAAATAGTGAAATCATAGCAGATATTCAGGACTATTCAGACTTGCTATGAGCCACATCACAATTCCTACTACCTACGGCCATTAGACGCGTAATTGTTTTTTTCTAATTTCTTCTCTGAAAATTTAAATGTTTACATATTTTTTCTGCGTGCTCTTCTGCAAAGATTTTCTGTTTTTTCTTCTCTCTTTCTTTTTCAGCTTTTGTTTCCATTAAAAATTCCTTTACGAAATTAAAAATTCTTCTTTAGAATACAAGAAAAAAATCACTAGTTAAAATGATTCGTACTATTTTTCAAAGGTCGCCTCTGAAAATCTAAATTTTTATATGTATTCTCTTTTGGACGGATTTTTTTTCCTTTTCATTTTTTTCATTGAAAAAATATTTCTTAGTTTTATATTTTAACTTGTCTACTTCATTTAAACTGTTCGTAGTTTAAAGTATGCTTATGATAGTTTGGAAAAATATAAAAGTAACTGTCGATTTGATAACAAAATTTCATTAGTTTCCAAAGAAGTCAAACAATGGCACTCAACACTGTTGGGCGAATTCTTCAAAAATCTACAAAGCAAGATACATGTGCACACAGGAGAATGCAGGAGAAACTACAAGGTGAAATTGGTTTTTAAAGAAATGAATAACAAAAATAACACGAAATAAAAAACAGAAGACCACTATTGCTAAAATCTTATTTAAATATCACTAAATAATGTCTGTATTCAGAATTCATTACTAAACATCTTTATTCATTTTATATTTAATATTTACCGGATGATAAACATAATCAAACAAAAATTTTCCCAAAGATAGTACATAAATTAAGAAATTATACTTTTGTTAAAAAAAGAAAGAAAAGCTTCTAAACATTTAAATTCTTGCAAATCACATTAAAAAAAATATTTTCTCTATCTCATAATATCGGGTTAGAATATTTAGCAAATGATTTTAAGCGAAATTTATATATAGCCATATAAATATTAATTTTAATACAATATACATCCTTAAAACATGAAAAAAATAATTAAAAGGAATGCAATTGAAATTTGTAGCAAGAAAGTAGATTCATCAGACCCCAAATACTTCGAACCACAATTAGTATGTTTGGTTTCATCATTGTAACAGTCATATAAATGCAAAATGATAAAAATTTAGGGTTAAAAACACACATAAAAACACACATAGGGTTAAAAACACACATAGGAAAGTAGCATATATATTTATGCATAAAACAAAATCAATAATTATATACAGAAATGAAAACAATATTAAATTTTTATAAGTTATCAGATAATGACATACTGGAGACTTAAACAGATTTATGTATAAAGTGAAAATAAACAGCATAAAATGAAAAAAAGATATTAATAGGATATGAGATCTCCCCTCATCATTATACAAAGTTTACGCCTTGTGACCATGCTTTCAATTAGGTAGTCAACCATCGTAGAACTAAGCAATCGCTATTCTTTTTGTAGGGCAGGTTCTTTTGTAGTCAGCTCAATGAGAGTGGCTGGAGGTGGGAAACGTAAAAATACAGCACGACCGAGAGCATCCCAAAGATTTTTAATGGGATTAAGGTCGGGCGAATATGCTAGCCACGCCATAGGCACAATTCCTTCACTCTCCAGGTAATCATCGACGATGCCAGCTCTCTGGGGACGTGCGTTATTGTCCATTAAAAGAAAAGTAGGGCCAACTGCTACAGCGTACAATCTCACAATGTGGTCTAGAACGTCATCTCGATACCGGACAGCCGTCACAGAACCCAGTTTGACGATGTGCAGGTCAGTGCGGTATCCTAATAAAATCTCTGCCCCACCATAATGCTTCCGCCTCGGAATGCGTGATGTTTGGTGATGTTTTGGGGCTTATTGCGCGTTCCTTTTTCACGCCATATCCTTATACGCTTCTCATCTGGCTGCAGAGCAAATCTTGACTCATCAGTAAGCATGATATTGCCCCAGTCAGACACAGTTCAATTGACAAAATCCCGGCACCAATTTAATCGTGCCCCTCTTGATTGGACGGATAGAAGAACACAAACTCGAGGTACCCGGGCATACAGTCCACTCATATGTAATCTTAGGCATACAATAGCTGCAAATATCGCCTTACCAATGGACGCTGTAACCCAGATGTCACATCATGTCATAGGTGTGTCATAGGTGTGTCATAGATGTCACACATTGGGAGGTCGCTCTCCAATTCCGCTTGGCTACAATAGCAATATATCGATCTTCCACGGGTTTGTAATCCTTGGGTGACCAACTGCAGGCATTTGGACAACTCTTTGTGTGGTTTGGAATTGTTTCCATAAACGTGAAATTACAGAATGATGAACGCCGAAGATAAGAGCAACATCTGTGATCGACTGTCCTGCTTCAATGCGCCCCACTGCACGCCAGCGCTCAGAATCTTTCATTCGTTTCCTGGAAGTCATAGAAACACGTATGTCTTCAAAACAAATTATACGAAAGTTTTAAATACTTTCTATCAGCAATTAAAATCAACTTCTGTAACCCTTTATAAAGCTGGCTTCTTATAAGACTGTCCTTTTTTGTATATTTCATGATATGAAAGCGTGATTGGCTGTTACTTAACATATTGGCATACTTCCATCTACCTTTGCAGCGATTTGCATCCTCTTCAATTCTGATTGACTTCAGGAAATTAGCATTTTCCTCTCCGTGCTTAACTTTTGGAAGTGAGTGTATACCAATATTAAGAAAATAGTTCAAAATGAATATTTCATTCAAAATAGAAAGATATCAAAGTACAAAATTTCAAAATGGACTTGCATTCATAATAACTTGCGCAAAGTAGCATAAAAAGTTGAATGGTAGTATATAGCCATTAATTCTAATACAATATACATTCTTAAAACATGAAAAAATGAATTAAAAAGGAATATAATTGGAATTTTAGTTTCATCAGACCCCAAATACATTGGAAGTACACATAAAGTATATTGTTTCATCTTCTCTTCAGCCATGAAAAAGAAAAATATTACGAATTTGTAGGTGCCAAAACACATAAAACAGCAATTAAGTTAGAAATATAAAAATAATTAAAAATAACAAGATAACATATAAAATCACTATTACAAAAATAAACATTTAATAATAGCCATAAATTATTTATTATATCACACAAATATGTATTGATGAAAAAATTGTCTAAATTTTCCGATGGAAAAACTTTAATAATCCTACAAAAATTTAGGAACCACTTAAGAGAATTCATAATCTTAAATATAATTTTATTTCCTTTCATATGTCGTAAAAGTTCCTGTATTCAAGAAAAGCAATTTAGAACAATCCTATAAAGTTAGGAAATAAAGATACAGTATCTGTTTCTAACATATCGAAAAACACTTAAATATTTCTTAAATCATTAGTTTTAGAGATAGTATGCTGTTAAAGAAGAATATGTCCAATATTTCTAAAGCAATGTCTGTCACGCATACTGTCAAATAGCGAAATAGTGCTAATTTAATAAAAATGATTGAGGCCGCGTAAAAGAAAAATTAATTAAATCACGTTTTCCATTAAATCTTCTTTTAAAAGTTTCGAATTACTCTTTAAATGTTGTCAGAACTTCTTTTACTATTTTATTTCGACAAAGCGATAGAAAATATGTAAATTAAATTTCTAAAATAAAAATAATTTCATTTTACGTTTTAACGAAAACAAATGGAGTAAAAATCCCTGATACATTATGAAATTTAAAATTATAACTTTATTCCGATAGTTCCCATTTCATAATATTTATGCGAAGTATGTATTGTTTTTTAATCGAATGCATTTCGCAAGTTACGGTCTGATGCAATGCAGTTAATTTTCGCAGATAAATTTCAGATAATCGTTGCAGAAAATTTTTGATAGTAGTGTTGTGTTGATAGTTGTGTTTACTTGAGACATATGTGATTCTGCAATCTGTATTGCAATTTGTACTAAATTGCGGAAACACTTTCTACAGAACTTTATCTTTCAATCTTTTTTTTAGTCCCGTGAAAGATAAAGAATACTTGTTTTAAAGAATCGAAAGTTAAACAATATTTCTTGTTAATGTATAGCGCTTTAAAACTTTGAAGTTTTTAAATTAAATCTATATCGACGTATAAATAATTCCTAATATAATATGCAATAGTTAATGCTATAATGGGAGACTAAAACACTGTTCAAGTGAGACAGAATAATATAGAAAAATAGAATTTTTTATTGTATTAGAAGATTTTTTATATGATTAGATAAAGGATTCTAAGTAGAATAAAAATTTAATTATTCAATAAAAAATACGTAGTGTTTCACACCCTTTTCAACCTGATTTTTGTTAAATGCATGAATATATTTTAATGATATTTCATTTAGTGTTCTATTACATTGTTGGAAACGCCATAACATTTCGGGAAAATTTTGAAGAATAATAAATCGATCGGGGAATTTCTATATAATATAAATTCCATATAGTATAGCACTACTTGGGGGAATATTCAAACACTTCTATCGCGACATCTTTAAATTTTACACAAAAGAGAACAATTCTGCTACATTTTCTTGAAATAAGTTTAATGAAAAAGTAGGAATAAATATCCGAGACCGAATTTGAATTTGATGCCGCATTATACTCACGGAATATGCTTTTCAAACCAGCTTCCCGTACAATAACAAAAACAATAAAAAATATTTGTTTTGGTTATCTGTACCTACACAATGCTTGTACCTAAACTTTTAGAATGCCTAGTATATTCAAAATCATTCCATCTGTATAGTGTATGTAATATTTTAATTTTTGTCTGTAATTACTAGTACATTTTCTTCAGTACATAAAATAACTAGCATATAAAATGTGTTATAAACATGAGTAATTTATTTGTTAAATGTTAGCACCTTAATTCGTTATATCATTTTAAATTTGTATTTAGAATCAATTAATTTTTGAATGGGGAATATCTTAGTCATTTTAGAATAACAGTGCAAGAACGAGTATTGCAGAAAATTAAAAGCAATGTGGCTCCATATGAACTGAAAATTTCTAAAATAATATTTCGTACATGTATCCTTTTTTATTGCTTCAAATAATGATTTTAGCAATATTTTTTATACTACATTAGTCCTTTAAATGCTTAATTTATTACTATTAGTGTACTTTTCGATTATTTGTGTCAATAAGATAATATTTCCATTTTAGTTACAAAATCATTAACATTCTTTGGTATCGGGCTGATTTTAATAATCGAAGCAATTTCCTGCCTATCACAGACGAAATTTTCATAGAAATAGCAATCATTCTAATCTTTGTATTCTATATCCATAAAAATATATTTAACAAAAGAAAATTCTCTAAAGACTTCAGAGATAACACTCACATTATTTGCCTACAAAAGAAGGCACGCTATGAGGCACTATCTCTCCGTCAACTTCAATTAGATGTAGAAGTTCTGTTATGTGAAAGATTTAATCAAGGTGGAAACTTTACTTGCTATTTGGAGAAGGTGTAGAAATATAATCTTTGACGTAAAAAGAGAGAAAATATGAGGAACAATGCTTAATAAAAAGGCTATGATTCCCAGATCGTCAAAAGAGAATGTAGTTTTTGTGATGACATTGTGTTAGAATTATATTTTATTATTATTATTACTAAATACATAAATAAAAAAACAGAACTTTTATAAGTTCAACATTTCGAAATTTTTCGAGAATTACTTTTTCTCTTTGTAAATACAGTAATATTTATTCAACAATTATTTTCCCAAAAGACCTGATTTCTATAGAAAAAAGTGATAAAACCAATTAAAAATATTGAATGCTACTGCATTCACACTACACCGTCTCCTGTTTTAATCTTTTGTAAAGAATTTAGAATTTCTAAATTTATTTAAAATTGATAGTACTGCGTTATTCGTATTAAAAGATTTATTTTATTTGCTATTCAAAATGTAAGATCTATTTTTTTTCCTGTGCTTTTCGTTAATAACAATCGCAGTGACGTTATCGTGATTTTTATTTTTGCAATATAACTACATAGCCACTTTACTGTGCAGCACTACGTTTATGACTATAGTTTCAAGCGTTCTGATTTTAATAGCACACTAACGTACTTTAATGTACACCCTGTATAGTAAGAAAAAGTAATGAAGTTAAAACTTCATGTTTTTGGCATTATTTTGTACTTAATGTATGTGGTAATATAATAAAAAAATCTCTTGAAAATTGTATCCTAGTTACATGAGTCTCAGTTACCCAACACTGGCGCCTTAGGTTTCTTTTTCATTACTTCATAAAATGTCTTTGTAAATATGAATTTATATACCAATGACTTCTTTAATGTGTCCTATATTGCTTCAAATGATGGGTTGTTCTTATATACATGTATAAAAATATTTAAAGTTTATGTTAGAAGAAAATTTTCCACGCAAATATTATAAATATTTTAAACCTTCGTTAAAGTAATTTATAAAACGAGTTTATATTTTCGAATGGAGAATCATATTGAACCTATTTTTAAACTCAGAAAATATTTTCGCGTACTTAAAAGTAATGTAAATTAAAACATTTTCAAAAGTCTCGGAAATATTTGTTTTACAAGAAGTTTGGTTACGAGTGTTGTACTAAAAGAAATAATTTTAAAAAATTTATACGGAGATCATCTATTTAGAGTATGTCGATTTAGAGGAGGTCCATAAAGTAATAAATCTCTTTCATATTTTAACAATTTTTCGCAGATCTTTCGAAATACTTTCCAACTTTTTTAGTACATAAATTATCCATTTATTCTGTATGTACTAGCGAAAATTTTCATTTTAATATTTTTGTAAATCTAAAGAACAAAGAATGATTTATTACTACTTTTAAACTTTTAATACTGATTTTATTTTTCAAGATTTACTTAAAGTGCGAGTTAATAACTGCAGACTAAGCAGGGGACGATTTATATACAAGGTGGTCATAATTAAATTTCCACTATATAAAGCGTCCTACAATGCAAACGGATGATCGGATTGCAAGAAAATTTCGTATATCGACTATAAATGAGATGCTCTCAAGGAATTTTGAAAAAAAATGTTTAGTTCCAAAATGTTCACCAAAGCGCGTCTTTTCCTGAAAAATACTAAACTTCACACTATTAATCACGATAATGGGACTACAGAGAAACCGCGGAGCGGGTAAATTTGTCCCGAGATGGGAAAGCATAAAAAAAATTCCCAATTTTTTTTGGTTATTTAAAAGATACTATTTTCTTATAATAAACAATATTGATTAGTATTCCTTTTATATTTTACACATACAGTCAGCAGAAATTATCAATATTTCAGAAAATATTTACATTTCATTATGAACGTCGAAAATACATTAAACAAATATTGAACATATTTTTTAAACATAAATAAATTTGGATTTAATAAACATTTATAAAAAATAGATTATCCCATTCAAATAAGTTTAGATACAAAGTCTAAGAATATTTTTTTAAATATAAAAATTACAAGTTACTAGATTTACTGATTTATCTAATCCAAGTTATTGTATGCATTACTTGAAAAACATGATTAATGATTTCGCACTTTTACCAAAAACGTGTGAGTGCATTATATTTTGAACAATTGTATTTAGTTTTATTTACATTTGTTTAATTGTGATAATAAAATATTTTATGCTTAGTTTGTGTTTTTCATCGTTTTCAGAGTTTCTTCTTGCACAAAAGACATTTTTTAGGGCTGTGGGGTGGTCCAGAAATAACAAACTGTTCTTTTACGTCTTCAACAAAGTCTTGATTTAATTGACGTATACTAATATAATAGATAGTATACAAATCGACGTATATGAGCTGTATTTCCTTTTACAGATTGGTATAAAATCCAAGCATTGATAGTAGCAAAATACAAAATATTATAAATTGCATTCACCGGCCTCTTATAAGGAGCTGACTTCCAGTCATCTGGGAAATAACACAGTTACATTGAATTTATTTGCGCTGTAGTAAACAAGTGTATTTAATTGTATTTAATATTTTTTAGAATTATCTAAACTGTCAACAGTTAGATGTAGACTGCTAAGCTACAAAACATTTTTACCGTTTTCTCCTTGTTAAACAGTTACGCCTATGTCTAATTTTGTTAGAAGAATAGCTGCATGCAATTCCTATTTTGACATTTTCTTAAAGACTAGTATTTCTCGTCTTTGGCATTTTACAGTTTCTATAAGGCCATTCTTTTTAATCAACATCCAAAAGTAACTGGAGAGTAATACGATACTGAATTTACCAGGTTTTTGTAGACACATACTGAGTAAATCTATTCACAGATTTTGAAAGAAATAAGCATTATCTACGCTTATGTTAGGTCCTTTTATAAAGTTAATCTTGCAGTTTTCTTGTCATCTTGTTTATTTCCAAGTGTGAATGCGCAAGTTATTGTTTATTTATTTTTCATATTTTCATGAGTATAAAGATCAAATTTTGTCACTTTTGTTCAAATTCATAATTTTTCTTTTTTATATCCGATTTTTTATCAGATAAATAGCACAAGCTTTTGTTCAATACTGATAAATTTTCATTTATATTCTAATGAAAAAGGTCCAATAAAATGAAGAGTATAAGCAAAATCGTCATCCCTTTCATTTTCATCGTTATAATTTAACTTCCTTCATTTACAGGCAAATATTCATCCTCAATCATTTGCATTCTCAAACTTTTTCAGATAATAGTTGCTAACATTCCGGAACTTCTTTGACTGTATTATTAAGACATCGAAAATCTTTTTATACTTTCAATAAATTCAGAATAAAAGCAACTTTAGTACTATTTCTAAATACTTGATGTAATTTTCCACTGGAATCATCCATTCTTCACATCAACAATATAAGGTCTTAATTGAAAATTTTCACTATCATCCCTTCCAATTCTGCCTATTAGAGGAATTAGGACTGAGACAGATATACTTTCTCATTATTTCCGAAAAAATGCATCTCTATTTTGTCATTTATGCGTAGAAACCTATTACGGGTCAAACTGACCCGCTTCGCGGTTCTAGGTATAAGTAGTTATAACTGAAAAACTATTTATGTTATTCGCTATTAAATGCGAAAAGTTGTTGTTTACCTTAAAATATTAAAAGTCAGAAAAGGAAACAGTTTTTCAATGAACACTTTTCACGCGACGAGAAATTAAACATCGGTTTGGGTCAAATTGACCCGCTCCGCGGTTCTAGTGTTAATACTTTTGTAAATCTAAAGAACAAAGACTGATTTGTTACTACTTTTAAATTTTTATTACTGGTATTAGTTTTCAAGATTTACTTTAAAGTTTGTGTAAACAGCTGCACACTAAGCACGGGATGATTTATATACAGGGTGGTTATAATTAAATTTTCTCTATATAAAGCGTCCTGCAATGCAAACGGATGATCGGATTGCAAGAAAATTTCGTATATCGACTATACATGAGATGCGCTCAAGGTATTTTGAAAAAAATATATTTAGTTTCACAATGTCAAACAGAGGGTGCTTTTTCTTGAAAAATACTAAATTTCACACAATAAATTACCAAAATGAAATATAGAAACATTATTAACAATTTAGAAAAAGAATTGCTAGTAATAAAATGTAAAATCGGAAAAAGTTCAGTTCTAGGAAACAAATGTTGAAATCTGCATGCTTGCGAAGAAATGCAAGCTTTATGCTGCAGAAAAAATAATCACAATTAGATTGATGTTGCGTGGTATGATCTTTTTAACTTATTCTACTTCTTTTAGAACACCTTGAATTTGAAAAGAGAAAGCAAAAGAATCTTGCTTTCGAATGGAACGATTTTTCATGGCAAAAATGCGACTTGTATTGCCAGTAATTGAAATGTGAAAATGGAGCATTGTTTTCTATAATGATTTAAAGTTATGTAAATATGTATTAAAAACTTTAAATATTTATTTTCTTCTCATTAAATGTTTAGTCAAAAAATATTCGACGCGAAGATTTACTTTGCTTCGATTTAATACCTGATGCGCATTTTCTTCTTGTTTATCGATTCTCGAGACCAGATAATTATTTTTAGAGTATTTTCAAAGCATTTTTTTAATTCACATATTCCAAAGAAAATTATCTACGAAATTTTAAAGTGACCTGATCCTGATATCTTGATTATTATTATTATTTCTTTATTATTTTTATTTTTTTTCTGCAAAACATGTCAGTGCATAAAAAGTTTTCACACGTTGTCATGTTTTATGTAGATGTTTAATGCTGTAATGATGATGGTACATTTATTTAATTGAACGTGCGTTATTTCATTTTTTTTTTTTAGAAAAACAAGGGGTTGCTTCTGGTGCAATTTCGTTTTTTTAAAGAAATGCGGCATAGATCAAAGTCTACTAAAATTATCCAGGCCATGATTAAGATATTTGAAGAGACGAAGAAATTAGGAATTCAACCTGGGACCATAAACCTGTTACACCGGTTTTTATTGATGAAGTCAAGACAGCTGTTGCCCGAAAATACAGATATAAAAATTTGGGGACAGTAGCGCACGTGCATTTTCTCGATGGGCAGACTAATCTTACAGCCCCTTCCGAAAACTGCTCAGAAACATAATGCACTGATTCCCATAGAAGATCTACCATACCCAAGAGTTTCTGACTATAGGGACATGTCAAAACATCTCTCATACACAATAGCTTTCCTTCGCCAGTGTATCAGCAAGCTCATTGCCAGCTATGCTGATGTGAGTGATGACACGAATATTACATATTTTTTACATGGTTTTGTGCATTTTAATGTACAGAATCATCTAAAATATTATTATTTTTCTATGATATTTTGTCGTGCCACGAATTGTCCTGATAAGTATAAAGTCAAACATAATCTTTACAATCCTGACGTTCTAGAAGATTTCGGCGAGTTTATTTTTAGTATTCGATATAATGTCAAGATATGAAATGATTTGGTCATTAATAGTCATATAGTGTAATTTCAAAGAAATGCTGAAATATCGATGTTTCATTCCTAGCATGAAGATCATACAATAAAATAGGCTAAATATAACAATGTGCTATACTTAAAAATGGTACGTGAATGGTCTGACCTAAATCAATGAGAAGAAGGGTTGATTAGATGTTTAAAGCTATCTTAATTTAATGTTTTTTGAACTCTTCATTAAACGCTATACATAACGAAGGGCTAAGGCTTGCATTTCTAAAATAAGAAAAAAAATATTCTGTAAAGCTTATATGAAGTAGTCTTGGAGAATGGAAACCGTCTAAAATTAATTCAACGATAATGCGAAAAATAGCTATAGAAGCACGAAAGCATTTAATGAAATATAAATTGGAAAGTTGATATGACATTTTATTTCATCTAAATACTAACAATAGCAAATGAATATAAAATATGGGTATTACGATAAAAGACAAAACTCAGCCTTAGGAAATATGCGTGCAAAATAAAATAACATTGTTCAAAACTCTGTATGAATGTATGTAGACAATCTTCACCAAATAGGATACATTGAAAATAAAATAAAATATGTAGAGTGTCACAAAACGTGGGTGCTTAAAACGGAATATTCCCACTGTTCTTTATATTTCATCTAAGCAGGTTCATTTATTGATAATTCGCATTTTCTTCAGTACATAAAAATACTAGCATATAAAATGCATTATAAACATGAGTAACTTATTTGTTAAATGTTAGAGCATCTTAATTCGTTAAATATATTTAATTCAAAAATCTTTAAAAATATCATTTTAAATTTGTATCTAGAATCAATTCAGTTTTGCATAGGGAATATCTTAGTCATTTTTAAATAAATATTCAAGAATGAGTATTGCAGAAATTTAAAAGCAATGTGGCTCCATATGAACTGAAAATTTCCACAATAAGTTTTCTTACATGGTTCCCCTATTTATTGCTTCAAATAGAGATGTTTAGCAATATTTTTTAATAATGCGTTAGTCTTTTAAATGATTACATTATTAGTATTAGTTTGCTTTTCAATTATTTGCGTCAACAAGATAATATTTCCATTTTATTTACAAAAACATTAACATTATTTTGTATATTTATAGGGCTGACTTTAATAATAGAAGTAATTTCCTGCCTATCACAGCCGAAATTTCCATAGAAAAAGCAATCATTCTAATATTTGTATTCTATGTTCATAAAAATATATTTAACAAAAGAAAATTCTCTAAAGACTTCACAGATAACACTCGCATTATTTTCCCACAAAAGAAGGCCCACTATGCGGCACTATCTCTCCGTCAACTTCAATTACATGTAAAAGCTCTATTATGTGAAAGATTTAATCAAGGTGGAAACTTTACTTGCTATTTGGAGAAGGTGTGGAAAGTAATCTTTGGCATAAAACAAGAGAAAATATGAGGAACAAAGCTTTACAAAAAGACTATAATGCCCAAATCGTCAAAAGAAAATGCAATTTTGTGATGATACTGTGTTAGAATTATATTTTACTATTATTCTTATTAAATACATTAAGAAAAAAAAAACAGAACTTCTATAAGTTCAACATTTCGAAATTGGTCGCGAATTCCTATTCTCTTTCTAAATACAGTAATATTTATTCAATAATTCTTTTCCCTAAAAACATGATTTCTGTGGAATAAAGTGATAAAACCATTTAAAAATATTGAATGCTACTGTATTCACAATACACTGAGTGTTTTGCCAAAAACTATTAAAAAAATTTTATCCAGATTTCATCTATTTAAAATATGTCAATTTAAAGTAGGTACATAAAATAATAAACTCTTTCAGATTTTAACAGTTTTTCGCAGACCTTACGAAATACTTTTCAACGTTTTAGTACATAAATTATCCATTAATCCTGCATGTACTAGCGATTATCACTTTAATACTTTTGTAAATCTAAAGAACAAAGACTGATTTATTACTACTTTTAAACTTTTATTATTGGTATTATTTTTCAAGATTTACTTTAAAGTGTGTGTAAATAGCTGCACACTAAGCAGGGGACAATTTATATACAGGGTGGTTATAATTAAATTTCCTCTATATAAAGCGTCCTACAGTGGAAACGGATGATCGGATTGCAAGAAAATTTGGTATATCGACTATACATGAGATGAGCTCAAGGAATTTTGAAAAACAATCTATTTAGTTCCAAAATGTTCACCAGAGTGCGTCTTTTCCCAAAAAATACTACATTTCTCACAATAATTGAAGAAAATGGGAATACAGAGACTATATTAACAACCTAGAAAAATAATTGCGAGTAATGAAATGTAAAATCGGAAAAAGCTGTCAGTTCTAGGAAACAAATGTCGAAATTTGCATGCTTGCGAAGAAATGCAAGCTTTATGCTGCAGGACAAATATTCACAATTAGATTGATGTTGCTCGGTATGATCTCTTTTAACTTTTCTACTTCTTTTAGAACACTTTTACTTTGAAAAGAGAAAGCAAAAAGAATGTTGCTTTCCAATGGAACGATTTGTCATGACAAAGATTCTACTTGTATTGCCAATAATTGAAATAAGAAAGTGGAGCATTGTTTTCTCAATAATGATTTAAAGTTATGTAAATATGTATTAAAAGCTTTAAATATTTATTTTCTTCTGATTAAATGTTTAGTTAAAAATATTCGACGCGAAGATTTACTTTGCTTCGATTTGATACTGATGCACATTTTCTTCTTGTTTATGGATTCTTGAGACTAGATAATTATTTTTAGAGTATCTTCAAAGCATTTTTTATGATTGACATATTCGGAAGAAAATTTACCTACGAAATTTTAAAGGATCTCACCCTGATATCTTGATTATTATTTTTTTTAATTGCAAAACATGTGAGGGTATAAAAAGTTTGCACACGTTGTTATGTTTTATGTAGATGTTTCCAACTGTAATGATGATGGTGCATTTATTTATTGAACGTACGTTGTCTGTTAAATTGTTTAACAAAAACAAGAGGTTGCTTCTGGTGCAATTCGTGAATTTCGTCTTTATAAAGAACTTACGGCATGTACTCAAGTCTGCTAAAATATCCGGGCCATGATTAAGATATTTGAACAGACGAAGAAACTAGGAGTTCAACCTAGGACCATAAACCTGTCAGACAAGTTCTTATTGATGCTGTCAAGACAGCTGTTGCCCGAAAACACAGATATAAAAGTTTGGGGACAGTAGCTCACGTGCATTTTCTGGACGGGCAGACTAATCTTACAGCCCCGTCCGAAAACCGCTATGAAACATAATGCACGAATACCCATACAAGATCTGCCATACTCAAGACTTGCTGACAACAGGGACGACAAAGATAGAGATGCGAAACATCTCTCATGCACAGTGGCTTTCCTTCGTCAGTGTACCAGATAGCTCAATGCCAGCTGTACTGATGTGAGCGATGACACAAATTTACATATTTATTTTACATCATTTCGTGCATTTTAATGTACATGGTCATCCCAAATATTATTATTTTTCTATGATTTTTTTTGTCGGCCGGTTAATTGTCCTCCTTGTGAAATGGATGTTGTTAATAAGTATGAGATCAAACATAATCTTTTCAATCCTGAACTTCCAGAAGATTCAGATGAGTATATTTTTAAATATTCGATATAATAGTGTTCGGTCATGTATTCTAATTTTAAAGAAATGCAAAAATATAGATGTTTCATTCCTGGCAGGAAGGTCAAACAATAAAATAGGCTATAAAAAATGGTACGTGAAAGGTCTAACCAAATCAATGTGAAGGAGGATTGATTAGATGTTCAAAGCTATCTTAATTTCGTGTTTTTTAAATTCTGTACTATACACATACATAACGAAAGGGTAAGACTTGTATTTCTAAAATAAACAAAAAATATTCTGTAAAGCTTCAGTAAAATAAGGTAGGGTTGAAGAATGGAAACCGTCAAAATTTGATAAAACGATTATGGTAAAAACACCTATAGATGCACGAAAGCATTTAATGAAATACAAATTGGAAAGTTGATAGGACATTTTTTTTCATTTAAATACTAACAATAGCTGATGAATATGAAAAATGGAAAATACCAGAAAAGTCAAAATTCAGCCATAGGAAATAAGTGTCATGCCTTAGGAAATATGTGCAAATTAAGATAACATTGTCCAAAACTAAGCAGACAATCTTCACCAAATAGGATACAATGAAATGGAGAAAATATATGGTGAGTGTCTCAAAATGTGAGTGCTTAAAAAGGAATACGCCCATTGCTCTTTATATTTCATCTAAGCAGGTTTATTCATGCATAATTTTTTCACAAATATTTTTTAATAACCATCACAAACTATTTTAAATAACTAATAAATAATTAATAAATCATGTAGAATAAAAATGGCTGAATTTTTAGATGCATTCATTCTTATATAATTATGTATCATCTATACTCGTTCAGCTCACCCGCGCGTCTGTCTATCTGCCTGTATATTCCTCCGTCCTCCAGTCCGCATATAAAAACGCAAAAACTACCCAACTCAATTATTTGAAATGTAAAATGTACAATTGTTGTATAATTTTGTCGAATCATTTCAAATTTTATGAAAATCGGGTATATAATTTAGTTACAGGGACAATCAAGTCTTTCCGTTAGATTACGGTCAATGTGGCAAAATAGTTTCAAGTGCATTTTAATGATGCAGTACTCTGTCAAACGTAATACAATTGAGATGCATCTATGAAGTATGAATAAAAATTATATATTTTGGAAAATCTGTGGTGCAAAGAATATTTGTTATTAATTTACAGGGCCATACAAATGTATTCTACATAATGGTATAGAGAGAAATATTGTTTGGGTCGCGTTTTAATTATATGAAAATATTTCACGTTTCATGAAATTAATATACATTGCTGTGGTTTATTACAATGCACTTCCTTATAATAAAAAGCCGATAGTATTTACAGTGACACTCAAAGATTTCGGATAGTATACTGTATTTGTAGTACTGTGTACTAAACTTATCTTCAAATTTATGGTCACAAAGATGAAATCTTAGCAAACTAATGTACAATAAACTTTGTTGTCACGAAATTGAACACAGAGGTATATTACAATGAGAGAAAAATGAAGTAACATAACAATATGGAAAAGATTTTAAATGTTAATTAAGATACGGAGTATATACAAAAAATGTTAAATCATGAATAAGAGGTAAATCATTTATCTCGGGAAAAGTATGTCGAAAATGCAGTGTGACCACCGTACAAGGCTGTAGAAACTTCACTACGAGTTTACTGTTTATGAGGATGTCAGTATTTTTTTTGTTGCAACAAAACTCATTCTTCAAAAAGTGCTCTATTTAAATCCTTGTGAGTCCTTTTTTGTGAGGAGGGGGTTTTACATTGTGCAATGGCTCTTTTAAAAATAGACTTTTGACTCATCCTTCTGAAATCAGCGTTTATATTAATGAGAAATTTCCATTCTAATAAAATAATTTATATTATAAAGCACTATTTATAACATAATATTATATTACTGTATTCGATTATATCCATTGCAGAGAAGTGTTTCTAATTTCTTATTATTTTTCACAATGTTGGAACTCCCATATTATTAAAACGGAGAAAAAAAAACCTATTGGTATTTTTAGTTAAATGTCATTTTATAAAATTTTTCGTTTACAACGTAATTTTTTATTTTTGCTTATTTTAAAGAAAACCAATACAAATAAATTTCCCAAAAATTCTTACTTGAAATTTATTTCTTTAAATATATTTTGTAAGCTTTTTAAATATGGAAACCAGTTTCAAAAACAGAGTACTTGGCTCTCTGATATGCAAATGAATCTACACTAGAGCTATCAGTATGTACTTCTCAAAAGCTTTAGAAACTAAATTCATCTTTGAAGTGTATATTTTTGAAAGAATAAAATCAATATTCTTCTGGAATAGAATGCATTTTCTGAACTTTCAAAATAAGTGTACATATCGAGAAACAGATAATAGCATAAAGTTTGAAATGGATAATTTTGAGAAAACTTTTGAAGTTTCGAAGAATTAAATACGTATTATATTGATTTTTGCAGAAAATTGGTATTGCAGACAAAACACTTTACATTTCAAAGAGAGTTTATTTAGAAAGAAAATATTGTTCTTATGTTACATTTACATTTATAAAAGAGTTTACTTACATATAAAAATTACTTTTATCAAGTGTAATGAACTTATATATATTTTTTTTTACAATTTAAAGTTATTTACATTATTACAGAAATTATTGGCTGTTTTATGAGTATAAAAAAGCATATAATACTAAAAATTGGGAATTTTTTTTATACCTCAAATACTATAAGAATAAACTTTTTTACCAAAAATAAAACCGACTTCAAAAGCTACTGAAAAATAAAAAAAAAATTTTCACAAAATAGTTAATAAAAGTTTTAATAAAGAGCATTGTATTTACAATGCGTATTGATATGTACATTAATTTGATTTTTAGGAGTCGGTGCAGACAAGCCAAGTCTAATATAGTTATTTAATTAACATAAATCCAAATATCTACGAGCACTTTAAAAAATATATATGAATTCACGGTGAAAGTATTGACAGCAAAGTAGCCGAACTTTTACCGTTCCGTTAGTAGATTTTCCGTTTTAGAAAATAAAAGAAGGGAAAACTCCGTTTGAAAAAGGTAACTTTCCGTTACAAGGTTTGATTTTTAATGATAATAATTTAAATTAAATTTTAAAATTAGTGACCCAAACAATCGTCAAAGAATTCTAATTTTCCGAGTTACCATATTATTTAATTTAGTTTAACTTATTTTTAATTAATTAATATTGTATAATTTACTTGAAACCGCCCTGAGGATCGAACTCGAGATCTTTTGACAGCGGTATAAGACCTTATTGATTCATCCAAAGCTGCTGATTCCCGCCTCTACGAAGTATGTATGAAAAAACTACGAATGTATGAAAAAAAATTATTCATTTTTTTACAAAATTAATGTTATAGACAATTTTTTGAAATTGTCACACACAATGTTTTTTTGGGGGAAAGGCTAATTAGTTAAAAGATTTTTAATAAGAAATATGAGAAAAATAAACAGAAAAAAAAACTAAAAGGGCCTTTTTGTGTTGTCATTATTTTATGGCGTTAGGGGGATTCGAACCCAGAATCTGCGCTCGCAGGTGCTTAGTGGCATGGTGCTTTGACCACTCGGCCTCGTAGATGGCCAGGTAACTGAGTGTCTCCTTTTTTTTTTATTACCTTCATTTTCGATATTTTCAAGAAATGCCGTGGTCTTTTCAGATTTTTAACGGAAAATGCCCTTTTGTTTTGAAAAAAGAATTTTTCTGTGAAATTCAGGAAAAATATATCCGTGAATTTCAGACTTTTTTTTAACAGTGAGTGCTTTTGTGATTTATTATTTAGTTAAAAAAATGTATTTTACCATTTTTTAAATATTTCATCTAATATTATAAATGTGTATTATCAAGTGAGATTATCAACTATAATTATGTTAGCTAAATTAAGTGTTAAGTGAAAATAAGTATGTTTATACAGCATACTATGTAATCCAGGATTATAAACCAGAAATATTCCAGATTTACGGACAATTTTTTTACATTAAATACATATCAATCGTGTAGTTTTCAAAAAAGTGATTTGCATTGACTGTACACCTTTAGAACATTGAAATAATGTTTGTTCCTCAATGTATAATCTTTATTTACCTTTTAAATAATTTTTAATCCTGTAAAAGAAGCTTACATTGTAGCTTCAGTAACTTACAACCATGTCTGTACATGGTTGTATGTACAAACATTAAAATATATGTATGTACAGACATTGAAATATATGTATTCAATATTTGAAATGTAAATAAGAACATAAATGTAAAGTGTTGTTTTCTTATTTCAGTTTTTTTTCGTAATAAACTCCTATTTGTAAAAATCACAAATAAAAACCGTTTTTTATCATACTGTTTTAAGTGTAAGCAATTCATATTTATTTTTATTTTTTTACTATGCTTTTACGGATTACATTTTCTTCAAGAAAACTCTCATATATCTGAAGTAAAACTTTATCGTAAACGTGATAATCAGTGTAATGAGAAGAGAAAATTGAGTGCTACCTCAGAATATAAAAGATTGGATGTAGGAGAAATTCCAATTTAGTAAACTATTTTCTTACACTTTCGAAACAAATTTAGATTATTGAAATAAGCATTTGAAATTTTTAACGAAATTATACTTTCAAAAAGTTTTAAATTTCAGATTTACATTATCTATTTTTATGAATTTTGTAAATTAGAATGAACATTTCTGGGTCAGAATAACTTCTTCAGAATATATTTTGCGATCTATTTACATTTTCCAGACATAGATAACTGTTAGAAGCCTGATTTTGGATATAAAAGGTACTTTTGTAAGTATTATAAGAAAATATATTCTAGTAATTGAAGTAACTATCTAAATGTTTTTATAAATCAGCTTATGGGTGTATTTTCATTATAAATTGTACAATATTTGACGGTTTACAGGAAAATGTAAATTTCTTCTATTGAAAAGAAAAAACAAATTAATGACCACCTGCAAAAATATATCTTTAGAGAAATATATATGTATATATTATGCAATTGTATGTAAATCCGATTATCATCAACTGCTTACATCCAGTATTTCTTCTAATAACTCTTTCTAAAAAACGAATGATGGCATAATTGTAAACAATCGCAAAATTAGAGGTTATTATGAATTATTAGACATTAACTCTACAAAATGTAATTATTCCTATCTAGATCTTATCCCCAATTTCCATAAGAATCCAATTAAATTTAGAACAGTTACAATTAGTTGAAATACTTGTAATAATACAGCTAATTAGCTTGTATTAAAAATTCTTAATCAAATATATACAATAGCCATTGATAATACTCATTGTATAAAATGAACTAGTCAATATTTTTAAAAATCTTAAAGTATAAACAATTTTACAATACATGATTTCAAAGATCTTTTTAATAATATAGATTTATTAGATCTACATAATATAATAACTTCTTTATTTAAAAAATATCAACATGATTTGAATAAATCGATAAATATCGATACTGGTTATTTTAATACTTTAACAAATTTCATTATCTGTAACAATTTTATATTGAAAGATAACACAATTTAACTACAAAAAGTCGATATACAACAAGGTTGCTAATCTAGTTTATCTAGTTTATTATCAGACTTATGCTTCTACCATTACTAGCAAGGTTTCTATATCTAAAGTTTGCGCCATTTCACCCCCTTGCCAATAGGGACCGACTCTCTGCTTGATGTTACTGCGAGTGCAAAGAGGAGCTTCTTAAATGACTTTGAATTAGAAACATGCTATTTTTAATTTTAAAAATATCAGTGGAAATTTTTGTGTATGAAGAAATTTAATGATTAAAAAATATTCTTTATACATAGAAGAAACATCACATCTAAAATGTAACTATTATCTGTTTTTAACTTTTTGAAATTTAATTGTTAAATTTGCTCTGTTTACAAAAAAATTCGCTCTCGACTCAATATATAAAAGTTGATTTACGTTAAAAGAATGTAAAATAGAAATTTTTATAAGTAAAAATACCTACAAAAGCATCATATTTGATTTTTAGATGTCTACAGTTAATGTTTTGTTAATAATTCTTAAAATAATTTATTCATAATCAATTTAAATTCTGAGATAATTCTAATGATATTATTATTTCGATATATTTTTCGTAAAGAACTATTTCATAAAAAAAAAAAAAAAATGTTTAAAAAATAATTTAGGCTTCACCCTCCTTCACAGGTCAGTTTCAGTTTTGCGTAATTAGTACAAAAGCAAATGACATAGGAACTATCATAAGTACATAGCTGAATTTATAATATTTAAAAAATATATATTTATACCATATAGTTATAGTATTTTTTAAAATAAAATTCAAAACTCAGAGTTATAATTTTTATAAACAAAATGATAATTGAAAATAACATTTTAATGTTACATAATCATAATTAATGCAAATGTACACACCTAAGTGAAAGAAATTAAAATTAATATCTAATCGAAAGAGAATTTAATGAAACAATATTTTTCACATTCCAGTATCATATTTAAATTTTGGAATTATATAACTTTTCATCTTTATAAAATTTATCTTTATCTTCGTCAGATTCCATATAAGCATTTGATGCGATTGAATATCACATTGAAAATTTTTGTCGAAAAAATCTTAACACTAGCAGAATTTATAAAAGATGCTTAAAATACCAATAAAAATTTTAATTATTAAATTAACGAGTTCTTAAAATTGAAAGATTTGCATACTAAAAAATAAAATAAAATAAAATATTTTTTTTATTTTAATTTTAATTTTAATTTCAGAGTCATATACTTTCGAAAGAGCTATTTAAAATTACATTTTAATGATGAATTATCAAAAAATTATACAAAAAATATATAATAATTAATGCATTTTAGGTTTTTACCCACAAAATGTACTTTAATTTCAAGAAAAAGATTTCATTAGAATATGCGTTTTTTCATACTGCTTAAAATTTGTCGAGTTTTTTAATAGATGGTAATTATTTTCATTAGTATTATTGCATATGTTATTATTTATATTTACATTATTTATATCACTATTACTTTCAATGACTTTATTTAAAATACTCAATTAATTAAAAATGACAGAAACAAATTCTAAAATTTCAACATTGTTCCGTATTTACATGCAGTAATCCATTTTTTTAAAAAATCAGATTTCTTCAGTAATGTGTGATGCGAAACAATTTTCGTTTTATTCGAACTATAACTACCTGTTGCAATAGCATAAATACTGGGCATTTTTAAACAAAGCAGTACAAATACGCAATTTTAAAACTTTTGTAAATAATATTTCATGGCGAAATCAGAAATATCTGCCCAATAATGTTTAGGGAAAGAGATTGAAAGTTGCTCTATAGGTACTATCGTCAGTGTCAAAGAAAATCACAATAAATATTTATCCCCCACCACACACATTTACAATGATCAGCTAAAGGTAACAAGCAATAAAACTTTATCTTAGCACAATAATTGTAACAATAATAACACACAGCTGTTTCATTTAAAGGGAAAAAATCCTCTATAATCGCTTTATTCTTCGAAAAAAAAAATATATTTACTTGTAAAAAACGCTGTGTTTTGAAGAAATGTGTCTTGCTCTGGCCAAAAACAAAAAGTTTTTTGAGCCGAAATTCGATTTTAAATGAAAAAAAAGGATATTTTCTGTTGCGAGAATTCCTTCTTGCACTCGCAGTAACGTCATAAACAGGGAAACCTTGATACCAAAACTAGAGGGAAATGTAACCCCCCCCCCCTGATTTCTAGCAGCCTTCGCCCGCTACGCTAGTCAGTTTTTCTAATTAAACCTTAAATCAAACGAATTATTATCTGTGAAATCAATCATGCACTTGTTCTGTCAATACAATGATTCAAGCTTTTAGACATCACAATTTTACATCAGGCGCCTTTTTTTTCAAATTAAATATGAAACACATAAAAGAACATTTCAAAAATAGTCCATGTAGTTACAGATTGAGTGCGATGATTGTTTTTCTTAATAATTATTTGCGTTAATCAGATGCTGATGGAAATGCATTAAAAAATTATTCTATCAGTTATGTAAGTTAAAAATTTAGCAATTTCATTCACGGAAATAAAGAACATCACAAGTTTTTACATTTATTACATTTAGTCGTAACGTAACTTTATATTATACACTCTAAATAAAAAAGAATGACTATTTACTCCTCCGGAGTGAATACTCACTCTATCGCAGAGTCAAAATATGGCCAACCTCTTTAGAGTGACTATTCACTATGAGCAAAAGTGGAATAGTTGAGAAGAAGAAGTCTATTTGATTAGTCTATGTCTCTGAAAGAGTGATACTCACTCCTGAGAAGTTAATATTCACTCTAAACAGGGGTCAATAATCACTCTTTCTGAAAAGTGACTATTCACTTTTGCTAGAGAATTGCATTTTTTCATTCGTGGTAGAATTGAGTAGTCACTCTTACGGAAGAGTGGATGAATTTCTGGAAGACGGTAACATTTTTTTAAGGGACATTGTACATTTTCAACATTTTTTTTTATTTTTTAAAATATGGTTGAAATGCTGAACTCACTGCATTTTAATATTCAACTAAAAGTGAATTTTGAAGAGAAAAATTTTAACTGCGTATGTAATTAAAAAAAATTTTAAAAGTTTAAAAAAATTGCATTTTTTGTTTGCAGTTGTTTTAAAAAAGATTCTCAAATATGTATTACACAAGACTGCGCTTGGATTTTTAGATACATCTAGTATTACATTTAATATAATTTTTTTGCTGGTATATCTATATATTGTAAAAAAACGAAAGGAGTGCGTTTTTTTTAGTTGGGCATTTTAAAAGAAGCATATCTTTTATAGCATACAATGAAAATAAATACAAACATGGTAAAGATTGGAATAAAATACATTATTGACAATGTTTATTTAATTCATGTTATGTAACATTAATTGAGTTTTTTAAGGGAAAACCTAATTAAAGTTACTACGAAATAAATTAGATTATTTGTAGAAATAAACTATTTTATTCTAATCTTTCCCTTTGTGTTTGCTTTCACTGGTGGCCCCATAAATATAAGATAGTTTTAAAATGCCCATAAGCGGAAGTGATTAAATAGTTTTAAAATTTTAAACAGTCAGTATTTTTTTTCAGATGCCCATTCAGTTTTACGTATTATTTTAAAAATTCCGTAATGCAATTTTTTTTAATGTATAATTAACATCTTTTTTGTTGAAAAACAGATATTAATGCAACCTGTATTCATAAAACGGCATGGAAAGTCATATTTAATTTCAATTTTTTATGCCCGTATTTAGGGTACATGTGCCAGTCATGGACACTCTTAAGGTTTCTGTCCCTGCCGGCGAAGACACTCACGAGCTAATGCTAATCCTATGGGGAGGGACGCTTTTAATACCTCGTTTGCATTTCGACATTTTATTTTTAGTTTATTTTTTATTTTTTTATTTTTATTTATTTTTATTTTTGCATTAGATAGCTAAAGTTCATCTCTACATCTTTTTTTTTTTTTTTTTTTTTTTTTTTTTTACTTTTTTGATTTTGGTCGCAGATATTTTTTATAACGTTACCTTTACTTTTACTTTCAAATCCGGTACCAAAAATGAAAGTGTTATTCTAAAAAATATCTGCTGCCAAAATTGAAAAATTAAAAGTAAACAAATGTTTAAGGCATAAAATATATTTTAAATGACTTCTGTAACTTAAGTGTTTTTATTTAAATTGTGAACAATTAAGCCCATTAAGCCTTCTTTGACTCTGCCATTAAATAATATTATCGACCTCATGAGTGGTTTGATTGCCAGATTATAAAATAGCCAAAACATAGCTTCATTTTTAAATAATAATAATAAAAGAAATTAATAAAATATTGAAATTTTATTAATCACATTCATATAACTATTTACAAAACTTTTGGTGTCATTACATTTTGATAAGTATAATTTAAAAATCATATTTGATTATTTAAATTTTCTTTTAAGTCAATATATTTTATGCACTATAAACATTCCCCAAAATTGCATTTTAGCAATGTCTATGTGAGGTGTATATTACTGGAAAATAACTATTTAAATATAAACTTTAAAATTGAAACATTATTTTCCACTTTCTGATTGGTTTAATTACGAATATCAACAATAGTGCAAAATTATAAAATATGCAAGGGGAGAGTTACGAAAAAAATACTAAAAGCTACATTCTTATTGGTTATTTTTTTATAAACCGAAAACAGTCAGGGGAGTTTATTACTGACTTTGAAAAACATTTGTAATATAAAAAGGATTTATTTATCTCTTTTAAAAATATTTCATTTTATATGAGTCATACTACGAACTTTTAAAATTACTAAAGCAGATTTATCAATTAACTTCAGACATAAAAAGTACTTTGTTTCAATGCTTAAATATCATGTTTTATTTTTGAATGTCTAGAATTACATATGTCACAAAAAAGAAAAAAGTTTACAACAGATTGAAATTTTATGACGGAATAAAATTCATTATATTAAACAATTTTTATTAAAAAATTCTATTTGAATCACGCATTAAACTTCAAAAAGAAAAAAAAAGTGAATACATTAAGATAAAACAGAATCACAATAATACAATCATGTATGTGCTAATTGATGTTTATATTGAATAAAGAATAAATTGAAATGTTTCTGTGTTAGCATTTTTTTTCTCTAGGAGATAAAATAGAATAGCTTGACATAGCAAATGATTTTCTGCATAACGTGAAACTGAACTCAATATTCACGAATTTTTGGGAACAAATATTAAAATTAAACATAACTTACCTTGATAAATAATAATCTTTGTTTTAGAAATAAAAATCCCTTGTTTGGTAAATAGTAACATGTACTGTAACCTCTTTGTTATTGAGTATTAATGAAGTATTATAACTTTTTGCTGAATTATTTTTTTCCATTGTGATTCCCGAAGAAAACATTTAAGATAGTATTTAGATTATTTCATAGCATACATATCAAAGCATATAATTCAAAGATCGAAATTTAAAATACGTTCGAATATTATTAATAAAAATGAAATGAACGAAGATCCCCATATTTGTACCGAGGAAACAAAAGATTAATTTTAAAATGGCGGAAACATTCTTCTTATCAGGAAAGGAAGTGCAAGACATTTCTCATTGGCTGATGCGTCACTCTTGTCGGCAGAGTAAGTATTGACTCTTTCGAAAAATTAGCTGCTGACTCTTAAAAGGAGTGCGTTTTAATACCAAATAATTAATTTTCCAGGTTATATTATGAAAGAGAGTTTTTCAAAAATAAAAATTGACATATTTTGGTGTTTTAATTATTTTACTCCATATTTTGTTTCAAAGTTTAACCGATTTTTTTTAAAGTTTATAATGCTGGACTTTCACTCTCGTTAGCGGAGTGAGATGTTTCACTCTCGACAATGGACTGAGATTTTTCACTCCTTTTTAGTCTGGGAAATTACACTCTTTAAGGAGTGTATTTTTAAAAAGTGCACTCAAAAACAGTGAAAATGTTTGTCACTCTTACAAAGAGTGAACTTTTCACTTCTTCCACTTTTAGAGTGTAAAGCACAAATTTGTCTATCGTAACGCACATGTCATTTTGATATTGACAACAGTAGATGCTAAATTTCTCATTTATTGATTTTTTTTAAATTTCTAAACATAATTATTTTCAGTTTTTACACTGTCAAGTTGAGAAAAAAATGTGCTTACAAATCCAATTTATTTCAAAACTGTATTACAAATTATTTTAAAACAGTATATCTATTTTTTTAAAAAGGTAACTCAATTTATTTTTTTTTTATTGTTTTTAAAATATATTTGAAGCGTTATTATTTTTTTTATCTCTCTCTCATGCAAATGAGTCTAAAATGTAAATCGATTTAAACTTAATTTAACCTAAGTAGCCCAAAATGGGTTTCCGACTTATATTCCATATGGAAGGACTTTATATACGAGACCTCATATAATCAAAATATATAAATAAAATAGAAATTTAACCGCCATGTGATTGAACTACGGACTTATATGATTAAAATGATAATTAAAAAAGACTTTTTTAAGTAAAAAAATTTTTGATGCTTTTTATGACTATGAACTTATACTAAAGTATCGTTTTTAATGTATTTAAAAAATTTATTTTGAATGCGAAATTGGTAATTTTCAATAAATGTGTTTCTCATGATGTAGTAGACAATTAAAAACATATTAATATAAAAGCTTGTATTCTGTTATTTGTACAACACGGGATGTCTACTTTGGATCCCCTAATATCTACAAAATCTTTAATCTCGCATTTAAAAAGAATAAAATACTTTTACAAAAACGGATTAAAAGATCAAACAAGGTAATTCTTATTTCATGTTGTTATGGCGATGAACTAGTAAAAAGCCTTGTAAAATTGGAGTATAAGGATTATTTTTACCCTGCATATTTCATTTTATCAGCTGCTTCTGTAGTCGTTAACCAAGAGTGGAACGATAAACGGAACCATTATATAAATCTGGTAGCTGTTTTGCTCTAATTCCTGCGTTGAATTATATAAAGGGAAGGTAGTTTGGAAATGGAACAGAACATTAACTTTTTCTACAGAAATAAGTATAAATAAGAAAATATGTTTGCTTGGTAAATATTTGTTTTACAAAGAAAAATAGCTCAGTAACTTGAAAAAGAATTCAAATAACTATATTTAATTAAATACTGACAATCTTGCACAAACTAGAACTATTTAACGTATTTTTAAATCTTAAATTTATAGAAAAATGTATTAGTAACTTTTGTTATAATAATTTTACTTGAAATTTAACAGATGAGTAGATGTTTACGAAGGATTTTTTAATATTCCTAATCTATGGGTTATTATTGCAGATATTTTTTGGTATCATATGAAATCACTTTTACTTTTTATAACACAATATTTAAATATTTGTATATATCTAACAGACTGTTTTGTAAGAAAACATTAATGGAAGCGACATCTGCTTAAGGAATTTTTTTTTTTGTTCCGTAATATATACATGAAACAAATTTATCAGCAAGCATTTTTTAAATACATGAACATTTTTAGATTTTTTGATTATCTTAATTTATTCAAAAAAGCATAAAGCGCAGTCTGCTATGCTTATTAATTAAGCTAACTATAATGAGAATCTACGGACCATTCTTACTTATAGATATCACTGGCACATTATGTGTAATACGTTGTAGATATTGTCGAAACGTTGTAGATGTCTTGGAAGAAATATATTGGAATAACAATGCCATATTTTGACAAATACATGACATCTTTTGACTCATTTTGGTACATCTGCGTAAAACATATAAAATCTCATATTTGGTATCAGCTAAATCCTTTGCAATTTATAAAAGTTCACAATTTTTAAATTCGTAGTATACAAAAAAAGGATTTTTTACGATAGTTTAGTACTCAAAATGGTAATAATTAAAATGACAATAAACATAGGTTATGGCAACTAATTTTGATTAATATATATCAGTGATACTTGATATGTATGTTTCGTTGACCTTTCATAAGATATTTCTGCAGTAATCATGCCAATTTTCGAATAATTAAAAATATTGTTTACAAAATATTTTGTCACTATAGCATAGAATTTCTGGATATCCTTCAGTCAGATGATCACCATTTCTTTAATTACTAATGTATGTATTTAAAGATTACTATTTAGCTATATTAAACCTAAACCTGTTTTTATAAGACACACGAATAATCCCATTCTACAGTGCTGAATTATGTTTTCTTTATCGTTGAACCCAAAGCTCTATACAGCATATGTCCTGTCTGGAAGTCAGTCGAATACAGAACGCTTGATGTTTACTTAGTGAGATATCTTAATACCTTTTTATCGATATCCAAAGGGATTAAATGTTGAATGAATGTTGTTCAATCGGTACTCGAACTCATTAACCTGATGGGTAATTGCAAGAAGTGCGAACCACTACGCCACTGATCCTCCCACTTTATTAATGAAACTATTTTGTAAGACCGTTATATAGACAATTATGCAAATTCTGAAAGATGTTTTAGGTCAAATAATAGTGGAACTCTTAGAGTTATAAAATGAGGGGCAAAGAGCAAAGGAGAGGAATTTAATGTTATAATATTTTCCTGAAAATTTTTTTCTTGCTTTTATTGACAGAATGTATATTTCTGTTATTCACTGAAAAATTCGTATGCAATATTTATCATTTGATAAACTGTAAATTAAGATTCACTACGTAGTTTAGAATCCTAGTTTTATTAGCTTTAGGCTGAGCAAAAATCTGAAAACCTTCGAGAAACTAGGCAGATGTCTGCACAGTCTATGCTTTTGATTTTTCTCATGAGCAATTGTGGGTGTTGGGCAGCCATATAATACATTATACAAAAAAGCAGTATTATAGATAAGAAGAAGTATCAATCATTAAATATTTTGCCCATATATTTCATATAAAATAATATTGTAGTAAAGGCATTGGCGTTCGATTTTCGAGTCTTCATGGGATATAAATATGGCAGTGGTTCTTATGTTCTTCCTAAATTTTATCCCTCCATACTACAAACAAATTTTATTGAGATTCAAATCATCAGCGAATGGTTTTGTAACACATTATTACGGGGAATACATTTTAATATATCCAATGACAACGAGAAAACGAAAGGACAAAATTTGCTATCAAACTAATGTACCATCGTATCATTGCACAAATCAATCTTACAATCATATTTTGGGATGATCTATGGATGATTTTCGTATCAAATATTTTTTATGTTTGGTTGTGATAGTATATTAAATAAACTGATTGAAAACTTTATAAATATGTTAAGATTATCGTGAGAAAGCTTTAAAATGCGTACTGTTGAAAAAGTTCACTCTTGTGTAAATTCTTCTGTTTCATCATGCTGTAGAACAGATGGTAATGATTACTCCTCCTATGATTCAAGGAATTTAAATCTTAAGTATATACAAAAAGATGCTCATATTGCATAAAAACTATTTAACAGTCATATTGAGTTTAACAAAAACATTCCAGTGTGAATAAACTTCAAAAAGGGATTGATGAAGGTAAGTTTAAATGTAAAGGCTACATTCATACTTAGAAAAATATTTTATATTGATTACCACAATACATCATAAAATCATAATTTTGTATCATAAAATGTAACTACCAAAAAAGGGAAAATTTGTTGTCAATTGGTAACAAATGATTATTGCAAACTATAAAAAAACGTTATGATGGTCATTCATTTTATTTTAAAAAAATAAGAATTTCATTTTTTTTTCATTATATTAAATCACTATTAAAACAAATAGTACTTTTTACATTTGTTGTGCTTTTATTTCATAAAATATTTTAATTTTTAGAATGTATATGAAGTATAGTTAATTCAGTGCTAATATAATTATTGCATTCGTGTGATTTATTACTAATGCACTGCAATTAATCTCTAAATGCAGCTCATATTTTTGGTTATTCTCAAAGAAGTATGTTGATAAAAAATATCACTATTAATATTTTTTCTCAATTAATGAAACTATTTTATAAAGTACATTAAATAAACATTTTATAAAAGAGTAATAAAACTCGTGTAATGGATTTATCATACAGAAATTATATTTTTTCTTGTAAATACTAAGTATTTTATTCAGCACTTTCATGATAGTTTATGCAAAGCAATGATCTTTAACAAATAACTATTAGCAATACTAATGGCTATAAACAGCAATTAAGCTCTGAGAATTCTCATTTTATCTGGTTATAACATCAGAGTACACACTGATAAGGAAAGATGACTTTCTGTCCTAATGAAGTGACACTTAAAGATAAATGACAGTGAAAATTAGCGCATAACATTCCAACAATATCCCATGTCATCACAGGTATTGACTTTTAGAGTGACTAATTTAAAAGTGCTGTTAAATGTAATGGGTAATTTGAAGTTACGACCACACCGCCCATTTCAATTTTGTAAAATCCCATGAAGAACTATAAATGAAATTAAATATCAGATTACATTAAAAAAATAAAATATCGTGTTAAAATTCTGACTGTTTCTTTTTTATATAAGTTTTGTTGATTTTAGAATGAATAAAAAACTGAAATTACTATTAAGTAAATCATGTACGAGAAAAAAAAACGAATAATCATGATGTAATTCATGGAAAACAATTTTAAAAAAATGATAATTAAAAAATAAAAAAGATATATACACTTTTAATTTTTTAAATATCAGATAAAAATAGCGTTGAACAGTCTTAAAATTGCAACATGTTGAAATGGAATAATATTTTTATTTAATTTGAAAAGTTCAATTTTCACGTTTCTGTCAGCTTTGCTGTAGGTGATTTCTAATATGAAAATTAAAATACTCAAACATACTTAATATATTTTTATTTTTATGTTCTGTACAATTTGAAAATAAAAGATAAAAACACTCTCCCAAGAGCAATATTGATTTCTAAAAATTAAATTATAACGAATTTATTATTTGGCGTCTTTCACATTAGTGATATTTTTTTAATTTAGTACACACTGTAAAACATTTGTGGAAACGTTACTCCATAGAATTGGTGTAAAAATGGTGGCAAATGCTGCCTCTAGTTTCATGGAGTAATTGTTTTCACATATGCAATGGTGTAATTTAAACATATATTACTGGTGTAACATGACAATGTTACACCGGTTTTAACGGTTAAAATACTCCATAAAACTGGAGGCAGCAATGCTGCCACCAATTTTACGGAGTAACGTTTCCACAAATGTTTCTCAGTGCATTTTCATGTATTTAATAAATGAATGAGTTAGAGTTATTTTTATTTTCGAATTGTACATAACATAAAAGTATAAATAGATTAAATATGTTTGAACATTTTAATTTTTGTATTAGAAATCACCTAAAGCAAAACTGAAAGAAAAGTGAAAATTATTCTTTAGAAAGAAATTAAATAAAAATATTATTTCATTTCAACATGTTGCAATTTAAAGACATTTTAAAGTTATACCTATCCATCTGGCATTCAAAAAAGTAAAAGAGTACATATTTTTTTAGTATGTACAGTTATTTTTTATTTACTACAGAATATGCCTTAGCTAAATATTGTCTACTCAGTGTAGAGTAATGTACTTAGAGCTCAGAAAATGTGACTCTATAGTTATGCATATTATTATTGATAAATTAGTTCACATAATCAATACCCTCTGTATCATTTTTAATTTGTCATTCTTTTATCAAATACAGTAATTGTTGTTATTACAATTAACTGCATATTGCATTTGAAATTTAATAAAATCGCATTAGTTTTTTTTTTTTTTTTAATAATTATAAATAGTTAGGGGCATATTTCCTACATGCATTTAAAAATAATTATTTAATCTAACATTCACGTTTTATCTGATATTATTTATATAAATTCAATGAACATTTCATAAAAACTAGCCTTAAAATAGAAACGAACACCAAAAATATTTCATATTTTTTAAATGATTATTTTGTTGAGAAATGCTCATGCTAACAAGGAAGGTCTCCTTACTAAGCAAACTCAGAATATGTTAAAAAAGTGCTAGTTGTACTACTTAAGTATGTAATATTAAAAATCAATAAAATATACATTTTGCAGAGGAATTTCAGTCAAAAATCTGAAAAAAAAACTATTTTTGATTTTTCTGGCGCGCGAACATATAAAAGCACCACTTGATATGGCGAGCAAATTTTTTCTTCGCCAAAAGGAAACGACTTCAACACTAGAACCACGGGAAAATTTTCTTCAAAATATTTCGCTTCAGAGTTATTATATAATACTACTTAACTTCCTTATTTGAATTATTTTTGTGGTGGTTGTACTTATTTTATTTTATAAAGAGTTTTCTGGTTCGAATATTTTCATCATATTTTCATTTGATATGAGTCATAATGACCCGCCACCGTGGTTCTAGTGTTAATGCATCTGAAAATTTCTTGTTAATTGTCGCTCAGAATCCTTCATTATTCCCACCAGTTACATTTTATTGTAAAGATTACTTTATTTAATGAAAGCATTTTCGTGATTCAATTACAATTTTTTTCTGTTTTAAAAACTAATGACAATAGATTAAAAATTAAGCCAAGTATTCTCGTCGCGAAGAGCTTAAAAAGTATTCGACATAAAAGCGCATTTTTTGAAATTCTGTTTTATTGACTACTGGCAATGAATCGCCAATTAAACGAAAATGTTATTATTTTTTACACACTCTATCGTGGTTCCGCCAAAATTTCTTTTATAAATAAATATATCCATATAAGAAGAACAATCAATAATTTTTCTCAAATTTTATGCCCGTATTGAGACTTTCCTTGTAATTCATATGAATACCAAAAAAAATACGCTCCAAAAAATATTTCCCTCTCATTTTGAAATTTTACCACAATGATGATACAAATACTTTTGACAGAAAATAAATTGAGAAAACAAAAAATAATTTTACTGAACAGTGTTGAACATTTGATCAGCATCGAAGAGTTTCCAAGCTGCCATCCGTTTAACATGATGTCTAATATTTATATGCTTTATAATATCGTGAACCACTGGAAAAAGAGAAAGTACTGTAATAAAATACTTAGTAATTAAATGAAAATTTAAAAAAAAAGAATAAAAAGACTGTTTTAAATTAAGATAAAGAATTAAAATTACGTGTGAAGTCTTTAAACTTAAGTCAATAAATTTAGTAAGAAGAAATATAAAGTTTATGTATAGTAGAAGTTATAAAATCTACTTTTGAAAAAGAAAGAGGTGTAAAAAATAAGTACAAGTTATATTGTACCAATATTTTATACTTGTATTATTATTATTTAAAAAAAAACGAATTTTGCATCTCTTAAATCAGAAATTCCAGAATATTTCATCTTTTAAACTGTAACTTCATACAGTCCATTTAAGAACAAATATATACTCCCCTTCATTAGCAGATTATTTATAATAAAAAATGATGTTTTTTATCATTTTAATCATCATACAATTTTGTGCTAAATGACTCATAATAATGTTTTCGTTTTAAATAAGATTTCGTTCCTTATTAATTCATTTGCATACGGTTTCGTCTGGATATAAAATACGAAACAGAAAAACCTAAAAAAACTACACACTTTTACTTGCTGGTATGATACATAACTATTGTAAATAGCCAAAAATATGTGATTGTGTTTCAAAAAGAAAAATTGTTATTTTATTAAATATTTATTAAATATTTGCGTCCCCAATTTAAAAAATATACTTTCATATTTGAAATGAAGGCATTGATGCGACTCTAAGGACATTTTTTATGTATAAACGTTTTATATCAATGACTATCAATTGAAAAAAATACTTTATTCCATCATCTACTATGCTTCTTTTCTTGCTTCATTTATAATTGCCTCTGTTTATAACCTTTCAATTTTACCAAATACATTGTCATTTACTCGATGATTATAACCATTGATAATTTATAATGTTGCCTGCTTGCATTCTGCATCTTCATAGGGGCCCTGCACCTAGTGTGATTGGTATACCTATAACATGATGGGTTTGGTTAGTCATTGGGTTATACCACATGCACATCTCTAGTTCGGATCAACGGTGATTTGAACGCAGATCATTACATTTCTGAAATAATATGTTCAGTGGTTGTGCCCGCTCTTCGAGGCCTACTATATGTTACCTTCCAACAAGATAATTTAAGACCACCTGTTGCAAGAGGTGATCTGACCTTCCTCAACCCGCAGGGTATTCGATTTTTATCTTGATCCTCATGGTTTTCAGATCTGTCACCCATTGAAAGCATGTGATCATGTATTGCCGAGAGACTGACACGGTTTTTTGCCGGTTGCTGAAGTGTCTCATAGACATGAAGCAGCGTTGAATTAATTGCTCATTTCTGTCATGCAAGCACAGTTCCACAACCATTCCTAACCGAATGAGGGATGTTTTATTTTCCATGGTGAGGCAGCTTTTTCTACTAATTTCGCACTTCTGTAAACCCCCAAAATACTTACAAATTTAATAAATTTGTTTTCATGTCATACTGCTTAAATACAATTAATATATATTACAATTAATATATTTTTGTAATTTCTGTATTCATGATGTTGTTATATTTTTTATGACTAGCAGTGTATTTAAAACAGGATTAATAATTTTTTGTTAGCACACTCAAAACCTATAGGCCACGATAAAGGACATTACAAAAACTGTTAGAAATTAGTCAATACTGATATTACTTGTTCAAATCGTACTGCTGGTTATCAGAATGTATAAGGAATTAGTAATTTTTCAGAAGTTAATTCCTCATCATTTGTGTTTCTAGTTTGTCTGTTGTCTACTGATCACGCCACTGGGGCGACTTAAAAATGTACGTAATTGTTTTTAAATCTGTAACTACTGTTTACTCTTGAAAAGTTACTTACTTTATAACATATATAAATATTGTGATGCGAATAACCAATATGTTAAAGAAAACAAAGTTCGTGAAATTTAATTAAAAAAACACTTTTTAGAATTTTAAGTAGGAAGAATAAAATCAATATATGGCTGAAATCAGTATTCTTCCCGTACACTAAACAAATTTCGAAAAATTACAAATCACAAGAATTGAATCAAACAGTAGAAACATTTAGAAACATTTATTTCAATTTCACGCTTCGTGTTTTATAAAAGCGCTGTGATTTTTCTTCTAAAAGAATTTTCTCTGGACAATATTCGATTTTCAAGGCATATTTAAGTATTTTAATTTTTTTAATGATGACGAAAATATATTTCAGCATCGATTATATTGTACTTTTGTTTAACAGTGTGAATATTTGAATACTATCCTATAGAAAATTTTATAATGTAATCGATCGAAAAATATTCAAAATATATTATAGACATTCATAGTGTATCAGTGTAAGCAACGCGTAAACTTAAAGTAATCAGCTTAAACATATTTTATTACATACACATAATATTACATTTGGCACATGTTAAAAACTCAAATTAGTAATGTGTAAATATTTAATTTATAGAGAAGAGTTTGGCACAATTTTGGCACTGCTTCTTCTGTTACTGGCTGTGATTAAATAAAATGAAATTATTAAACAAATGAACTCTTGAAGGATTTTTCAACATTTGAAAAATATGAATTCATGTTTAATTTGAAAAAAGTAAAATTTAATTTGCTTAAACAGAGAAGGTATTTCTACGGGAAAAACCCCTTTGTTTAGCTTTTTGACCAAACCTGAGACCTGAGCTTTTTGACCAAACCTGTTAAATTGGCTGTGATGACTGAAGAATTTGGTGAGAAAAAAAAAATAAGTGTAGTTTTTAGACCCTGTAAGTGTTCAAGGGGACTCAATGGTTACTTGTCATTGTAATAAAAACTTGCAAAAATGTCGAATTTTACATTGTTATTACAAAATACGCCTTTTGTTGACCATTCTCTTTAATTTTTGGTACGACATTATCAATAATAAAGAAAATATACACAATTCATAAATATGAAATTTATTACCATTTGTGTGTAAGTGGAGATTTTACCTGATTTTTTTCAGTTCGTAAGTTTTTTCTTAATATTCATATTAATGTAAATACTAAGGGTTTCATAATAACCAAGCAAATTGTTTGATTTTATTAAAAAAGCCTTTAGACCCTGTTTGTGATAGATATCGGATTTTTTGCATGTTTGTGGCTTTTACTTTAAATTATAAACTTAAAAACATGCTACTTCCTTTGTTTTATCATATACATTTGCTAATTATATTTGTCTGCTGATGAATTAATCAAAATGCGATATTCAGACTTATAAAATGTAATTTGTACAAAGCATAAAATAATCTCTTTCGAAAAAAGAAAAATGTAAAACTGAAGAAGGGATATTAAAATTGTCAAATTTTTTTAAAAATCCAAAAAGCGTGTCTTTATCAAACTATAGCTACATTGAAAATTTAACACTTTCAAAGGTATCTAGTGTGACTATGATTTATTAAAAAATTGACCTTAGTAAAAAAGTATATAACATAGGTTACATTTCCCCGGTTACTGAAGTGACACATAAACATAAAGCAGCACAGAATGAATTTCTAATTTCTGTAATCCAATCACAGTTCCACAACCATTCCTAACCGAGTAAGGGATGTTTTAGGTTCCAGGTAGGGGGGTGGGGTGGTAGCTGTTTGTACTAATTTCGCACTTCTGTAAACTCCCAAGCTACTTACAAATTTAATCAATTTGTTTTCATGTCACACTGTTTACGTAGAATTAATATATTTTTTGTAATTTCTGTATTCATGATATTGCTACAATTTTATGACCAGCAGTGTATTTAAAACAGGATTAACAAACATTAGCACACTCAAAACCTATGGGCCACGATAAAGGGCATTACAAAAACCGTTACAAATTAGTTAACACTGAGATCACATCGAGTTCGAATCGTACTGACGGTTATCTGAATGCATGATGAATTAATAATTTTTCAGAAATTAATTTATCATCATTTGTGTTTCTAGTTTGTTAGTTGATATAAGAAAGAAAAATATATCATCGATTTGTTTTCAGGAACTTGCTGATTTTGCTTCTTCAAACATATGAAATTTTTGTAGTAGCGAGTAGCACTCTTGCTATTATTAGAAAAATCTTTATAAAGCATAAAAACATAAGTTTCACGCTTTCTATTTGTACCCTTAAATTAAAAATATCTTTAATTTGTTTCCCCCCTCCAAAATGACAATTTCTGCTAAATTGCCATATATATATATGTGCATATATATACATAACTTTGATGCAGCCATCTCCCATAGACAAAATAAATGTTATTTCATTATTTTTCCATTTCTTGTTCAATTTCAGTGACCATATTGGCTTAATTCATGGCACATAATGAAAAATGTTATGTTTTTATGCATGTGTTAATATGATGAAGGGTGCAGTAAAAGGTTAAATGTGGAGATCATCGTTGTTTTGATGTCTTCGACATTCTTAAATCTTGTTCAAATAGTTTTTGTGCCAAAATTTGCCGATCACCAGGGAATTTACTCACCAAAGAACTGAAAATTTCCACGGAGGTGCCCTTTTAAATGTTCATTTCTTTGGAGAGCATTCGAATAGTTAATCGATCCGAAAATCACCAGCTTACAAACTTTTTCAATAGTTTTGGCGTGCGCTCTGAATTCGGCTATAGAGTGTGAGCTTCATCTTCGAAATATCTGCGTCCGGCCCGGAAACGGTTAAACCAATCAAAAATAGATGACAAACATAATGCTTCTTTTCGGCACATTTGTTTGAACTTTTCGTGAATTTTCGAACCAGTTTAGTTTTATTTCAAGAAGAAATTCTGTCCCACATTGATCTTGACATTAAAAAATAATGTCTACATTTTAACACGTATTTTAAAGTTAACTATTTTCTTCTGCAGGGATCCGACTTCATTGGATGTGCACGTATAAACGAAATTCGAAGTATAATCATTACCGTTTATTCTTAATTTCCTGTTCTCGTACTGGTGCGTGAGTCATGAAATTTAACTATCGCACCTTGTATGTATTCAATGAATTAAAATATATAATCGCTTATTATTACAGATATGGGCTTGGTGAACATGTATGTACTGGAAACGTAATCAGCTTAAAATAGACGAAATACATACAATTGGGTTCTAATTTATTACACAGCTATAAAAAATAATAATTCAATACATTGAACACAAAAGTTTTGCAATTAAATAAAAGAAATAACAAAGATTTGGCGTCAGAAAAAAAAAATATTGTTTTTGTTAACATGATAAATAGAATTTTACTTTAGCAATGACATTTTGGGGCATAATTTGTTTCTTTTACAGTCTTTATTCTATTTACAATTTATATCAATCAGAGATTAAAGAAAAATATTAGACACAAAAACATTCCAATAATTATTATTGAATAAATTAATCCTGTGACTACGGGCCAAAAAATGCGCATAAAGTATAAATTTTAAATTGTATAAACACAATTTTGAATTCAACATAAATACCATTTCTTTACAGTCAATTTTCTCTATTTTTCCTACATCTCTTTACGTAAAATGTATTATTTTCAGAAGTACGAGGGCTTTATGATAAGTACATGGCCTTGACAAGTGACATACATTTTTATGTAAAAAGTGTCCCTTTTTTTTAACATAACATAATTTTCGTTTAATTCACTTAATTCATCGTTTTTCTATTCTTTTTTATCCCCTTAAAAAAATATGATTTCTCTAACCCATGAAAATAGATGATTTTTCAGCAATAATCTCATCGTTAGGCACATTTTTTTTCGCTGAGCCATTTTTTTAAAATTTGGAAATAGAAAATAATTGATAAATTCGATGAATGCAGCAGCAGTTTGTATCTTAATTCAGAGAATTTTGCCATGACGACGGCATACGTGTTTTCTTTCACAACGTGATTGAAACAATCCAATAAGTTGACATAATAATCTCCATTTATCGTTTAGCTTTTATCAATATAATTGACGGGAATAATGCCGTCTGCATTCCAAAACACTGTAGACATGACACTGTTTGCAGATAAAATCACCTTACCCTTTTTGGTGTAGGTTGGTTACAAAAAATCCAATTTTAGATTGTTCTTTATTTTCTGCTATAGTGTGGCGAATCCATATTCGTAATTACTTCTGAATCGATACCAAAAAAAACATTTGGATTTCGCTTAACTTCGCCAAACATGCTTTTGAAATTAACACATGAGTATGGTTAATGTCAATAGTGAGAAATTGTGCTAACCATTGTGCGGATTGTTTTTCATTTCTGAATGAATTTCTTAAATATTTTACACCCATTAAGTTGAGATTTCACAGTCGTGATAATCTCGCGCAATTTCACTATCCAAGCGTTTATTACAATATCATGGATTTTTTCTTTCATCTCTGATGTCGTAACCTCAACTGGACGACCTGGACATTTTTCATCAAAAATATTTGTACGGCCGCGTTTGAAATCAATTGTGCAATATTTTATGGTTGATAACGAAGGTACAAAGCATCATAAACATTTCCGAGTTCCACTTTAATTTCAACATTTGGTGTTTTTTTAATCGCTGCTTAGTATTCAAACTTTTCCATTGTTGAAATATCACCAACGTTGTTATAATCTACTCGCAAACTAATTCATTTTCTAACTAGGCAAATGGTTTTGATGACTTTCACATCAAACCTGTCCACAAAACTTACTTTTGCGAAATAAATAATTTTTAAATTCTTATAGCACAATTTTAGGTCAGATACTTATCATACTGACTTTGTTGATATACATACATTTATTATCAGAAATGATACAAAATGAGAATAAAATCAATTTAAATATTCACATTTTCAAAATTAATAATTTCAATATTAATTTATGCATGCCTATTTTTAAATAAAATTAATATATGCAATCTTATGTTTATGAATACAAATTTAAATCTAATTCATACACAATGAAAATTCATATAATTGAATATATTGAAAAATATCATTATTTCTAATATGTCAAACAATCAAAGAAAATAAATGTAAGAAATTTTCAGCCACAGAGTTTTTAGTGTTATTTTATCATTTTCTGAATTCCTGTATCTTTAATTAAATTGAAAAAAATTCCGGAAAGATAAAAAAGACGAGATGCATTTTTGCTGATAAAATTTATGCGTGATGGACCCAAAACGGCCTTATTATTCTTTCCTTTTTTAATAACATTCCTTTTTTATTTCGAAAAAAAAGCATCAGAAATGGTGCTATCGTGTATAAAGGACAGACACCCCTCTTGCGCATATAAAAACTATCTCGTCCTTAAACCACTTAAGCGATGCCTCGTTAATTGTAATTAGTTTCCACTTTGCGTAATTAGCCGTTAACTGATAATTGTATACAAATGACTGAAGGCAAAATATATAATACATTTATTTGTTAAAATCTCTTGTCAAGAAAGGAACATTTACATTTTATAATACATTTATCTGCATTAAATATAAAAAGAAATGAAAAATGCTTAAAAGTTATTTCATTTATTCAAAATTACAAATATTTTTCATATGATAAATATCAACATTACAGATATTTTAATTTAATATGTACGAATAGTATCAAGCAAAATACAGAAATATACACAAGAATCTGTAAAATTATTTTTTGAAAAATTAATTTCTTTTTTTTCTGTTTATGACTGTTTTTTGACGAATTAAATTCTAAAAAAGCTGTTGGGGATCTTAAAGAAGAGAGATTTAGAAGAGTTAATATTTTTCTTTGGACAATAAAAAAAGCTTAAAAAAATAACATTGTAAAAGGAAATATTTTGTACAATAAAATAAAATAAAATAAAATAAAGCATAATTCATGTTTCTTACTTTTAGGTTACGCTTCATGTGGTTACGCAGAAATGGGGATTTTCCAAAAAGAAAATGAAATTCAATCAAATACGTTAGCTGTAAAAATTTCCGTTTTTAACTACGAAGAAATATACATTTTTTATCACTGATTAGTTATTTGTGTATAATGCATTTTTAAATTATACATATGGAAACGTGAAAAAATGAATCAGAAAATTCATACTTAAAATAGATGTAAGAATTTTTTTAAATCACTTTTATTATCCTATTGAAAATATAAGTTCAAGAAATTTAAAACAAGGTTTTCACAGGATTTTTACAAGCACATGTGATATCATAAAAAAAGTCACATTCGCATGTAAAAACCCTGTAACAAACATTCAAAATTAATAAATTATTATAAAAAAATATGTTTACTCATTTTCTTTTTATATTGAGCATAAGAAATAGCAAAAGTATACCATGTTAGTGAAAATTACTTCACACTATGTAAAATATTTTTGAAAAATCGTTCATGAAAAATATTTCAATCTCTTGCCATATTTAAGTTGTTTTAAAACGTATAATCAAAATATAATAAAAGTTAATCAAAAAATTCTAATTAAACTGCGTAAATAAGGTACATTCTTCAGAACACACGCAGAAATTTTAAATAAATTCGGAATACCTTTCATATAAGTAAAAAAGTAACAAAGTAGCAGTACACAATTCTGACCGAACAAATTAAGTTTATAGCCCCCAATTAGCTTAAAAATAAATTTTCATGCAATTCGCACGATAAGTTTTCGAGAAATTAATTATTTTAAAACAAGCATATTTTAGGGGCTGTATCAAAATTAAAGTTTGGAAATGGATTGTTGACCCAGAGAATTCTCTTCTTGATCAAGGCATCTAAGGCATTGTATGTTGCAACTGTGTTGAAACTGTATGTTGCAATTCATATTTTTTTCGTATAATTTTTTCATAGTTCATAACTGGTATTTTAAAGTTATAAAAAAAAATGCATATCCAACGTATTTATGTTTGGGTATTTTAATATTATTCCTAAGTAAAAAAAAATATCGCATTAGGTATACGATTTTGAGAGAGAGTTATAACGATATAAAAATGTAATTTAACGTTAGAAGCACAAGATTTAAAATGTTTATAATCCAAAACGTATCATTCAAATGACTTGAAATTGTCTAGGCATAGTTTGAACCAAATATATGAAATAACTTGTTAAAATTGGGTATTGCCATCGAAAAAAATGAAGTTTGAGTTTGTTTTAATATGTAGATGGCCTTCTAAGCAAATTTTATATACATTATTAAAAAGTAGACTTTATTTTCAGTTGGTCAGAACTAATTACTTTCATCTATGGTAATTTGTGGAGGAGTGAATGGGAGATGTTTACTTTTTCCACAATTGTACATGAAACATGCTAGATTAATTAAATTTGTTTATTTTTTTACCCTGCCAATCAGTGAAAATCATCTGCAATATTGTGTATTCTAACTGAATCCCCGTTGGAGTCTCAAGAGTCTTATTGGCTGCTTAGCCGGGCAAGTTAGCAACATGTCACACATAATTTTTTTTTTCTGTATCTATAAAACATAAATGCATGATTTTTTTAAATAAAATAAACAAATTAACATCCTTTTCTTCTTGAATATATATATTTTTAATATTCTATATTGTTATTCAGTGTAATTTCATTTATATTTAATTTTGATGAAAAATCTAAAATTACTTTTTCACTTGCATCCACTGTGTGTAAGATTGTTTCAAAACATTTGGTTTAAGAGCCACCAAAGGTATTGGTAATGATTAACAATTACTTTATCTTGGACGTGTACTTCATTGATAAGGAATTTATTTATTCACTTTAGATTTAAATTATAAAGTTTAAAAAAACATTTTTCTCAATTTAACGTAGATAAATAAACAAATTTATTAAAAATTAACCATATGTTGAAAAAAACTTTAATTTTACATCATTTTCATTACTTTTAGGGGATCTTAAACTATTAATTTTGCAGCAATCTTGCGCGCAGTAGATGAAAGTCAAAAGTTAATTTTAAATTATTATCAAAATTAAATATTAAAAAATAATAAAATTTCAATATAGGATATTTTAAAAATATTTTAATTAGAAGATACATTATTTTGTCTATATTAATTTTTTTTATAAAATTATATTTTATATTGACTGAGAGCGAAAATAAATAAATGTGACATTCTGCTAAATTGCACAACTAGTTTGAAAGTAAGACTCATGAGAGCAAATAAATGTTTTTGCATTTCTTTCCATCATAAAACTTTTCCATTGCAAATGGAAGCTCTTAGACCTATGCAAATTCTGATATTGAAATGTTCTCTTTTTTTTAATTCTAGCATTATCTCTGCTATATTGAAATTTCTATTGTTATCTGTTCAATTTGTTCCATTTGAGCGTTTCATAATAAATTCAATTCTAAAAACAAAGTTTTTTACACAAATACATTTTATTCACAAATTTTTCTTATCTTTAATGCTACCTTATATTTTCAATAATAATTTTTTAAAAGTTTTAACTTCAGTAATTAATCAACAAATAAACAGTTTTGAGAAAAACTTTCATATAATGCCTTTATTTTTTCTTCTTTTACAGAATTTTAAATCTTTTATTAACCGTTTTTAAAAATAAAAATTTTGCCATATTAAATTAGAAAAATGCTTGGATTAAATAATAGAAAATGTATAATAAAAATTTACTGGTTAGAATAATAAATGATGATTTCAAATCATTTGCCCATACCACGTACGAGAAAATCATAATTGGCAAAATCACATCACCTGTATGACGTACGTCATATCACGAACGTGGTAAAAAGAAAATGCGAGTTGCAAAAAAAAAAAAAAAAAAAAAAAAAAAAAAAAAAAAAAAACAATAAAGAAAAGCTTTTATTTTTTTCAAAATTTATGTTCAAAAATTAATTAGTTTTAATTTGTTTTATAATGCAAGGAATGTTTAGTAAATTCAAATAAATATACATTGTATGCATAAAATGCATAAAACATTGAAACATATTTTTCCATTATTCTTATAAAAAATCATTCTATGAAAAATATATTTAATAGGCAGAAAGTACTTACTGTATTTCCATTACTTTTTTCAAGCCATAAGTTATTCTATCCATGATATAGCTCGCTTTTTACAAGCTATTATTACGATATCATAAATTTTATTTCTATATTATGTAGATATAATCTCATTAAAATTTTATTATGATCTGCGTAACTTGACAACTTGCGTTGCACTAAAAAATTCATTTACTGAAAAGCTAAATTATAGTTTTTGTTAAGCAGGACTGTAGATTATAAAATTATAGGGTATGTGGGGTCATAGTCTTATGAAAAATATTTTTAGTTATTCATCTATAAATTTTTATGAAGATATGACACATTATATGAAAATATATACACGTTCTTTTATTATTTGGCAGATGTAATGCTAGAAATTTTCATATCAATCATGTATAACATATATATGTGTAACACATCAAAATATATCATTTAATTATTTATGATTCAGTCAAAAGAGAAATAATTTAGCACGGCGTCATCAAGCCGTAATCGACTGAAACTAAAAATTAATTATACAGTATGAAAACTGAATAAATTTCCTAGTCTTTTATTACTTGTTAGGTACTTTCGTAATTGCATAAATACGTAACACCTATAGTCGTCTTTCAGTCCGTGCGTCAGTCCGCATAAAACACAGCAAAAACTACCCACTTAATCGCTTGAAATTTAATATGCATAATTGTTGCATAATTTTGTCGTGTCATTTCAAATTTTAAGATAATCGGATGTATAATTTATTTACAGGACCGCACAAAAGTATTCCATTACGTATTAATAGGGGAAGCATTGTTTGGGGTGCATTTTAATAAATATTAAATTAAAATTGATATATGTTTCTGAGGTTTACTACAAGTTATTTCCGGTATAATAAGAAGCAGATATTTTCATTTTTTTATGTTTCGTTATAGTGCGAATTCGTTATAGTCATCTCCTGTGCTTGATATTTAATTTATGACTTTTTTTCATACGATTATAATAATTATGTTAAATATGTATTTTCGTGAGCACCATAAATACTACTATTGGGGATATTTATTTCAATTTAAGTGATAAGATACGGATGGTTAAAACTCTATTTGCTTTACAAATGATATGATTAAATTTAAAATATAGAAATACATTGTCTAACTTTATGCTCCAGCCTAACAGAAATATAAATAAACATAATTTTTATCGCACAGTTTTTTATTGAGATTAACAAATCTAATGTCAGATATATCTTTTGATTGCAATTCAAGTATAAGTTACAAATTAGGATCATTTAATTATTAAAAAATCATTTAATCATTATTTAATGATCAAATGATTTTTATTATTTAATGTAAAAAGAGCGTTGTTTAAGCTATATCTTAAATTAAGAGCTAGATACAATTAGGAAAATAACAATGGAAAATGCTATTCCATCCCGCTTTATTAAAAGTAATCATAAAAAAGTTTGAAGCGAAAGATTATGCAAAAAGAAGCACAGTTCCAGGGTAAAGAATTGCACTTTGAAAATAAGCGCAAACAAATATAAAAATAGTAGCTTCATTTATACATACTGATGGCTGTCATGTAAGGTTGAAAATGTTTTATGCAATTTAAGGTATTTTAAGTAAATATATGTTATAAGGTCGCACATGAAAATTAATTTTCAGGTGAAAGTAATTTTAAGTATATTTTAACATTGTAAGTTTAGTGTGATTACAAACAGAAACGGAGTAACAAAGTGAAATCGGAAAACAAAAACAATTTAAAACGAATGAAAAAAAGTGATATTCAGTGATGAATCTTTACTGTATTACTTAATTTTTTATGTCAAAATCCTAAATAACTGAAAATAAACAATACTGATAGGTAAGAATCAATTGTGCTCTATAATGATAACTATTGACATGATGTATGAATTATTGACCTCTGTCATTGCAAATGCTTCATTGGAAGATATTGATTTGATTGTACGCGATAATATTTCAAGAAAGTATTTTAAGAAAATTAATTTTTATCTGACGTTAAATGTGGATTTAAAAAGTTTAACCAATATATATATTTGTTTGTCTTAAAGAGAAATAGATGAAGACAAAAAAGAAATAATAGTCCAGTGTTTGAAGGACTCCTTGCAGAAGATGAGGTAATAGACATTATGGATGAACATTCATTGATTGCAAGTTTTGAACACTGTGCCCTTGCATCAAGCCACAGAAAAATAAGAATAATAAGCAATTTTCCAGGTTGATGTTATTAATATTTTTTTACTCAATTATTGACTATCATCGATTAGATTGTTTTTCTTTTTTAGGAGCGCGTCTTATACTATGGCACATCCAAAACATCTCTTGCTAGTGGGGTTCTATGAATGAAATTACTCATGACCAAAGCAAGATTACGGCATAGGCTACGTTGCATCATGAAATTATCACTAATCATCAATAAGAATAATCACAATAATTAAAGACCATTTGTTTTGTTTAAAAAAATACTTTATCAAAATAGTTTGATTAGTCAGGATATTACTTTCTTTGCCTATTAATTTTCAAGTGTGCTTTTAAATGTCATAAATCATCCAACATCAGACATTTTCTATATCATTGGAAAAAATTCATTTTCCAATATTTCGATATCTACTTAGATTTCAAAGATTGCAGATATTGATTTTCCAAAATTCATTTTACATTATACATAAAACGAAACATTTTTAGCTTTTGTGTTCTTTTGTGAAGATTTGACTTTTCCATTTTATTGATTATTGGACTGCTCTACTTTATCATCTATCTTATAAAGTAAGAATATAATTATTTTTTGAAAAATATAATTAATTTAAATCGCTGGATATAAATTATAAGTCTGTTTCTTTTTAAATGTGTGCAATGCACATCTAAAAATTTTTTTAAAGGGCGGGGACATTTCGTCATCTGAGAATAACAAAGTTCTATCTGTATTTTTGAAAAAAATGACTATCGATATAGATAGGTTCTGTTTGTATCGATGCATTTTTGCATCAAAATGATGCTAAATGTAATTTACACATGACCTTACAATCATAATATGACATTATTTTAATCCAGAAATGCCTTCATAGATATAATTAGAACCTTTCTATATTAAGTCTGTTTTTTTCAAAAACGTATAGAGAACCTTATTATTCTCAGGTTACAATTAGTTATTAATACATAAGAAAACATTTTTCTTTTTTATTCCTACAATTTTAACAAGGAGTCCGGGACGCAATAATCTTGAAATTTACTAAAAACATTTTATTACATAACAAATTTCTTTGTTTTTTCTCTGCTTAAAATGACATTTAAACCATGTTTCTATATTAATTATAACATAAAATACTATTTTTTCCCTGTTATTATTATTTTTTGCAAAATTTAACTTTTAAGCAACGGTTGTAGAGAAAAAGTCTTCTTGCAAAAATGTGATTTTCTTCATGATGAAAATTTTCACGATTTTTGCCATTTGAATGGTTATAAGCCAAGGACTGTTAAACATAAATGATTCAAACTTAAAACATCTCTTTTTTAATTGTTTTACTTTAATTTTGATTCAACAAATTGGAAAATATAAATTTATGTTTTAAATATGATTTTTTTGTAGTTATGCGATTTTTATCCAAATTATTGTTTTTTTATTTAAATAAATATTTTTTAAAAATTCTGTATTAAAATTAAGTTTACTTATTTTTGTTTTTTTAAATAAAAAAAAATTAAATTCTACAAATAACTTTTCGAATTCTAACGATTTTTTAATTACCGCGCTTTTTTAATAAATTTTAAATTTTGGATTAAAAAATTTGAGAAGTTTTATTATGTGATTTTGTTTAGAAATGATATAATTAACCATCACAAAAAAATTCAGAATTTTAACACAATAAAAAAAAATACTTTAAAATGTGTCTCGGACAACTTAAAATAATTTTCAATGTTTTAGACGTAATTTCATTAAAATGTCTAATTCGAACAAAAAAATATAGGACAATATATCTTTAATTTTTAGCATTCGAGAATACAGCGAAATAAAGTTATATTTAAAAAGTCATTTTGCTCTGAAGTTCATTTTACATTTTTTCACAGAATTTGGCGATAACTGGACACATTTCATAGAAATCGCAGCATCTCGTACACTGTAAAAAAAAAATTGGGAAAGTTACAAAATTTTTTCTAGTAGAATTGTATTCCAAGAACTTTTTATGTAACGGCAACAATAAAAATTCATGTAACAGATACAGATTTGCACTTTGAATCAAACAAATTTTAAGGTTACTAAGAATTTTTTTGGGAAATCGTATTCCAAGAACTTTTTAAGTGACGATTACGAGCATTATAGATAAAATTTTAATAAAGTTACCAAAATTTTAGTAAATTCTTTTGCAAAGTTACAGATGGTTTTAGTTTTGCTTACAAGTTTTGTAGATTGACATCATTTTCTTGTACAGTGTACACATAAAATTTTAGTAAGCGTAAGAGATTTCGGTTAATTTAGATTACTAAGGTTACAGATTTTTTTTACAGTGTATAATAATAATAATAATACAATCTATTTAAAATTGGAAATTTTATATTTTTTAGTTCATAGCAAATTAAATGTACTGTAAGAACACAGAAGGTAGAATTGACGAAGAAAAGCAGAAGTCGACACAAGGGAGAGACTCATTCTTCTCTTTTTAAAATTTATTTCACACGTAAACACACATGTAGACGAGCACGACACAAATTAACAAAAAAATTGAATAGCATTTATATCACATATTACATAACAAAACCGAAACAACGTTACACCATCTCACTACCCAAGAACCCCGAGCAGACACTCAACTGAAAAATTGTTCTTTTTTTTTTGGAATGTTCTTTCCTTTCTCCTAGGACGAGTAGCGCCATCTATCGTAGGCTTAGGAATTAAGTTCTTTACAATGCTTACCTTAGTATGGCTTACCTAAATATGTCTTAACAATAAATTAGTAATAACGTCTTACTACTTACTACTTCGTAATACTTGTAGTTTCTGTACGAATCTCAAATTTATTATTGTTATTTGAGTTAATTTTTTTTTTAATTCTGAAAATGTAGTGTAAAAAAAAAAAAAAAAAAAAAAAAAAGGAAAATTAACCTGATAACATTTAATTAGTAGTGATATTTTACTACTAATTACTTAATAATAGGTTTTGTTAGGAATCGTAATTTTTATTGCTCTAGTTTGAATTTAAATTTTATTCAATGCTAAAAAATATAGTCTAAGAAAATAACGGCATCATCCCTTACGAAGAGAGATTTAAATCATCGTAAAAAAATGAGCCTGATATCAATAAATTAGTAATAACGTCTTACTACTTACTACTTAGTAATATCTTAGTTTTGTTTGGAATCAGAATTTTTATTGCTGTTTTTTAATTTAAATTTCATTTATTGAGGAAAATGTAGTCTGCGAAAAAAAGCTACCACTCCTTACCAACTCTGCTTTAAATTATTGTGAAAAATGAACCTGATATCAATGAATTATCAATAACTGTCTACTTAATACTTAGTAATACTTATATTTTGCTTAGGTTTTGTCTACATACAGAAATCATATCCCCAAAATGGTTTACTTGAAAGAAATTACCGGGATAGGATATTGCCCAAGATAGCATAGTTGTTAAAGTAACAACACTATAATCTGTAGACCCATGTTAGAATCCTGACACTAGATAATTTTTCATTCCATGTTGGGTTAATGCATTAATTGTACTTATGTCTGTCTTAATATATGTGTATATTTAATAAATCATATCAAACTCGAAAGTGTTATATATATACAAGGTGGTCATAAAAAACCGTATATATACCATTTCCGGTATATAGAGCTCTAGCGGCCAGTCATTTAACCTATCGAGGTGAAATTTCAGATATAGCTATTCAGAGGTATGAGCTCTAAATTCTGTGAACGGCAACAAAATGGCACTCACGGTTACGGTTATAGTTACAGAAACTCAAAATTTTCCAATGGCAACACTCCTTTTTTCATTGCAAAATGTTCAGCGCATGCGAAAACCCTAAAAAGCATTGGAACCGTACGTGTATCGCAAGAAACGGACACGTTATACACTCACAAAAAAACTGTTCTGCGAATCCCCCCCCCCCATAAAAAACGATTGACGCGCAAGGAAGAAATTTGCATGTATCACAAATTCAGTACACTAATCACTTGATTACAACAGAGATCGGAGAAAAGAAAACTTTTATTTTGATTACACATTTTCCACATTGGTGCCATCACAGGCATTGCATGGGAGCGACTGTGGACAACACAGCCGTACGTTACATCTGAAGAGGGGTGTTTTCAATCTCACGTTTGATAGAACCTTTCAAATCCGACAAAGTTTCCGAATTGCACATGTACACTCTAGATTTCAGATATCCCTAGAACCTGAAATCCATAGTAGTGAGATCGGCAGATCGCGGAGGTCATTGACGTTACCAGTTAAGGTGAAATGTGCCTCATCCGTTCATAATATGCGAGAGAGGTCGATTCATAAGAGGCCGATCGTTATTTCTATCATATTGGATAAGAAATGTATTAATAAACTCTACATGCTGTTGATGGTCTCTCACTTCCAACATCTGGTCGCGCTGGTACCGGTAAGGAAAACTGCGGTTTACAGAGTACAGCAACTTTAAGATCTTTGATTTCGGTATATCAAGTACACGAGATGCACCTTTTGTAGTTTGCATGCGTCCTCTGGTTACTATGTGATGCACTTTCATAACAGCATCTTCAGAAACAGTTAGTCGTCCGGATCGCGGACTATCACAGGTACAACCAATTTCTTCGAATTTCATTACTAAATCACGAAGAGCATGTGAAATGCATAGGCCACGTATTTGGTGATGGTTGCGACGGTAAACGCGCCAGGTTTTCGCAGCATTCATGTCATTTTCATAATAGTTTTACCAACTCACCACAAATGAAGTCATTTTGTTGTCATCTGCGAGCTCCGACTGAAGAACTAACATTTCCACCGCACTTTTTATCCGTTTTCTACGCTGACTCTCTAGCAAACAACGTTCCGTGATTGGTATTTTGTCTCTGTCATATTCAAATTTTCTTTATGTGGCTTGGTCGTGTTTTTTGGAGACGTTCGTAGAGCTGATTTTGTGCGAGCATAACGCGTCCGTTTATTGCAATAACCATACCGTTCCAACGCCCTTTAGGGTTTTCGCATGTCCTAAGCATTGTTCCTTGGCCGCCTGGCCAAGCTGTATTTGTTGTAAATATACTCGGATTGCCATGAAATTTTTGGACTTTATTGATGTTTACCCTAGCACAAACCCTGTTGAAAAAGAAGTTTTTACCATGATTAGTTTATTTACAGAGACAGTCAAACTTTTTCTGTTACTTAGGTACTATGGGGAAAAATCGTTTCAAATGAATTTGAAAGATATTACACCCGGTAAAACGTATTCAAATTTATTTGCCTCTACAAAGTGCACTAAAATGTGCATTTTGTAAATTAGGCAGTTAAAAGAATAGCTATTATTCATTTACAGGGCCGCACAATTTAATTCTAATACATAATAATAAAGGAGGAAATTATTCGCGACATATTTTAATTATGGTAAACGTTTTCACATGCAATCAAATTGATACACGTCTATGAGACATTATATGAGTTATTTCACGCAGAATACGAAGTGCATCAGCACTCACAGGGACACACAAAAGATTTCAAATAGCATTTTCTATCGGAAGTACTGCATTTATGGTTGATGACTGTTCGAGGGATGTAATGCATTTTTAATTACGATATGCACTTTTAAGTTCCACTAAATGAATGCACATTATGTAGTGTGTATAAATGCTAATAGTTACGCAATTTAGATGTACAAGGTTACACAAAAGAATTTGGAAAGTTTACTGAAAATGAGTGTAATTTGCTTATAGATAGTTTTTAAATAGATTTTGCCTTTTTACGTTGAAATGCATTTCGTTTACTATGCAATGTTTGAAGAATATAGATATAATGATATATAGTGATACACAAAGAACTGGATACGGGTTCCCTATGGATGATAATTTCTAGAAATGAGATTTCAGTAGTTTAAGTAGTAGTATTTTGGTTTGAATTAAATTTTAGCAAAATACTTTCGTGTAATAAATGTATTAGGTAAACTACAGGGGTGAACAAACGTATTGAAATAAGTTTCGATCTACTAGTATAAATTGGTAAAAAAAAAAAAAATTCAACCAGCTAGGCGTTTTTTTGCTAAATTAATTTTTTCCATTATAGAGTATACATATCAACCGACAAATCAAATACAGAGCTGTTCAAAAGTAATGGTATACATATTTGGTTATGGACAGTAACATCTCATTTTCCTGGACAACGAAGTTTTGTTAAAGATTTCAGGAAGTGTAAGAAAATGTTTTATGACCTATGCTTAACACGTGATTTTTCTTACTTGTTATAATTATTTCAGTGCTTCAAAACGAATACATATCTGTTAATTTTATGTTTGATTTAGATTCATTTCTATTTTATTTATATAATTGTTTATTTTCGGAGTATTGATATGGTTATGGAATGGTGAAAAATAAAGATGAACTATTAATATTATTTTTTTACATGCAGTCGAATAAAATTCCTCTGTAGTGTAGTTTAAAAAAAAATCAGGATAAAAAAATATTCTATAGCCATAAAAATCAGTTTATTTCAGAGAAAGTGCATTTGAAAGTATATTTTTCCCTGTTCGACGCTATTAACATTTTAATTATGCCATGCTTTAAAATGGTGGTAAAAAAGGTGGAAATTAATTCCTAATACAGATTTTGCATCAATAGAGCTTCAGCTTTCCTCACGAACTTGCTTTTTGTTTTATAATATGAATTTCTACTACGAATTTGATATCAAAATTTAATAATATGGATGAAATCCTTTACTATACTAATTGTTAAAGGTAATAATATAAAACATTTTTCAGTATACGTTAGTATAACAAATCAGTTTAGTCTACAAGTAAATTGGAATTGATTTTATTATATTCATTAATTTATTATACATTCTTTATTGTAATGTGTGAAAAATAGCATATACAATGTCTTTATTCGCTCCAAAAATGACCAGCACAGAATTTATACTTTTAATATTTGAAAATGAGCAATCTGTCATTGCAACATATAGTAATACAAAACTGGATTAAAAGTTTTATGGAAAATATAACAAAAGACTTATATTTTTATTTTATACGCCAATTATGTTTCATTTTTTTATATTCCATTCATACTGTATATCCCGTTGTATACCGTACACTGATGCAAAAAATATGAAAAAAATATATAAATTGGAATTGGTTTTATTATATTCGTTAATTTATTATACATTCTTTATTGTAATGTGTGAGAAATAGCATATACAAAGTCTTTATTCGCTCCAAAAATGATCAGCACAAAATCTATACTTTTAATATTTAAATATAAGCATTCTGTCATTGCAACATATAGTAATACAAACTCGATTAAAAGTTTTATGAAAAGTATAACAAAAAACTTTTTTTTTTTTTTTTTTTTTTTTTTTTACGCCAATTATGTTTCATTTTTTATATTCCATTCATACTGTATATCCCATTGTATACCGTACACTGATGCAAAAAATATGAAAAAAATTGGTAAATTGGAATTGGTTTTATTATATTTGTTAATTTATTATACATTCTTTATTGTAATGTGTGAAAAATAGCATATACAAAGTCTTTATTCGCTCCAAAAATGATCAGCACAAAATCTATATTTTTAATATTTGAATATGAGCAATCTGTCATTGCAACATATAGTAATACAAACTGGATTAAAAGTTTTATGGAAAGTATAACAAAAGACTTATGTTTTTTTTTTTTTTTTTTTTTTTTTTTTTTTTTTTTTTTTTTTTTTTTTTACGCCAATTATGTTTCATTTTTTATATTCCATTCATACCGTATATCATATCCCGATGTATACCGTACACTGATGCAAAAAATATTATAAAATTTTTTATGTGAATTAAAATAAAAATTTTAAAATTTAGAAAAAGGAAATTTTGTTAAATATAGAGATTTCCACATAATTCGACATGCTATTAATTTAGAAAAATAAATATAATGAATTATTATTGTATTGCATTGAATGTATCAATTATTTCACATTTAAGGACACTAGTAGATCGAACCCGGGGTTCCCGGGTTACATAGCAAAGATAAAAACCATTTTTTTAATTGAAAACTTTAATGAATTTTCTACATGTAATATGCGTTTTAGATTGCTAACTCCAAAAAAGCATTTCAAACCTTAAACCCCTTGAAGGGGTGGGATAAAATTTATCCCACTTAATTTTAATTTCAAAACGCCACATTGACGCCAATAATTTAAAGTACCAATTTTATTTTTCTCAAATACGTGAAGAAACGCTTTTAAATATTTTGAAAAAAATTGTTTTTAAATTCTCGTGTCAATCAATCATTTCATCATTTTAAGAATTGAAGTGCTTTTTCCCTCAAAGGGATAAGTGTCTTGTGGATTTTTTCATTCATGTTTTGTTCATAAAATAACACTGTGAAAAATATTGGTATGAAGATTTGTATTTGATACTTTACACATTTTTGCATTATATTGTACTTTACATATTTTTTTATCTTATGAAATTTAAAAAATTAGCATTAATCTCAATATTATTTTAAATCAATCTTTGAATTAAAATATTACATAGGGGAAAAACATGATTAGGCTAACGTTGTTAGGTCAAAGGGTTAATTGATAAAAAAAATAATTATTGAATCAAATAAAGCTGTTAAGTTTTTCAAAAGTCACATTTCCGTATTAGACGCATGCCAGAAGTTATCAGCCAAAGATTTCGTTACGGCAGCAATTTTGTTTCTGGCCATTTCAGTGTTTCGAGCACGTAATTTAATTACATGTCTGTTAAATTTGTATTTATTTTATTTTATTGTATTATTTATAAAGGAAATTTTAATTTTGCTATAGTATATTGGCCGGAAACAAATCCCGAATTTTTTATATTTTTCTAAGGACAAATAGATTAATCTATCGTAATCGAGTTTTACTCGGTAGAAATATATTTAAAAATAATTCGCACCTGATTTTTTTTTAAACCACAGCCAATCAGTAAATTGAAATACAGTTTTCAAACAAATTCAAAGTATTTTTTTCCTAATTTCTTTAAAATTTTAAGTTGTATTATTACATGTTGAACTCGTAATTTTTAGTAATTTAATCAGCGTTTTAAACCATTCTTCTATTTTATTACTCATGCAATTATAATTTTATAATGGGAAATTATCAGGAACAATTTTTATAGATTTGTGAGTAAATTGTGTATTTTTATTTCTTAATGGAGATACGTGATAGAGATTTAAAAAAAAAGCTTGAAAATATAAGCTTGTAATAAATGAGTCAAATGAGATACAGACTTCAATCAAATTACATTTGAAAGTAGATTTCTTTTCCTATATGACAAAAAAAAAAAAAAAAAAAAAAAAAAAAAAAAAAAAAAAAAAATGTGCGACGGTTAGAAGATTAAAAAATTGCAGTAACAAAAATTGCAAAAAAATCATTTTATCTTGAAATATTGTCATTTGCAAAATAACATCAGTGCTACATACGGACACATTTGTTCGTTACAATATAGATTTTGCTCATATGAAGAATCGGTACTACTTGATTATCCCGTCGACCATTTTCCCCAAATTAAAAAAAAATGTCAAACTAATAGCCATGTTATGTATGTTGACATATTTTTTTTTAAATAACGGAAAAACAAATAAATTAGTAAATCATGAATAAAAATGCAAATAAAAAGTGGTATTAAAATTTTGATGACATTTTAAACATGTGTATCGTGTATAATATCATTGAATATGACTTTCACAATCATCCATTATTGGCATTTAATCTTATAATTTGGCGATAGTTTTTTGGTCGACAGGATAACCAAGTAGTACCGAAAAATCTTACGTGCATACATATGTTAAAAGCAAAGAAAGGAATGCACGTACATCTTTTCGAAAAAGTTTGCTTCAAAGTTAACTCTATGACAAATTTTAAATTCGTTTTATAAATTAAAATACACAACACAAACTAAAGGAATAAACATTAAAGTACACAAAAACTGCACTCCGTCACTTCAACGTGCAAAGACGATGCCGTATTTTCCGTGAAATACGCAAACCTTGATTTTTACAAATCATGCCAAACCAAATTTTCAGTTACATTTTAAACATTGTATATTAGCGAATTATGAAATCTCATTTCGTCATTTACATCGTTCTTTTTCTATTTCAGATCAAATTTCTATGTGAAAAATGTACTTTTTTTTTCTTTTCTGAAAATATATTTGGAAAATAAAAAAGGTTCTAAAAATAAAGTAACAAATAAATAACAAAAAAAATATAATTATTCCAAAAAGAAAGAAAAATTAAATAATTTTGGTAAAATGACAGGTAACAAAAAAGAACTAAAAAAATCGTCTGCTTTAGCGAGTTTAACTGAAATTTATAAAAAATTACATTAGGCGAATAATGTTATTTTGGTACCACTCTGTTATCCCATCGACCAATTTCGACAAATTAAACAAATCGCAAACTAATAGCCAAATTATACATATTGACATAATTTTTATTTTTAATTATCACAAAACAAATAATTACTAGAATATTAGTAAAAATTCAAATAAAAAAAAAGAAATAAAAATCACTTAATGACATTTTAAACACGTGAATCCTATTTAATGTCATTGAATGTGACATTCACGATCAGCCATTATTGGCCTTTAATCTTATCGTTTGGCGATAATTTTTTGGCCGACGGGATAACCTAATAGTACCTTTATTTTAATATAATCATAATTGAATGTCTTAAACAATTGGTCAAAAATTTGGGGAACCGGACATTATTTTACACCTGGAATTATTGCCAAGACCATCTTTGTTTGCTTTTCTAACTCAGCGAAAAAAATTCAACCCGGAGGGGGAAAAAGAATCACATTGAACAGGTACTAAATCCTTTGTCATCAGTCGTGCATTTTTTCTGTGAATAAAAATTATCTGCTTAAATTTACGTATTCTAAAGTAGCATTTTATTTTATTATAAACAAAAACTATAGTACTAAAAGTTTTCACAGACTTGTCATTGAAAGTTTTCTGTTTTTGAGAAAACACGCGGTTGTGTTTGGGCTTAATGTAGCAGATTTTTCAGGGTTACATTTTTTGCACCACTCCCAGACACCACACATAAGTCCTCTCTATTTCTTCTTTTTTACTTTATGGCTATTTTTCCTTTACTTTTCACCATGGCCAACTATATCTATAAGGCCCATTTATTCGAGATTAATGCATGAAATCTCCCGCCAGAGGACTTCGATACTTTCCCCAAGTTACTCTGACCAATCGTGCAAACTCTGAACCAAAACAATGACCATGTGCTAAGAACAGAAATCAGCTCATAAAATGCTAATTTGGGCAGGGTTTGTGCCGCGTAATCCAATGGAATGGCTCAGAGTTTGAAACTAAATCCAGCTTCTCTTTTTCGGCGGTTTTTAGCGAAATGCGCAGGCCGTTATATCTAGTTGGCAATGCTTTGCACAGAAATGGAGTACTCAAGTTGCCACTTCTAAAAAAATTAAATTAAAAATACAAAAAAAATTAATATCTCAAAAACAAATTAAAATACGGTTTTCAAAAAAATTGCATTTAAAAGTACATATTTTTCCCTACACAACGGTGTAAAGATTGAGAATGTACGATGTCTAGGAGTTAAAAAATTTGCAGTAATGAAAATTGCAAAAAGTGAAATTTCATCAGAAAGTGTTGCCATTCGAAAAATGACGTATGCGTTACGCACAGATACGTTTGGCCTTTATAATATAGATGTGAAACATCGCGACAAATAAAATGGAGCAGTTTTTCCGAAATGTTAAACATCATGCATTTTATTAAAAATTGAGGTACAAACTAAATTTCTTTTAGAATGAATATGTACATTACAGTTCATATATAAATAAAAAATAATAATTTCTTGCATGTATTAGTTTTCCAAAAATTAATTAATCTTTAACATATTCTTTGAACAATATGTCTGTTCTGTACATTTAAAAATTTTTTTGAATATATCATTTTAAAATATATTCTAATGTATAAAAACATACTATTTTAAAAGAATATAAAGCAATTTTCATTTTTCTTTAAAAGAAATAAATAAAAATATTTTACTAAAAAACTTTCAAAACTTGAATGATTTTAAGATCATAGTTTTTTTTACTTTAAAAACATTTTCACTCCGACCTAAAATATTTAAAATGAAATAAGTTAGTTACACAATATTAGAAAGTTACAACTGTTACCTTAAAATAAAATTTAGGAAAAGTCTGCAAAAGCATAAAAAACATATCTCGAAAAAAAGCAAGATAAAACAAATATATATGTTTATATATACACCACAGTGCTTAAAATATAATATTTTAAAGTTTTCATCTTTTAGTTTCCATAAGTCAAAAAATTGAAGTATTTTTTGTTCCATGTGTCCTTAAAAATGTGTATGTTTTATGTTTTTTTTTATGAACTTTTCTTTTATATAACAAAAAAGCTTTATATAAAACATGTACCCGAGAATAAAAAATTATATTGTCTGGAAATATATGAGTTCGTTGCATGCTACAATATAAAGTTTATCTATTCATGCAATTGTAAAGAAGTTATAGTTAATATTCAAGTATATTTTGATATTTGAAATCTCAAATGTTTTGAAGTTTCACTGTTCAATTATAATATAAAATTTTCCTTATTATAATAATAACTGTATTGGAAACTTTAGAGAAAATTTCTATCTGAATAGCATTCGAGCTATATATGATATGTACATTTTGAATTTTTAAAGAGATTTTAAAAGAACCAAATGCTATTTCCCGTTATTTAAATGTGATAGCAAAGTATGAAAAATTTTTCATTTATAATAATAAAAAAAAAACTTCGAATACATTAAGTCTCAAAATGAAGTACAAATATGAAGTTCAGAATCTGCAGTTCTATTATTTTGTAAAGATATAATATATTTTTTTCATAAGAAGTATTGCCTGAAAAATAGCTTTCAACCTATTTATTATGAATAATGGATTCCTTTTAAATTTCAAGCCAATATTTAAAAGAAGCAAACGTGTTTCTCTGTCATGCAGTTGAAACTGCTTCCAGTCTAAACTAAACGTGCATTTCCCTAGTATTTACAGCTAAATTAAGCTTTTCATTGTAGATTTTATAAAACTTATGCATCTAGGAAGTTTTAGAGTAAAGATTATGTAAAAGAAAAAAATCAAGTATAAACGATATGATTTATATGATTTTTCATCTATTAAGCAAAATACCTGTTAAACTATGTTGTTTTTAAACTATGGTTTTAAATATATTTATTATAATATGCAATTAATTAAAACTTAACTATCTTTATTACGTAATAGAAAATCAAAATAAATATTAAAAACATATGCAATAAATGAGTATAAAAGGAAGTATCGTTGAGGTTCAAATAAAATTTGAATATTTCAAATCCCAGACGTTTTAAAGGTCCAGTACCCTGTAAAGATAGAATAGTTTATGTTTTATAATGATAACTCTTTGAAATAATCGTTAAACATTTTTTTTCTTTAAATAGCACATTGTCTGAAATATAGCATGCAACATGTTATAGTATGATTTCTTTTGAATTTTGTGCCGAACTTTAAAAGAAGGAAATATATTTCTCTGTTATGCAAATAAGCCAGCTCCCCGTCTGAACTTTATTTGCATTTCAATAGTCTCAGCAGTTTGATATAAATTTCTTTATATATTTTCTAAAATAAACACATATGCGTCCCGGAAATTTAAGAATAAAGATTATGGCAAAGACCGAAATGAGATATGCATAGTATGATTTTTTTTATCTTTCTAGTACAATACCTTTAAAACTATGCAAATTTTAAACCACAATTTAAAAGAATTTAATAGAAATGTACATTTTATTATAATTTTAAATATCCTCATTATGTAATTAAAAAAACATTCAAGTGATTTTTAATAAAATTATATATTGTTTTGATTCAATTAAAACTAGTATATTTCCAATCAAAAACATTTTAAAGTTCTATTATTAGTTATAATGTTTTCTATTGCATAATAATAATTCATTAAACTCGTCTTCAAAATCTCTCTCTAATTAAGGCATTGCCTGAAATATAGCACCGAGCTTATTACAAAATGATACATTCGTTTTGAATATTGACTCGAATTTAAAAAGAAGCAAACGCGTATCTCTTGCAAAGGAACCAAGTCCCAGTTTAAACTTTATGTGCATTTCAATAGCATTATGAATTATAATTTTCTTTTTATTATATAAGGTAGATGTGCCTGTAATGGTCACCCCTCAATGTTTTCGTTTTATAAAAAATAACCAATAAAAATTTAGCTTTTATTATTTTTTTAAAATACCTCTTGCATATTTTACAAACTTAAATTATTGTTGACACTCTTAATCAAACCAAGCTGGAAGCGAAAAATAATGTTTAGATGTCTCACTGTTTTTCTAGTTAAAATCTTAATGAATACGCTAAGAGCGAAGCAAATTCATACTAGATGGGAAGACTTCACATTTCTACTCGGAATTACTTTTAACTCCGCCGAGTCTGCGGGTAACGAAACAGCAGGAACAGCTTGCAATTAGTCAACTTGGTGACGTTATCAGAGATGCTTATGCTTACGAGCAATGCTCTCAACCAAAAAAATCCACTGCTGCTACTCTCAGATTTCCGGCAAATTTCCTCAACTGATAATCGAGCGAAATCGTGATCGCAGGATGTGACAGATCTGTCGTACTCAATCTCTTCGGACCCATTTAAATCATCTTCACAGGCACGTTAAAGCTTCTATTCCAAGTTTAGAAACGAACGATTGAACAATTTTGTTGAAACTCTTTCAAATGAAGATAACACAATTTGGAAGTTTGCTTCGCATATTCGTAGGTCGCAAACACACATTCCGGCCATCAGATGCCAAATGGCATGGCTTATACTAACACTAAAAAGACTGAAGCTATTGCGGAAAGCTTTAGAAGTCAGTTTACAACTAATTCTGTTATGGACAGCTCGAGGGTTGCTATTGTATTTCTTAAACACAAACGCACCTAATACGCTACCCCCGAGCATGCCTACCGAGGTCCGGGTATACATCGCAGGCTTAAAAAAGAACAAATATGCGGGTGAGAATCGTATTTCAAATAATGTGCTTATTAATTTATCTTACAATTTTATTCTTTATATTGTTATCTTAATTAACTGCATGATGACTTTAAATATTTTTTCGATTGCTGAAAAAAGGCTATTGTCGTGCCCCTGCTGAAAAATGGGGCGAAAGACAGACACGCCCCTAGCAGGTTAGCAGGTTTCGACTTATCTCTTTCCTCTCTTTCTGTTCTAAAGTGTATGAATATGTTCTCTTCAATCAAATGAAGGAGTTTTTAAATTCTCATGACGTGCTTATAGCAAAGCAACTAGGTTTTCGAGCACGTCACTCTACAACCCATCAGTTATGAAGAGTTTGGGAACTCATTTATGAAGGTTTCAAGTCTGATGGAGTGACGGGTGCAATCTCCCTCGATGTGCAAAAGGCTTTTGATAAAGTCTGGAACATCACTCTCATTTTCAAACCTATAGAACTCAGAGTCCCGGCTCAAATAATTAAAATCTATGCTGATTAGTTTAAAAATAGATCCTTCTCTGTTAGAGTAGGAAGTTCCTACGTTAACCCTAAACCTATTTCTATCTCTATACTTATAGGTTTTCTCAGCGGTCCCACATTTTTCAATGTTTTTCTTTGTTAACGACATTCTTAAAGAGCCTGTCATCGATTTAGCGATTTTCGCCGATGACATTGCCATGCTTTTAAAACACAAACAAGCACAAAAATTGATAACTAAACTTCAAAATTATCTCAATATTATTTCGGCTTGGTTTAAAAAATGGAAAGTCAAAGTCAACAGTGCCAAAAGTGCCACCATCTTTTTCTCCAACCAACGTTCGAACCGTCAATAACTTAAAATTTAAATTGAATGACAAACCTATTTCCTGGAAGACTGATTATAAGTACTTGGATATTCACCTAGATTCCAAATCAACATGGTGCAAGCACATCACAGAAACTCTGACTCGTGGAAACATCGCTGTGTGCTCCCTTAACTCCCTTTTGGCTCGGAATAACCCCCTGTCAACGAAATATAATTTGTTATTTTATAAATCAATGATTAGGTCTATCATAACTTATGGTTCGGTCGTTCATGGAAGTGCTGGCAAAACTAGACTTGAAAAATATCCAAACTTTTCAAAATAGGCTTACGAAAGCAACGCATTATGTCTGCAATGACGTCATCCATCAAGACCTTAAAATAAAATCGATTTTTGTCGAAATTAAAAGACTTATAATGAAGTTTCATTGGTCAGTCCCTGCCGCGCGGAATTCTGATTTAACCCCTTAACGCGCAGTGTTGCCGGGTCGGCAACACTGCAACTTTCAAAAACTACTCTAATGGCTACTTTAAATCTTTCTTATGAGTTCTAGATGGCAGCACCACAAAAATCAAACTCTACTGTTTTTAAATAATAGGTAAAATGTTTTACTGTAATACGCGCTTCACAGCAATGCTCTTCTCACTGCTCTTATCAATGCTTTACTTATGGGAGGTTACCACTTCAGCAACGGCTGTATAATTAAAAAGGTTAGTGCAATCTTTACAAAACAATACCTGTGTACTGCTCTAGGCCTAAATAGATTGCCTATTTTTTTTTCTTTAAATTCCAACTTTAAAGAATAGTGCGCCGGAAAGGGTTAAACGCCATTAGGCACTACGACGTTAGAGTTGGGAAAATCTGGAAACGGCCCCTTGCGATTCTTACACGGGATAATATCTTCGTTCAATGTTCTAAAACATTGGTACAGTGCCTAGAAGAGATAGTGTGGAAATCAACCAACGAAACCATATCCAAAAAATTACATATTTCGCCAGAGGGCGCTAACTTCAAGTTCATTGCTATGAATGAATAGGAACGTAATGTGTTTTAGATATTTTTTTGATGTAATTTAAGTATGGAAAACTTTTTTTAGAAAGATAAATTTTGTGAAAAACAGAATAAAAAAATTAGCTTGTTATACACGATATATTAGGCATAAACGAAAATTTAGGCATATATTTTAAATGCATTTCGTACTCGTACGAATTGCAGAACACTAGTTTCGGATAGCTTAACTATAATTCATGTAATATTTCATGTGATCAGCATACATGTTATTATTATTTTAGGCTAGAGATTCACTAAAATACAAGTATTTTATTATTAATATGTTGGAATTATTATAATTTAATTATTATAATAAAAATAATTTATGCTTAACTAATTTTATCGTGTGCATTCTGAATAAATTCTTTTTGATATATTTTTGTTTACATTAGTAAAAAGAACTTGCTTCATTTTTTTCATTGATTTTGTGCGTTTATAAACAAAGTAGTTATGTAAATCTAGCTTCTTTTGTGCTATAAATCTCTTCTGAAATATCACAAATTGGTTTGAATAAACAATTTTATTCATTGAATTAAGAGTACTTCAATATGTACCCAAATTTAATGATAAATGATGAAAATAACTTTTGTGGTAGTGTAGCTCTCAAAGTTCAGTTAAAACTAAAAGTTTTTTTTTTTTTTTTTTTTTTTTTTTTACGAAGTATATTCATACCTTTTTTAGTGAATGTTATTATTATACTCATGTGAATTATTTGATTTTATATTAATAGTTATAGGTAAATTCTATTAATATTGGAATTCCTAATGAGATTTTAATGTTTATGACAATAAGAAAACCAAAACAAAAAACAAAACCTAAGCTTTCACGCAATGAAATTGTCGGCAGCGCCATCTACGAAAATGTAAATTTTTGGATGCGATCGAAAGCTATACCGGTATTAGCGATTTCCACACTATCTCTTCTAGGCGCTGTAACATTGGGAAGAAATCCTTCAGGAAACATCTAAAGCAAAAGTGCCCGGAAAAAAATCATATTTTTCTCTACACTGTAAAAATTTTTATCCCTTTGCTGCATCGTCACTCCCCCGCCTTTATAGAATATGTCTATTTTGACCCCTGAGAATGCTCCATAATAGGCTGGAGTAATCGTTTTCTATAAAAGCGGTGGGGTGACGATCAAGCAAAAGGTTCAATTTTTTTACAGTGAAGACTGAAAGAAATTTTCATCAAAAATTGGCTTTACCCATGACGTCCTCCAGCATCCAGCATTCTGTATTTAATGTATATTCGCGATTCCAGCTTTCCTACCTAACTTTTTATTATTATCTATTTATGTTTCATTCATAATTTAGACTGCCCTTTACTTTCCTTTTGTAATTTCTTTTTTATTACTGGGTACTCTATCTTTTTTAAAAAATTTTACTGTTTTTGATAATTTTTGTAGTTATTTCTGTCTTTGAGGATAAATCGCGCCTTCCTCATTTCCTATTAGCACAGAGGTGCTTGCTCAGTTTGCCTTATTTATTTAGGACCTGTTTCTCTCCTCTCAGTTTGGCTCATTTTACCCTCTATCGCTGGCGTGTTACGCTGTCTCTTGTGCGCAGTGTGACCCTTTTTTTCAAGCTAAAAGCAGGCTAGATTTGGGCTGACAACAAGCTAAAAAATAGTTCGATGGTTTTGCCATCTATTGATGGTCAATATAATTAAAAAATACAAACAATCGCATTTTGGGGGAAAAATTCAATAGTTGGCATTTAGCTTCACTCTGCCATATTCCAAATCAAATATGATTAATGAATATTTATTATTCATGTATAGGGCTCCACAAAAGTCATCGGAACAACTACATTCTAAGGTCGATAATAGTTTTAACATAATTAAAATAAGTCCCATATTTTAATTAGGTTGCCTAAAATTGCGAAATTAATGTACATTGTTGATGTGCATTATTATATGTTTTTAACAAAAGACAGATTCATGTAAATTTTATTATGTTCTAAAGAGTGTAACTTCATTAAAATGTAACTGAAACGATTTTTTTCTGTTGACCGTGATATAATGGAATAATTTTGATTATCCCTGTATTAAAATTATATAGCCGATTTCTATGAAATTTGAAATGACTCGACAAAATAATGCGAAATTTATAGATTTTAAATTTCAAACGATTTGGTTAGTTAGTTTTTGCTATGTTATATGTAGGCTGACGGACAGACAGACAGGTGGACGGACAGACTAAACGACAACTATAGTTGCTACGTACTTACATAATTACGAACGCACCTAATTATATTACAATCAGTGATTTAAATATCCCTCATTTCACTTATATTCGTTTCATATTTTCGTTCTCTTTTACATAACCCTGTAAAATATTATAAATACTTTATACATATTTCATAAGAAAAGCACACTGTAGAATAGATAGACAGACAGAAAAAGATAACGCGTAGGAGGAAAAAGCACTCAAGCAACTGTTTTAATTATTCGCAATCTAAATTTCGTTGTACGAGAATCAGTTAATTTCGAATCAATAAACTGACAACTGTCTTTTAGCTTGAGTATTTGGCTTGATTTAGCTTGTTGTAAGTCCTACAATAGTCCAGATTTCTTACAATAAACCAAAAACGGCCACCCCGCTTGTGGGATACCCTTTCAGTAAAGGGTCCTTTACTGAAGTCGCGTCCAAGCTGTTATACGGGACTCGCAGTGATTAACTTTCCGGTGACAATGGTTGCAAAATTTCTCATCCCAGGTTTAGTTAATTTTGTAGTCTTTTTTTAGCTCTAATTTTAACTCAACCCCTATTTTAGATCACGTCAGGAACCGAAATACATCGCTTACTGGAGTTGTTGACCTGTTATGGTGTTCCAAAACGTCTTCTTTAAAGACTAGGTCAGCGGACACCCGGAGAAACTTCAAAAATGAACGAATACTAGGTGACTGTCACTCTAAATTAGTGAGCTATGTGACCCCCTTTTTATGTTTTTAGAGTTAGCTGTCGGGCTTGGGTGCCTTATGCTTAGTTTTTTTTGTGCTCGTTGGTACCATACTATCTTTACATTCTATGTTTCTTTTTGCTTTCTCCAGTTGGTGAAAAAACATCGAAGTATGGGGCAACCAAACATGTTTAGATGCCCTATGCGCCCCATTTTTGGAGGTTATATTTAATCTCGTGCTTGCAGCTCTGGAATGGTATAGGATATCCAGGAAAGTTTCCAAATTATAACATTTTGACTTGCATAGTTCCGAAATTCACTATTTATGTTCACTTCTCAATTTAGTTGGAGGTTACGTGTAGCAGTTTCGGGTTACGTTGGTACTCTTCAAGCACCGCGATGTCATGTCATTCTTTTAATAAATTTATCTGTTCTTTATGTTCTTGCAAAATTTGCAGGTTTATGTTTGGTAGAAATATATAACTTAGAATTTTATATACTGATACCATTTATAAAATATCATTTAATTTTATGGTTTTAAGAGGGAATATCCATTACTCTCTTTAAGAAGGGCCTTTAAGAGGAGTGGCTATTACTGGAAAATTACTATTATTAGTAATTTTCCAGTAATGGCCCCCCCATGTAGACATTCCAAAAAATACAATTTCATTAATGTTTATAGTACATAAAGTATTTTTATTTAACAGAAAAAATAATTAATTAAAATTAATTTTTAAATTACTAATCAAAATGTAATTACAGATAAACTTAATAGCTGTTTTTAAGCTATTTTATATAGTTAATAAAATTTCAAAATTTTACTTATTTCTTTATTTTATAGAGCCCTGCGTTGCATATTTTATGATCTCGCCATCAAAAAGTCGGAAAGCCGAAAATAATTTTTAAATACGCAATCTTAGAGACTCTCATAAGGCTTAAAAAAAGTTTTGGAAGCTATAAAAATCTATTTCCTGTCTTAAATGTTTGGTTACCCTCTCTGACCCCAAAGAATAACGTCAAGGAAAATTACAATACTCTTGAAATTAGTAAATTTGTTGATCGGTGACCTAACATACCAATTTTACAGTCTTATTTTAATTAAAATACCCAATGCACAGTACCATTTCTTTCATGTTTGAAATATTCATTATTATAAAAGATGCATAAACTTTCATTGTTAAAAATAGTGGAAAAACAATGCACTAGTATTCGAAAACTTTTATTTTTAATTATTATATTTAAACCCTCCCAATCTCTAATAATATGATAGCTGCAAGTATTTTCTATGTAATAGCTGCAAGTACTATCCATCTTACAATATATATAAGGTACCCTGGGGTAATAACGCCAGGCGGGGTAATAACGCCAAGTGCTTATATTTTGCATAATTATGAAATAATCAGGTAAATGACACCCATGTGCTCTGCGCAAAAGGGTTTTGAGTCATATAAATCGCAAAAAACAGCTTCAAGTTAATTTGTTTCATTTTTAGGTCTTATTGTTTTTACAAACAACTAAAATTAACGCTTGATCTAAAATTTGCGACATACGTTTTGTGATGCGAAGACTATCTTTTTATCCGGAAATGCTTTGTTAATTACATAAATTTGTAGTACATTTCATGTACTTTTAAAATGTTGTTGAAGATTTTAGATATCTTCTCGAGATAATTTGTAATTTAAAATGTACTGCGCAATAACTATATCGGGGTAATAACGCCAATCCTTGACATTTTAACCCGGTTGATACCCTACAGTGGCCGAGCTACATCCTAAATACTGATTCGAATAAACACAGTTAAAACTGTGCAATGTTTCTCATATTTCTATTTAAGCGGTCCTTTTTAAGCAAAAAGAAGCTCACGGTCTGATATTCTTTTGCCTCATCCCCCCCTCCCACACCACACCTTTATTTTTCTTCCACTTTCACAAAAAATTGAACATTTTCAATAGCTTAGAATGCAATTTGTCAATTTCTAAGTTTGTAGAGTTTGTATTTTTAGAATTGAGCTATCTACATGCAATTATTTCATCTTATCTCATAGTTTTGTTTGCATGGCGTTATTACCCATATAGGTGGGTAATAACGCCAAATAGCATTGGTCAAGAAAAAACGCCATTACATTTTATGAATACATATCTGTTAAGTTATTTTATTTTATATAGATAGTCAATGAGTTGCTGTATCAGATCCTATATTTGTTTGAAAAATACAATCTAAAACTAAGCGGTGAAAATTGGTAGAACCTTAACGTGGCGTTATTACCCCAGGGTACCTTATATATATGTGTATATATATAAATGTATCGATCTTCTCATAATTACAATAATTGCGTGAATGATTACCACAAATATTTATTAATTACTGGTATCTTAATTGTTAAATTTATTTGAAAATACCTAATTAATTCCATTAGTATGTTATTATTAAACTCTGGATCTAAATACTGTCATAAAATCAATTATATTTATTACTTTTTATGAGTGTCAATTACTTTGTTTTGAGTGTTATGTTAAAAAAATAAAACTGATTTAAACAAAATACATGTGATTTTTGATTAAAAAAAAGGATGCCATTTAGATTTAAGAAAAAATTGTATATTAGAAATCCCAAGCGTTTTGAACTTCCACTACTCTATAAAGATAGAATATTATCTGTTTGAACTATTCTTCAAAATTTCTCTCTGAATATAGCCTGAAATATAGCATTCAACTTATTACGAGATGAAATATCCCTTTTGAATTTTGAGCCGAATTTTAAAAGAAGCAAACACGTTTCTCTGTTATGCAAATGGACCTACTCCAGTTTTAAACTTTATGGGCATTTCAATAGCATTAACATTTGAATTCAACTTTTCATTTTATATTTTCTAAGATATATGAATGAGCGTCTATGAAGTTTTAGAATAAATATGATGACTGACAAAGGGAGAAATGGAATATGAATGATGAAAATTTTATTGGATTAAAGCTATTTAATAAAAGTTTATAATATAGATTTTTATATAATAATACACTTTAATAAATTGCAAAGATAAACTAATAATTAAAAAACACACAATTGGTTCCGCATTACTAAAAGTTTGACAAAAATTTCATATTAAAAAATTCAGGTCATTTTTTTTTTCAATATAGTTACCTCAGAAAATATAGAATTGTTCAAACATTATGTCGCGTTTTCTAAAAAACGTGTTAAAAACTTTTTTGATGCTGAACTTTATATTGAAAAAATAACATAAATAGTTTCCAAAAGATTTACCAGATTCTAATTTTAAATTAATATTGTAATGTTGTCAAAAATAATGTTTATTACAAGAATCAGTTTCAAAATATATTTGAATCTGAAGCTTTATTATTCAAAAGCATTACGAAATAGTAGAACTATGGAATTTTTTACACGTTTTGTAAGAACGATACATTATTTTTTAATAATCGTAATCTTTGTTTTTTTTTTTTACTTTTATAAAAAATAAATGTCCTAAAGGATTATTCTTTTAAGACTGTTATACAATATGTATATATAATATAAAATTAACAGCATATTTTCTTCGTTAGGGCATCTAAAGTATATTTAACAAAGAGACACTAAAAAGACAACTTTCAAAAATCACTTGTCAGGTTCATTAGATCCATAAGATAAATATATTGGATTACAAAATATGTCACACATCCTTTGATTCACACTGTACACATTTAATATATAAACTACATGAAAGTGTAAAAACTAGAGTTACAGTATGTAAAAAAAAGTGTATATATTTCGTTGTGTATAAAGAAATCTGTAATTCAACAGATATAGAGTTGCGTAAATCTGTATGCTTGCTAAAATGTTATGTGTGTACAGTAGAAAAAGATGAAATGTATAAAACTAATTTTTGTAAAGCTACAAAATTCTGTTATTTAAAATAAAAAAAATCTACTAAAATTACAGTAATCTTTCTAAAATTTTATCTGTAACCCTGGTTGTAATTACATGAAATGTTCTAGGCCTCCCAGTTTTCTAAACAATTCTTAATAACTTATTTTTTTTTCAGAACAAATGTGTATCTCTTACATAAATTTTTGCTATCATCGTCACATAAAAAGTTCTAGGAAAATATCCATTAGATAATAGGTACATGGATAGATAGATAGAGATGTAAGTAATGATAACGATATTAGGAAGGGGTTTTCGAGAAATGACAACGTAGACATCGGGAGGTTTGGAGATTATCCGATATTGCCCAAAAGTTGTATGGTATTCAGTTGTTGTAACATATATATTTACATCTTCACCTTCACAATAGACTAAACCAGCCACGCCAAACTATTTTAAGTATACTGAAAATTGTGGATATATTATGCTCCATACCATAAATAAAATGAAGATAATCATTATCGATCTTGATTATCTGGCACTTACTTCAAAAAGTAATGCATTGCTTTTAATATGAATATATTCATAAATTCAATCGAAATTTTTTTAAAATTATCTCTTTTAAAAAATATTCTATTGAAAAACCATGTTTTGTGGAAATTAAATTTAACCGTTTTTATACCGGTACCCGATGTGCGGTTATTGGAAAACGATTTGTCATTAGAGAAATTTAAAGAGTTATTTAATTCTTTTTAGCGCGTTTTTTAAAGTCGATTATACATACATATTTTTTTGGAAAAAGTTTATTCAATCGATTCAATCGATCATATATCGTTTTACAATTAATGGTATTATATATGTAGATAAATAGATAGATTTATAGATAACTTTTGGAAATTAGTAGTTCGTCTCATAAACTGCAGTTTTAATTTTGTTTGTAACATCAGTGATTTTAAATACAAATACAAAGGTTTTTAAGAAACTGCTGTAATATACTCAGTAATTGAAAATAAAATTATTCGCGAATAAACTGCATGCCATTTAAAATAATTAGTTAAAAATAATTCTGAGTTATAAACCACTTCCAATAAGTATTTTTAAACTCGATAATCAACTTATATCGATAGAAAATTAATTCCTTAATGCATATTTAACTTTCCTTTTAATAGCTTGTAGTTTGTTTATAAAAAAATATACCTTCTGAACGATGCTTTAAAATTAACAAAGCTATTTAAAATGAAATTTCAGTTATCTTTCCAGTAAAAAAAATAAATACAGCAAATTTTATATATTTTTTAACTTATACAAATTATTTAAATATGATTAGACTTAAAATACTATAAACGGTATACATTGTACGAAATAAGTCTAATGTTTAAAGGCACAAAAGCTTTTTATTATACAGATGTAAATCATTCTTTAAGGTAATTTACATGAATCCTTGCGTGTGTAACTCGTAAAATTTGAAAACGAAATGAGAAAAAAAAACTTTTTTGTTATCCTCACGCAAAACTGGTATTAATGCTTTAATTTATTTTCTTCTTTAGTAGATTACACATTTAAATCCATTTGCAATGACGAATTTGTATTAAAAAATTGTCACAAGGGAAATTAATAGTAAAATTAAGTATCCAAAATAGAAAAAGAAATCTAATATTTTCAGTGGATTTTTGTGTAATTATTTTATTATAACTGCCATATTTATAGTCTCTCTATTATCCAACTATATGATACATTGTATTTATATGTAGTCTTCCTGTAAAAAAATTAGAAAATTTCTTAACAATTATTTATTAATCAATTTCACTTATGTGTAATTATATACATTTCTATATTCCAATTTCTTATGCATTAAAATATTATTTTTTAAAGTACTCAATTGCTAAAATTGATGAATGAAACGGTCTTCTTTATCAACAATTATTATTAATTTAAGGAAGTAATTACATTTTCAAGTTTTTTTAAATTTTGTTAAAACAAATGACAATTTTTATTCATATTTTTCATGGATTTGTAATGTCATCAATTCATGTAAACAAACGATAAGGATGTAAGCAAGAAAGAAAAAATCATACCTCAAGCATAGACAATAAAACACTTTCCAACACATTCCAGAATACTGTAACAAATCAGCACGATTTAATGAATTAAAATATTATATCTAATTCAACGGTATGGGAACGCGTTTTCAATTACAAAGGAAGAAACTTGTAGTACACCTAAGTAACAAATATCAATTTTATTATATTTGAAATAGCTTAACCTAATTGAAATAAGCCGCAAATAATGTAGCCGCCCTATACTCGTATTTAACGGAATAGTTTAGCCATGTAACTGAATAATAAACATTCTTCGTGCGACATATTCTACACAATATACATTTTAGTTCTAATCATAAATGCACATCAATTTCATTGCGGTTCGATAGTTCTTTTAAAAGCACTTGAAAATCTTTAATCCTATCGGCCTTAATGTAACGGAAAACTTTGACTTTCCCGAGCATTTGAACTATAGATCCGATTTTTCTAAAATTACAAATAACTCCACAAACTTGTGTAACAAATATATATTTAAAGTTTCGAACGCTTCAGTTGGGTAGTTTTTGTGCTGTTCACTGCAAAAAAACAGACTTACGAATCAGGGGAAGACTATAGGTGCTACATATTTATATAATTATGAACGCACCTAGAAATGTGTTAAATTTAAAAGCGCATGCTGAAATTGAAATGCTTTTCCAACAACCAAACACCTTAGACATTTTTTGAGTGTCCCAATAATTGGAATAAATGTGCTATAAATCTCCTCTTCTAACATAATCGTAGTAACATTCAGTGATTTATAATTTTTGAGTGGACCTGTACATAAACTATTAAGTCCACACATTTCATATACAATACTAAACATACCTAGGCGACCCCAAATAAGATTCACCAATTGCATGAAATTCCGAGTATATTTATGGGAGTATGGACAGACGGCCAGATAAACCGAAAGCATAAACACGTTTCAATTCTGTTGGAAAGTCTTTAAAAAATTGAGCTTTATATTTAAGCAATAATCGACATTCTGAATTCATGTACACTATATGGTCAAAGATGACTAGCAACTTGCAATTTTAGACATTTTCTTAAATATCTAGAAAAATAAATGAGGAATTATTCTGAAACTTTACGTGTGTAAACATAATAGTACAGGTCACACATTTCCATGAATATTTTCCCCCCTAAACCCATAGGGGACCAACAACAAATTGAATACGAATAAGTATCTTTTAGACAACCCTGCCGAAACTAATATAGCAAAAGCATTCAAACTGTAGATTATGATTAAGTCGCTTATTATTATAAACTGCGTAAAGTAGTCCCAAAAATTATGTTTATAATTTACTGAGTTCTTAATATAAAATAATATCCTTATGTCATTTTCTGAAAATATGATAAACAACATTGCACACAACGCCCTGTAATCACAATTTAAAAAATAATAAAAATTGTGAGCAGTTTCACTTGATAATTCTTCATTGCGCATAGGTGAACATTATCAAAATTTCATTTGCATATTATGTTAGCAAAATGTATAGAGTAACTTTTGTAAAAGTTTTAAAAACATAGCTAGAAAATTCTCAAAGTGATCGTCGTTGGAATAAGCTCAAAACCGTTGTTCTCAAAATCAATAAAAAAAGTTCTTTCCGGCAGTGCCGGAAGGAAGAGGTAGCTTTCATATACTTGTTTATTTATTTATTTATTTTAAATTATGTTATATTATTTAAACATACGGAACTCAAATTAGTGTAACCCGATTTTATAAGATTGAATATTAGTTTTTGTCAATACTGAACATTAATAGGAATTTTAAGAAATTAGTCTTGTATTATTCAACCTGGTTTTATTTTAAGCGATTTAGAGAGTCGCGAAATTCCACGATAACATGAAGTGTATGTCATTTTAAAGCATCATGATGGATAAACAAACCAATGAGCTTGGTCGAAATTTTAATTCATGTGCACATGCACATTCATGTTAAAATCAATTAATGTATACGAGTGCTGTAGCGGACAAATTGACTTTAAAAAAAAATGTCACCAACTTTAGAAATTCAAACTGCTAAATATCTAGGCGTTTTTTAAGGGAAAGACAAAGCAAAAATATACTCCGGAATTCATTATTAAGATAAATACTTTAGAAAGAACCTTTTTTCAATTTCTAATTTTTTGTATGTACATCATTATACATTTAAAAGATTTTTGACAAACTTAAATGGCCGCCATTTTGAAACAAGAGGGCAGGTGAAGTTGGCAGGTGAACTCGGTCAATACATTGTTATGTACAATGTACACACAGAGTTATATCCAAATCAGTTTATAAATATGCGTATTATCGCCTGACAAATTTCAGGCCGTTTCAAAATGTCAACCACACTGGAAATTGAAAGTGCTATAACTCAGCCATTTTTCAAGATATAGATAAAACTAAAAATGCGCTGGAATCTTTGTATCAAGGTCAAACACACAAAAGAAAAATCTTTTTTAATTTCTTAATTTTTACACCTAATTTTAAAATTTAAATTAAAAAAAATTAATATTCCGCCATTTTTAAACAAGGTGGCGGATGGAACTGACCAACGAACTCGGTCCAGCCATCGGTGTGTACTATGTCCGCAACAAGTATCATCCAAATCGGTTTATAAATACGCGTTTTATCACGTGACGAAAATCAGATCATTTCAAAACGTAAGCAACATTAGAAATTAAAAATCCTTCCGGCAGTGTCGGGAGGAAGAGGTAGCTTTCATATACTTATTTATTTGTTTTAAATTATGTTATATTATTCAAATATACGAGGCTCAAATTAGTGGAACACGATTATATAAGATTGAATACTAGTTTTTCTCAACACTGGATATTAATAGAAATTTTTAGAAATTAGTCATCTTTTATTCAACCTGGTTTTATTTTAAGCAATATATAGGGTCGCCAAATTCCACGATATCCCTTTTAAAGCAACATGATGGATAAAAAAACCAATGAGCTTAGTCGAAATCTTAATTCATGTGAACATGCACTCTCACATCGAAATCGATTAATATACGAGTGCTGTCGCGGATTAATTGTTTTTTTTAATGTCACCCACATTAGAAATTAAAACAGGCGTATATCCCAGCCGTTTTTAAAGGTAAAGACAAAGCAAAAAATACTCCGGAATTCATTAAGATAAATAGTTTAGAAAGAACCTTTTTACAATTTCTAATTTTTTGTTTGTACATCATTATATATTTAAAATATTTTTGGCAAACTTAAATGGCCGCCATTTTGAAACAAGATAGCGGATAAAGTTGGCCGGTGAACTCGGTCAAGACATTGGTATGTACCATGTACACACTGAGTTTTATCGAAATCAGTACATAAATATACGTATTATCGCGGTACAAATTTCAAACCGTTTCAAAATGTCAATCACACTGGAAATTGAAAGTGCTAAAACTCAGCCATTTTTAAAGATATTGATTAAACAAAAAATGCTCTGGAGTCGATGTATCAAGGCCAAAGCACAAAAGAAAAATCTTTTTCGTTTTCTTACTTTTTTGTACTTATTTTTAAAATTTAAATTAAACAAAATTAATATTCCGGCATTTTGAAACAAGACGGCGGTTGGAACTGGCCAACGAACTCGGTGTAGGCATCGGTTTGTACTATCTAAGCACCAAGTTTCATCCAAATCGCGTGTTATCACGTGACGAAAACCAGATCATTTCAAAACGTGAGCAGCACTAGAAATTAAAAGTGCTATAATTGAGCCATTTTTTTAAGATACAGACGAAACAAAAAATGCTTTGGATTCTTTGTATCAAGATCAAATGCATAAAAGAAAAATCTTTTTTAAATTTCTCACTTTTTTTGTACCTAATTTTATAATTTTAAATAAAAAAAATTTAATGGCCGCCATTTTGAAACAAGATGGCGGATGGAACTGGCTTAGGAACTCGGTCCGGGCTTCATTATGTACTATATACACACCAAGTTACATCCAAATCGATTTATAAATACGCGTGTTATCACGTGACAAAAATCAGTTCGTTTCAAAATGTCAGCGATAAGAAAAATTCAAAGTGCTATAACTCAATCATTTTTCAAAATGTACACAAAATAAAAAGTGTTCTGGAGTCGGTGTAACACATAAAATAAAAATATTTTTTCAACTTTTAATTTTTTCGCATTTCATTTTAAATTTTAAATTTAAAAATATTTTTAAATGGCCGCCATTTTGAAACAAGATAGCGGATGATGCTAGCCAAAGAACTCGGTCGAGACATTTGTATGTACTATGTGCATACCATGTTTCATTTAAATCGGTTCATAATTACGATAGTTACAGCATGACAAATGTCAGATATATATACCGGGTGTCCCAAAAATGACTGATGGATTTTAAAATCCAATAACTTGCAAACGGTGACAGCTATTTAAAAAATTTTTGCAGGAGGGTTATGTATAATGTCAGGAGTTTTTTTCCTGTAATTTTTTATTTTAGTTCGAATTTCAAAAAATAGGTGGCGCTGACTGCGATTGGCGGCCAGGTCGACGCCTACCTCAGCACTGATCACCTGGTCTTCAATCGCCGTCAGCGCCACCTATTCTTTGAAATTCGATCAAAAATAAAAAATTACGGAAAAACAAAATCCTGCCATCATACATAACCCTCCTGGAAAAACTTTTTTAAATAGCTGTCACCGTTTGCAAGTTATTGAATTTTAAAATCCATCAGTCATTTTTGGGACACCGATATATATATATATACAGTACTTAATGAATAAAGTGTATTGGCAGATATAGACTTCCGTGCCATAATAAAACTGAAGTCAAACAAATTCGAGCAAGAAAAACAAAATAAAGAAAATAAAGAAGCTGTGAATCGCTTCAGCGGTGGGCAGTTTTAAAAACACAGCAATGCTTCTGAATGAATATGCAAAAATACTATTATGATATAGTGGCAGTGGGTTTCGATTAGAGTGTCACAATGTAAAAAATCAAATGTGCAAAAACATTCGATAATATAACACTCCCCCACCTTAGTGACACTCTAATCAAAACCCACTGCCACTATATCATAATAGTATTTTTGCATATTCATTTAGAAACATTGCTGTGTTTTTAAAACTGCCCTCCGCTGATGAGATTCAAAGCTTCTTTATTTTCTTTATTTTATTTTTCTTACTCGAATTTGTTTGACTTCAGTTTTATTACGGCACGGAACTCTGTATCTGTCATATATGTATATATATACACTATATTGCCATTGATTATGGGACACTTGCGATTTTAGACATTTTACTAAATATCTAGAAAAATACATGAGGAATCATCTCGAAACTCTTAGTGTATAAATATAATAGTCATACATCTCCGTGAAGATTTTTTACCGAAACGCCATAGGGGACCGTCAACAAATTAAAAAAGAATGAATATCTTTTGAATAACCCTGTCAAAACTAATGTAGCAAAAGGCCTCAAACTCTAGATTATGATTGAATGCCTTATTGTAATACACTGTGCTCATTTTTATGCAAATAGTATGCACACTCGTAGAGTAATTAAGGTTTTTATAAAAATGGTCCCAAATTTTTCCAAGTTTTTCCATTATAATTTTCAGAGTTTTTAATATAAAATAATATTTTTTTCAGAAAATATGACAAACAATATTGCACACAGTACCCTGTAATCAGAATTAAAAAATAATAAAAATTGTATGAAAAATGAGTAGGTTTACTATATAATTTTTTTACTGCTCATGCGTCAAAGATATCAAAATTTCATTTGCATATTATGTTAGCTAAATGTATAGAGCAACTTTTGTAAAAGTCTCAAAATCATAGCTTGAAAATTCTGAAAGTAATCGTGTATAGAAAAAGGACAAAATCCGTTGTTTCCAAAATGAAGCAAAAAAAATGAGGGATTTTATCCAAATGCAGTAGTACATCTCATATTGTGTATTCTATATTGACACTAATCGATGAATATATGGATACAACACCTCTTGTTTTTGCTTCATTTTGAGAATAACGGATTTTAGACTTATTCAATTGACGATTATTGTCAGAATTTTCAAGTTATGATTTTGTGACTTTCACAAAGTTGCTCTATACATTTAGCTAACATAATATGCAAATGAAATTTTGATATCGTTGACGCATGCGCAGTAAAAAATTATTTAGTAAACCAACTCATTTTTTATACAATTTTCATTATTTTTTAATTCTGATTACAGGGTACCGTGTGCAATGTTGTTTGTCATATTTTCTGAAAAAAATAATATTTTATATTAGGAACTCTGAAAATTATAAGGAAAAAAACTTGGAAAAATTTGGGATCATTTTTATAAAAACCTTAATTTCTCTGCGAGTATGCATGCTATTTGCATAAAAATGAACAAGGCTTATTACAATAAGGCATTCAATTACAATCTAGAATTTGAGCTCTTTTGCTACATTAGTTTTGACAGGGTTATTCAAAAGATATTCATTCTTTTTTAATTTGTTGACGACCCCCTTTGGAGTTTCGGGAAAAAATCTTCACGGAGATGTATGACTTATACTATTATATTTATACACTAAGAGTTTCCAGATGATTCCTCATGTATTTTTCTAGATATTTAGTAAAATGTCTAAAATCGCAAGTGTCCCATAATCAATGGCAATATAGTGTATATATATATATATATATTGAGATATTGATATTACATATATGTATATGTATATATATATATATATATATATATATATTGAAATATGATATAATATATAAATATATATATTATATATAAAAATTGTATGACATTCTTAAGCTTATGTATTAAATGAAAATGAAATGGCTGAATAAACTGCCTCTCGCGCTAAATAATATACCTGAGCACTCACACAGAAACAACAACTGTCAAAGACCGATTTTTTTCTTTTTTTGTTAACGTAAGTAATGTTTCGAAAATTTTAACACCAGTATTTTATCTTTACGTAATTCAAGCAAAAATAATTGAGGGAAAAAATAACTTAATAAAATTATTTGTACCAAAATTTAACGGTCCATATACACACTAAAAAATATTGGACTTCGGCTGCCACCATGTTTTTAAGAACACTCATATCTAGCATTCAATGCACTGCGCAAGATAGTGCATTGAAATTTAATTGCTCATTGAGATTTGAATCATCGTTATCCAAAACGTTATGCATAAATCCAAAAATGTCATTTAATTATTAAATTTAGCTTAAAACTAAGAAAATTATGCGAATGTGCATGTTTACGGGAGAATTTCTATTTTTTCGCAAAAGCTATATTTAGCAGATTATCCGACGGACATACACTATATGGCCAAAGGTGACCGGGAACTTGCGATTTTAGACGTTTTGTTAAATATCTGGAAAAATGCATACGGAATCATTCTGAAAAACCAGGTTCATAAACAGAATAGTACAAATCATATATTTTCGTAAATATTTTTTTTCGAACTCTTAAAGGGGTCGTCAACATGTTGAAAAAAAAACCGATAATCTTTTGAATAACCCTGTCAAAACTAATGCAGCAAAAGCGTTTAAATTACAGAGTATGATTACGTGGTTTATTGTAATAATTCGTGTTCATGTTTATGAGAATTTGTATACTCGTACAGGAATTAAGGTTTTTATAAACACAGTCCCATATTTTGCCACGTTTTTTGCTTATAATTTGCAGAGATCTTAATACAAAAGTATTCTTTTCAGAAAATAATCACAAATAATAATGCACATAATGCCTTGCAATCAGAATTTAAAAATAATAAGAAATTTTGTAAAAATGAGAAAAAATTACTAAATAATGTTTCTCTGCGCATGTATGATCGCAATCAAAATTTAATTTGCATAATGTGTTAGCTAAATGTTAAGAGCAACTTTTGTGAAAGGCTCAAAACCATAGCTTGAAAACCCTGAAAATAGTCGTCGATAGAATAATGTCAAAATCCGTTATTCCCCACCTCAAAAAATGGGGGCTGGATCCAAATATAGTAGTACATGCAATATTGTTTATTTAATATTCAAATCAATCAATGGATATATGAATACAAACCCTCATCTTTTTGCATATTTTTGGGAATAATGGATTTTGAGATTATTCAATCGACGATAATTTCCAGAAATTTCATGCCTTATTTTTGAGGTTTTCACAAAAGTTACTCTGTACATTTAGCTAACACATTATTCAAATTAAATTTTTATTGTGTTTACGCATGTGCAGTAAAACATTAATTAGTAAACCTCCTTATTTTTGATACAATTTTATTATTTTTTAATTCTGATTACAGGATTTTGTGCACAATGTTGTTTGTCATACTTTCTGAAAAGAACATTTTTTTTATCTAAGAACTCTGCAAATTATAAGCAAAAGATTGTTGAAATTTTAGACTCCATGCTATCTTAAAAAAGGCACACTTTATTAAAATAAGCTACTTAATCATAATCTTCAGTTTGAATACTTTTGCTATAATAGTTTTGAAGGGTTATCCAAAAAATTGTCTTTTTTAAAATTTGTTGCCGGTCCCCTATGCGATTTCGGGAAAACTTCACTGAAATATATGACCTGCACTATTTTAAATCGTAATACTAATAATATATATTCTACATAAAAATATAAGAATTTATATTATAAAAAAATATTGCTTCTAAGACGTTGTATAATAACAAAAACATTTAAAATATACTAAAACATTTTTATTTACATATTTCAACTCAAAATTAATAGAGTCATCCTCAGAATGTAAATAGAAAAATAAAAATTATAAATACAATGAACGTGAAAATCGGAATACTTTCTGAAAAGAACATTTTTTTTTATCTAAGAACTCTGCAAATTATAAGCAAAAGATTGTTGAAATTTTAGACTCCATGCTATCTTAAAAAAGGCACACTTTATTAAAATAAGCTACTTAATCATAATCTTCAGTTTGAATGCTTTTGCTGTAATAGTTTTGAAGGGTTATCCAAAAAATTGTCTTTTTTAAAATTTGTTGCCGGTCCCCTATGCGATTTCGGGAAAACTTCACTGAAATATATGACCTGCACTATTTTAAATCGTAATACTAATAATATATATTCTACATAAAAATATAAGAATTTATATTATAAAAAAATATTGCTTCTAAGACGTTGTATAATAACAAAAACATTTAAAATATACTAAAACATTTTTATTTACATATTTCAACTCAAAATTAATAGAGTCATCCTCAGAATGTAAATAGAAAAATAAAAATTATAAATACAATGAACGTGAAAATCGGAATAAAGAGTTATTGAAAATAAATAAATTAAATGTATCACGCGCTTTTTAATTTGATATTGTCCTTGGTCTAGTTGAATAACTACCATGTAAATTGTCTAACCATTCAATCCATATATTTGGGATGCGAAATGACAGTGTTTTATACCAAAATTGATCCCATTAGTATAGACTACCTTTCGGGAGTTTATATGATTCCATTTATTAGAGAAGGAGGAATAAAACTTTTTTATATAGGCATGACCCAACGTAAATTTAAAATCAGACGTAATGAACACATAATAGATATAAAACTTAACAGGAAGAAAACCGCTTTCTCCAGGTTAAATCGAAAAGAGAACATCAACATACTTTTTAATGAGAGTAAATTAATATACAGGTCTAATTTTTATTTAAAATTATTCATAAGAGAATCAATTGAAATTTATTTAAATAGTTCACATATTTGTAACGATGCACTGTCATTTCGCATTCCCAATATATGGATTGAATGGTTCGACAATTTATTTACACGGTAATTATTCAACTAGACAAAGGACAATATCAAATTAAAAAGCGCGTCATACATTTAATTTCTTTATTTTGAATAACTCTTTATTCCGATTTTTACGTTCATTGTATTTATAATTTTTATTTTTCTATTTACATTCTGAGGATGAGATTTACATTTTGAGTTGAAACATGTGAATAAAAATGTTTTAATATATTTTAAATGTTTTTGTTATTATACAACGTCTTAGAAGCAAAATGTTTTTTATAATATATATTCTTATATTTTTATGTAGAATATACATTATTAGTATTACGATTTAGTTATTAGTGTATGTAATCAAGACTTATTTAGTGTTATTTTTTACATTCATATATGCATTATTCTGTTTATACACCTGGATTTCCAGAACAATTGTTCGTGCATTTTTATAAATATTTAACAAAGTATCTAAGATCGCATTTGGCCAAATAATGTATACGGTAGGAGAAATTTTCATTTATGAATCTTTAATACAAAATACCAAGTAGAATGGCTGTAAAATTGATGTAATACACCTTAATAAATAAATTAGGAGTGAAATTTATTAACAAGATAAAACAATTTAATAAAAAATTCTGTAAAAGTTTTTTGTGGCATGTTAGACTGTTGTTTTATAATGAAACTAAAGTTACTGGCACTCATACGTAAACCTTTTTTTTACAAAAAGGAATATTCTGAAGAAATTCGAAACATATTTTATAATCAAATAAATTAATAAATTTAAGTTTCCTTTTAAAATGTTTATGATTTATACCAATTGAAGACTTAGCGGAATTTTTGCGCTGTTTATTTTTCGTCATTTAGCTATTCAATAAGTGAATTAAAAGTAATTTCATTATGGACTTGCAGGAACTAAAATGCAGAAATATTTGTTTTTGTTCGAAATGGAAATTATTTTCCGAACTACTCAAACTTTTATAAATCAGAATAAAACTTTTCTGGTTACGTTCTGGTTTACGGGTTATCTTCCTAATAGGAAAAGAACATTCCTCGTCCTTTATAGAAATGACATGAAATGTATACAACCTTTAATCTTCAACCGAAAGTTTCCTTATGTTTGTTAATGAGAATAATTTGCTTCATTTAATTTCAATACTGAAGGAATATTTATGAATATGCACATTTAAATGTTATACATTCCTTTTAATTACATTCTCAACGTAAGATATTAAATAAAATCCGTCATCATTCTTTTTATCTAAGTTTTTCTAAAAATAAATTTCCTTTTATTTATGGTAACAAAGATTTTTTGTTTTAAATACCAAATAACCTATACAAATATTAAAGTTGAAAAGGATTTATGATAAAATTTATCGTTTGATATTTTATGGTGGTTTTTTAACCCATGAAAGATGAGCCTCTTTTATAGATTTTTTTTTAATTCTTCAATTCCATTTTTTCCACATTGTAATTTTGAATTATTTAATAACTCAAAGTTTGTGATTCGATACGGTGAAAAATGACAAATTAAAATACCGGTATTGAGATTTAAAAGTTTTGTTACCTTTACATGGGAAGGTTTTTTGGCAGCCGGCTTTAATGAGTTAAGGATTTGATGTTGCATTAGAAGAATTTGGAAAAAGCAAAATTTGATTAAACCTCTATGAATCCTCAAAGCTTTTTTGTTTTCTTCGTGGTATTTAAAAAATATATATTAGTCCAAGAGCTACCGCACAAAACCCTTAGTCATCGAGCATAAAAAAAATTACTTTACATTATGGAAGAGTAGTAACAGAGGAATCTAATGATACATGCCTGCCGGAAGCGGACTGATGCATAAGCCAAGAATTAATACCACTAGTAGTTGACTCGCATTATGTTTAGCATTGCGTTTGCTGTACAATAAAAAGTATGAAAACATGGAAAACTGGATTCAGAAAAACACAATGCTAAGCCTACTTATCAACCAGTAGTGGTATTAATTTTTAGCTTATGCACCACTACGCTTCCAAAAGACATGAATCATTAGATCCCTCTATTACTACCCTTCCATAAAATAAAGGAATTCTTCTTGTGCTGGATGATTTAGGGTTTTGTGCGGTCGGCTCTTGGACTATATGTGGGAAGTCAGATTGTTTTCCACTAGGCCATGAGCAGTTTGTTCTATGACTTGCAAACACTATTCTCGTATAATGACTCTCTAGAGATTGACTAAATACGGTGGGCTTGGCTATGATACAGTAGCCGAAACGAACTGATTCGTTGAAGGAAGAGAAAAATGAGAATGATATTGTGATCGCGTTAAAAAGAAGAGATAGCTATGGATGTAAGACAATGTCGTCACAATGTTAGACGGTTCCAGAACCATATAAATATATTTTTTATCTTGATCAGACAAAAAGAACGCTGTTATGGTGATGTTCAAAATTATGATGCGTTAATTGTAAATATTCATTTATATATATAAAATTTTCATGTAAATAATCTTCGATATAATTTAAAATGAAGGAGTCAGATAATGCTGTTTCAAAAATATGATGCTTAACATGGCGCAAAAGTGATGATACCGCTAGCCCACAAAATGATGTTTAGAACTTGATGGTATCACCACAGCTATTCCATAATAAAAATTTGTAAAGTCCTTCACTCAAGCTGAATATTGTTCTTAAAGGTGTGTCTATTTTTATTCGTTCTATATTTTGCAATGAAGTTAGTAGACATCCCCGGACAGGATCTTGTATTTGAAAATGAATGAACAAATTAGTTCATTCAACAAAGATAAATTATTTCACAAATTCTTATTTGACGCAAAAAGTGATTGTTTTTATAATAATAATAATAATAATAATAAAACGCGTACTTTTGCTGGTTTTGGATTTAAAATGGACATCTCTGATTTAAAAAATAAATTAACTAAAGTATAAGCAGATTTTTCTTTAAATAATTAGATTTCAGTTTGTAATCTACTTTGTATTTCCAATGAAGGATCTTTAATTGGATCTTTAAAAATTTTTGACGGTTAATTTTAGTGATTTTGAAAGTGTTATACCTCTTTTTGATGGTAGTTTTATTCAGAGTATAATTGTTTGGTTGAGCAATTTTCAGGATGTCACTAGCATGTTTCATTGTCTGAATTTTTTAAGTTTATTTTTGGTAAGAAGTCCCTACAAGGAAAATCGTAGTTACTACTACAAACAAAAATTCGTATCAATTGGTATGACAAATTGAAACAACTTTTATTATAAGAATTTAGCACCGCATATAATTCAGCAGAGTTGAATAATTTATATATAAAACAAAAATACCAGAAAAGGAATCACTTGCTTTTTTTAATGAAGTTTCTGTTCGCACGGCAGTATTGAAGATTCTGGTTTAATACAATAATTGATAAATGGTATTAATGACCCAGTATTTAAAAAGTCTTTTTTTGTATGCTTGACTCACTAGCGTTGAAATTAAACATAAACTCAAGATTTATAAGCCGTTTAAAGTCGATTATGATAACCCAAAACCTGATGTTGATGTTAGACCTACAATGAAACATGAAGTTGATTCTAACGACAAATCTAGTGCTATTAAATCTGATAATCATTGATTTAATTCTGGAGATAAAAACAGAAAAAATAATCAGTATAGATAATGGTTCCACCTGTTATGCTTGTAATTTGTATGGTCACAAATCATGCAATGTAGTAAAACAAAAAATGCAATATTTTCTAATGATACTCAAGTAAATATTCTAACTTGTTTCGGTGTTTCATTCTTACAGATGTAAGATATCATTAATTAAATTTAATATAATTAATTCATACAGGATATCAAACAGCTATTTTAAATAAAAGAAAATTTTATAAAATTAAGGATTATGTAAATTTAGAACCTAAGGTTATGCTTTTAATAGGATTACGTAAAAAATCAGTCAGACCAATTGGTTACTTTAAAGCTGTAATCCAACTTAAAGATTGCAATTTCCAAGTATATGTTTTTTTATTGATGACAAATTTATTGGATTTGATTTAGTTATTGGTACTGAGATAATACTAGAAGTTTATTAATTGTTTCAGGTCCTGATGTTAAAATAAATAGGTGCCAGGATAATTTTTTAATAAATGTTATAAATACAAATGAATTAGCTGTAAATTCTAAATTGAATGCTTAATTTTCTACCTTGTACAACAGTAACACGCAAATTCTAAACGAAAACAAGTCCTTACCGTTTTTTTTTTATTAGCTGCAATATTGTAGTTTAGAAATTAAAGAATTACAGCTGCAAAATGAAAATTAATTGCCATAGGTAAAGAAGCTGCAAGAAAATATAAATTTTTAGAACTAGATTATCAGAAACAAAAGAAACGAATTTTTAACAGAAAAGTAAAAAAAAAAAAAAATACAACAATACCTTATGGATAAATTATAAAGAGAAGCAGCGGAAACACAGACCATTAGTAAATTTTATAGAAAATAAGAACGACTTTTTCACAATATAAATGCCCAATTAGATGTAGAATCAAAATGCACAGAACTATAACAATTAATACAATGAAATAAAAAAATGTTCAAATCATTTTAAAAAACAATTCGAAGCCGAAAATTCTAAAATATAAATTCCCAGATAAGAATTCAGATAAAATTAAATGATTCCAAGTAAGATTTTGAAAATTCACGACAAGAAGTGACTTAGTTGAAAAAATAAGTTAAATAACAATGCTAAAAACCTCAAGAATGATTCAGTTTCCCCTAATATCAAAAACAAAGAAAACATGGCGTATTCTTCCAGAAACAAAAACGGTCAGAAAATTGATGTTATAAATTAAGACAATTTTAGAAAAGAAAAGCTTATGAAAATACCTTACAAGTTGAGGCGCACTGTTTCTAGGAAAATTAAGTATTTTCCTAAATGATCGGATGAATTTGAAATAATCATTTTGAATATTAAGATATTAAGGAACCGAAAAAGATGTTTACAAAAAAGGATGAAAGATATAAAAAGAAGACGAAAAGACGTAGAAAAAAAAGGAGAAGAAAAAATGATAAAAAATAAGATTATTATAAGATAATATTTTCTTATGACGCTTTAAGATGTGGAAAGCTCTTTTGATGAATATGATTTCTCAAGACGAACTGTAAACATTAAAACCTTGACTATTCAAAGAACTTTTTTCTATTGAACTTTTCCTTTTAGACACTGATGTGCTTAACCTTTCGATGCCACACGATGAACTAATGCTGTTTTTTTAACTTTGAGTGCTTCGCTATTTTTTTTAACTTTCCCGAAGATCCAGCTGCTCCTTCTAGGAGAACAGGGTGTCTTCCGAAGCCGAATGACTTGTTAGCATGGCCGAGTATGGGGAAGCGCATTTCTTTTCATTAAGACATAAGAAGTCTGCTCTATAACTTGCGAAAGCCATTCTCAGATGAAGACTCTCTACAGACTGGCTGAATGTGGGAGGAAAAGATACAGATGACAAGCCGATATAAACTGATGTGATGCAGGAAGAGAAAAACGAGCATAGTTTTATGATCGATTAAAAAGGAAGAGATGTAAGTTGTAAGACGATGTCATATTACAATGTAAAACAGCTCTAGAGTTATCTATTTTAGTTTTGATCAGAGAGCAAGAACTCTATTATGGTGATATTCAATATTACGTTGCATTAACTTGTAAATAGTGGTCAATAAAATTTAGTTTAAAATGCAATTGTCATCTAATTGTCTTCATATATTGTTTTGTAAATGCGAATCAATTATATGTAAGCTGCTTCAAACAACAGTTATTTTATTTTTATTTGCATTTTAAAAATATGATGTTGATTTTCGATAATTGCGCATACTAATTTTGGACCAACTTAAATTTCAATAGTAACTCAATTTCCTCAGAGCTTGTTAACTATAAGAATGTAAGGTATCCTGGGGTAATAACGCCATCTTAAGGTTCTACCAATTTTCACGGCTTAGTGTTAGATTGTATTTTTCAAAAAAATATAGGTTTTGCTACAGAAACTCATTGGCTATCTATATGTATAAAATAATTTTGCAGATATGTAATTATAAAATGTAATAAATTGTGCATTTCTGGACCAATGCTATTTGGCGTTATAACCCACCTAAGTGGGTAATAACGCCATGCAAACAATGCTATAAAATAAGATAGGATAATCCAATGTAGATTGACCAATTTTGAAAATACAAACTGTACTCCCTAGAAATTGGCAAATTGCACTCTAAACGATAGAAAATGTTAATTTTTTGTGAAAGTGTAAGAAAAAAAAGGAGAGGAGGGTGCAAAAAAATATCAGATTCCGAGCTTATCTTTGTTTAAAAAGGACCGCTTATATAGAATTATTAGAAATTTTGCACGTTTTTATTTGTGCTTAGCTAAATCTGTATTAATATTTCCATGTATGCATTCTATGTAATAGAATTACATGAAAATCCAAGGAAGGGCGTTATTACCTCGGTATATTTGTTGCGCAGAACATTTTAAACTACAAACTATGTCGAGATCATATCCAAAATATTCTACAACATTTTGAAAGTACATAAAGTGCCCTAAAACTTTATGCAATAAACAAAATATTTCTTGACAAAAACATAGTCTTCACATTACAGAATTTTCTTCGCAAACTTTAGATCAAGCGTTAATTTTAGTTGCTTCTAAAAGCGATAAGGCTTACAAATGGAATAAATTAACTTTAATCTATTGTTTGTGTTTTATATAACTCAGAGCCCTTCTGAGCAGAGCCAACAGATGTCATTTACCGAATTATTTCATAATTATGCGTAATATCAGCACTTGGCTTTATTACCCAACCTGGCATTATTACACCAGAACACCTTATTTACTATTTCCTTATGTTTATGAAAATTGCTAAGTTTTGTTTTTCTAATAAAACTATATTTAAAAATATTCTTCAATATAAAATGAGGTGTCACTTTTTTTATAATTGCTAATTTTTTTTTATTAAGGGCAATTTTTTGGGACAGGAAATATTTCTTTATAATATATTGGAAAGAAGCATTCCAAACCTTTAGTTATATTGTTAATAATGCTTTTTCGGTACAATTATAAAATTGTATAACTATCTAAATTATATTAACTAAATGTTACGATTTAAAAATATATTACATTATGGAAATATATAACATTGGGAATTGCATAAACTTTTTACCAAATTAACAAAGCCCTTTTAGGAAAACTAGTAGATCGAACCCGGGTTTCCCGGGTTACATAGCAAAGATAAAAAGCATTTTTTAAATTGAAAACTTTAATGAATTTTCTATGTAATATGCGTTTTAGATTGCTAACTAACTCCAAAAAAGCATTTTTAACCTTTTAACCGATTGAAGGGGGCGAGATAAAATATATCCCACTTAATTTTAATTGCAAAACGCCACATTGACGCCAGTAATTTGAAATAATAATTTTATTTTTGTCATGGTTAGGCTAACATGGTTAGGTTAAAGGGATAAATGTAAAATATTAATTATGGAATCAAATAAAGCAATGAATTTTTTCAGAAGTCACATTTCCGTATTAGATGCATGCCGGAATTTATTAGCCAAAGATTATGTTACGGCAGTGATTTTGTTTCTGGTCATTTCAGTGCTTCGAGCACATGATTCAATTATATGTCTGTTAAATTTGTATTTATTTATTTTATTTTATTTTATTATTTATAAAGGAAATTTTAATTTTGCTATAGTATATTAGTCGGAAACAAATCCCGTACTCTTTATATTTTTCTAAGGACAAATAGATTAATCTATTGTAATCGCGTTTCACTCGGTAGATATAAATTTAAAAATAACTCGCCCCTGATTTTTTTAAACCAAAGACAATCAGTAAATTGAAATGCAGTTTTCAAACAAATTCAAAATATTTGAATTTTTTTTTCTTATTTGGCAGCGTAAAATTTTAAGTTGTTTGATTGCATGTTGAATTTGTAATTTTTAATAATTTAATCTGTGTTTTTAACCATTCTTTTATTTTATTACTCAACCAATTTTAATTTTATAATTGGAAATTATCAGGAACAATATTCATAGATTTATCAGTGAATTGTGTATCATTATTTCTTAATGGAGATGTGTGATAGAGATTTTTAAAAAATGCCTGAAAAATATAAACTCGCAATAAATGTGTCAAATGAGATACAGTTTTTAATCAAATTGCATTTGAAAGTAGATTTGTTTTCTATATGATGAAATAAAAATTGATAATGTGCGACGATTAGAAGATTAAAAAATTGCAGTAAAAATAATTGCAAAAATTCATTTATCCTGAAATATTGTCATTCGCAAAATAACATCAATGTTACACACGACACATTTGTTTGTTATAATATAGATTTTGCGCATATAAAAATCGGTATTATTTGATTATCCCATCGACCATTTTCGCCAAATTAAAAAAATCGCCAAACTAATAGACAAGTTATATATGTTGACATAATTATTATTTTATAAAGGAAAATCAAATAAATTAGTAAAACATGAATAAAAATACAAATAAAAAGTAGCATTAAACACATTTTGGCGACATTTTAAACATGTATCGTGCTTAATATAATTGAATATGACATTCAAAATTATCCATTTTTGGCATTTAATCTTATAGTTTGCCGATAGTTTTTTAGTTGACGGGATAACCAAATAGTACCGAAAAATCTTACGCGCATGCTAAAATGTTAAAGGTAAAGAAATGACTGCACGTACCTATTTTTTTTTCAAAAAAGTTTGCTTCAAAATTAACTTTATGACAAACTTAAAATTCGTTTTATAAATTAAAATACACAACACCAATTAAAAGAATAAACATTGCACTCCGTCACTTCAACGTGCAAAGAAGATGCCGTATTTCCGTGAATTACGCAAACCGTGACTTTTACAAATCATGCCAAACCAAATTTTCAATTACATTTTAAACATGGGGTATTGGCGAATTATGAAATCTCATTTCGTCTTTTACATCGTTCTTTTTCTATTTCAGATCAATTTTCTATGTAAAAATGCACTTTTTTTTCTTTTCTGAAAATGTATTTGGAAAATAAAAATGGCTCTAAAAATAAAGTAAAAAATAAATAACATAAAAAATATAATTATTCCAAGAAAAAAGAAAAATTAAATAATTTTGTTTTGCATTTTACTTCTGGCAAAATGATAGGTAACAAAAAAGAACTAAAAAAACCATCTGCTCTAAAAAGTTTAACTGAAATTTATAGAAAATTACATTAAGCGAATAATGTTATTTTAACATAATTACAATTGAATATCTTAAACAATTGGACAAAGTTTGGGAAACCGGACATTACTCTAAACCTGGAATTATTGCCAAGATCGTCTTTGTTTGCTTGCTATCTCGGCGAAAAAAAAATTGAACCCGAAAGGAAAAAAGAATCAAATTGCACAGATTCCAAATCCTTTGACATCAGCCGTGCGTTTTTTCTCTAAATAAAAATGACCTGCTTAAATTTAAGCATTATATATATAGGATGGACGAGTCCTGACTCAAAATAAAAAGTGGTTTCTGACGGACACATACATTTATTATCAGACGAACAGAACAAAAAACGAACAAAAAATAAAACATAGTTTCATTCGTCGTTACTTTTCTCAACAATCTTTTAAAATCATACATCAATTCGTCGTAAATATTTTATAGTTCTTTAAAACAATCGTCATTTTTATACTTCGAATACTACTTAGTTTTAATCAACATAGTTTTCCGTCGTTCAAAACGTTCTATTTACTTTCCTTGCTCTTTTTCACACCTGATCACACAGCTTCGTTAATTCACCTTTTTTATTTAATCTCGACCCAGAATTCCGGAGAGTGGCGGAGGGAAATGCAGTCCAATGCAGGTGCAACAGAGAGTATAGCCCACATGTGAGAGTATATCCCACATGCGGCCGTCCTGACATCTGGAGCTGCCGCAGCGACATGTGATCTTATAGAATCTGGAAAGAAACAAAAACAAAAAAAGTAACTGTTCTTAGAAGGAAAGAAAATATAGTTCGTTTGTACATGAGAAAGATCAGTCGTCTTTTTTCTGAAATGGTGTAACATCTTATGAAAATGTTCTTTAAAATCGCTGACTCTTAAAATGTTCACACATACACATTAAAGATAAGGAAAAAAATAAAGTTTCAGTTATCGTCATGCCAAGGCTTCATGTATTCAGCACACGAACAAGTACTGATCGGTCCTTCAGCTGATGAGATTTTCTCTACGTCGTAGGTGTCGTTAGACTTCACTTTGGTTACTTTATATGGACCTAGGAATTTAGATTTCAATTTTAACCCTGGTCCTTCTTGGGTTCTTTTAATTGCTACGAGGTATCCAAGGTTATATTTTCGGGGTTTCTTACGTCTTAAATTATAATACTTGCGATTTTCTTGTTGAATTTCCCGAATATTCTTCTGAGCTTTTTTTCGGAGTTCTTCTGTATCGTTCATGAATTGTTCTTCGACTGCACTGTTTAGGAGTTCAATAATTTGTAAATCTTCTTTCTGTTTCATTTTTGTACCAAATAGTATTTCAAACGGTGTTCTCTCAATGCTTCGTTGGTAAGTTGAATTAATAACTTGTTGAACTTTAGGAATATGTTTAAACCATTTGGTCGGTTCGTCTTTGGACATTTTAGAGATTACTGAAATTATGATGGAATTAAGTCGCTCTACTTGACCATTAGCACGGGGAAGTCCAGTTATAATTGTCTCATGTTTTATATTTTCATTTTGGCAATAATCAGCAAATTCTTTACTTGTAAATGCAGGACCTTTATCGCTAATGATTTTGGAAGGGTTGCCAAAAGTATAACTTTGTTGTTGCAATTTCGATATGACTTCGGCAGAAGAAGTAGTTTTACAGAGATATAGCCACACGAATTTGGTAAATGCATCTATTAAAGACAAAATATGTTTATAGTTTTTGTTAGTCGATTCGAGAGGGCCTAAATGATCAATGTGGTAGGTTTGAAGGGGAGTCTCCTCTTTGTGTAAGGGATGTATTTCACCTTCTTGTTTCCCACGTTTCCGATTATATAAAAGGCTTGTTACACAATTTGCTATAACTTTATCAATCTTATTTGCCATATTAGGGATAAAAAATTCTTCATTAAGGAGTTCTTCACAACGTTTGCGCCCGAAGAGTCCTTTGTCATGAACGTGTTAATTACGTTTAGCTGCACTTCATCCGTAACCTTTATGATTTTTATAAAGAACGTTATTTTTGAGGAAATAGTTGTCATATGGCTTTGTTTTCAAAATTTCTTTGATGGCCTGTATATGTTCGTCTGTGTTCTGTGATTGTATGATTTTGGAAGTAAAACTGTCTTGAATGGTCATACATACGGGATTTCTGCTTAAAGCGTCGACGTGGCGCATACGTGTACCTTGTCTGTGTTCGATTGTATAGTTATAATCAGCTAACATTAAAGCCCATCGAGCTATCTTGGTGCAAAGATCTTTTTTATTCATAGTTAGGGCAAATGCATTGCAATCTGTGACTATCTTGAAAGGAATACCTAAAATATAAACACGGAATTTTTTAAAAGCCTCGATGACAGCCAAAACTTCTAATTCATAACTCGAATATTTACGCTCAGCATCTGTGGTTTTTTTGCTCATAAAGTAGACGGGGTGAAATTGATTATCAATAGAAGACTTTTGAAGGAGGACTGCTCCGTAACCATCAATAGAATCATCGCAATGAACTTCTATTTCATTACTAGGGTCTATAAATGCTTAAAACAGGACCTGAAGCAAGGATGTGTTTCAACTGATTAAATGCATTTCGCTGTTGGTCATCGAAGTGAAATTTAGTGTCCTTTCTAAGGAAATCTGTTAAGGGCTTAGCTATTAAAGAATAATCTTGAATAAATTTACGAAAATATGAGGTTAGTCCGACAAATGAATGTACATCTTTTACACTCTTAGGTTCTGGAAAATTTAGAACAGCTTTAGTTTTGGAGGGAGATGGATGCAGTTGACCATTTTTAATGTGATTACCCAAAAAATCAATTTCTCGTTGTAAAAAGTGGCATTTTTTTAGATTCAGCTCTAAACCATATTCTGATGCAGTTGTAAGAGCGCGTTGTAATTTCTGGAGTCCTTCGGCTTCGTTTTCAGACGGTATTATGAAATCAACCATCTAGACGATAAGTACTTTTTCATTAATGAGATCGCGAAAAACATTATAGATATATCTCTGAAAAACTAAGGGAGCATCGCTAAGGCCATAATTCATGTATAGAAATTCAAATTGACCAGAATGTGTTACAAAAGAAGTGTATTTTCGACTATTTTCTTCTACTTCAACATGAAAAAATGCATTTTTAAGATCAAGAGTAGTAAATACTTTTTCAGAGTGCAACTGATCAATAATGTCATCGATTACTGTTAGGGGAAAACGTTGTTTATGTGTTTTAGCATTTAGCTTCCTATAGTCAACACATAATCTATATGAACCATCTTTCTTTTTTACGAGGACAATGGGTGATGAAAAATTACTGCTGCTTTTTCGGATAATTCCCTTTTCAAGCCATTCAGAAATTTGTTTTTCGACAAATTCTTTCTCTATAGGAGCTAGGCGTCTGGGAGGACAAGTAACAGGAATTTCATCTTTCAGATGAATTGATAATGTAACATCGGTAGTCTTTACTTTCCGGGAGCAATAATTTTGAATAAGTTCCGTAATTTTTTAACGTATAGTTGTATCGGTAATATGAGATAAATCAAGATTAATATCGTCTAATACTTGAGCAACATTAATCAGAAAATTATTTGACATATCTTCATTTTGCTTTATTTTTTGCACAGAAATATTATTTTGAGAAACTATTAAAATACTCTGCTGTATAATATCTGTACCAATAATAAGATCAAAAGATATAGAATAATCTGGTACTACATAAACATTAGTGGTATAATTAAAATCATCTACAGTAATATCCGTAGAGAAAAAACCCAGGGGCTTGATCATAGTGTTGCCTAATCCAGTTAATGTGATAGTTGAATGTTCGAGGTTCGAAACTATTGGGAGTTTGCGATAAATACTTTCTTTTAACAGACTTCTTTCACTTCCCGTATCTATCAAAGAAAGAACATTTACTGACGAAATAATTACTTGTTTGGTCATAAAAGTATTCGACTTAATGGTGGAAATATTAGATGGTTCAGGCTTATTTCTGGATTTCCTTGGTTGATCACATTGAGCCGACTTATGGCCAGAATTCGAACAATTGAAGCAGCGAGGTCCTTTGTCTTTATGCCTACATTGGCTACTTTTATGGTTGGCTAAACCACAATTAAAGCAGAGAAGATCAGGTTTTGGACGAAAAGATTTCTCTTTCAACGGCATTTCTGGTTTAGATTTACGAAATTTAGTGCTCTCATAGTCATAATTTTGTCATAAATTTTGAGCTTTTGTTTAAATTCTACTATAGATTGGCAGCCATATAATATTGATTTTCGAAAAACAGGGTCGGTTATACCGTTAATATTGTATTGCATCAGTGCTGAATCTTCGATGTTACCGCGCGAACATAATTGTTTCATTACGAGAAAATATTCTTCAAGGGATTCATTTTCTTGTAATTTTCGTTTATTTAACATGTCATGTAACTCAGCAGAATTATAAGTAATGCCAAATTCAGAAATTAAGAGTTCTTTAAGTTTTTCGTAAGAGTTAATATGAAATTCTCTTTGTACTAACAGCTGGGCTTTTCCTCTTAAGGATCGTTTAGCAAATATAAATTTATGAAATTCTGATAAATTGAGCATGCTAGCGACATCGTCAAAATTACTTAACCAAATATTTATGTCTTGAAAAGAACTACCATCAAAAGGCGGTATAACGCTTTCAACATCATTAAAATTAATAGTAGATGGCAAAAAACTTTGAACTGGAAATTGCTTGCTTTTATCAAAATTTGATGATTCGGTATTACTTGCGGTGTCCTTATTCAATGTGGTATTATGTGAAGACATTTCAGGTTCCGAATCGGTATCATTTTCGTTTTGGATAATGTTAGCTTGGAGTGAATTCAAGTCTGAAAGATATGTAACTAATCTGGTTGCAAGTTCAGTTAAAGAACCTTCGTTGGAAATACAGAGTAAATTACAAATTGTGATTAAATCGTTTAAAGAAAAATCTGCTTGAACTTTCGGAACTTTATTTTTGAATTCAGTGCTGGTCGTTTCGAAATCGAAACCAGTGAAGTCACGAATTCTTTTTCGATTTGATCGATCACCATCCGTGTCGAACAATAATTTATGAAGTAATTTTATTTTATTAGTGCGTTCATTTTTAAATGCAAGTTCCAGTTCTTTGATGTCGACTAGCTTCATAGTAAATATAGAATATGGAATAATTAACTCACCCGTAAAATGATATCCGGCTTGAATCTGGAGAAAAAATTATCTAGTTCATAACGATGAGGAAAAATGCTGATGGGTGGGCACTTCTGGCACCACTTTATAGGATGGACGAGTCGTGACTCAAAATAAAAAGTGGTTTCTGACGGACACATACATTTATTATCAGACGAACAGAACAAAAAACGAACAAAAAATAAAACATAGATTCATTCGTCGTTACTTTTCTCAACAATCTTTAAAAATCATACATCAATTCGTCGTAAATGTTTTATAGTTCTTTAAAACAATCGTCATTTTTATACTTCGAAATCTCCGTCATAGTTTTAATCAACATAGTTTTCCGTCGTTCAAAACGTTCTATTTACTTTCCTTGCTCTTTTTCACACCTGGTCACACAGCTTCGTTAATTCACCTTTTTTATTTAATCTCAACCCAGAGTTCCGGAGAGTGGCGGAGGGAAATACAGTCCAATGCAGGTGCAACAGAGAGTGTAGCCCACATGCGAGAGTATATCCCACATATATAGTAGCATTTTATTTTATTATAAACTAAAAACTGTAGTAATAAAAGTTTCCTTCTTTTTAGCGAAAACGCGCGGTTGTGTTTGGGCTTAATGTAGCAGATTTCAGGATTACATTTTTTGCATCACTCCCAGCCACCACAAGTTCTCTCTATTTCTTCTTTTTACTTTATGGCTATTTTTCCTTTACTTTGCACAGAAATGGAGTACTTAAGTTGCCACCTCCAGAAAAATTAAATTAAAAACTACAAAAAATTTAATGTCTAAAAAACAAATAAAGATACAGTTTTCAAACAAATTGCATTTAAAAGTACATATTTTTCCCCACATAACGGTGCAAAGATTGAAAATGTGCGATGCCTAGGAGTTAGAAAATTTGCAGTAATATAAATTGCAAAAGTGAAATTTCATCAAAAAGTGTTGCCACTCGAAAAATGACGTATGCGTTACGCACAGATACGTTTGGCCTTTACAATATAAATGTGATATCAGTGTTTAAAAATTTTGGAGCAAATAAAGGGAAGTGACTTACTAAAAGGGATATTTTATTAGCCCATTAATAACCCAAAGATCAAACCTAAAATCCCTTTTTACTTTCGTAAGACCAATAAAAGAGTTTTGCTCAGAAAATGCATAGTAAATAAAATCACAGAAAAGGGTTGATGATTCTTTTCATATTCATATCCTGAATTGTTAACCAAACATCATTCATCTATTTCGTTGTTTTCGACAGACTCATCATTTGTAGACTTTTTGTGCCATATTCGGAAACATTTTGGTTTTTTAGCATTTTACTCTTTAAAGAAAATCGATTTTTTTTTATTTATTTATTTATTTTATTTTATTTTTGCCATTTATTTTCCACAATGCTTCTCTAAACATAAGAACTAAGAATACGCATATCTTACTTTTCGAAAAAAAAATGGTCTTGATGTAATGTGATTCTCAAAAAACATTGGTGAAACTATCTTCCCAAACAGGCATTCATCATGCATTGTCACGTGGTATGTATTTACGAATTAATGAACGCACTTCAAAACATTCACAAATATTTTTCGATTAAAATCGTTTAAATTAAAATCGATTTTCTTTAAAGAGTAAAATGCTAAAAAACCAAAATGTTTCCGAATATGGCACAAAAAGTCTATAAATGATGAGTCTGTCGAAAACAACGAAATAGATGAATGATGTTTGGTTAACAATTCGGGATATGAATATGAAAAGAATCATCAACCCTTTTCTGTGATTTTATTTACTATGCATTTTCTGAGCAAAACTCTTTTATTGGTCTTACGAAAGATTTTAATATGTTTAAAGATTTAAAATAACAAAACCATGATTATTTAATTAAAAAAAATTTAATTATCCCTGGCTTTGAACTACAAAAAATTCATTTTTGTTTTTCCTTTTTAAATGCAAAAGTTTATACGAATTATGTTTATTCTATTCTATTTAGATCATATGCCTTTTGGCAGTACATTGTATATGAGAATTACAAATTTCAATATTTAATGCATAAAATCTTTATTCTTATTTCGAACAAGACCATAAATGATTTTTATGCTTATGTAAATGTTTTTAAATACAACATTTCTCTTAAACTATTTAACATAATAAAACTCAGACTGCAATATTCATGAATTTTAGAAAAGTTTTAACACATAAAAGTTTTACAATTAATTATTTAATTGCATTTAGAAATATCGAAAACTTTTCTTAACTTTAACTCGCTTTCAGAAATTAGAAGAAACAATCAATTTTACAACAAACAATATTTTACTTTATTAAAGAATATTTTCCATTTGCTATCTTCTTATTTTTTAACAAGAGCACTTTCCGCTTTTTGATTTTTAAATAATGTCAAAATTAATGACTGAAACTTTTATTCTCAAAATGATAAATTTTGTAACTATCTAAATGAAATGATTGCAGTAAAATTACGATCAATCATTTTCATTTTAAGACAAATCTTATTCAGAAACAAAAATGCTGTGATTAAGAAACACGCATATGATTATTTGCTGTTTGTAAATTTTTGTTTGAAATCTAATTATAAATGGTTCGCACCAAAAGATATATTATGATATAGTAAAAAAATATTAAAAATTAAGTAATTAATTTGTTTGAGTATATATGTTTTTATTTTTTTATTATTATTAAGTACTTTTTAAAAAAAAATTTAGTGCCAGATAACAGTATTAATAAAACTTTTCAAACAGTGATAACAGCAAAAATTCATGTAACCGATTCTATTTTATCAATTTTTGCTGCTTCCGTTAAATAAAGAGTTCAAAAATCCCATTTTCTTAGAAAAAGTTTCGTAACTTTTCATATTCTTATGCAGTTTATTAGAAAATAAAATGCACATTTACTAAAAGTAAATATATAAATAAACAAATCAATACTTTAACAAGAAGACAGATAGCTATCCCGAACACACAGTATATATATTTTTTAAGATAATATTATACATAATATTACGATTTTAATTCCCATCCGTTGTTATCCATTCAACATAATTACAGCAACATAATATTATTCGTAGGCAAATTTTTTATCCCAATGCACAGGAAAAAAAACAATGTTATTAACTGATTCATTGAAAAAGTTTGTTAAAAGTTTTCGTAAACTAACTAAAATAGAATAATTCAGCATGTAAAAAATGTACTTTCTTTTAATTAAAAAGAAAAAACTGAACTATTCTTATCAAGTTTCTTCAAGTTATGATGTTATTTATCGACCGCCAACATTGAAATTTGTAAGCGAGTCATAAAAGAAAGAAGTGTTCTGACATTAAAAAAAAATTATGGAAAAATATTAACCTATTTTTTATCACTTGAAGTACGTAATAATATATATATTACAAGCCTTTTATAAAAGTGCGATAAAATATTACTTTTACTCCCGCACATTCGTAGAATCACATGTAAGTTAAAGAGACACATTTGATATTCAACAGCAGCGAGAACACTTATTATCTTATTATCCTCTTTCTTCTCGATGATGATAAAAGAAACATTTATCTTGTATAAAAAAGTAGGATAGTAAAAAAGGAAAAGAAACGCAACACATAGCAAAAAGGGTTGATGGTTCTTTTCGGATGATTTTGTATTCTAAGTTGTTACCGGAACTTTATGTTCATTCATCACTTATTTAATACATCATCATTTACATATTTTTTTCTATATTTGGACATTTTTAAAATTTATCTTTTGAATTTTTTTAAATTGACTTTTTTTGCACATGTATTTTTTTTATTGTTGTTGTATATATTAAAGCATCAACGCATTTTATTTCTCGTTGATTAAATTAAATTTATAGATATAAAAAATTAGATTGCTAATAAAAAAGGTTAGATTTGTCTTGTATATAATTTATCTACTGTAATTTTATAAATGGTTTTCATCTGCTAAAATAAAAATAAATGTATATTCAATCAAATATCACATTTAATCAAAGAAGATATTTATTATTGTAAAATTCATTGGAATTTTTTTTAACTCAGTTCAAAAGAAGAGAAAACGTATGTGTTTAACTGAATTATTTAAAAAAAGTTTGTTAACATTTTTCGCAAAGTGACAAAAACGGATTAATTTACCAAGTAAAAATTGTAATTTATTTTAATTAAAAAACTGAATTATTTTTATAACCATTTCTTTACCCTCTTCGACCTGACACATTTTAAGCCATCATAAAAATTATTTCAGAGTAAGAATAGAAACATAATTTTCTAATAAAAATAAAATTATTATTATTAGTTTCTATTTGCTAGCAAGTACACATATGTGCACCTCGCGATCATACTGCAAAAAATACTTCATTTAAAAAAAAAAAATTTTAAACAAGGAATTTGGTGTACAATTGATACACATAAGCTTATTTTACATCGTATTTTCGAAACAAATATTTTTTTATACAGAGATTGAACTTTGTAAAAATAAATCTTGTTCTTGATTTGCATCCTTCATACTTACATTTTTGAAGCAAAGTTATCATTTGTTGAACGAAGAAACTGTCCAATATTGTCATATCTAATATAGTAAATTGGCTGCAGAATATCCTTACTTTGTTTTCGCTGTAGTTTATTTTCGGAATCGTCTTCAGAATAATTTTCAGATGTATAAATTTTGCGTAGTTCCCCTGGTCGTAGTCCTTCACTTACTTTGCCCCCGTATTTCATTACTACTTATGCAATCTCTAAAAATATCGTAAGAGAGACAATCTGTCTTTCCGAGGAACTTCAGCTACTTTGCAATTTCTGATATATATTATTCAACAAATGAAAATAACCAAATCTATAAAATGTACAAAAACTCTTATTGACTTCTTTTTTATGCGAATAGTACAACGGTAGTAAGCTAAACACCAATCGTTTAAATCTGTACCATCCATACACGTATCACATGCATTCACAATTGCAGGTTGTATTACATTAATTTTACAGATTTATTTATTTATTTTTGATCTTTCGACCACCTAGCACAACTGTTCTAGGGATCACTATCTATGCAAGTCGAAAGTAAAGTTACACTTTTGTTATCTTTCCATTTTAGTATGCTCATATCCTTCCCTTCCCTTAGTTTCTCATTCCACTCTCCCGCGTTACAAATCTTGATCATTCTTGATTTTTTTATCTGTTCCATTCTGTTCATTCCAGTTTAGTAGATATTGTTCCTCAATAAAAAGTCGGCACATTTTACACTAGTAAAAAAAACTGTCCCTCTAAATCACCCATGTGTTTTCTTTTGGTATAAATTTAAAAAGAAATTTGACAATAATTCACCCTAGACCTAATCAAAATTATTTTGAATCATCAGGTGGTACAATTCCTTTTCTATGATATATTTGGCAGTCAAAGGTAAGGCCATCCCTGGCGGATAAAACAAAGTTTTTTAATTCCAACGGATTAGGTTTTAACAGCAGTTACTTTCTAAATCCACAACGTCCAGCAAATGGGATCAAGTGATCTCTGTTCATCTAGTGATAGATGTTTTGGCCGAGGCAGGGACGAACATTTAATTCTTACTGCATCTATACTAATAAAAGAACAAAACGCTCTGTCTGTGTGTGTGTCTGTGTGTGTGTCTGCGATGGCTAGCAAAATCTACAGCACGTACAAAGCTCAAAATTTTTTTGAGAGTAGCCCAATATCTCTCCTGATGCACCTGAGCTTCAGAATTTCAAAATTCTAATTATTAACTGAGTAATTAATTAAAATCAAGAGGTCACTCTCATAAAAAATCATCTTTTTCCAAATTTTTTTCTCTTTCATTTGTTTACGGTTGGTTGGTTGTGTAAAAATTTTCGCAGAAGTAATAAGAAAGCTGAGACAGAATTAAAGAAACCCATGGAGGAATAAGATAAGTGGAGGTGAAGTAAGCTCAAAAAAGGTTTGCGATATGAAACCATTTATCGCTCAAATTTAATGTGGCAAACAAAAGGACGTGGAAGAGATTTTGTATTATAAGACGAATTGAAAGAAATGAATTACAGTTGAAGCATATTTCAAGAGGAAATAGCAAATTTTTAAAATGGTCTTCGTTCTATTATTATTTATTGGAATAAATATTCGCTTTTAAAATGAAGGAAATTGGAAAATTAGCAATAATTAAATATCAAATTAAAATTAAATAAGATATTGAAAACATTTGATACGAATTAAAAATTGTATAACTAAAAGTTTCCTTCATTAATGTAATTTTCAATACTTTATAACGTAGATGAAAAATGTTTATGACTTAATAATTGCATGTAAATAAATATTTAAAATATAATGATGAAAACATTCTTTTAAAATCATGTATGAAAACTTAAGTAATAAATATTAATCTAAAATATAAATTTCTGACTGCAGACGATTTTAATGTACTAACAAAATAATGTTATATTTTCAAGCAAAACGTTGAAATAATTTTCTATATTGATATTTAAAACACATATGATAAAATAATTAATAAATTTTTACCGGTGAAGCGATAAATTAGTTCTTTTTTTAAAAACGAGAGAAAAAAAATACAGGTTTAAACCTGTTTCAATTGATAGCGAAATTTTAAAATGGAGGGCCAAAATCACAGTCCGGTGAAATCCAAACACCTCATTGGTCATTGAGCCGCGTCCTTTTCAGGGAACAATCTCTTAGCAGTTGGGTAAATGTTGTCATACTCCTTTTTCCGAGAAAAAATCGTAGCTGCAGTTTTGAAGTAAATCTTATCTCTTTTCATTTATAATCTAAATTTTTCACTCTCATTTTATAAAATGGCATCAAAATATCTTAATTGAGTTAATTTCGATGGTTTATCTTAAATAAGAACAGGCGGTAACAATCGCTTAAAAAATACTTTCCCCCTCACCTTTTTCAAATGGAGAAACAAGTTCGTGATTTTCACCCTTACCACACGACCAATGGTGTGGCTGGATTTCACTTGACTGTGATTTTGGCCCTTCATTTTAAAATTTCGCCAATTGATAGGCGTGTCAAAGCAGGTGCTTTTGTTGGTACTTAATTGGACTTAATGTAGGGTTACATCTTAAGCATCATCTCCAGAGATAATACCTCCACTCTATTAATTTCTTTTTACTCTATAAAAGAAACCAATTTGAGATTTTGACATTTCAAAAGTGACTGTTTTTTTCCCAAAGACCTTTAAAATTCATAGACTGGCAAAATGTCAGTTTAACTTAGGATTTTTGGACATAGCTATTACGTCAGATCGTTGGTACTTCGTACATTAGAATGTATTTGTGGTTGGCTAAGTTGCAGTTAATATATGTATATGTATATATGAGGCTTTTTTAGCAGTTTTTTTAAATCATTGATTAAATTTGAATGCATTTATTTAAGTTAAAATTTTATTAAGACTTTAATTTGTTTTTAAAACAAAAAAGAAATGGCTCTTTGACGTACAATTGTTCGAATAGGCAGACGATTCATACACAGTAATAAATTATCAAATAGCAAAATAAATTATATATAAAAAATAGTCACTAAAAGAATAGTAGCAAAACATAATATTTAGGCGTATTAACACATAACCCGATCCCAACCAGAAAAAAACAGACTATACTCCGATCCAAGCAAGACAAAAATTTCATGAGCATAAACGCGACCCGAACCTAAAAATTCCATTTGAAAAAAAAAAACTATGGATTTGATATTTGACCCGAATCAAATCTGAATCCCACAAAAATATTCAAATGAAGCATACCCCAATTCGAACAAAGAAAAATAATGTTCGTGTATATGCAACCCGACCCGAACCTAAAATTTTTCTCTGAAATAACCCAAAAAATGACCAGAACGAAACCTGAAATTGATAAAAATATTCCAAAGAACTATAACCTGATAAGAGCAAGACAAAAAAACGTCCATGAACATAAACCTGACTCGAACCTAAAAAATTCCATTTGAAAAAAAAGCCTGAAGTTTTATGCAAACTACATCTGAATCCGATCAAAATATTCGAAAGAACCATAACCGGATTCGAATAAGAGAAAATAATTTTCGTGGACATGAAACCGATCGGAACCTAAAATTCCATTTGAAAAAAATACCTGAAATTTGAATCGACAAAAATATTCCACAGAACCATACCCGGACCTGAACAAGACAAAAAAATTTCCATGAACATGAACCCAATCCGAACCTAAAAAATGAACTAAATCTGAATCTGACAAAAATATTCCAGAGAAGCATATCCTTATTCGAACAATGCAGAATAATTTCCGTTGATGCGCAACCCAACCTGAACCTAAAAATTCCATTAAAAAGCCGAAATCTGAATTGAACGACATCTGAACCCGAAAAAAATATTCCAAAGAACCAAAACCCGATCCGAGCAAGACAAAATAATTTCCCTGGACATGAATCCAACCAGAACCTTAAAAATCAATTTAAAAAAATACCTAAAATCTTAATCGAACCAAATCTGAATCCGACGAAAATAGTCCAAATAACTATAACCAAATACGAACGAGACAATATAATTTCCATGGACATAATCCCCATTCCAAACCAAAAAATTTGTAAAAAAAAAGAAAAAAAAAATCCCGAAATTTGAACCAAACTTAATCTGAACCTAACAAAAATATTTCAGTGAAGTATAACCTCATTGGAACTAGGTAAAATAATTTTCATATAAGTACAACCCGACCCGAACTTAAAAATCCCATTTGAAGGGAAAAAAAACCCCCACGAAATCTGAATTGAACCGAATCTAAACTGAACACAAATATTCCAAACAACCATAACTGTATCCGAAGAAGACAAAATAATTTCCATGAACTTGAATCCAATCCGAACCTAAAATTCGGATGTTCTACAAAACATAATGCGCTCCGTAGCGGTGCAAAGTGAAACTAAGTACTTAGCGCGAGATGGTTAAAATATTTCGTTTATAGTAAATGTTAAATTAGAACTTGGTTACGGTTAGATAACAGTTAGGTTGCAATTACGTTCCGGTGACCCTTTTGTTATTTTATTTTCCGGTTAGGTTACAGTTAGGTCAAGGTTAAGTTACAGTTAGGTTAAGGTTAAGTTGCGGTTAGGTTGTGGTTAGATTATGGGTAGGTTATGATTAGGTGACGGCCAAGTTACATTTATGTTATATTTAACTTGCAGTTAGGTTACTGTTAAGATACAGCTAAGTTACAGACAAGTTATGATTCCGATACAATTAGGTTACGGTTAGGATTTTGTTCATAGAATGAACATTACGCATGTTTGATAAAAAATATACACCTATTTTTGTAAAATGGCTCTGAATTTATAATATTATATACTAACCTTTTAGCGAATCATCGAGAATCGATTTCATTCGCGGTATAGTCAGATTTAAGAGTGATATATAATTAGTTTGAAATTCAAAATATTTCACTTGGGATATCTATGTGAAAAAAGTATTTAGTTAAGTCACTTAACAGTAATTTTAAGGATAAATATCAACACGAAATCGTTGGACACATATTCCCTCCTGCGTTTCCCATTGCAGTCATTTTAGGTATTTTTGCAGCTAAATATTAGTTTTTTTTAAAAACCAATTTTTGACACAGTCAGGGGGCACGTATTTAATATAATGTACACTGTAAAAAATTTGACCCTTTTGCTGTATCATCACTCCCCCGCTTTTATAGAATATATCTCTTTTGACCTATGACAATGCTCCAAAATAGGCTGAAGTAATCATTTTCTATAAAAGCGGTGGAGTGACGATGCAGCAAAAGGGTCAAATTCTTAACAGTGTATTAACACATATTTTGAGTTGAAGATAAAATCATAAAAATTTCAAGTTCGTTTAACATTATTATAACGGACCCGGGCAACGCCGGGCGGGTCAGCTAGTTCAAGATAAGATTTACTTTCCATAATTTGTAATCTGCTTGATGATCAATTGATTTATCTGCAAAATGAAGAAATCTTCTAATCTCAAAAAACTGATCATGTGACATAGCAGCTGCAATTCTAAGTACTGACAAGTCTTTTTGACCGTACAAGGCTCGTACGGTCCTGGAATTTCATGACCAGGAAATTCACTAGCCCCAGTATTTTCTTATAGAAAATCTGTGTCATTTAAAACGAAAATTTCGCGTCTTTGAACTAGGCATATTTCTCAGTAAATAAATGGTGGTATTTCATCTGGAAAATAAGGTACCCGTACGAAACATGCCGTAGAACCTTGTTTGGAGATATTTTAAATTTTCCATGAGTATGCGTACGCCTGCAACTTTTGTATTTCATATTTAGGCGCTTTTATTAAGCGATGGTTTCGTGTTTGAATGGAATATAAATTGGTTTCATATGCAACTTTTCCCAAAATTTTTCATTTAACTAATCTAGGAACGATTCAACAGGATTTATGATGTTGGAATCTGTTTTTAGATGATTCTAATCAATCAATGATCCTCGGAATACCATTAAAAAGATTAAATAAATATTTGCAAAAATATAAGCTTTTATTCTCAGCGTTATTATTTTAGTTTGCTGCAACACAAGTTTTAAAAATATATTTATTTTCAGCTTTCCATAACAAAGGTCTTTTAGGTTGAACTTTATTGCTACATGGATTATGGATAGGAACTGGAGCAATATCCTCAATGGTTATATGTGTGTCAGCTAAATTTTCACTGTCAGAAGACTCACCATCACTATTGGACTCATCAGTTTATTTACTCTTCCAAAGATTCAATAATTATGATTTTTAAAAATAAATGTTTAATTTAAAACATCAACAAAATGAATTCTTATTTATAATTAAGTATAGGTTTAGAATCATTCAACAACTTCAGCACTGCACCAATTAGACATCATTCAGTGCAATGTTTTTAGTGAGATGACTTCCTTCCAAAAACACAGAATTAAAGCCGGACGTACCAACACGTGCACCTCACAAATTACATCTAAATTAAATAGATATTATGATCTAGCTAAAACAATTAAATGATTTATGCAATACTGAAGAGTTTATAAGCATTCTTAAAAATTTTTGTGAATAAATATTAATTTTCTACTTATAAAAATATATTTACTTTTTCGAAGTCATATTTTTCGCCATTTCTCGTTTATTTCTTCCAAAATTATATGAATTAAGCCTGCCAGCACCATTTTTTGCAGAAACTAGTAAAAGCTAACGCACACATATGACATTATTTTGTCTCAATGAAATAATTTCAAATAATAAATGAGGTACGCAGTTGAAAGTAGAAGTACACAAATGTGCACCTTGGGTCTGAAGAGGTTAATATGATGTTACTTTTCCACCACCAACATCGAGATTTGAAAGCATATCGTAAAAGAACAAAATATTTTGACATCTAACCTTTTTAAAGGAAAATTTTTAACCTACAAAGACAGTTAGTTTAGCGCTCGAAATTGAGTACGGAATAACACATACATTATAAACCTTTTATAAAAGTGCGATAAAATTATATTTCTTTCACTCCCGTACAGTAGAATAATCACATGTAAGTTAAATGCAAAACATCTGATATTCATTAGCGGCGAGTACACTTATCTGATTATCCTCTTTCATAACGATACTGATAAAAGAAACATTTATCTTGATATAAAAAATTAGAATTGTCGAAAAGAAAAAAGAAGCCCAACACTAAGAAAAAAGGGTTGACGGGTTTTTTCGAATGATTTTGTCTCCTAAGTTGTCATCAGAACTTTATGTTCATCCATTATTTATTCAATATATTCATCATTTACAGATTAGTTTTCGATAGCTGAAAAGTTTTGACATTTATCTTATGAATTTTTTTAAACTCATTTTTTTTTACACACTTAGGATTTTTTTTGGTAAATATTAAAGCATTAACACGCTTCATTTGTCGCTGATTAAATTAAATTTATTGATATTAAAAAGATTGTAGAGTGCTAATAAAAATGTTAGATTTGTCTTGTTTGTAATTTATGTGATGTAATTTTAAGACGGATTTTTCCGTCTGCCAAAATAAAAAATAAAATAAAAAATATTTAACATAATTCATATTTATTCAAAGAATTAAATAAGTTTATAATTGTAAAATTCGTAGGCAAATTTTTAATCCCAATTCAAAAGAAGAAAAAAACGCATGTTTTTAACTTATTCATTAAAAAAGTTAGTTAACATTTTTCGCAAGGTAACCAAAATAGAATAAATGGAACTATTTTTATATAATATGTTTAATATGGGGTAATTTTCCTACCTCCAACAAATCGGGAAGGAGCGAAATATTTTAACATGTAACCCTTTTAATGGAAAAACATCAACCTATAATTACATTTTATCGTTTGACATGTTGAACTAAATAATATGTATACTATAAACCTTTTTATAAAAGTATGATAAAATTATATCTCTTTAATTCCCGAACATCCGAATAATCACATATAAGTTAAATGCAACACATCTGATATTCAACAGCAGCTAGTACACTTATTATCTTATTTTCCTCTTTTTTCTCGATACTAATAAAAAAAACATTTATTTTCATATAAAAAAGTAGGAGAGTAAAAAAGAAAAAAAAACGCAACACTAAGAAAAAAGGGTTGATAGTTCTTTTCGGATGATTTTGTCTCCTAAGTTGTTACCGAAACTTTATGTTCATCCATCACTTATTTAACAAGTTCATCATTTACAAATTTTTTTGAATAGACAAAATTTTACAATTATCTTCTGAATTTTGTTAAACTCACTTTTTTGCACATTTAGGGTTTTCTTTCTTTTTTCTTTTCTTTTTTAATTTGTAAATATTAAAGCGTGAACGCACTTTATCTATCGCTGTTTGAATTAAATTTATTGACATAAAATTATTGTAGAGTCCTAATAAAAATGTTCAATTTGTTTTGCATGTATTACATCTGATGTAATTTTATGAAGGATTTTTTCGTCTGTTAAAATAAAAAAAAATATATATTTAATCAAAATTCTTATACAGTCGACTCTTGTTAATTTGAAATCGGATAACTCGAATCTTTGCTTAATTCGAACTAAACATGAAGTCTCGAAATTTTCAATGGTAGAATAACGTTAAAATTTTTCATTAATTCGTACTCATTTTCTCTTGACTTCGTTTAATTCGAACTAACAATAATTCTGATTTCTACTTTTTCTTTTCTATCTCACAGATTTCAGATCAATTGAATAACTTTTTTTCTTTGATTTTTGTGAAAATTGTTCAGGACGCACATGCATATAATCCCACGCATGCATATAGTCCCACTTTCTTAATGCCCTGTCTGTCCATCAGTGATGCTTCAAATTTTTCTTCCATTGTGCTTATTTCTAATCTTTTAATTAGTTTATGCATTTGTAATTCTAATTTAGTATTAAATCATATTCTAATGATAATAGATAAAAAAAAAATAAACAAAAACATTACAACATTAATTCCTTTGTAATAGCATCATATCAAGCAATTCTTCATTTCATACTTTCCATAATTCGAACTTCGGATAATTCGAACATTTCTTATGGTCCCGAGGAATTCGAATTAACGAAAGCCGACTGTATATTCAAAGAATTAAATAAGTTTATAATTGTAAAATTCGTAGACAATTTTTTTTCTCCCAATTCACAAGAAGAAAAAAACGTATGTTTTTAACCTATTCATTAAAAAAGTTAGTTAATATTTTTCACAAGGTAACCAAAATGGAATAATTTAGCAAAGAAAAACTGTATTTTATTTTAATTAAAAAAAATTAACAATATGTATTTAATTTGTTTAATATGGTATTATTTTTCCACCACCAATATCGAAGTTTGAAAACAAATCGTGGAAAAACGACGTGTTTTGATATCTAACTTTTCTAATGGAAAAACAAACTTACAAAGATATTTGATTGCACAAAATGCAATACCTAATAACATATGTATTACATACCTTCTATTAAATTATAAGAAAATTATATATCGTTTACGCACATACAGTCAAATAATCACATGCAAGTTAAATGAGACACATCTGATATTTAACAGCAGCGAGTACACTTATAATCTTATTATCCTCTTTCTTCTCGATGATGATAAAAGAAACATTTATCTTCATATAAAAAAGTAGGATAGTAAAAAAGGAAAAGAAACGCAACACTAAGAAAAAAGGATTGATGGTTCTTTTCGGATGATTTGGTATACCAAGTTGTTACCGGAACTTTATGTTCATCCATCACTTATTCAAAACATTCATCATTTACAGATTTTTTCGTATACTCGAAAAGTTTTAACACCTATCTTTTGAATTTTTTTAAATTCACTTTTTTTAACATTTAGTTTTTTTGTTGTTGTAGAAAATATTAAAGTATCGTTGTTTAAATTGAATTTATCGCTATAAAACTTATTATGGAGTGATAATAAAAATTTCAGATTTGTCTTGCATATAACCCATCAGATGTAATTTTATAATGGTTTTCGTTTTGCGCATTTAAATTTTTGTTGTTCGTGTAAGTGTTAGAGCATCGACGCATTTTATTTCTCGTACTAAATTTATTGATATCAAGATTATTATAGAGTATCGATAAAAATTCTAGATTTGTCTTGTATGTAATTTATGTGATGTAATTTTATAAAGATTTTCATATGCTAAAAATGAAAAGAAATGTATATTTAATCAAACTTCATATTTAATCATGAAGTTATGCAAGTTCATAATTGTAAAATTCGTTGGCAAATTGTTTATTCCAATTCACAAGAAGAAAAAAAGTATGTTTTTAACTGAATCATAAAAAAATATATATATAGTTAACTTTTTTCGCAAAGTTCGCTTTTTTCGCAACTAAAACGGAATAATTTAGAAAGTAAAAATTTTATTTTAATTTAAAAAACTGAACTACATTTATTTAATTTCTTTAATATGATGTTACTTTTTCCGCCTACAACAACGAAATTTTAAAACAAATCGTGAAAGAAGGAATCGTTTTAACATCGAACCTTAATCTACAAAGTTAATTTATCACTCGAAATGTTGTAGGTAATAGCATTTATGTTATAAACCTTTTATAAAAGTACGGTAAAATTATACTTCTTTTACTCCTGTACAGTCGAATAATCAGATGTAAGTTAAATGCAACACATCTGATATTCAACAGAAGCTAGTATACTTATCGTCTTTCTTCTCCATGATGATAAAAGAAACATTTATCTTCATATAAAAAAGTAGGATAGTAAAAAAGAAAAAGAAATGCGGCCCTAAGAAAAAAGGGTTGATGGTTCTTTTCGGATGATTTCGTATACCAAGATGTTACCGGAACTTTATGTTCATCCATCACTTATTCAACACATTCATCATTTACAGATTTTTTTTGTATACTTGGGAAGTTTTAACAGCGATCTTTTTATTTTTTTTAAATTCACATTTTTTGCGCGTTTAGTTTTTTGTTGTCCATGTAAGTGTTAGAGCATCGACACATTTTATTTCTCGTAGTAAATTTATTGATATAAAGATTATTATAGAGTGTCAATAAAAATTCTAGATTTGTCTTGTATGTAATTTATGTGATGTGATTTTATAAAGATTTTCATCTGCTAAGATGAAAAGAAATGTATATTTAATCAAACTTCATATTTAATCATGAAGTTATACAAGTTTATAATTGTAACATTCGTTGGCAAATTGTTTATCCCAATCCACAAAAAGAAAAAAACGTATGTTTTTAACTGAATGATTAAAAAATAGTTAAATTTTTTCGCAAAGTAACTAACAAGTAATAATTTAGAAAGTAAAAATTGTATTTTATTTTAATTTAAAAAACTGAACTACATTTATTTAATTTTTTTAATATGATGTTAATTTTTCCGCCAACAACAACGAAATTTTAAAGCAAATCGTGAAATAAGGAATTGGAAATAAGTAATTGTTTAAACATCGAACCTTTTTAATAAAAAAACCTTAATCTACAAAGTTAATTTATCACTCGAAATGTTGTAGGTAATAGCATTTGTATTAAAAACCTTTTATAAAAGTACGTTAAAATTATATTTATTTTACTCCTGTACAGTCGAATAATCAGATGTAAGTTAAATGCAACACATCTGATATTCAACAGCAGCTAGTACACTTATTATCTTATTATCCTCTTTCTTCTAGATGCTGATAAAAGAAACATTTATCTTCATATAAAAAAGTAGGATAGTAAAAAGGAAAAGAAATGCAACACTAAGAAAAAAGGTTTGATGTTTCTTTTCGGATGATTTGGTATCCTAAGTTGTTACCGGAACTTTATGTTTATCCATCACTTATTCAACACATTCATCATTTACAGACTTTTTTCGTATGCTCGAAAAATTTTGACATCTATCTTTTGATTTTTTTTAAATTCACTTTTTTTAACATTTAGTTTTTTTGTTGTTTTAGAAAATTTTAAAGCATCGTTGTTGAAATTAAATTTATCTCTATAAAATTTATTATGGAGTGATAATACGCATTTTAGATTTGTCTTGCATATAACCTATCTGATGTAATTTTATAAAGGTTTTGTTTACTAAAATAAAAAGAAATATATGAAAAATTGCTGCATGTTAATGATAAATATAAATCAAAATACAATAACAAAATTATTTGTTTTTAAGCTACATTGCTTCGAAAATTCCAATAAGTGATTTATTTTAAATTATTGTTATTCAGAAATGTTCGTTATTTTCATACTTTTCTTTCATATAAAGGAAACTATCCACGTTCCAATTTCTTTAATTAAATAGAGAGTGGTTCAAAAGGTCATGTCCAAAATGTCATGTGGTTCAAAAGGTCGTGGTGTGGATCTGACAGGTCATGGAGAGCAAGAATTGTATGGAAGGTCGGAACTGTGTGCGAGGCGGTGCAATTACATTGTGCCCTTGACATATAGAACGATAACAAAAAATATAAAAATACTTTTATTTTACAAAAATACTGTACAAAAGTACAAAATTTAAATAATATTTCGTACTATAAGCTGAAAACGAAAATAGATGAAAAATACTATATTACTATAAAAGTCATTGTTATTATAGAAATCAATTAATAAGCAATAAATAAAATTATCTAGGAAAAAAAGCGTGGGGTGCTCCATCTATCAGTTCTTAAGAACCACCCCACGCTTTTTTTCCACGATAATTTTATTTACTGCTTATTAATTGATTTCTATAATAACAATAAAAATAATTTTTTTTAAATTTTACACAGATGTAAATAATGTCAGGAGTGGGGTTCGAACCCGCAATCCCTTTCGAAAAACAGAGCTTCAATCCGGCGCCTTAGACCGCTCGGCCATGCTGTCTACACTCCATTCAGTGAACGTATTCAACACTTTTAATTAGCGAAAAATCACTAATTTTTTTAGTTTTTGCCTAATTACTAAAAAAGTACTGAACCAATTTCGATGAAACTGAAGTGGTACCAATTCGAGAGCATCGTCTTTCATTTAACACCAAAACCAAGTTAATCGGTTGCATGAATTTTAGTATCAATTAACACTTAAAGATTTTAACCTTTTGTCTACCAACGGTACTTTTAAGTACCATTAAAATTACTTCTTACAAAATTCTTTTAAGACGTCAATACTGTTTGGAATGAGTTAGAGATACATTACTTTATTTTCTTCCAAAGCGTCATTGGTTACAGAAAAAAATAAAGGATGATTTATTTTGCCTCTGTATCTCTTTAGCTTTCTTGGCTCTAAGGAAGGGGGTGAGGATTTTTCAATTTGGAAATATTACTATATTTATATTGTAAGAACATCATATTCTTACATTTTATAACTGTACAAAATACTATGAAAAAGATTTAAAATAAAAGATTTGAGTGGGGTTATAAATAAAAACACTAACTCATGGTTTCACTTCAATCTTAGCAATATTTAAAATGGTACAATTTTATTAACTTAATGCATTTTTAATACAGAACAACAAATAGAATTTTTAAGGATTGCTTTCATATTTGCAATTAAGTTTTTATCTTTTTAATATTGAAGAAATATTATTATTAATTTACCATTAAACATTACCTTTACCTTACCATTACCATTTGTACCATTAAACAATATGATTGTATTGGAATCAAATAACACATGTACGAAAAGGTATTACATTTATAGTACCGTGATGTTTTTCAATATTAAATATCTAAAATAGAAACTGACATATTTTGACTTGAATAACTAATATAGAATAAACAAGCAAAACGAGCTTCATTTCATAGAAGTTACAACATCAAATTGAAATTGGATACCTTATATTGAACAAAATAAACATTTTTTTATGCATGGCTTTTTATAATTTTGTATAATGACATTAAAAAGTAACCAAAAAAAAATGTGTTTACTAAATAATAAACCTATTTTTTAATCAAAAATACACAGTGTAATGTTTTAGTAAATACTTGTTATATTTTTGCCTTTATATGGAGTGCACATATACAATATTTTGTACTTTAATAATAATATCATGGAAATTTTCAATTGTGAAGAACATTTCAATAATGAGGATTTAAAAAAAAGACTCGAAACAAAATAATTTATTAATTAATTTAGTTTTATTTTTTTATCTAAAAGAATAAAAAATAAAACCAAATTAATTTTTTAATTATGCCAAATTTATGACTAAATCAATATTTTCATGCGGCCTGTGCACTTCTACTTTTTAAAAAGTAATAGTAACCGCATTATATTTGTTTAAATTTCCTAGGTTGACATGTCTTTACTTAGAATTCCACAAACATATTTGAAACGCCTCATGAAGCAGGCATGTCTTTTCTAGATAAAGCACGCGTTTTGATATTTTGCAGCTAAACTAATGTCCTTTAGGATTATTCTAAATTACCGTAACTACTATTCCCCTGTCCAGCTTATTTAGCCTTTCGGTTAATGTTACCTTAGGGTCATATGACAATGAATCATTAATTTGGACATTCTGTGTGAATTGTTTAAAACACTTTTGGGCATGTAATTGTGTATCAGATATAATAAATTTCCCGTATTAACCCTTTCAGGAGCACTACTCTTTAAAGTTGGAATTTAAAGAAAAAAATTAGGCAATCTATTTAGGCCTAGAGGAGTACACAGGTATTGTTTTGTAAAAATTGCACTAACCATTTTAATTATACAGCTGTTGCCAAAGTGGTCACCTCCCATAAGTAAAGCATTGATAAACACAGTGAGAAAAGCATTGCTGTGAAGCGCGTATTACAGTAAAACATTTTACCTATTATTTAAAAACAGTAGAGTTTGATGTCTGTGGTGATGCCATCTAGAACTCATAAGAAAGATTTAAAGTAGCCATTAGAGTAGTTTTTAAAATATTCACGGAGTTTTTGTATGTCTAAACAGGGGGTACTTTAGGTGTTGCCGACCCGGCAACACTGCGCGTTAAGGGGTTAAACGTGTATTTTAAAATGCGCATGTTTATACAAATTTTATTTAAAAGGTTATGTAATAAGATCAGAGTTTTAATTTAACGCCAAAATAGATTGTAATAAATATAATATTTTAAATATTTTTGTCGGTGTCCAAAGTATAACTTCATAATTATTAGTGAAACATAATTAATAAATTATTGTTGAATCTTAAATTTTCATATTTATTAACATTTCTATAACATAATTTATGTGTATAGAAAAAATTATAAAATGATATATACAATTGGTAAAATTATATTCCTTGTACATAAAAGAAATTTTAACGTTATGAACTGGAGGTATGGAATGTTCACAGAATTTACAAAATGATTTTGCGTTTTCAAATTTGACAAAATTCGGTATACGCAATGCGAAATTCTTCTGTTACAAAGTCTTTGAGAGTTAATTAAAATAAGAAACAATAGCAAATTTTTAAAGTGTCATTGAGAAATACTGAGCAATTCTCACACATTAAACACCGCTGCTGTCTTAATCTAGATTAACCCTTTCGGGTCAATTTTTATTTTAATTTTTAGAAAAAAATATTTTTACGGTAATAATATTAACACTAGTTATCCGAATAGACTAATAAGTGTTTAACGAAAACTTCATTGTCTGAAAGATAACGAATATTCATGTTTTGCGTACTATTCTACTATTCATATAAAAATAGGCTGAGGAAGATTTTTATTACAGATGTTTAGAAAATATTGTATAACAATAAGATTAAATTTATACTTTCTAATATATTTTACGGTTTATTGCATTTGCTTCTTTCAGAAAATTAACTTCCATTTTAAATTTTAAAAGGGAAATATATGTTTAAAATAAAAGAATCGCAAACGATGCAAAGAAAATTAAACAATTGAAAACAAATACTATTATTATTAAATCCCTAAACATAAATGAAGTCACATAGCAAATGCATAGACATATACTAACATTACTACATATAAATACTAGCGAAAGTTTCTCTTAAAACTAAATAATACTCCATTAAAAGACATGTACTGTTAATAGTACACCAGATCCGAAAGGTTAAAGGATATTTTATTTGTCAAAAATGTTACTCTGATTATTCTAATTGAAACAAACTTATTTTAAATTTTGTTCTCTTTTGAAATTATACAAACATAGCATTTCCTTTACAAACGAAATTTTGTGCGTATTACCAAAAAAAAAAAATCTTGACATTGAGTAAGAAAATTCATTTGAGTAAAAAATTCTAAGAATTTATTGTAACTTTCTATGATAACACTATGAAACCAATAAGAAGGGCAAAGTTCGTAAATTAAAACTTTCCCACTGGGAAATCAATTGATACAGTTGTATTTTTTGAAAAGAAATCTCGAGAACTTCATTTTTAGACAGATGAGTTTCTATAATCCCTTTTGAGATAGCTTGCACTAGATTTAATACAATTCTACAGAGACATTGTTTTATAAAGAATGGCAAAATTGCAATTTAAAATACTCCAATTGTTTCAATAATTGCAACAATAACTCTTATATAAATGTAAAATTATTTTAACATGCATATTAGCATTTTGGCTATTTTTCTAAATATATAAATATAACAGAATTTTTTTTTTTTTTTTTTTTTTTTTTTTTTTTTTACATGTACTTAAACAAATATATTATTTTTGAAAATCGTAAAATAGAAGACAAAGATTATTAATATTATAGAGAATTTTTGTAATACAATAAATAAAGCTTTTGTCTAATAAAAAATTTTAACGCTATAATTTTTTTCAACAAGAAAAAAATTTCTTGCAGCAGTGTGAGCAAGAAAAAAGAAAGAAAGTACAATCGTGTAAAAATGTAACAGTTTGAACCAAAGTTTTAAAGCATTTTGTTAAAATTGGATATTGCCATTGAAGAATTTGGATTCATTTTTATCTAGATGAGCCTCTAATCAAATTTATATACTTCATTTAAAAATAGGCATTATTTCCATTTGTTTGGTACCAGTGACTTATTTACGATAATTTGTGAGGAGTTAGCAGTTGTGTTTTCTTTTCTCATGACTGCACATTTAAGAAGCCATAAACCTATTTTCCATATTTTTGTGTCAGTTTTATAAAAGGATATTCTCGCTTACTTTAAAAATGCATGCTCCAAAATATAGTTAATAAAAGGATTTAAGTATTTTTTTCTTTGTTTTTATTACTTTAGATTACGAAAATGCGTGCTATTGTTGTGTCTCTTTACTTTCAAATTAAAAAAAGGCATAGTTTAACAAAGAGATTAAAATTTGTATATAAAAACAGTAATCTAAAAGTAAATTTTGTGAAATCGCTGCAACTGTATTGCATGTAACTTTGCCTATTACAGACGAAACTTTTACGTATGTCCTAATCCCCTAAAAACAAAAGAAATTGGGACCTGAAACTCAATTTAAAAAAAATTATTGTGTCATAATGTGGAAATTATTTTAAACAACAAAAAATTTCTCTTACAATTACAGAAATATTACGGAAATATGCTGTTTATACATTTACTGTTTTTAATAAAATTTGATTTCGAAAATAAGGCACTGCGAACGCAATGTGCTTTTCCTAGATTAAGGCCTAATTTAGATATGAGAAAAACGTAAACTTAAAGCCCTACAATTATTTCACTTCGACACGATAATACAATTTTAAGGCTTAATGAGAACAATTTGCATTTTCTTTTACACTTAATGTGAGTTTCATCATAATAGAATATTGCAGTTTTGTAATTCGAAAACGAAGGTCATAAATTAAAAATGTTTCATTTTGATATCACGAGTAGAGGAGAGGGGGGCACCGTTCAACTGGGGGTACCCTTGAACACTCTAAATATTTACCTAAAAATAAATTGCTTTTTAAAAATGCATATGGCACTACATTACTACTGCTTCATTGCAATAAGTACAAAAGTTGCGCCATTTTCCATGAACAATACTGTATTTGCAAGGTATGTATTTTCTCCCTCTTGAATCTAAACTTAAATAAAGTTGTAAGAATTTTGTTGACATTTCTGTTTTCCTAAAATTTTAATTTATTTTTCAGTACTTAAATAACGATGATAGCTTTAATAACAATTTTATTTTTTCTTAAGAAAGGTGTTATAGTAAAAATAAAATACATTGACATGTTTCGGAACCGTCAAATAAGTTCCATAGTCATAATATAAATAAAACAAAATTTCAAAATATTTCTCGGACAATACAAATGACACGCGACAATGAGGTATAATAACAAAAAACACGCGCTCTATTGCAAAAAATTAAATTAAAATTAATTCGATGATAGCTTTAGTTTATAAGCTTTGTTTTATTCAAATTTATTAGCCGAATTGAGTAAACAATTGTAATGTTGAACTACATGTGATGGGGTACCACTGAATAGAAAAGTTGGGCACCATTGAACATTTAAAAGTATTAAATAAAGAGCTGTGGATACATCTAAATACAGGGTGGTCATAAAAAAACTTTGCCGATATACGGAGCTCTAGCGGCCAGTCCGCTCAACCGATCGAAATGAAATTTCAGATATAGCTATTCAGAGGTATGAGCTCGAGATTCTGTGAACGACCACAAAATGGCGCTCACGGTTACGGTTATAGTTACAGAAACTCGAAAATTTCCAATGGCAACACCCATTTTTTTATCGCAAGATGCTCAGCGCATGCGAAAACCCTAAAGAGCGTTGGAATCGTACGTGTATAGCAAGAAACGGACATGTTATGCATGCACAAAAAACCGTTCTGCGAATCTTTCCCCCCATAAAAAAACTCGATTGGGGCGCAAGGAGGAAATTTGCATATGACACAGAGTCAGTACACTAATCTCTGATTACAATAGGCTAGTTCCATGGGCTTTGTAGTGTAAGTCACATTACCTTATAATTGCTATGCTTGTTTGCCACCGTTATTTTCGAAAAGTCTGCTTGGCCTTATTCAATTAATGAAAATGTGCCGATAAAATAAATCACATTTTTTCGAACTAAAATACTGGTAGCCAAAAATCGTAGCCTGTGACTTACACTACAAGTACTCATGGAAATAGCCAATACAGATCGGAGAAATTAAAATTTTATTTTGATTACACATTTTCCACATGGGTGTCATCACAGGCAATTAATGGCGATGTTTTCGCATGCGCTGAGAATTTTGCGATGAAAAAAATGGGTGTTGCCATTGGAAATTTTCGAGTTTCTGTAACTATAACCGTAACTGTGAGCGCCATTTTGTTGCCGTTCACAGAATCTCGAGCTCATACCTCTGAATAGCTATATCTGAAATTTCACCTCTAACAGTTGAGCGGACTGGCCGCTAGAGCTCCATATATCGGTAAAGTTTTTTTATGACCACCCTGTTATACATTATTATAATGTTAACAATACCCTCTTTGTCTGCACACATAGATTACAATCTCTGAATGTATCAGAAATGGGAAGTTTCAAATTTAAATTGATGATAGCATTAATCTATTGGATAATTACAAATCCCAAAAACACAATAATGATTCGTGATTAAGCAGTTTTGCCTATTTTAATTTTCTCTTTCCCAAACATTATTTTTGCAATTCATAACTTATAAAACGGAATTTCATGTCAGGTTTCTTCATAAAAAGAGTGAATGAAAATTTTTTATTTCCAGAAGTTTTCGAATCCTGGTTTATCACGGTGTAATCGAGCATATTAAAACGATACATTTTTCGGCTTTTCCAACGGGATATTCCCTAATGGAAACTAATTGGGGAGAATTTATGACATCAAATTCTTCGTCTTTTGCAGGAATAGCGTTTCCTGAAAATCACCTGTGCCGATTATTTCAATAGTGCTACACAGATAAAAATTTGATCCATTTGCTGTAGCGTCACTCCACAGCTTTTATAGAATATTTCTTTCATGACCAATGAGAATGTTCCATAACATAGTAAAGTACACTATAAAAAAATTGACCCTTTTGCTGCATCGTCACTCCACTGCATTTATAGAAAACGATTACTTTACTGTGTTATGGAGCATTCTCATTGGTCACAAAAGAGATATTCTATAATAGCGGTGGAGTGACGCTGCAGCAAATGGGTCAAATTTTTAACAGTGTAGCACTATTGAAATAATCGCCACGGGTGATTTTCAGGAAACGCTATTCCTACAAAAGACGAGGAGTTTGACTTCAAAAATTCGGCCCAATCAGTTTCGATTAGGGAAAATTCCGCAGGAAAAGCCGAAATATGTATGGATTTAATATGCTCAATTACACCGTGATAAACAAGGATTTGAAATAAACATCAAGTACAGAAGTTACGTATTTTTGTCCGTAGAATCCGAATCTGCAATAAAAAACGGGGGTTATAATTTAAGATTTCAAAGTTGGACTCCCTCTAACCCCCATGGGGTCAGTTTCGAAGGTCAAATTTGGTATCACTGAGTAGCTTATTTAAAAATATTTAACACGTATATTTACGTTTTTCAATCTCATATGTGTTTCTCGAGTTATTCGGCAGTTTCCAGACTTTTCGCACACCCTGTATATCACTTTTTATGGACACGATAGCTTCTGTAATTCTTCACCAATCTCCACCAAACTGGTACATAAAATCAAAGCGGATAAAATATCGGCTAAGTTCGTTAATGGCAAAATCGGACCAAGGGGGTCGAAATAGGGGGCGTTTTGTGAAAACAGAAAAAATCCCATAACTTTTTAGTGAAAATAGATATCGAATTAGTTTAAAGTTTATATTACTTCTAAATAATGGGCCAAAAGTTTATACATGACAGATTTTTAATAAAGTTAAAAATGGGCTCAAGGGGCATAAAAAAGGTAGGGTTTTTGGGAGAAAAAAAATCATAACTGTCAATTCCCCAGATATCAAATCCATCTAAATTTTTTATAAATATTATCAAAATTATCTAAAACTTTTGTATTTGCAAGTTTTTGATAGGAATAACTCTTACCGGTAAAAAAAAAATTAAAAACGAAAATAAAAAGGGGTTTGGAAAAAGAAAAAAAATCCATAACTTTGTCAATTTTTAAACTATCAAATCCAATTAAATTTATTTTACACCTTTTTAATAATATCTACAACTTTTATATTGACAAGTTTTTCGTAGGACCATTTCGTATAGCAAAAATAAATTATACAAATATTGGAGTTGGAGAAAAAGCCTCTAATCCAAACTGCTTACATTCGGAATCGTTTTTTAAATTTCATTTTTTATTTTAAACGCATCCAAATGGCAGATCCTCTTATTTAGGAAGTATATAATGTGAAACATTGGCCAGTTTTTTGATAAAGACAAAATATAATTTAAAAAAGGCTGCAAAAAGGGTAATTTGAACAGAATTTCTCGAAGTGACCGTGATAGGAAATTTGAGGAAGTATTTATATAACAAATTGCATTTTTTTCCTGACTCATTTTTGAATCTATGTTTACTCTCAAACGCATCCAATTTACAAGTCCTCTTATTTTGGAACTGTACAGTGTGGCGCATTGGTCAATTGTTTGATAAAGGCAGAATATATTTCAAAAAAGGCTACCAAAAAGGGTATTTTGAACAGAATTTCGAGAAGTTATCGTGATCGTAAATTTGAGGAAGCATTGAAATAACAATTTCGTTTTTTCTGACTCATTTTTAAAATTCAGTTTTACTCTCAAATGCATCCAATTGACATGTTCTCTTATATAGGAGCTGTATAATGTCCCGTATTAGTCCGTTTTTTGATAAAGGCTAAATATATTTTTTAAAATGGTATCAAAGTGGGCATTTCGCGCAAAATTTCCCGAAGCTATCATGATTAAGAATTGAGGTTGTATTCAAAATTGGTTATTTTATAAGTTATTTTTAAATTCAATTGTGTTCTCAAACGCATTCAATTGACAGTCTTTTGCTATTTAGGAACTATATAATGTGCCGTATTAGTCGATTTTTTTTTTATTAAGGTCGGAATTATTTCAAAATATGTTGTCAAAATGGGCATTTGATTCGAATTTAGCTTAAAATGATTCTGATAAAACCAGTCCTTACAGAAAAATGAAATTAAAAATTTTACAAAAGAGGACAAACAAAGTTGTTCAACTGGGTTTATGTGCAATCAACTTTTTTTTTGTTGTTGAAATGAGCACTCTTCGAAATCTACCTCCGTCTACAGGCCAAGCTGAGAGGGATTTTATTGTATTAGATTGGTTGCAGAGAATGCATTTTTCACCCACTGTGTCAAATTTATTGATTTTTTGTATTAAATTTTTGAAAATTCAAAACTCTAACGATTTAGTTTGAAAAATCGTTAAAATATTGCCCTGTACGCAAAAAAGCTCGTTCTCTGCAAGAAGTATAAAACAAGGAAATTTTTTAGTCAAATATTCTTTGCAATCAGAACACAATCTTTCCAAAATATTCACTGATCTAAATTTCTGTATTACATTTTTATTGCTTACCTAAAAAACAAAGCGTTTACCGTATACTTCTGTCAAACTTTGTTTTTGAGAAGTTTAATTTTGAAATCGGTATCTTAATCGCTGGACATTATGTATATTATAACATCGTATGCATGTTCCTATTTTTAGTACGTTTACATTCTATTAAATAAATACGCAAAAAAACCCCGCATTTTAAAAAATATTTTTCTAAATTATTTAGCAACATTTAAAAAATATTTTACAAATAAATTTGTGAAAACAAAAATTTAGGTACAAATACGTTATAGATCTTGGAAAAAGTTTTAATTTAGAGGATAATGAGACTTATTTTTTTTAATTAATTTATTTTTTTTTATCTCTGTATATGATTCATCTGTAAAATATGATTATTGAATTTTTGTATAAATTTAGTTAACCGTAGTAGTGGTATACCTAGAAAAATGTCATGTAATAAGATATTGAAATATATCATTGTGAAAACAAATTAATGTAAGACTATGCATTATTTTAGATACACATTGTTGCATGGTCAAATAAATGGTGCTATTAGTCAAACTTTTCCAATTTTTGCACATTCAGCATAGTAAAATATGCATTTCCAAGTAACAAAGTAAAATGTATTTAAATTTAAATACAAGAAATATTGTTCGGGTATGAAATTTTTCAAAAATCATAATTTGTCATATGCAACTATCCAGTCTTTCTGTGATGTTACGTACAACATACTCATAGATGCATATTTCAGACATTATTCTCGCAATTAACCTAATGCATTTTGCTTTATCATCAATATCTTGAAAAAAAAACAATTTTTAAATAATGAATAAAAAAGCTTGCAATGAAATTATTATTCGAAAATAATAATGTACTAGAATTACCTTTTAACTTTGTATAAGAACAGTTAATGGTACATACACTTTAAGGTTTAATTGTACTTACATACAGAAATTTTCAGTCTCTGTAATTATTTCAAATTTCACAATTTATTTTAAGCATTTTTGTAAGAAAATATACCAAGCGCAAATGCTTTTAAATACTAGTATGTTTATTTATACATTTTTCTTATATTTTAATTCTATTTTTCATATTTTTTGTATAATTAATAATAAAGTTAATTCAAAAGAAATTTAATTTGATAATAGGTAAACAATTAATAGGAAATTAGTACATTAAAAAATCTATTTACCAGAAGACATATAAATATGGACAATACTATGTAGCATGAAACAGTATAACTGTAAGTAATAATATACTCTTATAGTAGCAATTAAATTTAATAAATTTGATTTATTTATGTTACATCTTAAGTAACAAATTTCTTTAAAAAATGAAACTTTTTTTCTGGCAATATCTTTAGCTAATTATGTAACTCAATAATCGATATATTTCATTTTTTCGGAGACAAAATATACCCATTTATTTAACTTTGAAATTTTCATCAAATGACGAAATATAACTCTAATCACTGGATCTATATTCAAAGCTATTGTTAGTGAAAATTATTCTACCTGAGATAAGCACTTTACAAATTGCTTGTCAGCTTGTCGTGTCACCAGCATTTCGAAGTCTTAATTAAACGTTATGTTAATTTTCAGAATTTGCCTTATAAATCTCTACTTAGTAATGATGAATTTTATACGATATCATATACGTTTATTGAATAATTTTAGATTAGGATTTTGTTTACTATGCTACTATTGTGTCTATACCGTTGCGTTATTAAAAGTTCTTATAATAATAACGTTAGTGTTAAAAAATTGGACAGTATAAAAATTAAAAATAAAACAGAAACATATGTAAAATCATGTTTTTATTTAATCTCAAACACGATATTTATAAACATTTTATGATAATTATAAGATACTTAACAGTGACTTTTTTCGCTACTATAGCTTGTATAGTTTTAAGCTTTTCTATTTCGTGTATATACAGTCGACTCTCATTAATTCGAACTCGTCGGGGCTACAAGAATTATTCGAATTATCCGAAGTTCGAATCATGGAAAGTATGAAATGAAAACATGCTTAATATGGTACTATTACAAAGGAATTAATGTTATAGTGTTTTTTTAAGTATATTTCGTCTGTTATCATCAGAATATGACTTAATCATAAATTAGAATATATAAATACAAATTAAATAAATGATTAGAAACAAGCGCAATGGAAGAAAAATTTGAGGTGTCACAGATGGAGAGACGGGGCACTACGAAAGTGGATATCAAATGCATTGGATTATATGTAACCTCGTTCGGAACAATTTTCACAAAAATCAAAGAAAGAAAGATATTTAAATTATCTGAAATCCGTGAGAAAAAAAAGAAAAAAGAAAAATCTGAATTCTCTTTATTTCGAACTAAACGAAGTCAAGAGAAAATGAGTTCGAATTAGAGAAAGTTTTTAACGTTATTCTGCCATTGAAAATTTCGGGACTTCATGTTTAGTTCGAATTAACCTTTACGGAGGGGCTGTGACAGCATCTGTCCGGACTTGCATGCATTCTCAGGTAGACACTGAGCGAGCCCCTGCGTAAAGGTTAAGCGAAGATTCGAATTATCCGATTTCGAATTAACGAGAGTCGACTGTATTTTCATGGCTTATATATTTCTCAAAGGGTTTTCGTAACGTAACATTTTACTTTCTGTAAAACATGAAATATAAAGCATGAGTCATATTTTTATTCGGAAATCTCGATTGATTATGAATTCCTTGATGCAGAGTTCACTGAATATATGTTTATTTATTTATTTAAAACATAAAACAAATCTATCCATGTTCATTCACCAGTGACAACACAATGTTATTCGTTCATTTCATTCATTCGTTATTCGTACATTTTGCTCAATTCTGTGAAGATTCAGAACCATAACAAAAAAATGAATAAAAATAAAATCAATAAAACTGTACTCTTTAGAATTTTCTTTTATATGCTACTTCTGTATAAAAAGTAAGTATATATATTTCATTAGTTCATGAAAAATATCGCTACTTGAGATAATAACACACGAAATTTTTTCTCGTGGGAAATACGTTTTCACGTAATTTATTCATTTATTTTTATTTTGTGTAAAAAGAACAATAAAAAATATTTTTTTCAAAAAAAAAAAAAAAATTAATTCTTAAAGTAAAATCAAAACCGTCACAAAAGTTATTTACATCATAGCAATGTATTTGATCTGGTATATACTAATAAATCATACCCAAATTCTCGTTTACTTCGATATTTAGTACTTATAATTATAATATAGTTTGTTCATATAATGGGTAGTCGCATTTCCTATCTAAGTCATATTATTTTTATGCATTTAAACTACCATATTATGCGTTTTACGAAGCCGGTTCGTTTATTGTCCCATGATTCTATAAATAAATATAAATCAACAAATAATATTTATTAAATTTAAATATTAAATCTGCAAAATTAATTAATAATAATAATAATAAATATTCATTTTCAAAATAAAATAATTATAACTCTTACAGGCTTTTTATACATATAATAAAAATTTTAAAAAATTATTTTCTACCAATTTCCGAGATTGTGTGTTTGAGAGAATATCGTTAATGTAATAACATGCGTATAAGAAATAAAAAGTGCTGCATTCAATATAACTTTGTGTTGCAGTCTGAATGATACTCTAAATATAATAATAATGAACATCATGAATATTTCTTTCATTTTGCCAGTCTATCAATAAATATTTATGAATAAAGAAGGATTAATTTTACTAATAAATAAATATAACAGCTGAAAAATTTCAAATAAATTTATAATGGATTATAATAAAAATAAGATATTGAGTGCCTACAATATATATAGAATAATATGTTTTTGTCACTATATCACAATATTATACAAATAAGATATAAATGGGTATTTTTGGAAAATAGTGAATATCAAAGTAATAAAAATAATAAAAGTTTCATTTTTATATCATTTAAAGTAATTTTTCAGGAATATTTGCTAAGGTTTTAAATGTGTTTTTGTTATGCAATAAGAATATGTGTATACAGCGTTCACACAGCTCTACCACTAAATTTAAGAATATTTTCAAAGTACCTCACAGCCGAAAAGTGTTATAAAATCTGTGAATGAAGTTGGTGATTGGAAATTCAGTGTTTTTAAAAATTAAACGTAAATTTTCTTATTTTTAGTAGTTGCCAGATTCCTTAAAAAAGATAAGGAGTGTGCGAACCATACTATAAATGTAATGCAGGGTGATATGCAAAACTTTTATTGATTTATTTAAATAACTGCAGAACTTTTAATAATATTCTTATTTAATCTCTTGAAAACACTTAATTTTACAAAATATTATAACTAGCTCTTTCAAATATGTCGAGATTAACATTTTGAAACAGTTGTTTTTACTCTCAATTTATAAAACATTTCAATTAGGTGTTATCAAATGCTTTATTGCTTTATCGGGTCGCTGCGTCATGAATTGTGACGGCTTGGTTTCTGATTTTCAAGATTGAAAGTCACTGTGAGCTTGGTACATGTACTTTACTTAGATGTCCCATGCATTAAAATTGCACATTGTAATAAATACTAGACGTTTAAATAATTTACTGACTACGCACATCATAAGAAATGTAAACAACGTGATTTACAAATTAAAACTGTACATATATATATATATACATTCTGCATTTAACTGAAAAAAAAAATCCTGAGTACATATATTAATAAAATAATTAAATAAATAAATGGACATTATAGTGATATCTATAGCTCTATTAAAAACATTACTTTTAATTAAACAATTAATTTATCATTAACGTGAGATAAGATCCATGAAGTTATAAAAGCGATATCATTTTCGATTTTTTAAATGGCATTAATGAAGCACGCTTATGAAGAATAATGTTTCTGTTTAATCTAATCAAGTAACAGTGATAAAGAATGATGGAAGTACGCTAATATCATTATAATGTTTTTCATGCATTTGGTAATTGATCATCCGAGTAATGAATATCAATTCGCAAAGAATTTTGACAACTATTCTTATAACACATAAAATGTGTGTAGACGAATCTTAAATAGTATTGAAATATAAAAATAAAAAAAGTAAATCATTAATAGTAATAGCAGTATCAGTAAGTAATGAGGATCCAGTATTTCTTCCCTAACTAATTAAATATAAATTTAAACAATTTACATTAACATTCTTTATAGACGCTGATAAAATTCGCTTATTATAAGTATGATTCCATAATATGAAATTATCATAATTCATATTTAAATATTTTTCAAATATTTTTCAAATATTTTTTAACTATATAATTCATAATTAAATAATTTTAATTTGTGGAAAAAATATTTTTAATGATACAATCTGATTCATAAATATTCAAGCAGTAAGACTATTTCGTTAAATATTACTTCTAGACGCATACTTCAAATTGAAAAGTTTCATTAAAAAAAAAAAAAGGTGCAAATTTTGAGGAGATTAGTTGGAATTCCATGAAGGCTCTATTTGTAGAAATACAAAAAGTAAATTTTTAGACAATCCCCGTTGGATAAATTTTCTGTTAGGAAATTTTTCCTTATCTTTTTTTTTTTTTTTTTTTTTTTTGAATTAAAGAAAAAAAAATACATCGTGATATCTTCAAAGTTCACACATATATTAAAATCCACAATTCGTGATGTATATTATTTAACAGTACCTCTAAGCGACGCGATATCAGTTCATTTGGAAAGCAAGATATGAATCGAAATTACGTTTACGCATTATTAAAACTGAAGTGAAAAAACTTCTGTAAAACACTATAAAATAAATTAAATTCCACAAGGCCTTTCGAAAGAACTTAGTTTTTCTTCGTCGGGTGCAAAAAATTATTACTATCTGGACATTATTAAAAGTCGATCTGAGACAATTCATTATCCTTTAGACATAAAACAACAGTGAATAAATTTTTGTGTTAGACTTGTTTGAAAAATATTCTTGAAGTAAATTCGAGCTTCGTGCCATGCCCATAATCGGACGAGCCCGTTGATCAGCTATGTGTTTATTGTTCATAGGATGTGTCGACCAAGCAAATTTTGCAAGACATTTTTGTTGGCAAGCAACTTTTGTAAAAATCGTAATAGTAATAATGAAATTCCCGTTAACGGAATAATTAAAAATATATTGAAATAAATTGAGCATATATATATATATTATAAAAAGCTGTAATGCTTTTAAACTTATTTTTCTATTATTAATAACGGTATTGTTTTTTTAAAATAAATCTTTATTCGAGAGTAATAATCTAAGAGTATAAATTATTAACTTTGCTATTGCGTATTTTTTAATAGATGCCAAACTCCCACTAATCTTCCCTTATAAGTGTGTTCATTTCACCCATATTTAATGCATTTGATACAGAAAATATTTTAGTCGAGGTGCTTTCGTGTTGTCATTAACTTTACGCCCAGTCTATAGATGAATGTATTTCAATTCATGAATTGTTGACAAAAATGTCTAACTGTAGTATAAAACAACGTAACTAAAAATAAATAGTTAAAAAAATAATAAAATACCTTAGAAAACGTTCGCATTAAGATTAAATTTTAAAATAGATTAAGTTTGAATAAAATAGTAAAAAATAATAATAAAAAAAAACTTAAAAAGATTTGAAAAGTATTAAACACAGTTAAGAAAAAATGTCAGACAAAGCTGGTAAGGGTACGGGCAAGCAAGCCACGGGTAAATGTTCAAACTTGGTATATATTTATTTAAATATATGTTACTTAAATTTTAATTTCTCAAATTTGAAAAAAATATTCGCTATTGAAAATACAATTTGTTTAAAGTAAATTACATTTTTTTAATCGCTATTTTAAATATTTATTTTATTTTTTAAATAAAGGTTTTTAGAATAAATAATGAATCAAAAGTAAAACTGATGTATTTCTCTTTAATTAAAAAAATCGACAAATAATATTTTAAGTTACAATTTTAAATTACTACAAATTTCTTGCGTTTTTTTTTTATATTTAAGAAGTCTTACGGTGTGACGCTGTTTGCTAATTATATAATTAACCATCACCGAAAATTCAAAATATTTTGTGAATAACTAAAAAATGAATAAGGCAATATTTGCAAATAACGTGAATGTTGATTTTCTTAAATTTAAAATGATGAGGAAATATAAAATATATTTTTTACAGAGTTTCTCATCTGAAAGTTATAGTCATGTACTGTTGATTATCCTGATTACTTTTGCTACTCATAAACCATAATCCAAGGTGCTTATTTTAAAATTTACGTATGAAATGCTAATAAAAACAGTAAGCACAATGAATATAGTGTGTGCTTTTAAAGTATTGTTCTCAAAGTATGATACGGTGGATCAGTACTGGTAATAGGGTAGGTCGAAAGAATACAAACATTGATTTTCAGCTCGGAATGAGACTAAAAATTAGGTAAAATAGAAATAAAAGTGGTTTATATTTTCCCGTCGCGCATGTGCTTTAAAGTTTGTCGAAATGTAGAAAAATTTGCATTATTACAAAGATTTCTTAATTAGGCTTTTTACGAATGTACTAGCTCAAATTCTTGTGTGTTATAACAATCTATCATAATGCTGAAATATTATTTAAATCGATTAAAGTCTTCCGGTCACGCATTTATTTTAAGTGTTGAAAGAATTAAATTTTTACGCTAATGTTTCTCCTTCCTTAGCTTGTAAATATTTAAGTGTAACAGCTCCTTGCAACTATAGCGCACATGCGCGACCGGAAGATATTGGTGGATTTAAATAATATTTCAGCATTATGTTTGTTATTATAATACATGAGAATTTCCGCTATTACATCGTAAAACGGCTAATAAAAAACTGTAATATTGTGAATTTGTCAAAATTTCTGCAAACTTTACATCACATGCGCAATCGAAAAACAAAAATATCATTTTTTTTAACCCAGTTTTTTGTCTCTGAAATTCACAACTTTTCCGCGGTATTGCCAATTGAAAATCATTAAATCAGCCTACTCTGCTGCAGAATCTGTGGATAGAAGGATCTAATCAGTTATTACCGTAAAATGTAAACGAATACTATACTGTCAATCGCGGGAGGGTAGACTGCTGTTCTCTGCTAAAAACTGATGTATAGTCTTCATTTTACAGCATTATAATTCAATAAATTACTGTCTAAACACCAACTTCAAAGCTACATTTTAGATAAAGTGTATTTGGAAAGGTGCCAAACTGGTATGTACTCATATTTTTTTTTTTTTTTTTTTTTTTTTTATTCACAGTAAGAAATGAAATTATATAGGAGGAAAATGGTGTGAAAAATAAAAAATCGAAGATAATAGCCATTTTTCTTTCTTTTTTTAGATACAGATATAAATTTAAAAAAGTTTTTTGTATAAACTTTATCAATCTTTCTAAAAGCAGTGTAATAATGTTTTGTACATCTGCCATGATATTTCATATAAAATCTGCTAAACGTAAAAAAATATGTATCTCCATTAAAATTTATCAATAATTTTTATGAATTTATTAGAATAGAAGGAAACATTTCACTAATCAATCATAATAATATAACTTATCAAAATGAATAGCGCAAACATGGTTTTATTTAAATTCAAATAAAAAAAATAAGAAGACTTTTACGTTTTTATTTTAACAAATGAATGTAAATGAAATTTCTGTATTTGATAACGCAATAAAATCATACTTATAAACCGAATTATTACATACAAAAACGGTTTGCAGTAAAATTTAACCAGTAAATATTATTCGCAGCTCATAAACTTTTATAATATATGTATGTCTAAAATATTTGGTCGAATAATTTTAAAAACTAAATCATTAAATCAAAGTTAACAGTCTGTTCAATGAAAATTCGCTTCACAAATTAAACTATGAAGTGATGCACTTGAAATTGTTGAAACAAAAATAATTTAGATAAAAAAGATCGTTGTCAAATTCCTATATCAAAAATATTCGGTTTAGAAGACCTCAAAATCCACTTGAAATTCCCCTCATTAATTCATAACGATATCAGTGGAGGGCAAAAAAAACAACGAAATTACATTGCACTCTAAGCGCAAATATTTAACTGTTAATTAGATTGTTTAGTGCATTATCAAATGTGACATGGTAATTATATTCAACTAAAAATGATTGGATATGATTTTTTTAATAATGAATATACTTTGAACCATTTTTAGAATGTCAGAATTAAACAACTATTTTGTAATATGAGTCTTTAATATTAAAGGACAACCTCAGAAACCAAGGGTTACAAGTAATAAAAATTCGATTTGGAGTAAATTAACTTTAAAAATAATTGATGTTAAATTTGATAGCATAGTTCAGTTACAGGAACAATCAAAAGTATTCCGATACATTACGGCTTTTGGGGAAAAAGTTTCAAGTGCATTTTAACGCTGTTACACTCTTTTGAAAATAATAAAAATTATATATATCTGTGAAGTGTATACCATAAAATATAATCTGTAAAATTTGTGATACAAATATCATTTGTTAATAATTTACAGGACCCCACAGAAGTATTTCATTACATAGTGACATAGGGAAAACATTGTTTGGTGTGCGTTTTAATAGTATTAAACTGTTTAACAATTTATGAAATTGATATACGTTTATGAGGATATCTACAAGTTACTTTCGATATAAAACAGAGCAGATAGTATTTACAGGGACACACAAAAAATTCCGAATACTTTACTGTATTTAAAATACTATATACTATTACATCAACGTGTGAATATTTTAGGGGCGTTCATAATTACATGTAGCAGCTATAGTCGTCGTTCAGTATGTCCATCCGTCTGTCTGTCGGCATATAACAGAGCAAATACTATCCAACCAAATCATTTGAAATTTAAAATACATAATAGTTGCATAATTTTGTCGAGTCTCTCTCTCTCTTTTTTTTTTTTTTTTTTTTTTTTTTTTACAGGGACAATCAAAAGTATTCCATTACATTACTGTTAACAGGAAAGATAATTCCAAGTACATTTTAATAATGTTACACTTTTTTGAATATAATAGAATTGACATGAATCTATAAACTATGTATTAAAATATACATTTTGTATAGTTTATTATTAAATTATTATTAATCTACAGGGCCACATAAAAGTATTTCACTATACATAATGGTATACAGAGAAACATTGTTTGGGGCGTGTTTTAATTATATTAAACTATTCCACGTTTTATGAAACTGATATGCGTTTCTGATACTTAATACAAGTTACTTCCTGTATATATACAGGAACACACAAAAGATTACTACTACTATAGTGTCAAGAGTATACTATAACAACAAGAACTGAATATTTTTAAAAGTTCGTTATAGTATGAACGAACCTCATTTGCTACGCTTCACGTGTAATTTCTAATTTGTTTGTTATTTCTTTTAGCAATACACGTTTGCTTAAAAAAACTTACAAAAGACTATCATAAAATGACAATCAACTTAATTAACACTATTTCTAGCTGTCAAAAGACATCTTTAAAGGCTCTGATTTGTGTTCATTTTACATGCAATTATTAAGTCTAAAGAAATATAAAAAAAAATCGCAAATTAACTAAAAGAGGTGCGTTTTTCGTATGTTACAAATAAAACAACAATAAAAGTAAATGATTTAGAATGTTTTATCTGGCATCTATGTGATAAAAATGCGTATTTTTGATTCAGTTTTTGAAGATTATTAGTATTATCAAAGTCCTCAGTTTATTTTTGTTTTATTCTTGTCATTATTTAAAAATGTTATCTTTTTGTTAATATGTAAAAGATAAATTGCAGATAAAAAAAAGTAATTTAAAACATTCATGAAAATTTCATTCCTGAAATAAAATTAGAACGATACTATATACTTACGACAATAAAAAAGAATGAAATTCCTATCTCAGTATTTTTTGTTTCATTTGAGTAGGTGGGGGGCATACATTAAATATTTAAAATATCAATAACGAAACACAAACACAGAAGCTATTTTTTCTCTTTCTAAAACCGCAATGTTGATATATACTCACAAAATTAGGAATCATCGCAAATAAGTTCTCGTCTAGTGAATTAAAATTTCAATAGTTTGCATACTCCATCATTTCCTTACACAAGTAATAAGCTTTTTTTGTATTTCAATAAAAGTGAAGTTTCGTATGGTTTTGTTAAATAGTACATTTTACTTTTAAACCTGATTAATATCGAAACAAAACCATTTTGTAAAAACGTGATAGTCAACCTAATGAAAAGAGAAAATACCTTCGTCTTCGTAAAATGGATTGATATATTCTTCATGATTACCCTTTAGAAGAAAAGAATACAATTGCTTCAATCGAAGTATCTTTCTTAAATATCACCCACATAAAAAAGTAAAGAAAGTTATTTTAAATCGTTAAAACGTCATTCCACAGAAAGAAAAGCTATAATTAAGTATAAATAATTTATTAATTCAAAATTACTATTCATTACTTCGATATCAGAGAGAAATGAATAAATATATTTTATTTATTACTTATTTATTTATTTAAAAAATTCAGTTGCCGCGATAATGAAGAGTTAAAATTATTTAAAGAAACAAATATTGCATACTGAAATTATTTGAAAAGTACAGGGTGTTTTTTTTTTTTAAATTGACAGTGTTAGGAGTGCCCTGTAGCGCGATCTAAAAGCCGAAATGGCACCAAACTTGGTATTTAGACTAATCAAGACATAGCATAAAAGGATTCTGTGAAAAAAAATTAGTTTCAAAATCACCGCTAGAGTATTTTGCGGCGCTTTGTAATGTATAAAAATGTGAAAAAAGAAAAATACTAACATATAAAATCGTACAGTTAAATTATTAATGTTTATTTACTACATTAACTTCCCCGGTGAGGAATTAGACCACTTTCAATGTGAGCACCGTTCTCAGAAATAACATCGTGCATTCTGTGCACAATGTTCTCCACAGCCGTACATAACATATCACGAGGAACATTCCGCGATGTCTTTGTTATGTTGTCCTTTAGAATAGACAAATTTGATACTCCACGAACATAAACTTGAGATTTCAAACTACCCCAAAGCCAAAAATCGCATGGCGTGAGGTCAGAGGAACGAGACAGCCATGCAGCTCGAAAACTCCTACTTATGACTCTATCATCAGTGACGTTTTGGCGCAACAGCTGCTTTACCTTGTTAATAATATGTGGCGGAGCACTATCTTGCATAAAGATTGTCTGTTGGATGCGGTTTATTTGCTGAAGTTGTGGAATAACAAACGTTTGCAGCATTTTGCGGTACTTTTCTGCATTTATGGTGCATTGTTTGGGTCCTGTCGGAGTGATGGTCTCAAAAAAGAGTTTCCGATATACGAATTCGGCTGTGAAACCACCCCAAACAGTGACTTTTGGGAAATTTAATGGGATTCCATGCACGGTATGAGGCTGCTCAGAAGCTCAAATTCGGATATTTTGTGTGTTTACGGACCCATTGAGATAAAAAGGGTACTCATCTCCCCACAGAATGTGCCATGGGAAAGCATCATCAATTTCTACATTGGCAAGAAACGATAGAGCGAATATCACTCGCTTATCATAATTACTTGATTTCAGTTCGTGCAAGCGACTGATTTTTAGGGGGTAAAATCCAATAACGCGCCGCAAAACTCTCCATACCATGGAATAATGCATGTGCAATTGTCGAGCTACATCCCGGCGCTGCTAGTACCATCAATGGTTCCCTGCGATCCTTCGACAATCGCAGTTGCCACATCAATTATTACATCTTCTGATACTTGTTTACGTCCTTTTACAGCGCGAATGGTCAGCGATCCTTCTTTTTGCTCGAAAGGCCGATTTCTGGAGCTTTTTAGTCATTTTCTCGAGACCATTCAGCGATAAAGGCCCCTTTCGTAATTTTTTTTGGTTCGAAATTCAAGAATAGCAGCGGATGCATTACATTGATTCATATAATATAGCTTCACCACTGCGGTAACAAGCTTTCCGGTAATGTGAGAAGCATGTCTACTGAAGCTCGTTTATTTCAGCTGAGATTATTTGTTGAAGCTGTTTACTACTTGCTTTTATAGCCCCTATTTCTGAGACTGTCATCGCACAATATTTGCATTTTTCTTTGATAACTGTGTTTTTTGCTAATTCTCGCTATTGTAAGCTACAGCACTGACACAAAATTTCCTCGATGTGATTTATGGAAATAATTTTTTTCACGTAATCCTTTTTGCCATGTCTTGATTAGTTTAAATACCAAATTTGGTGACATTTCGGCTATTAGATCGCGCTGCAGGGACTTCCGAACACTGTCATTTTTAAAAAATCACTCTGTACTTATAGGGAGAAAATGTGTATGCAAAAATATTTATATATTTTTTCTTATATATATATAATCCTCTTAGAAATGTTTCTGAAATTTAAAATATTAGATACATTATGCATAAACTCAAATTAAAATTATCAACGTATTTTTTTATTTGTCACACATTCAGTTTTTATAAATCACTCATTCAATTTTTCGAAGAAACGACATTAAATATTTATGAAAATATTTTCTTTAATTTTAATTATCTTTTGACGTCTTATTTTCTTTTGACGTCTTTCATTTTATTATTGCAGGAATTGAAAATTTGGGTATTTGGCAGGAAAAAATACCAAATTTTACAAACATAGTTTTTTTTTTTTTTAAATAAGAATTGGATTTTATGAATCATGTATAATGTTCATTAGCCACAAATAGTATCTCTTCCGAAAAAAATCCCTTATTGTGTATGCTAATGAAAAGTAATTTCGATCACTTTGTGTGTGTTTGTGCGATGGCTAACAAAATCTACGGCACTTACGAAGCTCAATTTTTTGTGACACTAGTTCAAAAGACATTCCGAATTTTAAAATTCCAGTATTTAGTTGAGAAATTAATATAAATCCCCAAATTAGATTAATAAAAATGTATTAATAATTCAATAAAAACATGGATTTTTATCAAACTGCAAAGTATTTCTTCGAAAACTGGAAGAGAGGGTTAGGGATTCATGTTAATACAGCACTGCTATGCTGATAAATGTACAGGAAATTTTTACAAACGAAGTCTGTATGTTAAATTCTAGTGGTTTAAAAAAACGGAATTTGTACAGTTAGACGCTAAAAATATTTTCCTTTAAGAAATTCTAAATGTTATTTCGCTATTTCGCTAAATATATTCCTGTCCTAGAATATTTGCAGATGTAATTTGTTTTAATTTTTCAAATGTAACCCCGATAATTTTAGCTACGACCCACTACTAATATATCCATATACATATATAATAAGAGACGTCTGTCTGCCAGAAATTATAACACCCATGTCTTTCAAATTTTTGTCAAGTGTGGATGCTAACACCGGAAAGTGCAGCTGGATTTTTAAATTTAAATTTAGGGGTGTTTTAATTGAAATTTTCTGGGTAAGAGGATATTTGCTGGTTTACACCAATCAACAGTAACGAAGCAGACGGGTTAGAGGCTATTTTTAGCTCGCCACCAATCCGTAGTAACGAAGCAGTCAGACAATAAGATCAGACAGTAAATACGGAATTTAACGACTGCATTTTACGGCTGAATGCTCGAAATAAATTGCACTAGCATTTATTAATTAATTTTACCTGTTTTCCCTGATTGCTTATAATCGATTTTCAAAATCAATCCATGACGCCATCCAAAAAAAAGTTGTCAATTAGATAGTTAAACTCTTTGTTTTTCTTCAGATGTGCAGCGCACACCATGCGATTTCCCAGAAGATTTTGCATGGAGTACGTCTCGTTAAAGAAGGGAATTTCAAAATAATTCAAATATTTAATTATTTTTGTGGTTCAAAACAGCTAAAATCAACGACTATATTTCTTTATCTTTCCAAAGTATGGTTTTCGTAGCACAAGTACATACCTGTGTTTAGAGTTGCAAAAAGTCGGTTTATTCCCGGGTTTATTTCCAATAGACCAGGTTTATTCCCAAAAAACCGAATTATTCCAAAAAATCCCGGGTTTTTTCCAGGTTTATTCCTAAAAACCCGGTTTATTCCCGGGTTTAAACCGGGTTTTTTCTAACCTTTGCAACGCTACCTGTGTTCACTCAGATTAAATTAAAACATTCTAAAATTTAAAATATTCCTCAGACTTTTTTTTGTATGAATGGAGAATTTAAATTTTCGCAATTAGTTTGAAAACATCCATGGTTTCAGGCAACGCCGGGCGGATCAGCTAGTATTATATAATGTCATCGATTAATTTTATTTATTCCTAAAAGTAATAAATGAAACATTATTATTATATAAAAAGACCTTATAAAACATTTTTAGAAATAATAATACTTCGCTATTTCTGATTTCGTTTCCTGAGTTTCTACGTGTATTTATAGTCATCAATCATTTACTTCGACAGATTCGACATTTACTGACAATTGCTTTCTTTACCGAGACAAACATTATCAGTTTTGATCTACTTGTTTCTTACGGAACAAGTTTTAAACATTAAGGCATTGACGTTCTTTTTTTCCTTAAAACACATGTTTTAGTTCTGATATAATATGTATTTTTCCTTTGTCTCAACAACTATTTTTATACCTGAAGGTAGGATATGTATAACATAATTTATGGTAAAATGAGTACCCAACACACATAAAAAAGCCTAGTTTTGTTTCAGATTTTGTATCTATCATTTTAGCTTTATCATTTTATTATCATTATTGTTTTTCGTACATAGTAACTTCAGTTTAAAATTTAAAGTCATTTAAATATATATAATTTATTTGGTTTGCTTATAAGAAATGATGATATTATTTAAAGTAGTGACCACTTTTTTAGTTTTGACAAATAATTATTTAAAAAAATAAACTTTCTTTTCTCAAGAATTTGCATCAGCTTATCATAAAATTCACATTAACAGAGTTTCTGTTTAAAAGAAGAATGTATAACACAAGAATCCAAGGTGGCTTTAATTAAACTGACATTACTCAAAGTGTTTCGTAATGGAATCTAAATGACTGACAACAAAATTTGTAAATGATTAAAAAAAAATGCGGGACGAAGGATTCAACGAATAAAAAAATTAGTTCTAAAAGTCACCGCTAGGATAGTATGTGGCGCTGTGTAACTGGAAAGAGAGTTTTAAAAAATGCAAAATGAGTACTAAAATTGTTAAATGCGCTAAATAAAAGGTAATTTTTTTAAGTGTTAAATCTGCATTTTTAAAAAACTATCCGCAGTTTTTTGAACTTATTTTTTTTCTGAAATCATTCGTCTCCCATTTTGTTTAATTTTCTTACAAAATTTGGAGACATTCTCTCAGTTAGATCGCGCTGCAGAACAATCTGTGTAATTTCAGTTTAATTACAACACATTTGTATATTCGCATAATGCCATAAAATTCGTAACTTAATCATATTTAAAAGGTTATCGTTTCTATTTCATAATTTTATCAATTGTTTCAGTTTTATGTAAATTATGCAACTTAATAATAAAGATAACATATAATATTTCATCGTATATGTTAAAAAAAATTGTTGAACATACATAAGACATATGTATGTTCAAATCATACTCAACACGAAAAATAAAACTCATTTTTCATTATATTTTCATTAAGTTTGAAATATATATTTTGCAAAGGCCATAAATAATTTATCAAAATCCAGCATTGGAATTATTTAAAGGCTTTTGTTTAAGGGAAAATAACTTTGAATACAAATATCAAAAGAAGTTATTATTTTAAAATAATTTAAAACAATCATTTCAGGGAAATTTCCATATATCTGAAATGTTTTTTTAAATATTTAATATCGTAAATAACAATGGAAAAAATATACAATTATAAATATGCTATGTTTTAAATTTAAATTAAGTTAAATACATCCAAATAAAATAACAGATTTTAACAAAATTTAGTATTAAATAATTGCATTAATATAATGTAAACGTGTGATTAATTTAAATTAAGTTTTTTAAACAAAAATACTTTACAGTTTTTTACTTGTTGCACATAGTACATGTGATACATGCTCTAGAGAATAATTACTCATATTATCCGTCTAACTTTCTCATCTTAATACATTATTTTCATTAAACTATTTGACCAGGTTAAAACATTTAGTAACACAGGCATGTCTGTTCCAGATAAAGCTGAGAAAGAATCCTTTAGGACTTTTCAGTATATTTTAAAATTATCAAAACTGTACTTTTACCAGTCCAATTCATTTAGTTTGAAACTAATTGCACGCTTGGATTATACGAGCATAAATCATGTGTTCTGTAAGATTTGTTTAAAGTTATGTGACACGGATAATTAAATTTTAAATAAAGTGTAATATTTTCCATATTTTAGAGACACATTTGAATCCTCTTAATGTTTGCATTAATATTAAAATCGTCATTTGAAATTTCAGGAAAAAAAAATTATTCTAAGTGAACTTACCACATACAGCATTTTGGAATCATACTTGAAGCATATTTTCGCATTCCAACTTTTTCCAGGAAAATTTATCTAAATATGCCTGTGTGTGGTGTATGTATTTATACGAAATTGCAATCAAAAAGGGTTTCTGAATTGTATATTATAATTCTGTGTAACAAAATAATTTTTGGAATCTATGCATAAGAAAAAAACCTTTTCGGGCAAAATACAACAAAAACTAGGTTGAATAATTTTAACCTAGTCTTTTTCAAAGTATGCTTTTTTGTGTAAAAATCATGCTGTGTTTGTGTATGCTTTTATTTTTCTTCTAAAACAATAAGTGTGAAGTACGACTTTTCAAACTATCTATAAAAAAACGTTTATGTTATGTTAAAAAAACATTTTATAGCAAAAAAAGCAATTATAATAATAACTAGATTATTTTAATTAAAATGCGCCAGTTGTGATAACAACCAAGTTATTTCAATTTTCCAGTTAATTGAAATGAAAAATTATTGACATTCAGAAACAACATTTAAAGTCATATTACTTTATACGTAGACATAATTATTTTTGGCCTCCAAACATACTATACTAGAATAAATATAACATGTAAATTTGAATTTACACTTTTTCAGTGCGCATTTCCCTGTATATTACTTTTAGAAGAATAAATCAGATGAAGAAATTTTGAAAAATTTCTCCAATAAATATTTTCAAAAAAAACAAAAAAAACTACCAAGAGCAAAATAAAAAAATAAGCATTATAATTAGGTTTATTTAATCTAAACGCGTCTTATACGATAATAATCAATTTTCCCAATTATTAGAAAGTAAAGATATCGTTATTTAATATGACTATTTGGAACTAATAAAATCTTTTTTCAAAGTGTAATTTTAAATTAATAAATATTAAAATAATATATAATAAAAGATTTAGTTTATCACAAAACATTTTATTGTTAGTTCATTTTTTAATGTTTTTTACATATTATTATTTTAAATATTCCTGTTTAGCGCATTTTTGTCTATATTGTTTTGTAACACGTAAACACTTGAAAAAAGACATTTGGTGATTCATCATATAATGAGAAAATACCTGAAACTAGATTACAAAATTCCATCTTTAAATTAAAAAAATTAAATAAGGGAATACAATAAATAAATAGAAGTAGATAATCTTATACTACAAGTAATTGTCATTCCCATTTTTCTACCAGCCACCTTTCTCTTAAATTCATATTTTAGAAGTACTACATTTATCTGTAGAATACTTGCAAATAAAGAAGAAGGGAACAGATCGTTACTTTTATGCTTCATACGCTGTTTTTGGTACTAAAAATAGCATTACATTTCTCAAATGCAATGAACTAACGAGTCAAATTTCCATTAAATCTTATCAAGCATACAAATATGGAAAGTAAAAAATAAAAGGTTGAAGATATGTTTTAAATTCTAATTGCCTAAATAAAAACGATTAAAATTTCTTTTTAAAAATTGGATAAAATCATCTGAAATTAAAGACAAACTGAACAAAACATTATACGACCGGCATAGAAATACTTTCTAGTTTTTATCTATAAACTTATAAAAAAATTTCTTTTAAATAAGTGATTTTAAATGTAGGCGAGAATAATTTTCCTTTTAAGTTTTAAGTAATAACAAAACTAAAAATTGAAGTATTTGAGCATCGAATTATAATTTTAGATTTAATTTACCTATGCCGTTACAATCCAGATAAAAAAGAGGTGCATTTATAAGAAAATATAAATATACGCAAAAGTGCATAGTTAACATAAACATTTTGCCCATCCCTTGTTAAACCACATTTCAGAACTTTTAAGTCATATTCATCTGGACGCTTTCGATAAGAACAGGGAGACAATATGACGAACAATACCTTGGCGATAAGAGAGATCACGGCAAAATATTTGCTACATTCAGTTTTGACCAAAATAATCTCAGATAAATAAACTTTAATTCCTATATGTTTTCACCCCTTATAGAGTCATTCTTGTGAAACAAAATAAGTAAAACTGACATAGGAAGAAGAAGCTCCCATTATATCCAAAAATCGAATGTATCATTATGGCATTGCATTTCAACCATAACACTACGATGCAGCGTGTTCTAGCCGTCTACTAAATGAAACATATATGCGTAATGAGTAAGAATATTTGATTAACATTTTTTCCCACTGTCATGACAATGTCTTTCTGTGAAGCATAACGCAGAATGGGGAATAAAAGACACGTAAACCATACTTATAATTCAAGTATTTATGCTTGCAACTTTGAATAGATTATGCTTGTGATAAAGTAGCTTGAACATTCCAATTTGAGAGAGAGTCAACTTTCGAAACATTTTGAGCAATTGGCTTGAAAATTAATTAAATCCTTTGCAGAAATATAGTATTAAACAAATTCCGTACTCGCTGATTTGAATAAATGGATGTTGAAGAAAAACATTTTTTTGTCGCAAAAGTTGTTTTTTGTATCACTAAATTAAAAATATTTTTTCCCGGCATATAATTGATTAAATCTCTTCGGTAGGCATGCTTAACGTAAATTCAATCATTGAATTTCAAAACAAATGATCAAACTGAAAAAAATTACTTTCCTTCCATATCACATTTCTTCATTTTATATCAAATGATTTTTTAGACACCACAAAATAAAATAAAAAATACTTGATTTATTTTGTTAAGGAAAGAACATGATTCTAAATTGAAGAAGTAGGTTTTATGTTTGTTTCAGTAAGAGAACTGCAAATCAGAAAATCTGTGAAGTTTGTGAATTAAAAATCTACCCAGTGGGAAATCAATTGATATAATTCCATTTTACAAAAATAAATTGTAAAACTTTATTTATTTTGTCGAAATGAATTTCTGTAATTGTATTTCAAGAAAAATTGCATTCGATCAAAAAATCGCATGCCAAAATAAATGTTTTTCAAATGCTAAAAAAATCTAAAACTTTTTATTTTATAAAAAATGAAATAATATTTTTCTCAGAAATTGAAGTTATCACAAAAAAGTTAAGTACTAAATATTTTTATTATTTATATTTATATTATAGTTGTGCATCTTTTAATCTAAATCATTAAAAATATATATTTCATGTTTTATTTTTATAATCAATACACAATCAGTATTTCATATGCATCGAAGCCCCTTAATTTAAACATTTCAACAGTGACAATAATGCTGTCTCACGCACAAAATAATATGTATATATATATAAACCCTCTTCGGATTTAGTTCAGCCAGTGAAAAGAAATAACAGGTTAATAACGCCAAAGATTGATGTACCACGATATACCTATTGGGCAGTATATTTTTAAATGCAGACCTCCTGGCGAACATATGCCAAATCCGCCACAACATTTTGAAAGTACATAAAAAACATGACAAATTTATACAACAAACAAAGAATTTTCTGATAAATACATAGTCTCCACATCGTAGAATTTACCTGGCAAATTTTACACCACGCTTTGATTTTAAGCGTTTCTTAAAACCATAAGACGTACAAATGGAACAAATTAACTTTCAGCGGTTGTTTGAGTTTTAGATGACTCAGAGTCCTTCTGCGCAGAATCCATAAGTGCTATTTCCTGGATTCTTTCATAATTACACTTAATATTAGCACTTCGAGTTATTACCCAACCAAGCATTTTTACCCCAGAATACCTTAATTTAAAAAAGTTTCAGAAAAAATATAGGAAGGACGTTCGGATATAATTAAATGATCGGATTATACGAAATACATCTTCAAATGGTTTTCGCAAATCTTGGTCAAACATCTTCAGGCAATTTTGCAGCCAAGCATAAATCCAACATACAACATTCTAGTACTACAATGGGTATTGTGCTTATTTCTGTTTGGATACTTGTTGGTGGCTTGACTGTGTAAATAAAAACTTATTCTACATTTTCGCAATTCTTACCAGGTGAATTTTATAAAATTAATGCTAGTTTAAAATCTCATTTTCACTAATGTTCAACAGGTTCAATATAAATTTTGACAAACATATTTATTACTGCGTTAGTCACTTTGTCTTTATGATAACTACTTGACGAGGGAAAAAGTTCTGTTTTCAAATAGAACAAAAACTTATTACATAATTTCACAGTTCTTTCCAAGTGAATTTCATAAAATTAATGTTAATTTAAAATCTCATTTTTATTGATGTTCACGAAGTTCAATATAAATTCCAATAAGTATATTTATTACTGTGTTTGTCACTTTGTCTTTATAATAACTCCTTGACTTGTGAAGTGGTTTTGTTTTCAAAATGGTGTGTCAGCTAATATAAAATATCAGCTAAACAACTATTTTGAGATGTTTTTAAAAAGAAAATAGAGATTTTTAAAGAATATGAGGATAAACAGCTAATATATTAAGGTTTCTACATTAAATAGTTCTGGCTTTTAATCGTATATTTTCTTGAAATTTTAATATACATTATAATCTTATTTCATATTCCTCGACTGGTTACCACTAAACGAAAGTTTTTACAAAATTACAGTTTTTACAAAAACTTAAATATTGATTTTAATAAACAATTTATATTACTTGAGAGATGTGTTAAAAGAATAAAAGCAAATAATACTGACACGTTTAGATTCTAATCTGATAAGAACCAATAAAAATACAAATCGTCTCATGGTCACTACAAATGACCCGCGACAATGTGATATAAACAAAAACCGCGCTTTTTACTGCACAGTAAATAAATAAATAAATAAAAATAGAAAATTATTTAAAATTATTTTCCATTTTGGCTCATAAAATTAAAGCTTTCACGGGGAATTTATTTATTAATTCTAAAATTGAAATAATATAAGAAACAGTATTATTGCAAACTAACCTTTTATGCGCATAAATTTTAATGCAGTTTCTTTTTATAGTGGACTTACGACAATAGTTTGATACGAAACATAATTTGCTTTGAATAAATAAAAATTTTTATCCCCCCATCTAAATATAATCTATATAAAGCAGTGTTAGTAAATAAAATTAAATATTGGATCCATGTCCACTGTTTCTAATTCCAAGCTTTCCAAGTCATGAATATGTAATAATCTAAGTCACATTTTTCTGTAACATAAGGTATTTCATTAATTCAATATTAAACTTTTTTTAATTTAAATTTTAACTTCTCAAAGCTTTATTTCAAATATGTAAATGAAACACTTTTAAATTTTGTAATTAAATAAAACAATCCTATGAACGTAATGAAGCTAAATAAAGTTGTGCGTAGAATTGAACCAAGTTTTTTGTGTAAGTGCTTGGCTATGTCTAATTGCTCCTCCTTGAATTTCTAAAAAAAAATCTTTTGGAAGGGGAGCTGCGATAAAGACTTTTGTGCCATTTTCAATATTCTACCACAGAAAAGTGTATGAAGTTATACATATAAATGAACCAATTTTTTGTGCACGTATTTGGCTACGGCTAGTTAGTTCTTTTTGAATTAACAAAAAATCTACCTGAAGGATACGTTGCAATAGCAAATTTTGTGCCATTTTCAATAGTCGACCACTGAAAAGTGTATGAAATTATGCATAGAATGGAACCAATTTTTTTCTGTAAGTGTGTGGATATGGCTAAATGGTCCTTCCTGAATTAAAGAAATCCACTGGAAGGGGGCGCTGTATATTGGTTTATGTACCATTTTCAATATTCTTTTTTCGAAAACTGCATGAAGTTATACATAGAATGGAACCAAATTTTTGTGTAAGTATTTAGCTATAACTATTTAATCCTTCCTGAATTTGAAAAAAAATCCACCAGAAGGCGGCGCTGCAATAGCGATTTTTGTGCCAGTTTCAATATTGTACCACGGTATGAAATTACACATAGAGCTGAACCAAATTTCTTGCGTAAGTGTATGGTTATGGTCAGCAGACCCTCTCTGAATTAAAAAAAGAAAATCCGCCGGAAAGGTGAGCTATAATCACGATGTCATTGCCATTTTCATTATTTTACCCTTAAAATGTATATGAAGTTACGCATAGACCTGAACTAAATTGTTTGTGTAAGATTATTTTTGGGCAGGGCAAGGAAGTCCTCCCTAAAGGTAAAAAAAAAAAATGGATTTTAAATGCTGCTTTTGGAGCAACAATTCTTACAAGAGTCACAGCAGCTCTTATCGATCGTGGAATATTAAAAGAATCTGATAAATAAGCAGTGACACATGGCGTAAAACTTGGTGTCCAACAAAGAAACTCCAAAGAACCTTATCTTAATAAGCAAGGTTATTATTATCAGTTAAAGACCGTGTGTCACTTTTTATGGAAGAAAAGACCATACTATCTGTTCACCTTTGATAAATTCTAAAACCATTTGTTCAACGGTAAGTAAAAAAAAAGTGCGTTACATAAAAAACTGAATGCTGACGGTTCAGTAGCACCATAGACCGTGAAAATTTGTAATATCATTTTTAATATATTTTTTAAATGAATCGGTGATGAGTTAAAGCGTGTGTCAACAGTTAAACAAAACTATTTTTCAGTTTTAAAAATTTAATCTGCACTTTTTTAGCAATTAGAAAGAACATTTTAAAACAAGGTGTTATTTTTTTTACATGTTAAATAGATATAATTTCATGTTTTAAACTGTTTGAATTCATTGTCAGGAAGTACGATAATGAGTTACTACATTAGAGCATGTGAACCATTTTTGTATAATTTTTAACGTATTTCATTGTAATTTTATAAAAATATAAAATTGTGAAAAAAAAAAACATCCGAAATGTTTTTTTCTGAATGGTTTAAAAAAAGTTAAAATACATTTTTTGTTTATTTTTTTCTCAATACTTTAAAATTAATTTTAAAAAAATCTTTAATGTATTTAAAAAGTTCGTGGAATTTAAAAAAAAATGCAACAATTTGAAAAAAATTTCGTGAACTGAGTGAAATACACGTATTTTTTATATATATATATTCAAAGCTATTAATAGTTGAAAACATCATAGTTGATAAATAACCACTTTGCAAATTGCTATCCAGCTTGTCGTGTCACTACCCTTATGAAGTATTAATTAAACGTTAGGCTAAATTTCTGAATCACTTGATTTCTGATGTTCTATTCAACGATAATGACTTTAGCATCAAATAGTAGATCACATGCTTTTAAAATTTATATAAAAAGCATTTAATTCATTCAAATATGAGATTTGAATAACGTTAAACGATTGAAGCGTTCAATAAATTTAAACGAAATAAATCATATTTTCATTATGAATTTATAAAGGATCATTTGTAGATTATTTTGATATATTATTCCAATTTAGAGAGATAAACGAAAATACAAATTTTAATTGTTATGAATTTTGACATTTCAATGTAATGAAACTATTAAATAAAATACTTATAAATAAAATTTACTTTTATTATATACAAGTAATTCTATAAATATTACAATGTGTATCATATGAGACTTTTTTTTAATTAGTTAGACGTGTAGTTATATGGCGTAAAATTCATGTAATTAATCTTTTTTTTTTAAGAAAAGGGTATCGGCTTTGGACATTTCACCGTAACATTCTAAAAAGTTTGTCTAAATTTAAATCTTTGTGAGCGAATAATAATATTACATAAAAAATAGAGTAAATTAGGTTGCCAAATTATGGAAGAATGCTATATGCTCTGTAGCTCATACTAATATTTAGTTGATTTTTGACAAAATTGCAATCATTTGAACAAGAAAGGTATTTTTACAATTTTTATATCTTTTGAGAGACTGAAAAATAGTTAAGAAATTAAAAATTTAAATAATGGTACATAATTTAATTTATTTTTTCAATTAAAATTAAATACAGTGGTGGACAAAACACTGCATCACCTGTGAAAAAAACGGAAAAGTGCGCAAATAATTTGATTTATATTTGTGTTTATCTAAAAATGACATTTTAGTTCTAATATCAATTAGTCTTAAAATATAGTTTTCTGAAATGCTTAATGAGATTAATTATCTTCTGAAAGAGAAAAAATAACTATTTCATGAAAACACGGAACAAAGTATGTAACACACAAATGCAATTATTAATAATACATTTCTCATAACTGAATATGTTACGCGAATGTTTACGTGTTGATACATAAAAGGATCACTTTATTACTATTACTTTATTATTTTTCAGATTTTTTGTGGTCAATGCTGACAGCCTTGCACAGGTACGGCATGGAAAATAATCAACTTCTGGACATAATGGTGTCAGATTTCAAGGTACGATATCCTAATAATGTTTTCCTTTAGTCTAATGTTGGTGCTCTGATTCTTTATTACAAATTTGGAACACATTGCAAGTCAAATATTTTTAATTCCATTAAGGTGAGAACTATTCTGAGGTCAGACAATCGTTTTAATATCAATTTTTTTTCAGATAAGCTTACATTTCAGATAAGCTTAAATTACTTTGTTAATTTAATTTCTGTTCTGGAGATAAAAATATTGTACGTTATACAATAGAATCACCTATGAATAAATTACGTTCTATTTCTTAATTTCACCGTGTAACAAAACAGTGTTATGTCTTGTTAAAAATGCACTTTCCTACATTTAAAGTTATACATAATTTAAGATACCGCTGAAAACTGATATTACAGAATAATTTTAATCATTCCATCTCATTATTACTTAATATTTACTCATAGTTTAAAGAAATGTTTAAAATCAGTTAGAATTTAATATAATTTTAAAGTGCTGGAAAGTGCATTTTTTAACAAGACTTAATACCCTGTCATGCTGCAAAACTAGTAAGTCGAATATAGTTTATTCGAAAAGGATTTTCTTGTGAATTCTTAAAGTTTTTTACAAGTTGTTCACAAAAGGAAGCAAAAATATGAGGGGATGTGTATAAATATAGTAGTATGTGCATTATTATGCATACTATATTAAAATTAATCAATGTGTACAGATGGGGAAAAATAACACGAGCACCTTTGAAAAAGTATGTCGTATTTCACACCTGCAGTACAGCCGCGTCACCTACAACAGAAGTCTGGCATCTAGGCAGCGTGAAAAGAAAGGTATCAATCTCTCAACAGTGTCACCTACGTTGCATGCGTCTATCGAAATGTCTGTTATAAACTGAAATGTCAGACGTGTCAGAGTTCTAAAAAAGAATGATTGATAGATCGCGTTTAAGTGGAGCATCCGTTAAGGAAAATGCAAACCTTTTGGGGATTGCAAGGAGTACGGTACCAGCCGTTATCATAGCGTACACGAAAAAGGGTGAGATGATGTCGTCAAAGCACAGCAGTTGCCGAAAGTCCAAGCTTGCTGATAGGGATAGACTAGTCTTGAAGCACATAGTAGCCCGAAAGCACAAGCAATCTGTTCATTTCGGATGTTATCCGAGATAACATCCGAAATGAACAGACATCTCCAGTATCCCATTTCAAGAAAATCTGTCAAACAGGAACTTCATTCTGAGAACATTTATGGCAGAGTGGCAATTCGAAAGCTCTTGGTGACGGAAACTAATACTTTCAAACGACTCCAATGATGCAGAAATCACAAATGTTCGTCCCCACAAGAATAGCAACAGGAATTATGGCCAGATGAGTCGTCATTGCCCATATTTCAAACGACCGGACGCGTTTATGACTGGAGAACGCCCAGAGAAACGTTTAAGCTTGAATGCCTCCTGCCCAATTTAAAGCATGGATAATCTGGGGTTCGATATCTTGGCGTGATCTTGGTTATTCTGCATGGGAGTATCAAAAACAATCTCTATCTAACCAGCCAGGAGATCATGTCCACCCTTTAGTCCAGATTTTTTTCCATGGAGAACGACCGCGTTTTTCAAGACAACAATATCCCTACCCACACTGATGTGTGTTTAAGCTTAGTTCGAAGAACTTGAAGATGAAGTTGAACATCTTTCTTGGCCCCCTCAGCCTCAGGATTTTAATATTATTGAAAATTTATTGAAAGATTTGGAGTCCAAACTTCGTTTCCGATTTCTTCCTCCACCCAGCCTTTCGAATTATAGACCATTCTGCAGGTGTAATGGCTTAATATACCTTTAAATATTGTTCATGACCTTTATACATGTGTCCTACTTCCCATTAAGTCAGTACTTCAGTCCAACCCCCTACTACTAAAGATTTTCCATTATTTCACAAGTGTTCGAATTATTTTGTTCCCAATCTGTATATGGATACATTTTGCATTCTTATCATTTTGTTTCATTCTGGGAATAACATATTTTGAGATTATTCTGTCGACGATAATTTTCAGAATTCTCAAGCTATGTTTATGAGACTTTCACAAAAGTTGCGCTATAGATTTAGCGAACGCATTATGCAAATTATATTTCGATTACGTTCAAGGATGCGCACTAAAACATTATATAGTAATTATGTTCATTTTAATTTAATTTTTATTATTTTTTTATTTCTGATTACATGGTATTATTTACAATGTTGTTCGTCATATCTTCCGAAAAGAAACTTTTTTCTTCAAGGACTCTCCAAATTATAAGCGAAAAACTAAGCATAATGTAAGACTGTTTTTATAAAACCCAAATTTCTCTACGGATTTTTAAGTTATCTTCAGAAAAAAGAACACAGTTTATCACAAAAAGTCGCTTAATCGTAATGTGCAGTTTAAACGCCTTTGCTATATTGGTTTTAACAAAATTATCCAAAAAATCTCTCTTTTTACATTTATTTAAGTATTTTCATTTATTTATTTTTATTTTTATTTTCATTTTTTGATTTATTGACGGTTTACTATTGGATTGTGTGAAAAAATCTTCGTAAAAATATATGACTTGAACTATTAGCCTTACACATCTGAAATTTTAGGAAAATTCTTGATGTGTTGTTCTACATATTTAACAAAGCGTCTTAAATCGCAAGTGTCCGGTGATTAACGGCCATATAATGTGTGTATATATATGTGTCTGTATATATATTTTTAAAATTTCGGCGCTGAAACAAAACGCGATAAAAAAAAGATATATGGGTCGCAGAGATATGCGATTAAACAAATACTCAGCATAAAATGGCATTTTGTATGAGACTAAAATAATTCAAAATGTCAACAATAGAGGGTGATATTGAAGATAACCTTATAGATTAAGTTCATATTACTCACACGATGCAAGATTTTGATGAAAAAAAGCATAATGCAGTATTATTGAATAGTTTTATATAAAAACATACGTTGTAAATTAATATGGAATTAATGTGTGCCATTATCTTTTGTAGCACATTCACTTGTCAAAATTTTGAGCTATTTTCTATTTGTTGTTGCTGTCGTTGTTGTCATACAAAACCTTGTACTACGCTGAATAATTATCCACAAACCGAATTTCGGTCTGATCCATAGGTCTTTTTCTATTATGTTCTATTTTCGCATCAATTATTTGAAACAGCTGGTATGTGGGGTGAGTCAAAATTGATTTTACAAAATAAGAGAGGTGATAGTATTTATGCAGACGAGCAATAATTACTATGCATCACAAGGTCGCAAACAACTTATTTATTCTGAAATACATAATGTTTCATGATAACTGAACACCCTCTATTGGCAACAAATTTGGGAAGACTACCAATATTGGAATGAAGATCTAATGACTTGTATCGTGTTTTATATGAAATATGATAACATCACGAATCTTTCTTGCGAAAGAGTGTGATTAAACAATTGATGATAATGTAATTAAAAGCAGTCCAAGACCTGTTCAACTGTATAACTAAAATTGTGCATGGAATTGTATATTTCAATTTAATATAAGTAATTGAATTCTATATTTTTTTTTGTAGTTAAGCATGTTCGCTGAACATGAAAATATTTATATGATACATCATAGCATCCGAAATGCCGGTTTCCTTGGTAGAGAGAACTGATTAAAATATTGTATGAACTACTCACAAACGTTTTCGGAATTTACGGGCAACTAATAAAACTTTATTTTTATAAATATTTCTTTGAATTTCAAAGATAAATTCTTTTGTGTATAGCTCCTAACAATAAGGGAACACTTTTCAGGATGTTGGGTAACTCGTAAGATGTTACTGAATATTTTCGATTGTGAATATAGTATATTTTTGTAAATTAACCCCTTCAAAACGAGCGTCTTTCACAGAATTTATAGTCTTTTATCACCAGTGTTTTCAAGCGAATTTCAAGATTTTTGACTAATTAAATCGCGAGAATGACCGGAATAATTAAACAAAATTTACAACAAAAATTTACTGTGGGGTATGTTAAAAGATTCTGAGCAATACATGCGGCACGTTTGCCGGTCGCTTGTCTTCATGTAGTTAGGAAACATCAGTCTCTTTGTACAGTGCATTTAAAGAGTATTACAGAAATTTTAAAGTAAGAAAAAAATTAATACTATTTTCTCCGCGAAATGAAATTATAGAAACACGTGTAACAATAATATCATAACTTTATACAGGTAACGTATTTTTAACAATACAGAAAATCTTGCGGGCCCTTGCAAGAATGTTTGCACAAAGCAATGGCCAAACTCGTCTTGCATTAATTTCACTGACTTTGCTATTTGTAAACAGACATATATATATATTTTTCACAGTTGTCAACAATAGCAAAGAAACATCTGTTTCCTGGTAATTATGTTTATCCAGTCAGGTGCTTGATGGATTTCAGAAGATAGATGCAATCTGTTGTTAAATAATTTCGTCGCGGTACTGCAACACTTTTTTATGATGTTACCAGTAAGAAACAAAGGTGCCTGCATTTAAAAAACATAGTACTACTTGAAGATAATGCTAGGTCATATATAATCAAGTACTTTCACATCTTCCTAGCTCTGATATCTCTTCTGTATTGCTAGAAATCTTCATGTGGGATTATTATATATTGAACTCCATAAAATTACTGAATTTTGTTTTTGTATACATATGACATTCTACTGCAGATAACCGTTTGAAAATGGATCAGAAGGAGACTTATGAATCTTACATTGAATCTATGTGCATAAATTTCTATGCAATAAAATCCTTGCATAAATAAAAATGAGAATTTTGTTTCAGTGGCATATTATGCAATATATCTAATTAAAAATTAAGTAATGTAAACCGTAGTTTAAATAGTTTTTAAATATAAATGTAACCTAATTTATATCTGGAAAAACCAACTAACACACACACACACACACATATATATATATATATATATATATACCCTATGCACATGTACATATATACGTATACATATATACATGTATGACAGTTGTCTCTGGCATATATTCGTATTTAGAATTTCACAAAAAATTATAATGCGCATTTAGATTAACAGGCTTACTCGATGCAAAGCATACATCTACTTTAATCATTATGTGACAACATTATCCTTTGGGAATATTCAAAATTAGCCTAATAATATTTGTCGCGAAGCTGATTTAGTTATCTAGAATTAATTTTACCTTAAGCTAATATCATGATGACTCACCAATTCATGTCTCTCTCATAAATTGCATCATAGAATTTTCAGGTAGTTGTGATAAAGTTCGTATTTTTAAGTTTATTTCTGCAAAGTCATACTTGTTTTGACACATACTTTTTAACGTTGCTTTTTAAAAAATTTTAATGCCTTTAAATTACCATACACGTAATTTTGAACTTGTAATGTGGTTTTTGTACATCAAAAATTTTTAAAAACTTTTTTTAACTTTTATTTTTATCGCCGATGTACACCGATGAATGAAAAATAAAATGCACCTTTACAGATTTTACAGATGAAGTTTTCTACGATGACAATTAAATGGAAGTACTCACAACGCTCATTAACTGGGCACAGTTCATAAATAACTAAATATTCAGTGATAAATATAATTAATAATTACAACTCTATGTGAAATTCAACAACAATAGAGTTGATTATTCGCAAATACCATCTCAAAAATTTGCTAATTCGAAATGAAACTGCAAGAATGAAATATTTCAAAGTTTTAAAGCAGAAATTACATATAAATAAGTCAAAGAATGTATTGGTTAAAGAATAATACTAATTATTATTATTTAATACTTATATTCAGTGAAATACACCTGTATTTCTAAATTTATTTTATCTCAAGGTACATTTACACTTAATACGATTACAGTGCATCCAGTTATTATGCTGAAACAAGACAAACATATCTGAAAATTTTTCAATTGGTATGTTTTTTTTCTGCATTAAATCACGCCGTATTCTTAATATCTCTTAAGCAATTCACGTTTATTTCTTTCAGAAAATACTTTGAAAGTATTAACTTCTGGTAATGATATAGCATGATTTGTTTCGAGAATTTATGGAGATACTCAATAAATAAATTCTTAAACAGTGAAGTGAGCTTCTAAGAAAATACAGGTTTAAGATAATAAATGTAATAGTAAAGTATAAAAAATGTAGTTGTATATAATAGCGACAATTTGCTTAATTAATAATCTTGGATAGCCAACGCGAATTGCAGAACATAGGTGAAAACCCTTTTTACTTTTTTCTATCTTTATAAAGAAAAGTATTAAATTCGTGAAAATTTCGGTTTTTAACGCATTTACACGTTTTAGGTCTCAAAGAGAGAGGGTGAAAAAGGACAAACATATTTTTACAAAATGTCTATATGGGACAGATTTTATGTATGCTCTATGTTGAGAACTAATGTAAGTAGCTTTAATATATATATATATATATGTTCAGTTAGTTAATTGGTGCCAATTAATGTTTGGTGTACATCGCTCAACAGATGGTGTTGCTATGCAGCAATTTGCATGATTTTTGCAATAGCTCTATCTCAAGAGATGCACAGATTTTCATAAAATTTGAAATTCAGACAGTCATTGAGATGACTTGACGGTTTTTCTTAAGGTTTAAAACGCTCAACAAATAGCGCTTTTATGCAGCATTTATCGCGATTTACGCAATAGTTTTATCTCCAGATCTAATGTCCATACCCACATAGCATGCATGGCCACAGTGACGTCACTATGACGTCACTGTGAGTCACTTTCTTCACATGGCATCTGTGACCAAAATGCCACCACTCAGTGACGTCACATTGTGACTAAGATGTGACTTTCTTAAAAACCTTTAGAAAATTACAAAAAATCTTCAAAACATGTTATTTACTTAAAAAACATGTTTCTGGCAATTTAATATCGTATCTTTTGTCATAATTTCGCCACAATGTTAATGTCAAATTAGTCACAAGTGACACATTTTTCACAAATTTGTCACATTGTGACCAGTTTGTGAAACGTCACAAAAGAGCTCTAAAACGGCCATAACGACTTCACATTTTAGTCACTGTGACTTCACATCGACGTCACGTGACGTCACATCGACCATCGATGGTCACAGTCATAATGTGACTTCACAACGACGTCCCATTAACGTCACCATGCCTTACGGGTATTTTTATCAAATTTCATATTCTGTTTATCTTTGATATGCATGACGTTTTATGCATTTTAAAGTAATTTTTTCAACACATGGCTCTGCTTTGCTGCATCTTTTCCGATTTCCTCACTTATATCTCTAGGATTAATGCACGGATTTTCATCAAGCTTTAGATACAGTTCACTGTTGACATGAGTTTTTGCAAATTAAATTTCGGTATAAATCACCAAGCAATTGACACTGCTGTGCTGCATTTTGTATGATTTACGTTATTTCAGCAATATATCACATGATTTAATGCACAGAATTTCATATCATTTGAATCTCCACCACGAGCTTAAATTGCTATTTAATTTTGGCACTGTGATAGCGGATTTTTAAGCATTAACAAATATGAAATGGAAGAAAGTTTTTGAATTGTCAATTGATTTCCTCAAGATCACATTTGAGGTCAAATTGTTTTATTGTGAGCTATTTTTAATATTTTTTTCTCATTTAACATTAAGTGTCTAAAAGCTTGCAACCTTTTAAAAACATTATTCAAGAAACTAACAACTTTCTTGTTGTGATTTAGCAATAAAATATGTAACACCCTTTATATTTATTATTATAAATATCCGTTAAAATATTCATTTAGAAATAATTTGTTTTAATCTTAAATAGTAAACGTAAATAGCGAATATTATGAACGAATTACATCATATAAGGTACCCTGGGGTAATAACGCCAGTCGGGGTAATAACGCCAAGTGCTTATATTTTGCATAATTATGAAATAATCAGGTAAATGACACCCATGTGCTCTGCGCAGAAGGGTTTTGAGTCATATAAATCGCAAAAAACAGCTTTAAGTTAATTTGTTTCATTTTTAGGTCTTATTGTTTTTACAAACAACTAAAATTAACGCTTGATCTAAAATTTGCGATATACGTTTTGTATATGTGAAGGCTATCTTTTTATACGGAAATACTTTGTTAATTACATAAATTTGTAGTAAATTTCATGTACTTTTAAAATGTTGTTGAATATTTTGGATATCTTCACGAGATAATTTGTAATTTAAAATGTACTGCGCAAACACTATACCGGGGTAATAACGCCAATCCTTGACTTTAATATCCCGGTTGATTGCCTACAGTGGCCGAGATACATCCTAAATACTGATTCAAATAAACACAGTTAAAACTGTGCAATATTTCTCATATTTCTATTTAAACGGTCCCTTTTAAGCAAAAAGAAACTCACTGTCTGATATTCATTTGCCTCATCCCCCCCTCCCACACCACACCTTTATATTTCTTGCACTTTCACAAAAATTGAACATTTTCAATATCTTAGAATGCAATTTGTCAATTTCTAAGTTTGTAGAGTTTGTATTTCTAGAATTGGGCTATCTACATGCAATTATTCCATCTTATTTCATAGTTTTGTTAGCATGGCGTTATTACCCATATAGGTGGGTAATAACGCCAAATAGCATGGGTCAAGAAAAAACGCCATTACATTTTATGAATACATATGTGTTAAATTATTTTATTTTTTATAGATAGTCAACGAGTTGCTGTATCAGATCCTATATTTGTTTGAAAAATACAATCTAAAACTAAGCCGTGAAAATTGGTAGAACCTTAACGTGGCGTTATTACCCCAGGGTACCTTATATTAAAACGGTAGGCTACTTTTTTTAGATCAACAAATTTAGGTCTTTGCGCATGCGTGAGGTTGAACTTATTAGCCCTTCCAGTTAGAGTAAAGTCGAAGCAAGTCTGGTTATCTCAGTGATTTAAGGCACGGATTTATAGCTCTGAGCTTTTATAGAGGATTAGGGTTCAATCCCAACGCTCCGATTTTTTTTTTTTATAATAATACATTTTACTACGAGGGGAAGTTATATGATTTTTATTCTTTTGTTATTATTATTATTTTGATACTTTATAATTAAATAAAATTTAACACTCAATAATGATTTTTTAAGTAAAAATTTTATTTTTTAAATATTTCAAGTGATTAAAACATAGTAATTATTAAATATCAACAGCCAATTTCCAAGTCAGGGTTTTAGAGATACATTTGTAAGAATAAAATTATTGAAAATCTTTACAAACTGCATTCTTAAAAAAAATAAACAATAAATACAGGATACACAAATAAAAATTGTAAAAATGTCGTAACATTTAATTTAATATTTAGCAATATTTTTAAAAAAATGTATTCTAATTTTCTAAAAAATGTAAATATTTAAACTTTGTTAGTAGGTAGTATCAGCAATTTCCCACTTTCCTGCCATGTGCATGGAAGCTTAGCAAAAATAGTCCATTTGTAAACTGTAATATACTTGAATTATATAAATAAATAAATGTTATACATCATTTAGACCATATATTAAATGATTTTTAACCAAATTCCCGAGTGCCGTTATGAAGTAATATCTGAATCTTTAAAATTGTGAAGTATGCTAAAATATTTTAGAAATAGTTTAACAATTTTAACTTAAAATATTTAGGTTAAAATATTCTTCATATAATTATCTTTTAAATATATTAAACTAATTTACAATTTTTTTTTATTTCGTATGAACATTACAAGGAAGATATTTGTTTGTGTGCATATAAGGGAAAGTATTAATTATTTTCCGGGGAAAAAATTAAAATTAAGAAGAGAAAATAGGGGGAAAGAAAAATAGTCATGTAAGACTTAAAATTGAATTACTTTGTGATACTCATAGTTTAATAATTAAATAATGTACGAAACGTTATGAAAAATTCAAATATATTTTAAATAGTTACTTGGTAGCATGAAATTTTTAATTTCGGGATTTAAAATCAGACTGATAAAAATAAAATTAATAAAAACTTTTCAATATGATTTCAAATATTAGAAAATACTAAACTTTGTTATTTTTTTAAAACACTGAGAAAATTCACCAAAATAAATATCAGTTGAATTAATTTTAGTTATTCTTCTGCTAAAAAGCAAGCGCTGTTAAAATTCTTAAAATTCAGCGTAAATTCTTTCAGAAGATTTTTTGAGTAGGTTAAACTGACAGAAGCATGAAACGCTTTGAATCTGTTTGAATCACATAGATAATATTCAAATAAATCAAGTTTTCAAAACTTTATTTACAGGCTCTAATTAATCTTTTAATATGTGTATCGTCAAATCTTGACGGGTACCATCTAGTAGAATATTATTGTGATTATTCTGAGTTCACTATTGTTTTTGAATAAAATTTGAAACATTGTGATTTCCATTTGTTTTGTTTTGCTTCTTTAAATGTCTTTACAGCTAATCAGCTTCAGTCTATTTTTTATCAACTATATGAGATTCCATGGCTCTCTATTGTTTATTTCATAGTAGAATTACAATATATACTTTATCCGATGGTATATTACTCTTATTAAAAGAAATGTATGACGCGGAATTCAGAATAATGGCTTAAAGTTTATAAATCGAAATTTCAACTTTGAAATTGGTGTTTAACAGATTTTTTGAACCTGTATATTAAAAAAAAGTCAGTATCATACAGCATTCTTGTCAATATTTACAATTGAAATTTGGCATGTTTTTGATACACGGTATTACAGAAAAAACCCAATAAGTCGAAAGTCTGTGAAAACTGAAAGAACCATATAAGTTTTTGACTTGTTACCTAACAAGACCCAATATTTTATGCATTTTCTTATCTCCTAAGTAAAGTGCATTTTTTAACAATGCAGTTTATAGATATATAGAACCATTTTAAACAAGCAAGTTGTTTAATGAAAAATGATTCTGAAAATTAACTTACAATTTTGTTTTCACTGGTTATAGATCTAAATACGACTATGATTTATTAATAAAATAACTGGCTCTTGTATGTTAATTAATTCTGCATTTATTCTATAATAACTGCAACTTTTATTCCCTGAATTGAAGTTGTAAGTTTAAATATGAATAATACTTATAAAAAAAGTTTGAAATACGTTTTTTTCTTGTAATTTCGTAGAAACTTGTTACGAATCTGAAGTTCATTCTTAGACTGATTCAAAGTAATATTGTTGATAATGATTATTTTCTCGGCTAATTACTCGCGTATTTTTTCAAAAAAAAAAAAAAAAAAAAAACAATATCAAGAATACTTATATACTTCTACTAAAGATTTCTCTCGTGATCTTTAATAGCTTTGCTGTATGCCAACAAATTGAAATTTGTGCGTAACAGAAAAAATATTTTTTACTCAAAAACTATGCGATGTAGAGCAATCGCTTTTTATTTTCCAGCAAGGATTAATACAATATATACTATCTCTAATTTTTTCATAATTTAAGTTCCAAAAGATTTTGAATTAGATGGGTGAGAACATATTTTAACACTATGTTTTTAACGATATTTCTAATAATATAATTTTTTTAAGTAAAAGAAATTTAATCCTGAGTTCAATGTTTCACACGATACTCCACGCGATGTGCAAATATTTTTTTTTCCAAGTAACCTAATAAATCCCTTTATTATTTTCCGAAATACATCTGTAGATATTTAATAATGTGGAAATAAATTAATAGTGTTTATTACTGTCCCCAATTTGAACTTTCCACTTTCCATAATTTACGAGTAAAATGGGTATGACAGACAGACACAGGAGTGATATTATAATGGTTTAGTTTTCACATTTTAATTACGAAACCCTAAAAATGAAAATTCTCTGAATGAAGAAACAAATTTTTACCTTTGTTAGTTACAAAAAATGTGGTGTTTTTCATACCGTTCAATTAGTTATGCGATATTTAAATAAATTTTTTGAGAAAAATATTTATTCTCTCAATTCAATTTTGTCACAGATAAAATTTTATAAATCAAAAAAACTTTAAAGGAAGACTTATTATTTATTGTTATGCTTCATGCTTAGTATAAGGAATTCTTTTCAACCCGAGGCGGAATTTCTGAAATGAAAATAATCTTAGCAGAGCGCATCAAACTAAAGTAATCAAATATTGGAAGCCGGAGCAGACGGGAAACATAGGACTGTTTACCTAAGATCAGTGCCACTCCTGAAATAAATGCGATTAAATATCACATTCGCTTTCTATTGAATTATCGATAAAAATATATCGCAAAACTGTTCTACTGTCAAAGAGTATAAAGTTCAGAAAAAATAAGAAAATTCGATCATTAAAGTTTGCTTTACTTATAAAAATATTGACATACATTCTAGAATTCTAGTGTTATATTTACTACATTTTTAATAAAATATTCAAGTTTTACGAATCTGAAAGTAAAATGAATATTTTTATGTTAGTTTAATCTGATATATAAGGAACATATTTAGTTACACGATTACATGTTTTGTGATGGGTATTGTTATTGATATTGTTATTCTTAAATACATTTAACCCCTGAAAAAACCTATAAAATAACTATAAAAGACACCAGTATGTAGATTTGCATATTGGATAAATTATATGTATAATCATGAGCTGCAAAAATTCAACGTGTGTGTCAACATTTTGTTGCATCAGTTTTAAATTCATCACTTTCATGTAGAAATAAGAATAATTAAATACTTTTAAGTTTGTGAAAGTATTTATAATAAAACATCTGAAATAGAATTTTTATTAATTTACTTTTATATTGCATGCATTGTATAAGAATTTGTTTATCCTCTGGGATTCTTCAAATGCAAGGAAACTGAGAAGAAGAGAACAAAACGAAACTAATCAAATATTCCATGCGGGAGGAGAAGAAAAACATAGTAGTGTTTACCTTAGATCACTGCCACTGCTGAAATAAATGCGATTAAATATCGCATTGCTATACTATTGAATTACCGATAAAATAAAATAGATATTTTATAGTTATCGTAAAATTATCCTTCTTTCAGAAAGTTTCAAATTCAATAAAATTAAGGATAGCCTAACATTAAAGTTCGAATTGCTTATAATAATATTGACCTTCATTCGATAGCTTTAGTATTGTATTTTTCATTTTATAAAGGGAATATTCGAACTTTAGAAATTTGTATTAAAAATTGTTTTTGAACTGAATTTATTTAAATTAGAATATGCGGGTTTCTATAAAAGAGGTATTATGTATTTATTATTAGCTATTTTATGGATATTTTAAATTTTCCATATTTTTAGTAGGTTTTCTTGTTTAACGAAACGCATCTAATTTATGAACCTTTTTAAATGCTACAGATATGAACATAAACTTAGGTACAAAGACTTATTCATCCTTTAAATATTGTTATTTACTTATTTATAACCATCATTTTCAAATCAAATAATGTATTAAGTAATTCCAACAAAGAGAAAATTACACATTAAGACAACACCAGAATAACTGACTTAACGTAACAATGCTATACCAACTAATATATCATGAAGAACTTTAAGCAACAGAATATATTCTAACAGTTTGATTCCAAAAACACCTCGTTTATGACTTTTAATCATCGTATTATTGTCATAAAATTAACTTAAAATATTATATATTATATCTGATTGCATCGCTGTTTGGGTTTAAGAAAAAAAAAGATCTAAATGCAAATTGGAATGTTGTTATTCTCAAGATTTGATGAATGTGACAAAGTAACATAATTTGCATGTCTCGCAAGCTATTTTAGAATAGAATTTTAAATATACAGATATCTGTTTGAAGATTATTTCAACAATTTCTTGCTGAAATCGTTATGTCTCCAACCACGCAAAAATTGAAAAAAGAAAACTTCAGCTGCAGTACAAAAAGAAAATAAATGCAAACTTCTTTGATAATGTTGGTAGCTTTTTAAATGTCGAATCCTTCTTGTGTTGTAATATATAATTACTTAAGCACTAAATACCGTGGATGTATTTCTTTCATTATGCCGAAAATTTAATTAAACTTAGTGTACGCAAATTCTTGTTCACTTTTTATTCAATTCCTTACATAAAAAAGCTTTTTAATAGAAGAATATGATAGTTTCGATTGTGATGTGGTAAATATTTTATTTTAATAAAGAATATTGAATATTTTATGTCTATTCGTGTATTTATCATACTTTTGCTTTAAATTTTTAGTAAGAATAAAAAATGTGTTTTAGGATTATTGATGAAAAATTTATACTATCACAAAAATTTCAATAATCTCTACAATCCTGACTGGTTTCTTTGAAGCACATTTTGCTGATAATGTTCAATAATAAATTGGGATTTCACCTTCAAAATATAGAAATATTTGTTTTTCCGATTTTATGTATATAAAACACTCTTTGACCCCCTAAAACGATCCTCTTACCTCTAATAATCCAGGAAATTTAGGTGAAGCGTATACATAAGCAAGTACGGTTGGTGGCAAAACATACGCATCTAGGTGATTGAGTAGTCGAGACTATCTGATGTGCAAACTACGTTCGCTAGCAAGAATCGTCTTAGACTTTTCCAAACTCATAAAGGATGTCAAATTCATGGAGTTGTCAAATGCTATGTATTCCCATAAAAAGTTGTTTAGTAAATAATAATTCATAAAATTTTAATTTTAATTTAAATTTAAATAAAATTATCTAATTTTTTATTAGGAATTTCATTAACTTCAATAAATTTAAGTGGATTGGAAAAGCTACTAATAAACCGTCTGCCTTTTTTATACAATAAAAAAATTGTTTTGCGTTTTAATATAGTCATTCTAGTTTTATTATTATAATATAAATTCAACAATAATAAACTTTAAAATGAGCAGGAATATATCGTGTATTACTGCCTGAATATTTATAAGACAATATACTATTGCTTATTTATGTTTTCTTATTCTTAAATCTACGGTACAACACTGACAGATGATATTCTAATATTGTACCGTAATATCAACACTTGTGGCAGCATTGTTAAAAATCACGAACGCGAATATAACGCACATATGATTAACTGTGTAAAAGAGAGGTCTGATGAAGTTAGGTGCTGATAATTGTATCGATAATATATATGCATGTGGAGTTGATAATAATAGAATTATTTCTGTCAAAGTAACCAGATACAAAATAACTTTTTAAAGAAATACCTAAAAATTCATTATATTCATTTATATTCATTTCAAACTTTTTCAAGTAAATTAAATGTGAAGGCAAATTTTATATTTTCTAAAGAAATGCAAAACTATTTTTTTATGTATATTACATTTTAAAAATGACAATAGTAACTGCTTAGTAAAAATATATATAAAGGAAGATTTTCATGTGGATTATTTTTTATTTAACATCAAAATGCCTATTGTAACGTTGAATTCAATTCTTTACTTGGTACACATAAATTTGGTTAATACGTAGGTATAAAAATTTAGTGTATGCCGAATTAAAAAAAAATTATGCATTATTCATTTTTCATTTTCTAGTTACATTAGAAAAATATCTTTCCTGGCAGTATTGTTTTACATAATTTAAAATAAAAGTAATTTCAAAATAAAATAATCAGAACATAAAAAATAACAAAGGCATATAAGATAAGACAACTTATCGCTCACACGCAAGGAAAGTGACACATGACACAAAAAATCTTTTTGCGTTTTATTTCACTAATAAATGAATTAGAGGTACGTCTTGTTACAAAAAAAAAAGTTTCATAAATTTAGTTACAGAAAATCACTTTATTATTCTATACATTATTTATGACTACACAAAAAATGTTGAGTGTGTGGATTTCCCATCCCCCTAAACCTTATTCTAAATTCCTAACCTTCATTCTTAAGCTTTGTAATTTGTTGTGCACGTTTTCTTTCATGCATGTAGAGATAAGGGCTATAATTCCATGCTACAGTAAAATCATGCAAATTATCTTTTGCATCTCCTACGAAATTTATTGTTGTTGAAATGTGTCACTTTTCTTGGGCGGTGAGTGATATGATTTCGGATCACTTTACTTTATTAAAATTATTTTCTGCAATTGTAAGAAATATAAAAACGTAATTTTAAAAGATGAAAAAAACAAATTTATAGAGAAAAAAATAAATGTAGCTTGTTAATTATGAACACTATTTAAATATCGTATTTTGTTTGCAATCTACTATGTTATTTGCAATTAATTAAGTACATAGTCATGCGATTTTTTTATATACCAATGAATATTTAATTAAAGTTTAAGTAATAAAATTTTCTTCTTTGACTTTAGTTCGTTTTTTGTTTAGGATATACTTTCTTTCAGTTTAAAAAGACAATTGATGTTCCAATTCGATAAATATTTCAATTATAATTTTTTTTTAGCTAATAAGAATTCGCTTGCTTTATAAGATATTTTGCTGAATATTATAATCTTATTTAAAATTACAAACATGAGAACCTTGAAATAATGGGCTCAATTAAAATAAAATCTACATAAATAAAAGTTGTTTTAAATCCTTATCAAAACACAACATAAAAAAACTATTTTATTCAAATATTAAAAACTCTAATAAAACCTTTTTTATGATTGTTTTTATTGACTATTTTTTTTTATTTCGTTTTATCTGTCTTTGTATAAGGTTTAAAATAAGAAACCTGGCTTATCTATAAAAATTTATTTTTTTGCATGTTTAAAGAGGATTTCTTCTTTGAATCTCTGAATTTGGGAGAAACAATTTTAATTTGCAAAGGAATGTTTTTAATAATTAATATTTTTAGTAATTTTCAAAAGGTAATATTCCTGAAACCAAATAAAAATGATTTTATAACAAATAAAATTAAGAGTACACAGTTAGTCAAATTTTTTTTATATGTTATTAGAAAGATCTTTAATAGTGAATAATTTGACACCTCATTTTTATCTAAACGACTATTATATCGCGAGTAATCGTAAATTTTGTTAATAGATACAGCTCAATTACCCCAAAAGATTGAAAATTTTAAACTGATTTTTCTACATGATAATATTTTTATAACTCGCGTGTTGGATAAATACTATGGCTTTTTGCCTATTTAGACAGAGGTTTTATTAGGTTTGATCGAGACCTCGAGACCTATTTAGCTTCTTAACAAATATATTTCACATATGGTTTCTCGAATCGTGATTATATATGTATACACATATGAAGAAGAATAAAAATGTCATACTTTGGGTATTCTACATCTCAGAATAAAATAATGTGTAATAATTTAGTGATTTAAAAAAAAAACTTTGTATTTTCATAAAAATAGATTATAGACTTTATAAAAAGGATAGCATACTATTTTGAACCAAAGATCACATTGCAAATAAAAAGAGAGAATTGTGATTGGATCAAAAATGTTAAGACAGATTTCCCCTCCCTCTAGTGATACCTAATAATACAAGACCTTCCCCCTTGCTCCTAAAATGATAACGTTACGTATGCACAGCCGTTTAATCCACATCATCTTCACTGCGCATTATACCTATTTTCGTATCGCATTTATGAGCACGTCGAAAATAAAGCTTTGCAAATGCGTAGTCAATTTTGAATTCTAATCTGAAAATTGGTCATCTTTTCTTTCGTCTTAAATTTAACAGGTCACATAATTAAAATAGAAAACTGAATTCTCATATATTTTTCGCTGTTTAGCAAAACGGGGCAATCCAGTCGGAAGCTTGCATGTCTTTGCAAGTTTGAAAAATGCAGAATTCTGAATGGTCAATGTCATTTCTCTAAACAGGACCAACATAGTTTTTACCGTTCATAAGATTATTTGAACTTCACTGTTAAAAACGAAAAACAGTAAAGCACTTAGGGGAATTGTTATCGCATTTACAAAACACGGGGTTAATGTAAAATGGGCAATATACATTTGATTGGAAATTTCTTTTAAAGAAAAGTTTTAAATGCAAAAACATTCAAATTACAGCATTCAAACAGCAATTTCAAATCAGCTTATTTATGCAGTCATATCATCAGAGAAATGCTCTAATCTGTCGGCTAAAAGACTTCAATTGAAAATAATTAGCATTCATGTGTCGTAGTATTTCGACGACTCGCAATGTAATTTATAAGAAGCTTTTTCCAAAATTCCAAAAATGGAACTATAGCGTTTACAATTATATGGATCTTATATGGATCCCAACTTAATGAGGTATTAGTCCTAATTGAAAAGAGGATTGAACTTTACAGTTCCAAATTTTGACTTTTTGAACTGAAATTTTGAATTGAAATTTTCAAACAGTTTTAATGAGTGTAATAATTAAGAATTTTCTTTCCAGTAATGTTAAAAAAAGAATTTATTTGCTGTCAAGAAGTATTCAACTTTATTGTTTTATATTCATTTTCATGTTAAAGGTTACGAAAACAAGGTAAATTAACTATATGCTACGTGTAATTTTCTATATTTTTAGTTTATTTTTATAAATTGTATGTTTGAACAATATCTTATCTCTTAAATATGTAACTTTATAAGCTACTCTACAATTCGCGTTAATATTCCTAAATTGAAATTCCCCATTTTCAAAATTCATTTTTTTTTAATTATTTATTCGTACAAAATATATCGACAACTTTGTAATCTAAGTCCGTGTCACACCCCTTTCCGTAAACTTGTAGGTCTCAGACTTACATTTTCACCCGTTTCTTGGGTGGGGGTATTTGTAATAGTAAACATTTTTAGCTATTTTTCCGTTTCGACTTTCTTCCAAATTCTTCCAAAAATCTATTTTTACTTATGTTTCAGTAATATTCTAAATTTAATTATCATCCAAAATCCCCTGTTCCTTAATTCGGCGTAAAGTACTAGTTTTTCATAAAAAGAACTCAATTGTATTATCAAAATGTCAACCACTTATTTAGAACTATTAATCTATTTTATTATTTCATTTCTCCTTTTTTTAGAATAAAAAATATTATTTCGGAAGTTTTATTTTTAATATTTTATTAAATATTATCTGCAACCCCATAATTCTTTTCGACCTTTTAGACGGCGTAAATCTTTTAAATTTGGCAAGCTTTCGCCACTTATAAATAATTCGAACGTGATGCCCTACTTTCTAGCTAATAACGTAATTTGTCCGCCCTTTTCTCCAAACCCTGACGCCGCTCATTGGCGTTCGGCGTTAAGGCTGTAATAATCAGGGTATTTTTTCCGCTTACTACGCGCTGACACTGGCTTAGAATTCAGAATTCGTCAGATTTTTAAACTGCTGAAATGAACCTACCGACAAGAGTCTTATATTAGAACGTTTTTGTTATTTTGTTTTTCAAGATGAGAAGTTTGATCATTCAATCGTTCTTGAGTGGCGTATTTATTGAGCTCCGATTGCGATGTGTCGTAGCTTGCTGAACTTATAAACAATAAAGTATTAATGACTTAATCTCTTGATTTATTTGGAGAAATCACCTATTATTTCATGTATGTTCGCCAGATTTCTCCGGCCAAGAAATATATGAGAGATTCGTCCGTTCAGATGTGATAAATAATTATCATATCATCAATCGACATCATGCGTATCATTTTTTTCGTTTCGTCATACCATCGTCTATCCCTTTGCAATAACAGGATTTTCGTACCATATTTATATATATACATATAATGATAGAAAACATGCATCCCACAAAATGTATAAAAAAAACTTTTTTGATATTTTGAAATGCTCTTTTGTTTTGAAACATTTTGTTTTTTCTAGAAGCAATACCATAATATATCATCAAGTCCGTGACTTCCCACACAAAACGAAAATAAAACAGAACGTTTTAGAATGATAAAATGGGTAAAAGAAAGAAACAGAAATATCGCTTTTAAAGCCATATTCATGTAAAATAAAAATAAAAAAATGGTTTCGAACTTAAAATTTCGTAAAATTTCAGATGTCTTTAGGGATTACTTTTAAATCCTTTTGTTTCAGATTTTCTTTTCCATTCATTAGGATTCTTTTCTAAAAGCTTTTTATTTTTTTCCTCACATTATATTGAAATATTTTGTGTGTAATATTTCTTTTTAAAGAAAGAATCTGTGAAAATATCTTACTACATTGATTTATTAAATAGCTTGTAATGTACAATGTGACCTATAATGGGTTAATAGAATATAAAAATATATTACAAGTAAATCGTGGTACATTCTGTGGTGATTATTGTACATAAAATGTGCGTTTGACTTTTTTTTTCTATCATATGCTGCATTTTTGAATTAATTGTTTCAAATTTAAGTATTCGCAGAATATACTTCGGGAAAAAAACGCTAATCTTGGTATTCTAAAATAGCAGTAAATATGTAAGAAAATATTGTCATTCGGCACAACTAAGTTATGTAATATTTCAGAAAAATAGTATGAAAAAGCATCTATTTCAGTTGCTGCTATCTCTCTTAAATTACAATGTTGCCTATAATTATCTTGCTACTTCTAAATGTTCTTCGTAATTTCAGTTTTTTGAATAGAATGATGATGAAAAAGTTGACCAATTTTTGATCTACTTTTATACGTTTGCTTGAATTGTCAACCAGTGTACGGTTGTATTATCTATTGGCATAGCTACGAACTAAGCTTGGAAGATAAATTACAAAATTGTGACTTATGAGATTAATACTCTGCAATAATAACAGTTACTCCTACATTACCTTGATTTTTAAGTTTCATCACGTTTCATTTATTTATATTCACTGTAGATATAATATTTTACAATAATGCTAGAATTTTACAGACTATTTAAATTGGCTAGAAAATTCAATGCAAACAAAGTGTACTTACACGAAAACATTTATTGGAGCAGATACAAGAAATTATAAGCTACACTGTAAAAAAAACTTCCTTACTTTACACCAAAAAGGGTGGCAACTAAGTTGCCACCCCAAGTGGTGTAATGAAATTCCACTTGTAAATTGGTAAAATGAGCCACCAACTATCAAATGGTAAACAAACACCATTTGTAGTGGCAAATTAGTTGCCACCATTTTGGGTGTAAAGTCACGCAACTAGTCATCTGGTGTTAAGTGACACTACTGCTTATTTGGGGGTGGGGGCGGATTTTGTAGTTCCGGAGGGAATTGCCCCCCTCTGTTCCACCCCCAGAATTCAACACTGAATAAAACGAAACAACTAACTCCGCTGGTGCGGCGGGCAAACAGAAATATTTCTCCCACCAGCAAGTCTTTCGTATTCAGTATGTCATGTGATCGGTAGCTTTGGTGCTTGCTAGCACCAAGCTTGAATTCGAAGCTCCATGGAGCTTCGAATTCGATTCGATTCGAATCATTCATGAACGTCTGCGTTATAATTAAAGATGGCGAACTTTGCATGGCGTGTGGTACACACACAATCATGCGAAAGCCGCTACGCAGTTAATAAACTGTAATGAATATAGCATAATAAAACAGTTACACATGATAAAATCGAAACAAACAAACAAAAAAAAAAGCGGATATGTATTACAGGTATGTGAAATGCTTTTCAGTTTCGTGTTATCTGTTGACATGTTGTATTATTGTAAATATCTTATGCATAACGTTCTTTCTAGAGCTTCTATAATACCTTTAATTAACTTGTTAAGACATGAGATATCATTAGAATCTCGGTGTTTACAATTTTGATTTTTAACTTTATAAAACGAAATGCTATCGCACCCGTTAAAAAATAACTTTATAAATGTCATCAATTTATAAAGGATTTCTAATGATTTAATCATCAACTTTTTATCTCTTTTCGTTACTAACACCGGGGAATAGATTCAATGATGTATAATAATAATAAATATATATATATAAAAATTGTTAAATTTAAAAAATAAGATTCATTTCTTATTTTTGTGAGATAAACAACTTGGAGATTCATCGACAGTTGATTTTATTAATGTACTCAATATTTGATGTTACTTTTGAAAGCACACATGACAAATAAACTTAAAAAAGTATAAAGATACTTTTATTAAATATTGTTTAAAATTGAGATTTTCTTTTTTAAAACTTTTAGCTATAACAGTGAAATGAGAAATAAAAATATACCTGACTATGAATTCTTCACTAAGTAATTTTCAAAAATATTTTGAAATTTATAAATGTCTTAAAAAACTTTGCAAGCCCCCAGTATAATACAACATGCTAATAATAATAAAAAACACTGTAAACATTTCACATTCGAGTGATTGAAGGAATGTATTATGAATGTATAATCAGGGGTGGGGAAATACATCATTTTGCTCGCTATTGGCGAGTGGATTTTCTCACAAGGCGAGTGCATTTTTAGTTTTTGAAAAACTGTGGGCAATAGGCACATTATCAGAAACACTTTTTTAATCTAGATATTTTAACTTTCCAAATTATTACAGTGTAAATATGGCATTAAGTTCTATCTAATATTAATCTTACCTCTGTTATGTATAATTCCTAATATTATAGAAAAAAGAATTATGAAAGTGCATTGTGTTAATAGTAATTTTGTCTGTAATCGCGTGCGATTTTGTCATAACTATTTTCAACGGCGTGTGTGTTGCATCTTGCGGGCTGGTGAAATAATTCCTTGGCTGGTAAGAATATGGAAAAATTTCCCACCCCTGTGTATGATTGAGTATTAAATTGAATGAACTAACTGGATCTCTCCATTACTCCTAACACAAAATGATAACAGAAAATATTATAAATACTAATTAATTTTGAAATAAAAACCTATATTTTTTATTTGAAAAAATCCAATTACATAAAATAGTGTTGGCACCTCTAAAAAAGGGTTGCTCTGAGGGAATTTTCATAAAAAGCGGTATTCCCCCCCCCCCCAAAAAAAAGAAATTAACTACAGTAAACTCTTTGCAAGGCAGTCTCCTGTAAGACTGAAATCTTAACTTTTAAATTCTTCGCGAATCCATAGACAAAGAATAAAATTTGTCTAAGGCAAAATATTGTCTACTATGGAAAATTTTCTCTGTCCCGATCGTTTCTGCCTTTGGCAAAGTTTACTGTAGTTTATTTTTCTGTCGTCTTTTACTAGTAGAATCCCCAGATATATTCTGAACAAGTGCCAAGTTTCACAAAATATTCCTGCTTACAAATTCCAGACTGATAAAAGAATTTTGCAGATTATTTTTTCTTCACACAATGTTCAAATCAACGAATTTCTGTCTCTACATTTTTTTTTTTTTTTTTTTTTTTTTTTTTTTTACAAGACTAATTCACAAATTTTAGTTTCTTCCTTCCCTTAATTGAAGAATTTTGTATTTTTTTTCTTATGACACATAAGACTAGTTTAGAGATGTTTTTTGGCATTTAATCATCAAATTTTGTATTTCCCCCCTTGTAGATAGACAGATTTTTTGATAACTCCTTCCCCTGTGAACAATCGGCAAATTTCACATCTTCAGGGGTGCAGAAAATATTTCTATTCCCAATATTTCCCCCAATCCTCATGAAAATTTCCCCAAATTTTTATGATATGTTGTAGGTAAATGCTATATTACCATACGTATAGAAAATTAATTTTTTCAATATTTCTCAACTTATGCACACAAGTATATATCGTAAGAGGTGATTCTGAGTGAAAAAAAAAATCTGAAATTCACAGCAAATTTATTGAGAGATTACAACAGAGTGGGGGGAGGGGGGGGTATTCACTCCCAGCACTGTTTTTTTCGCGGCCTTTACACAAGTTTTGCGGTCATTTTGCCTTTCTTTCGCAGTTATTTCGCTTTCTTTTGCTGAAATTTGTGATTGTTTTGCGATCGTTCGATGAAATTTACAAACTTTTGACGAAATGTGCAGTTGTTTCGCGATCTTGTGACAAAATTTGCATTAATTTCACTATATTTTAATGAAATTTGTGAGTTTTTTTCGCATTCCTTTGAGGAAATTTGCAGGTATTTCACAAGGTTTTGACAAAAATCATAGTTATTTCGCCTCTTTTAATGAAATTCTCGATTGTTTAGCAATCTTTTGATTTATGATTTTTTTGTGATCTTTTGATGAAATTTGCAGTTGTTTTGAGATCTTTAGACAAAATGTGCGTTTTTCAGCGGTCCTGTGATAAAATTTGCAGTTTTTTCACAATCTATTGATTAAATTTGTGGTTCTTTTGTGATCTTTTGACGAAATACGCAGCTATTTTGAGATCTTGTGACGGGACAAAATTCAAGGTACTTTTAATGTCCAAATTTTCAGATTGATGTCCAACTTTTTTTTTTTAATTTTCGGAAATGAATGCCTTAAATTTTTGGAAAATTCTGAAGAAAATTACCCCTTATACAGTACATATTATTCTGAGATCAATTTTGTGAAGGTCACCTTACAGATCTTTTTATCTGTTGTGAAGTTCTTCTATCTGAGGGAATTCTTTGTTAAAATTGAAATCAATTGTACAGTAGAAGATCTATATAACGCAAACCTAAAAACGCAAGGTTGTGCGTTATATAGAATTTTGTGTTATATGGATCACATATCACCCATTATCAAATTTACCTCATAAATATAGACAAATATGTCTGAAACACATCAAACTACATTAGAATTACCTTTATACTGCATTCTTTATCCAGATTATAAATTTTTCTATTATTGCAATCATTCAACATTTTGTTAAATATATGTTTTAAAAACTGTCCAGATACACCTGGACACAATTTATTCATTATATTGCTCATTTTCAAAAACATTTATTGTAATAATAATTTTTTTCCTTTAAAAGTTCTAAATTAAGGAGGTAAAATTTTACTAATGCATTAAATTTAGTTTTCAGACAGTAGCAGTTTTTTACAGTCTTAAAATTCAGGTGCTCCTTCATGGCAAAATTCATTGTTTACATCTGAAAGGTTGTACGTTATATGGAGAATTGCGTTATATGGAATTGCGTTATAAAGATCTTCTACTGTATATGTTTCTGTAGAATTTCCTCCGATCCTAGATTGCCAGATTGGACATATTCTGCACCCCTGCACATCTTTTTCTCAAAATAGAATATACTTAAAAGTGCGACATTCGTTACAAAATAATGAACTTTGCAGAGCATTATAAATTCTTATTTTCAACAAAATTTACCTTCAACTGTATGCGAAATTCATCTGTCAGATGCCAGTGAAAATAAAAAGTATTAACTTCTTTAGTTGTTCATTTAAAAAGATTTGAAATTCATAAATTGATTATGGAAAAAATTGTGCAATTTGTCAGTCTATCATCAGGAAAATTTACGAAATTCTTCATCCAGTTGTGAAAAACATTTGTGGAACAGTCGCTGAAAAAAATCGAGGATTTTTGCCAAGTGGTCACAGGAAATGAAAAACTTTAGGTAGGAAAAAAAAAAAAAAACCCTCTGCGAAATCAATCAATTGATAATAGGTAACAATACATGAAATCCACAAGTGCATAATGTGGGGGAAAAAAGGAAATTCAGTATTTGGTAACAATACATGAAACTTGGCAATGGATCATCGGAAAAAACTAAACTTGTCAGTCAGTAGCTGAGAAAACGGTAGGAAAGAAAATATTGTAAAATTTGGCAATTTGTTGTTGGTGAATGTATGTGAAATTTGCCATTAGATCATTTGAAAAAAAAAACTGCAAAATTTAACTACTAAGAATGTATTTATTAAATATACAAAACATTGCTCAATGGTGCACAAAACAAGAACTTAAATATGAACTTGAACAATTAAAATAAAATAAAATATCAACGGAATAAAATATCTTCAGGAAAATATGATAATGAAAGGACTAAAAGTTTGCTTCCTGATCGAGAGATAATACTTCTAATAAAATAAAATCAAATTATTCATTTAATTCATTTCGATTTTATTTTATTTTGTTTTATTAGAAATATTATATCTCGATCAGGAAACAAACTTTTAGTCCTTTCATTATCATATTTTCCAGAAGACGACGTGAAGCGTTGATATTTTATTTTATTTTATTTGCACAAGTTCATATTAAAGTTCTTTTTTTGTGCACCATTGAGCAATGTTTTGTATTTTTAATAAATACATTCTTAGTAGTTAAATTTTATGGTGCAATTGTCCAGTATATGTTTACTGCAAAATTTGTTGCTCTGTAACTGAAATAAACATTTTCTTCAATCCTTCGCAAGAAAAAGCTGCAAGATTTGCTTTTTGTGAAATTCGGTAATTAATTCCAGGTAAATAAATTTAGAACTTGTTTGTCAGTTGCAGAAAAAATTTTGCTTTCTTGATAAACGGTTGGGAAAAAAAATAATAATAATCAGCAGAAAGAAGATTTGTCAAATTTGCTGATTGGTTGAGATAAAAATAAGCAAAATTTGTCGATCAGTAGTGAAAAAAATTACTTTTTCTCCAATCAGCACAAGAAAAAGCAGCAGAACTTGCCTATCAGTAAAAGAAAAATATTACAAAATTCATTAGTTGGTTGCCTGTAAAAAAGTAAAAATTTCAAAAGTCCATAATCTGAAAAAATCCAAAATTAGTCAGTTGCAGAAAAGACTAAGAATTTTAACAGTCGGCACAAAGAACATTTTGGGAAATTTGATGATTGGTTGAAAGAAAAAATTGTGAAATTCATCATTCAATCTAGCCAAAATCTCAAAATTCATATTTCTCTTGTGTATGTGTGTGTGTCTCATCATTTTACAAAATATCCTTCATATTTTTTATTAACGATAAAATTGAACTCCTAAATATACACAGTTTCCCCCAGAGGGTTTCAGGGGGGCGCTCCGCCCCTCCTGCCCTTTAGTTTACAAAATAGCGCCCTCTTGCCTCTCATCCAAAAACTAGCGCCCCTCTTGTCATTCAGTCAAAAAAATAGCGCCCTTCTTGCCCCATATTTGAAAAAACGCAGCCCTCCAGCGACGATCCGAACGCGTTATAGCGCGTAAATTACACAAGAAATCGGCGACGGAATGCAAAAATAGCCTCATACGCGTCCCGTGAGATGGGTAATTTCGTCATAAAATCGCTAAAAAACAGCAATTTTCGTTAAAAATTGCGAAATAACGACTAATTTCCGGCAAGATTTGCAAAAAAATGGCTAATTTTGTCAAAAAAGTCACAAAACGGCAGATTTTTTCAAAAGATCGTGGAAAAACGTCAAATTTCTTCCAAAAATCGCGATAAAACGAAAAATTTTGTCAAATGAGGCACAAAAGACGGCACCTTTCGTCAAAAAATAGCGATAAAATGGCAGATTTCGTCAAAAGATTTGCGAGAGAAACGGCAAATTTCGTCCAAAACTCACAATAAAACGGAGAATTCTGTGAAAAGTTCTGTTTTTTCGCTATATTTTCACAAGATTTGTTGTTTTTTCCCGATTTTTTAAGCAAAATTTGCCGTTTTTTGCGATCTTTTAACAAAAACTGCTGTTTTTACGATCTTTTAACAAAATTGGCTGTTTTTTCAAAATCTTTTATCAATATTTGGCGTTTTTCGAGATCTTTTAAAAAATTTACTTTTTTTTCTTTTTTTCAATTTTTTGATTGAATTTTTGTTTTTTCGCGATTTTTTGAACCTCTAGATTCTTGATTCAACTCTATAAAAGTGCCCTGAAAAATGTAAAAAGTGCCCTTTTCAGAGCAGTAGCGCCCTGCCCTTTTTTAAACCTGGGGGAAACTCTGATATACAAGAAAAATCTCATGTTTTTCTCATTTATACCCATGGAACATTTTTCATCAGCTAAAGATTCATTGCAGAACATAGCAAAATATTATGCTTTGAGGTCTCTTTCAAACAATTACAAATTTTACCATTTTTTTTCCCTGCCTGTTTGACAAAATTAAAAATTTTTCTTATGGCTTTCAAACTTTTTACATTATTGACTATAGCTCACTTGATCAATAGAATAATAGAGTACATTATACATGTAAAGCTTATTTTAAAACTTTAATGACAAAGATAAAGAAAAAAATATTTCTGATGATATTGTTTATTTAACTATACTAAATTGTAAAGCATGTATACTAGGGTGGAGCGAAGAAAAATTTTTTTTGAAAATCAAAAACGGGTAGGTGCCAAAAGTTGCTTTTATATTAGTACATCAACTGTGTGAAATTTTACCACTGAAAAAAAATGGCTTGAGTCTGCGCTTTTGCTCCAAAAATCGAAGTTTTGGGTAAAATTTGTCATTATTTGACATTTTTTCAAAAAAATATGAAAAATCCTACAGAGCTGGTTAGTATTTAAAAGTGTTGCTTAGACCTTTATATTTATCTGCTTAACATATTTAAACTATAAAATAATATCTGTAGTCTGTGTAATTAGAGCAAATATGACAACTTTTTGTGAAAAATCAGCGTTAACCTCTTTATTGAAGCATACAACGAAATGTTCTTTTGAATGCATTTCTTACCTAGCTGCTTTCAAAACTACTGTGTATATAACTCATAGAGGTGGTTGCATTATCCCACCCGTCTCAACCACCCAATCATCTAGGCCCAGTGTTTTATATATGCATTGAATTGTTATTTTTTTCCAGAAGACGAGTATAAGTTTTCTATATATCAAAGTAATTTATCTTTTCTTTGTATTCACTGACTTTGGATGATTTGGATCATGCTGGTGTGACCTGCTGCACGTATGTTTTTATACCATGTATAACAGAAGAGAAGATGAGTAATGTATTAGGTATGTTCTTAATTGAACCTATTCAGCAGTATATTGTCTTCATTAAAATTTTATGCAATTAGTACATTATGATTGGAAGTTTTGGTATCACGCCATTCTTTCAATCAATTACATTTTATATGCAATGATTTGCCTAAAAATTGATTGTATAAATTCAATTTCTAGTATGCCATCATTTATTGAACCTATTACATTGAATATATGCTGAGAAGCTAGCTGTTTAATATTATGACGATCGCCACAGAGGATTGCAAACAAAATTTGCGTGTAAAACAATAATATTTCTAAAGAAGTTTTAGTATGCTTTATGTCGTTTCCTGTGTTGTTCCGTAGTCTAGTAATTTCTAATAATATTTTAGATCTATTATTTAGGTGTGTAGTACATTTGGTATAAAACATCCCGCGGTATAAACTTGGATTATACATTTTGTGAGTGAACATATAGACGCTGATTGACAGTCTGTGCTTATATAAAGCGGAAAATTGTATTAACTTTATGAGCTGTCTTTTGTGTGAGTTGTTTTCTAAATTCCTATTCCCCATTCTTTCTGAGAAATAGATTTCCTTATGAATTAGCTTTGCAATCTCCGACAGAAATTTCTAGTCTGTTCTGAGTATCTTTTTCTCAATTTGTAAAAATAATTTTTCAAAATAATTCTTTATTTTATATATATTTAAAAAATGCAATAGGAAGTGAATTGTACGCAGACAAATATTTTCCTTATTGATCCGTTGAATCCATGCAGCTTAGAACGTTTTATATCGACTTCTTAAATAATTGACGCAGGGGAAATTCACTGGAGTTGAAGTAGCGAATGATTCAATATTATACACAATTCTACGCTTACCCCATGTAAAATAGTTCACAGTGACAAATAAAATTCTCCTAATTTTAAATGAGCACTTATAGTCGATTAGAAGCCGTGCATTCCCTCATAAAGTACTATGCATTATAAGTTTATGCCCAGGACATTTCACCATCAAATGTTGTCCACTTCCACTCATAAAAAGGGGATCTAAAAGTTAATGGGAAATTACTTAGATACGTAAACACTTAGAAAACGTCATAAAACTAATGCAAAAAAAAAGTTATTTACAACAGCGGTTGCTTTACACATGGAGAACAAATTTTCATTGCAATTCTCTTTGACGATCACCATCACATGAAACAGCTCGCTTCTCAACATATAAAAAATGCAAAAGTAGAATAAATGATGGCATACTTATAGTTGAAATATCTGAAATCATCTTTGAAGCAAATCATTACGTAAAAAAACACAATTGACTGAAAAAATGTTGTGGTAACAGAACTGCCAATCACTATTCACAACTGAATGTAAGTTTGATAAAAATAATAGATGGCCGAATAGATCCCTTTAATAATATTCCCGTGCATTACTCTGCTTGTCCTTTTTTTTTTTTTTTTGTATAAACTGTAAAAATATACATGAAGATAGTTACAGCAGCATGTGGATGCAAAGAACAGATGAACAAGGTGGAAGCATCGAAAACATGCCAAATTTTTATAAAGAAAATCATAAATCAATGTATGAATAAAACACTGTACTAAGATGATCGAATAGTTGAGCTGGGTGGTATAGGAAATATAGCCACCTCCACCGCGCATGTCCAAGGTAGTTTTGAAAACAAGACCTGTATTAAAAACAATTCGTTGTATGACCCAATAGAGTGGTAATGCTGTTTTCTTACTAAAAGTTGTCTGTTTTGCTCCAGCTATAGGGAATAAACATATTGTTTTATAGTTTAAATATGTTAAGAAGATAAATATAAAGGCCTAAGCAACACTTTTAAATACTAACCAGCTCTGTAAGAATTTTTTAATTTTTTTGAAAAAATGTCAACAAATGACAAATTTTACCCAAAATTTCGATTTTTGGAGCAAAAGCGCAGACTCAAGCCATTTTTTTTCAGCGGTAAAATTTCACACAGTTGATGTACTAGTATAAAGGCAACTTTTGGCACCTACCCGTTTCTGATTTTCAAAAAAAAAAAATTTTTTTCGCTCCACCCTAATGTATACATTTGCCAGTATTAATAAACATACATGAAATATAATCATATAATAATCAGAGACACTAATAATTCAATGGGGAAAGAAGTGAAGAAAAACTAAACTCAAAATATTTTACAAATATTTGAATGTATATAACAAATAAAAATAACACAATTTTCATTTTAATCATTATTTAATTTTTACAATTTTCTATTTTGATTTTAGACAATCACAACAGCCATTTGACTATAGAAACTTTAAATATGGCTAAAGAAAATAGCATTATAATGGTAACTTTAGGATATAAATACCATACACTTTTTTTCACACTTACAAATTTATTTCCATATTTTGCAAATTGATGTATTAGCAAGTGTTGTCATGTATTGTAATTTAGCACTTACCGGGTATGTTAAAAGTAACTGGTCTTCAGAAAAATGCACAGGTAGTGAGATCAGCAGAAATTCTTCTTTAGCTATTTCCGTATCAGATTCCTCTAGAATGGTTTTAGAAGATAGAACCCATGAAGGTAATTTTTTTCTCGTCAATACTAATTGATAAATTTCTTTTTTATACTCTTCAAGAAATTTCGGGATACACTGAAAAACAGTGTTAGAAATTAGCAGTCGTTAGTCGTCAAATGCAACTAAAAAATTGAATTTGACGACTAGAAAATTATTCTTGGTCGTCAAATTTGACGCCTGCCTTTTAAAAAATTTATTAGACATTCAGCTCCGAAAATTAAAAAAAAAATGGTCTAGTCTGAAAAATCAGAACTAAAAAAACATTTCGAAAAATAGTCACAAAAAAAAAAAAAAATTCATCAAATGCTCGTAAACGAAATCGCCACTTTCGGAAAAAGATGGGAGAAAAAAACGATTTTTTTTTCTTTTTCAAAAAATAACAAAAAAGCAAAAGTTTTTTATACAATAGCGTAAAAAAATGCAAATTTCTACAAAGTATTGCGAATAGAGATGCAAATTTCGTCAAAGAATCGCAAGAAAAACGCGAATTTCATAAAATAATCGCAAAAAAAGTTAATTTCGTCAAAAAAAATCTTGGGAAAAAGACAAACTTTGTTATAGAATCGCAAAAAAATGCAATTTTCTATGAAGGATCGTGAAAACAAATCTTAATTTCGTCACAGAATCTTTAGTAAAAAGCTAATTTTGTCAAAGAATTACAGAAAAAATAAGAATCTTACCATAGGATCGCAATAAAGTCTGTTAATTCCATCAAAAGCTCGCGAAAAAACGCAAATTTCTTCAAGGAATCCCAAATAATCAGTAATTTTCACCAAAGGGTTGCAAAAAAAAACACATAATTAACGGGGGGGGGGGGGGTGTTCCCAGCCCAGCAGAAAACGACAAATTTTGTCAAAAGATTGCGAAAAAATACTGCCGATTTCGTCAACAAATCTAAAAAAACATGGCAAGGCTTGTCAAAAGATAAAAAAACGGCAAGTTTCGCCAAATGATTGCGAAAAACACGCCAAAGTTTGGCAAAAGATCGTGAAAAGGGCAAAATATTTTAAAAAATCACGAAAAAACTAGCAAGTTTCTTCAAAAGATTGCAAAAAAACCGGCAAGTTTCGTGAAAAGATCACGAAAAAACGGCCAGTTGCGTCAAAACATCGCAAAAATAGCTGCAAATTTCGTTGAAAGATTGCGAGAAAACGGCAAATTTTGCCGAAAGATAGCAAAATACGCAAAATTCGTAAAAATGGTGCGACCCCCCCCCCCCAAAAAAAAATATTGGTAGTGGATTTTTTTCTTGTCTCTGTAGTAACCTTAAAGAAAATTTGATGCGAATTTCAAAATTATTCTTTTACTCCAAATCACTTCAAAATTATACGCAGTATTACAGTAATATTAATATGAATTTCAGAAACTGCAACTAAAAATCTTAATTTGACGCCTAAGGTTTTTACAGTAGTCGTCATTTGACGCCTCCCTTTTATCTCCCAATTTCTATCACTGCTGAAAAATGTCCAATTTTCCTGTTATTCGGGAAAATTCATCAGCAAAATGCTGCTTTGTGAATAAAACAGGATATTTAGATTTTACTTTCTCAATTGTCATATGTTGTTTCACGATTTCATCTCTTCTAATTTCAAATGTTTCACTTAATTGGCTTGAAACAGTAAGCTGTTCATTCATGACCATCAATTGTTTGTTTAGCTGCAGGGTTTGTTCCTCTTCCTGTACTTTTCCTAATTTATTTGGGAACTTCTTGGCACTGCTGCCTTTTTTTTTTCTTTACTTCTTCACTTAGATCAAGTCTACGCATATTTTTAAATTTATCTCGAATAGCCTGTCGCCATCCACCATATCCAGTTCCAAGGGTTTCCCTTAAATACGGATATTGTAAAATAATTGCTCTTGCCACATCAGTAAACATAATTGATGTGGGATATTTTGAAATTTTCCAAATTTTTGAGCATATAGTATGGATGAATTCTGACCGTAAAACCCTAGATAAGGGCATCTGATCATTCAAAGCTTCTCTTAGGCGACTTGAAAAATCCTGTGAAGATATAGTAAAATCAAGTAAAGAAAGACATGACTGTGATACATTTGCAGCAAAGAAATCTGGTTCTGATGCATCAGCAGGAAAGACACGTGTTTCTGATATTTCATAGGAACCAGAAGTATTACAATCATAAGTCGCTAATGACTCAGGTACACTTGATGCTAAATTAGATTCAGATTCTTCGCAGTTATGAAGAGAATTTTCTACATAAAGAATTTTAGGTGTATCTAACACCACTCGGTATTTCTTTACGTGCAACAATTTTGTCAGCTCTGTGCACATCAACATACTCTTGCCAAACTTCTTTAAACATTTGTATAACGATGGTTACTGATGGATCAATTGCGAATTTAGCATAAATTTCCTGAAACATCAAATAAAAATGTATGAATTTCAAGTATATCCTTTATGAATACAGTGATCATATATTTCAAAATTTTAGATTGGTGTGGCTGCCCACCAGGGCTTGAAAAATTTATTGCTCGACATGCCTAGGGCATGTATTATTCTTATCAACATGCCCGACAGGCATTAAAAGAAAAACTAATTTAGATAACAAGTTACTTGCAACTTCATTAGAATATTTTCTGGTTTTGTGTTTCTTTAGTTTAAGCTGGACAACAGTTTAGAGAATGAAAAAACACACAAGCTTACTGTTATGCTAATTTATTCAATAGAAACAAAAATATTTTGTTCTATAAAACACAAAATTTCCAAGGAACTTGATAATTAATCCCATAATTTGCTTTTTTTAAGCGTTAAAAGCAAATTGTCTGTTAACAATTACTTAGTCTTCAATTTTGTCACATAAATGGGGAAAAAATAAATAATACAATTAGAAAATAGTTTTATATTTCCATGTGCTAAATTCAATATGTTTTAGTTCCTAATTTATATATTGTCTGACACTATAATAATCAGTAAGTTGAATATTTTGAAAATATCGGGTATATATAAAAAAGTATTCGATATATATATATATCAAAATATCAGATATTTTAGATATTTTCAAAAATGTCATGATATTTAGGAATCCTGTTGCCCATTGATGCAGTCCTTTGATCCTCTAAATTATAATATTTACTAGAGTCGTACCGAGTACTCGGTAAATACTCGGTATTCGTCCTACTTGGCCAATTTGCCGAGAACTCGGTAATTCGGCCAAATTTTGGCCGAGTACTCGGCCAATAACGAGTAGTTGTAAGAATTTCATTTTTTAAGCATATGAATTGATAACTGATCTGTAAAAATTATTCGAATATCAATGTATAATATATGTAGTAATTCATAAAACTATTTACTCTGTATTTAACAATATGTCTGCAAAATATAAAAAAATTAAGAGCAAAATCCCTAAAAAAATTTCACATTTATACAAATAAAAATATTTTTTTATGTATAGGAAAACAGAAACAACTTATTTTGGATAAAGAAACTGAAAATACAATAAATGCAATAAAAAATTAATAATTAAATTTATTATATTTCAAATTACGGTGTAAAAACACCAAATATTCTACATTATCAGTAGACAGGGCATTTCTTTTACTAACTATAAATTTGGCCGGCCTCTATTATGTTCAGAATAAACAGTTGTTGATGGTGCATATAAGAGTTTTTTGCAAAGTTGTACATGATCGAAAAAGTTTCTTTTTTTTCCCCTCCCTACACCATGCAAATAGAGTGTCAGTTTTACAAGTCTTCTGTTAAGAAAGCCTGTAACTTTTTTTGTACCAATTCTTCATGCGGTGATTTTAAACTAGTGCTAGTTCCACAATCTTTTTGTTCATTCACAATTTCCTCAAAACATTTCCAGAAAATAGATGAACTTTTTGCTAGCATTTTCTCTTTTGGTTCGTTAACATTAGCATTCTCTTATTTTTAAGTGCGTTCGTAATTATGTAAAAACGTAGCACCTATTGTTGTCGTTCAGTCCGTCCGCCTGTCTGTCCACATATAACAACGCAAAAACTACCCTTCTGAATCGTTTGGAACTTAAAATACATAATTATTACATAATTTTGTCGAGTCATTTCAAATTTTATGAAAATCGGATGCATAGATCAATTACAGGGACAATCAAAAGGATTCCGTTACATTACGGTTAATGGGGGAAAAAAGTTTAAAATGCATTTTAATCGTTTGAAATTTAAAATACATAATTATTACATAATTTTGTCGAGTTATTTCAAATTTTATCAAAATTGGATGCATAGTTCAACTACAGGGACAATCAAAAGTGTTCCATTACATTACGGTTAATGGGGGAAAATGTTTCAAATGCATTTTAATGGTGTTACACTCATTTGAACTTAATAAAATTGATATGCATCTATAAAGTACATATTATAATACACATTTTGCATAATCTGTGGTGCAAAGAATATTTTTTATTGATTTACAAGGCCACACAAAAGTATTCCATTACATAATGGTATAGGGAGAACATTGTTTGGTGCGCATTTTAATTGTAATTATTTACAATTTTATGAGATTGATATATGAGAGCAATATTTTTAAAACTTCGTTATCGTACGAACACACTTCATTTGCTACGCTTCACGTGCAATTCCCAATTTGTTTGCTTCTTTGGTGCATTTTCAAGTTCTAGATCATCTAAACTCATCAATTTTAGAGCTTGCTTTTTAAGGCAATTTTAATTTACACATTTATAATTTCCATTGAAAAAGGTTAGTTTTTTACTGAGATATTTAAAAAATAATAAATTTAAAATAACATAATATAATATGTACACATAAAAAGTGAAAAGAAATTGCAAAGCCAATAATTTTTTTTTAATCAGAAGAAAATAAGGTACAGACAGTTACAAAATAAATATGAAATGATTGCATTATTCAATGAATTGTTACAGTAACCAATAAACATTTTTATTTTTGACAGACAGATTTCAATGGTTGGAATAAATTGGAGGGTTAAAGAATGTTTAAATTTTATATTAGTTAATAACTGTAGTTGTCATGTATCAATTCTCCCTTTTTATTAGTTTTCAACTATCAAAAATTGTCTTTAAAAGGTGCACAGATAAATTTCAAATTTAATGAGTTAATTTGTTTATACAATATATGTATATTATATTATATGTACACACGGGTATAGATATGTGTTCACAGGTATATTTATCTATATGTACACCTAAGCTCACATTATGCACACATCAGTGTTTTATTTTCTTATTATACCACTATTCGGTACTCGGCAGAGTAGTCAGTGGCCGAGTACTCGGTTCTCGGCTACTCGGCCAAAGTACTACTCGGTACACCACTAATATTTACACACACATACACACACACAAAACAAAAACCCCAAGAATATAGAAAACCTTCTGTATGAAGCTTTAAATAGTTACTCGATCAATGTTCTGTATATTGAAGATCCGATTTTCAATAAATGGTGCCATCTAATTTTTTAAAATCTAAATTTATTATTTTTTTATTCACTTTAAAAAATAATTCCCAACACTTTGTTTAGAATATAATATTAAATATTGTAAATAAATGCTCTTTATTTTTCAATGATTTTCATAAGTGTTAGTTTTTAAACAAATTTATAGCTTATGTGTAATAAAAACTAAATAACTGCTGAAGATCAAGTAAACTGCCTTCTTAAGATGGTGATATACTCTATTAAGGGTTGGCAAATTTTTCACATGCAGCATTTTTTAACCATAGTTTAAACCATCATGTCAAAAGCCTACATATAATTTATTTACATACATATTTCATCCTATATTTATATTTAATAAGTAAAATTAATTTGTTTTTAATAAAGAAAATGTTTTAAATATGCTCTAGAAAAAATAAACTTAAATTTTTGAATGAATATTTTTACACTGAAACAAAATCTTAGACTTTTGATAACTGTTATCTTTTGTAATACAGTAGACTCCCTAAAATCCACACAGCTTGGAACCAGAGGTTTTGCAAATTTTAGAATTTTGCAGATTTCTGGTATTTGTTTACATTTTTAAAACTGTAACTTCAGTGTAATTAACAATGAAATTGAAACTATTATAAAGGCTTACAATATAATAAAACATTAAAATAAGTAATAAACTAAAATAATAAAAATTTAGATAATTTTTAACATGATTAAAATATTAAAAGTAAAGGTCAAGTTAATAATCAATAATGTATGATTGAATATTTATTATAAAGATAAGATGTATTTTTCATATGAAATTTGCTTTATAAAGATGCATTATTAATTTGCATTAAAATCATAAAATATGGAATTTTTATTTCAGGATTAGCCAGACTTAATAACCAAAAAAGTTTGGTTAATGCATAAATATATTTGGTAAAAAGATTGTGATTACCACTGATATCAGCAATGTCATATTTTTTTCCAAAATAAATTTATTCTTTCTTCATAAAAACACATGAATTCCATAATATTTATGAAAATTACAAATTAAAAAATATATAAAATTGTTATAAAATAAAAAAAGTCAAATTTTGCCCCTACATCTAAACTGGATGTTTCATTGTTTACATCTGCAAATTATGTGCGGATTTTAGGATTGCAGATTTGAGGGAGTCAACTGTATTATGCGTTATTCAAAATCAGCTGAGATATAATATTATTAAGAAATTTATTTATAACCTAACTTATTGTATAGTTTAAAATATACTAAAGATACACATTAACATTAAGACATTTTTGAAGAATTCTTAGATTATCTAAATACTTATGATTTTTTTTCACCACTAAATACTATAAAGTTTTGTTAAATATCTTAAGTATTCAGTTGTTAAATAAAATAATTACTTCTTTTCTTACTTTGCTTTAAGTAAACATTATATATATTCTTAATACTTATAGTAGAGGCATGGGAAGTAGAGATAAATATAATAGACAATGTGAATTAAATTTAAATTCACATGCCGGATAATATATATAATTATAGCATAAAAAAATTATTTAACACCTGTATATAATTTAACATTTTTGGAAATACTGTATTTATAACACTTAACTCATTCCTCATAAATATTTGTTATGTTAAAATGCAAACTAAATAACCTTAGATTGTAAGAGACATAAATTTTCCATGTGGGTGAAAAAAAGTCCAGGCCAGGATTCAAACCAGGGATGTATTAGCTGAAGCTGCCAATTCATTAGAAGCTCAGTTCATTAGAATTTGAGTTATAAACAATTACCTTCGCAGTACGACCCTTTTTTTCGTTCACAGATTTCCCACTTCGGAAAAATCGGTTCAAAATACCGTTTCTGATTGCTTTTTTTGCTATATTTCCAGCATTTATGAAAGAGTCTAAGCTCAAGGCACCTTGTGTACTTTCTAAATAAGACAATTTGCCAGTTTGATGCATGTGGGAACAAAAGTGAATTAAAAATAAATCGGAAAATAAGCAGTTTGAATCGAAATACACCCTTAAAAAGACTTCGATTTATGTTTTTCATTTGTAAATTTTTGATTGAAACACTTACAGATTATTTTTAATACATTAAAGCCCTTTTTAATGCTAACATTTAAAAACTTAATCAAAATGCAGCACATAAATCAAAACTTTACAACGTCATTACACTGTCATTTGATACGGTATCTATAAAATAATGTTAAATAAAAACGATAACTATATAAATACAATTAAAAAACTAATTCTTAAAAGTATATAGAATAATTATATTTGCTTATCTAATAATGAATCAGTTGCATATCCGACGACAGCAAAAAGAAAATAAGATGCTTCTACTGTTCTTGCATATCCCATAATCCAATGTTGGATTATGCAATCACCGACTTCCTGTCTCTGGATTAAAAAAACACCTGCTGTTGGATTGATGAATTCCATAAAATCTTTGTCAGAGCGAATTGTAAAGATTTCCAGTGATTCAGAACGCCTATTTTTTTTTTTTTTTAAGAGGTTTGATTTGTCATTCAAAGTGTAACGTAACATTTATTTTGGTATTGGCACTCAAAAAATAATATATTTACACCTTATTTCACATCTCATACAGCCGAAGTAAATGTGATAAAACTCTTTATTTTTTACAGTGTACCTTCCAGCATAATCATCACTGGAATAAAGATCGGCACCATCATAAGGTGAAATCCACGTTTTTATGTATTTTTGAGTCGAAGAACTCAGGACATGGTGCACGTATCAAAGTGTGGCGTCATTCCTTCACTTGACGATGCTGACTGCTTGGAAGTATCTAGAAATTTACCTGACATTTTTCGGGAATAGCAAGGTCAGAACTGTATAAATATCTCACAATTTTCTCTTTCGCACAGCTATGTTTTGCGATAAAACGAATATGGTTAAGTATTATCGTCGATTTAAACACCACATACAATTAGCTTTCCGATTCCGTTCTTCAGAACGGCCTGCTATAGCTTTTACGGTGTTTAATATCATCTCATTAAAGGTCAACGAGTACAGTATAAAAATTTATTAAAAACGGCTAAAGTTTGAAATAAGCCATTTTCAAAACACATTATTCAACATCATCTATTTTTGAATGAAAAAAACAATAAATAGCTTTAAATATTTTACCGACAAATACCCAATGCATGCACTTAAAAGTAAATTATCTAATCCTAAATTATTTTAAAAAAAAGTTCTTTCGTTCGAAAATGGATGAAAAATTTACTCTATTAAGTTGTAAGCTGTATTAAGGTGTTAAATTTTCTCCTGAAAAATGTTGTTCGGTTAGGTCACTTGAATTGTTTACTTCATTTATTTACAGTTCTATTGCTACGAATTTTTTCTGAACTCTACATAAAAAGTCTGCTTCTTTAATTGGTAATTGGATTCCTGAGTACTTAATCAAGGATTAAATCAGACACACCCTATTAAATTAGTTATTTTACCAAAATTTATATTCCAGAGTATTTGTTTAAAATCACATTTTAAAAAATGCAAATTAAAAGTAGCATTTTACTGTTAATAATAAACCAATTTTAATTATTCCAATTGTAATTTATGAATTATTGAGGTGCTAAATAAAAACATTATTTTATATAATATAATAATTTAATATGATATGATAATAAATGTACTAATAAATAAATTATTTCAATATATAAAATTGTAAATAATTTATGTAACACTTATTTAACATAATTTATAAATATATTAAAAAAAAGCATTGTTATAAATAAATGTTATAAATTAAACTAAACCAAATTTGCCAAACAAAGAAGAATTGTTTACTATTACATAGTTTAGATCAGAAATGGGTCAGATATTAAGGTATTTCCTTCAACTAGTTCTATATTTAATGTTAATTTTTTTTTTATCAAACAAGATAAATCAATTGAATATTTAAAAAAAATTAAAGCTATAGCATACTAAGTATATTAACACAATAAACACTTTGATTCCGTCCAAGTGAAATAGAAATAAATCTTATACCACTTTAGAATTTTGTATTTTAAATAGGTCTTATCATTTTTTTTCTCATCTTATTTAATATAACACAAAATTTTTAATAACCTAACTAAATTTTGGAAATGTTTGGCAACATAAATTTTGGGAATGTTTGGCATATTTTTATTTCGTTTGAACAGAAGGTATTTTTTGAGGTCTTTAAATATCATATTGCTTGAATTTTATTTGTATTTTTAACTGTTAAGTTTGTTTAAATTATTTTTTACAAAGATTTAACATTAAATGTAGAATTAACTGAACTAAATACTTTAGTATATGTATCTTCTCGGGATTAAACAGCGTAGGAAATATATAGATCTTAATTTGTACTTCAAATTATATTCTTATTTAATTTGCCCAGTTTTTTTATAGCTACTGCATTCAGACTTCTCATTCTAAAATTAATAGAATGTACTATCATCAGGTTTTGGTTTGCAAGTATAATATTGTAATTACAAGGCATCACAAGCTTAACAGGTAATTTATCGATATTTAGACCCAAATATTTCAACAGTGCAGTAATGCAAGTTGTCATAGAAAAGAAAATAATTTAGGATAATTTTAATGTGTGTTTTAGAAATGCAATTAATTGGAGGTTTTTTGAACATGGTATCTAACACTTTTCATTATTTTAAACAAAAAATTTCAGAAACAAGAAAAGAGCTATTAAAATATTGAACGTTATTTTTTTACAGGAATTTACACAAGATGGTTATAAATATTAATACATAAATTATGTGAAATGATTTATGTGTTGATATATTTTAACTTTTATTTTACGTTGACAAGATTTAGTCACCTTCAAATTAACTGATAAATTTTAAATTCAAATATAAAATCACATAACTGACAGACAAATGTATGGTTTCGAAAAAAAGGCTTTCAAATTAAATAATATTGTTTCAGCAAGCAATATATTCAAGTTGTACATTTTGCAGATAGATAGTTTTCTTAGGGTATTCATTTGAGAAAACAAGAAAAAGACTAAGATGTGGCAATCACAAAACTATCTTCTATTTTATGTATGTTAATACTTCCTAAAAAAATGCAGCATAACAGCGCCATTGGTTTAAATGAAAATCTAGTAAGCAACAACTTATATCTGAATCTGAAGTTTGATGAATATCCTTGCATTAGTTTTTAAGATAGCAAAATCTCAAAACTATTACAGAATCTTAAAAAAGGAAACTGCATAACATCATCACATGTTGGGTAATGTGCACCAAAATCTAATCAGGGTCAATTTTTTATCAGGCGGGAAATTAATCTGAACTTTGATGAAAATCCATGCATTAATTTTTACGATACGTATATTGAGAAATCGTGAAAATGCAGAATAGCCATCTGTAGAACAATTGACACCAAAAAAACTAACACTAACCTATATCAGGAAGTAACTGAATCTGAAATTTTAGAAAATTTCGTACATTAGCTCTTGAGATTGCCATTTTTAGATTGCCATCTTTAGATTTATTGCCATAAGCATGAATAATGCATTATGGCAGCACCATCTTTTGAACGATTTACACCAAAACGTAATCAACCATATTTATATCAAGTACTAATTAAATATAATGTTTTATGAAAATCCATCTACTTGTTCTTGAGTTATCGCTATTACGGAAATTGTATATAATACAGAATACCTTCGTCAACTGTTGAGCTATATACACCAAAAACTAATCAGATTTTGTTTATATAAAGGTCTCATACAATCTAATGTTTTGTGAAATTCTGTGCATTAGTTCTTAAGATAGAGCGCCCAGAAAATTTCTGTCACAGACAGACAGGCAGGCTAGCAGATTGACAGACTCACAGATTAGTATACATACATTTTGTAAAAACATGTTTTTCAGGTTCCCTGAATCCTGAAATGTGTAAATCCGTCGAAAACCGGATTTCAAAAATTTTCATGATTCCAATACTTACTTCTTGTTAAGATAAAAAAAATAAAAAATGCGGATCAAGCAATCACACAGTGTTTAATATTGTCTTAAATCGCTATTTTCTTTGTGACATTGACAGCCGTATACAGCCTTACTTCAGTAATTTCCTTATTCAATTCAAAATCCATCTATTGATTAGATAGCTTTGAATTAAATACTATTAGCATATGATGGAGTTGGACTCTGAAAAGCACGCTTTGAAGTATTCCAATACATTATACAGGTTGAATACTGCATAACTACATGGTTTAGCTTGCTGAATACTGTGTCGTAGGTATTAATCTATGTTTTAGGTATAGAGAGATCTATTGACAAAATTTAGAACTAAATCGTTTACATGTTAATTTTTTTTCTTTATTGAACACGTATACGCATATCATAAAATAATCCAGTTAATTTATTCATATTTTGTATTATGTTTAAAATAATAATTACTTTATATCACATATAATATTTATAGTTCCAGATTCAGTATCGTGAAAAAAAAACACTAATGAATAATTATATTAATAACTTTAATCATAATATTAACAACGTTAATAATAATTAGGAAAATGAGGCATTTCCTTAGAGGTCACATGAATACAATGCTAACAATTTCTAAATATTTGGACTGTAATCATTTTTAAATCGTGACATAAAAAAAATACCAACCTTTAAATTCTTAAGATATCATTAATTTTCGATCTGGATAAAGAATAAATTTGTTATTTTCATTTGCGTATAAGATATCTCAAGCGTCTAATTACAGTTCATAGCACAAAGTGAAAAATACCATTACTGAATCACGCAAAGTATGCATTAAGTTATTTTTCTTTTCTTTTATAAAGTTCATTCATGAAAAGTCTTTAATTGTACTAAGAATACATAAAATATCTGAATTCGTTTCGAAAAAACATTAAGCGAACTAAATTCTTTTTAAAAAGTTTGAAAATATATCAGAAACTTTTAATTATAGCTCCCAAAATAATGCAATTCCACGCAACATATATAATTAATAATTTAAAGAGAAATTTCAGATAACATTGAAATAATATTTGGCCAATTATAGGGTTATTTTTAAATGTGTTTGCACATGTATGTAAATGTGAATTCTAATAACTTAAAAGGGAATTTTTGTTTACGAAAAAACTTTAAACAAATTATGAGATTATAAATTATTAACAGTGTTTTAGAAGAATATTGGAAAATCAAACTGGTTGCCACAAATCTTTACAAAGTTTGAATAATTAATTCTTTTTTGAGAACAACCCTTATACGAGACTCTTTCAGAGTGATGTCCCACTGTTTCTAAAAAAGTAACTACTTAGTTTTATTTGCAATTTTTTTAATATAAAACAGCTCGCTGTATTCTATATCTATATACTTTATGAATAAATATTTTAATAACTGAAATGAAATTATAACATTTACTACATTCTTATTAATCCTTAAAAAGCGCTTGCTTTTTGGAAATTCCGTTAAAAAAACACCATTTTTTTTATTAGGGAAATAGAATAATTATGATATTTCTTAATGAGATATGTAATTAATTTTCTTTACCATTTAGCCTTTGAGGGTCAAAGCTTTTGTATTCACATAATGCTGAAATGGATGAATGACACCAGAATTTATAAACAAATTTATTTCAAAATAGATAAATGCTTTTCTTTACGTACTTGATAAAGTTAAAATTTTCATTTAAAAATTCTCATTTCAATGTGGTATTTTGGAATTAAATGGGATATATTTTATTCCACCGCTCCTCAGGGAGTTAAAAGAGAAAGTAAAAGATGTTCTAAAACTAATTCACATTTGTAAAAAAAATTTCCAGCAAGAATTCTGTGTATTAATATTTTGTTTACATCATGCACGTTAGGGCGAATTAGAGATTATTTTTTCACATTCTCAAAAACTTTTACAAATGATAACAATATATTACATATTAAATTTTGATTATCAATATTTTTTAGCGTGACATACTATTACGTTACATGTAATACAAAGTTAATATTACAATTATCGCCAGAAACCTAGCGTGGCCGTTATTATTAAAGGTCTTCACATGGAAATGACAGCTAAACTCTTCTGGTTCCAAAAGTTTTTCCCAGCAATTTAATCTCTAAACCGGGAATATCGCGGGCATGAGAAATAATCAACTACAGATTAGACCAAGATGCTGACGTCAGCGAGAATTAAGCGGTTAAGTAAGAAATGAGACATAGCAACTAAATTGTTAGAATCAATTTTATATATCAGATTTCGTTTTTATATTAGGAAATGATAGCTTCCTCTTACAATTACTACTACACGAAATACAATTCCTGTAATTCCAAGCCATTTGATTGCATATTTTTCTGTATTATCATTAAAATCATTTGTTTCTCTGTTCAATGCTCAAAAGAAAATAAACATTCCCATTTATAATTTCGACGATTGCATTAATTATAATTAAAAAGATTTTTCTTTGTTACATGAAAGTAACGTTATTTTATCTCAATCGTCTTTTAACAATTAATAGACCTGAAGGCACAGAGTTTTTTAATAGTAGATTTTCTATTTTAGGACTTTTACATTTTTTATATATTTTACATGAAACGGACCCATAAAAACACAACTTGAAAACACAATTAAAAAAGCAGATTTCTAATTCTAAAGCAGAATTAAATTATTTGCTTTAAAAAGAGAAAATATTAATAATTAAAAAATCTCATTGCTGTAAAAAAGAAAAAAAAATATCTTACAAAAAAGAAAGTTAAATTTAATAAAATCTTGCCCCTCTTTTGCCCTCTAAACCCCTCGCCGGGGACCCCCAAATAAATTTACTTTAAATTCACATTCTAGTGTAATTTAGAATACTGTGCAGTACAAATTGAATCATATACATCCACTACGAAAGCGAGAAATGATTTTTGGCTACTTGATCGCGATTTAGGACCACTTTGCGCCCGTCAAAAGCGATGAAAGAATTTAAAAATATATTTATAGTATGTATCATTTATTTTCAAATGGGAAAAAAATTCACATCTATGTAATGTAATTGTATTAAAATTTTTCACAAAAAATGATAGACACGCACGTTTATACACATTTTACAATAAAGGTAAAATTTCTCAAAACTTTAAAAAAATGTTTGATAACATTTTATAGCTTTTTTGTCAAGGAAATCATCTTTATAAAAATATATTATTCTTTTAATTTTCCAATGTAATTTTTGTTTCCGTTGCAACGCCCCACATTGGTCCCAAATCGCATTTCTGTGTCCAAAAATCAGAAAATCGAAATTTCGTATTTCGAAATGAAAAATACTCCATAGTATTCAAAAATATCTGAAGATTTATATTCTTAAACCCTTTAATTTTATAAGTAGATGTGATTTCGCACTGCTTATGCAAAGGTGGAAGTTTTCGAAAATTTTGGTTGCTGCGTGAATTTTAGGCAAATTCGCTGCGTTCATATGCTAATTAATCCTTATCACATTGTTTGTTGTTTTTTTCTTTGTTTTTCTGAAACAACAGCTAATATCTACCGTTCAAAAAATTTTAGAGTATAGAACATAGCTCTGCAGCATTAACACATATGGGGCAACTGTCGAGGGAGACAAAATTAAAGATATAAGAAAATACAATAATTTTTCAGAAATAAAGTCAAGCAGAAGGCTGAACACCTACGCTTTATTTTGCAGACTGCTTCTGACTTTTGATATCGTTATTATCCCCCGTTCGTGAGTGTTCTTCTAAAGTGTACGGATAAGTCTGCCCTATAAATTAAAAAAGTTTGCAAACAGTACTAATTTTGAATAAGCAATTATACCATGTTTTAAAACACACGTGTATTTGTTTACTAATAAAAAGAAAGACAAAAAGATAAAAAATTTACTTAACCACTGGTATAAAATTTTGCTTTTACTGTGCTAGCCCGCATTTCTGAAAAATTATTATAAAAAGTTTTGTTTTATTTTTTTATAAAGTTGCAAAATAATAAAATATAGTAGATTTTGTTTCTAAAAAGTTTAAATTTTTAACTGATATTAGACATATTATACCTGAGGAGGGGAGGAGAGGAGAGATAGAAACGTAAATTTCAAATAAATTGAGAATTTAGATAAATAATTATGAATTTAATATTAAAATAATAAAGTATCAAAGGCAAAATCTTTATTTTTTTATTGGAATTTCAAAAGTATTATTATTTGTATAATAGAGAGAGTAAAAAGAAGGAGGATGGAACGAAAATTTTAAAATAATCTAATTAATTATTTGTGTGGTGTATTATTCATTCATAATTAATACAAGTATCTAAAACTTAAAAATTGCCATACATTTCTTAAATTTTCTATACTGTAGAGATAATTGGAGGAAAGAGAGATTTCGCATTTGTGTGTGTGGGGAGGAGATGGAAAAAAATCAGATAAATTTAGGGAGGAGGGCAACATTTAAATAATAATTTTGAATATGTATGCATTTTATTAATTCCTTGTAGTCTTTATTGATACTTATTACTTTGCAATAACATTAGAAATGTAGAAAAAAAAATTTAACTATATATTTTGATAGTGGCTGAGAGGGGAAGGGGGATAAAAATTTCCCAGGAAGCAGAATTAGATTATCTGCTTTAAAAAGAGAAAATATTAATAATTAAAAAATCTCATTGCTGTAAAAAAAAAGAAAAAAATCTTGTAAAAAATAAAGTTAAAGTTTAATAAATCTTGCACCTCTTTTGCCCTCCAAACCCCTCCTTGGGAATCCCCAAATAAATTTACTTTAACTTCACATTGTAGTGTAATTTAGAATGCTGTACAAGTTGAATCATATAAATCCACTACGAAAGCCAGAAATGATTTTTGGCTGCTTGATCGCGATTCGGGACCACTGTGCGCCCTTCGAAAACGATGAAAGAATTAAAAAATGTATTTATAGTATGTATCATTTATTTTTAAATGGGAAAAAATTTCAAATCTATGTAATGTAATTTTATTTTCTTCTATATTTACAAGAAGAAAGTATTGGTTTTGTGAAAATTTTCGAAATCCGGTTTTTATCGGATTTTCACGTTTTAGGAGTCAGAGAAACAGAAAACCTTCTCTTTTCAAAATGTCATTCGCTGAGTCTGTGGTAGGAAAATATCAGTATGTCTATCTGTCCGTGTGTGGCGAATTTTTGGGGGGGAGCGCTATCTCAAGAACTAATGCATGGAATTTCATAAAACTTTAGACTCTGTTAGACCTTGATATAAATTAGATCTGATTAGATTATAGTGTAAATTGCTCAACAGGTGCCATTGATACGCTTCATTATTTACAATTTCCACAATAGCTATAGGGGAGAGGGAGGCACGTTTGAACTGGGGGCACCTTTGAACATTCTAAATATTTTCCTTCAAATAAATTATTTTTAAAAAAATTATATGGTAATACATTACTACTGCTTAAATGATATAAGTATAAAAAGCTGCACCATTTTGTATGAACAATAATGTCGAAGCAAGATATGTATTTTTCTCCCTCTAGAATCTAAACTTAATGAAATAAACTTGTAAGATTCTTACTCACTATTTTGTAACCTTAAAATTTTAATTTATTGTTCAATACTTAAAGAAAGATATTAGCTTTAGTTTATAAGCTTTGTTTTACTTTAATTGTTCAGCCGAATTTAGTAAACCGCTGTAATGTTAAGCTTCAAGTGACGGGGCACCATTGAACAGCGAAAAAACACCGAATAAACTGGAGATAAATAGTAATTAAAAACATTTAAAGAAAATACTTAAAATCATGAAGTAGAGAGTTCTTTACGGATCTAAATGTTATTATTTTTGATTTTTTTTTAATGTGAAAAGTGATTAATTAAGAATGTCAAAGAACATAGACTTATTCTTTTAGCACCCCCCCCCCTTACTGCACTCATAGATTCCAACCTCTGGATGTATCAGTGATGGGAAGTTTGAAATTTAAATTGATGTTGGCATTCATTTATTGGATAAATTCAAATACTGGACACACATTAATGATTCATGACTTAGCAGGTTTTCAAATTTTAAATCAGGTTTCTTCATAAAAAGAGTGAATGAAAAAATTTAATTTTCCAGAAGCATCAGATACTATATTGGTGTATTTAAAGGATACTGTAAAAAAGGTTTTCACAACCAAACATAACAGGAGGCGTGACGTTTTAGCTCTGTGACGTTTTAACAACAATTTTTTACATAAATTTTGATGGATTTAACTTTGGTAAATAATAAAAAAATGGTAATTTCAATAAAATATAGTTATATAATTTATTCATATTATTGTATATATCTGAAACATAAGCAGATTTTTATGAAAACTTTCAATAATTTTATATTTTATTCATTTGTTCAAAGGTGCCCCTTGCTTGTTTAAAGGTACCCCTACATGAGGTAGGTTTGAACAGAAATCCTTCAACTTTTTAAATCCTCACAACTTATTTAATTGTATTGGAAAACTTTTCATTCTTCGTTCATATGATGTTGAAATGCATTGTTTTTATTATGTAATATTTAAAACGCAATAAATATAATTCAAATAAAAATTGTATTGATTTTCTAAAAAAAATGTTCAAAGGTGCCAAGAGCTAGAGCATGGATTTCAACAATAAGATTATTTGGCCTACTAGTAAGTAACTGGGTAGGAGTCAAAGCAATCAAATTATCTGGGTTAAATGAGAAAAGTACAAGAGGATGTACATTTAGGATATCTTCAAATGTTGTCATTGCATTCAAAAATCCCCTTTAACTTTTTTTCGCATTCTCCATCAACACTTTAGATGATAATTGAAGGTTCAAACTCCTGATGCCCACTCTGTTAAAAATATCGTGAAAAAATATCTTTATTTTTAATGACTATGCATTTTCTAACAAATGAAAAGGCTGCATAAATACCTATGGAGCATTCTTGTTGGCCACAAAATAGGCAGTTTTTAAAAACAGTGGATATTTTTCATGATGTTTTACCAATGTTCCATAGTTTTGAACAATTACTCTCTTAAAATCTCAGCCACAAAATAATTCAAGTTGAGCCAAAATCTACTCATCTGAGGGTTTGAATGTTAGCTTCTCGTAAAGAGTTGAAACAACTGTAGTGAACAAGTTGTTTTTAAGTAATTTAAATCAAAATGAATAACTGAAATAAGAAATTTAAATTAACATTCGTAAATTATTTTAAAAATCTCATTCGAAATCGAATAAATTACAGCCCTTTCCTGAGAATCCAAATCCACTCTTTCGTTTTAAGAGTGTAGAAAAATAAATTTCCTGTTAATATCTCCATTATTCAAATATCTACAGAAATTATTGTTTGGAATTACAATCAGATCATGTAATATTTTAAATTCTTTATTACTCCATATGAAATTTTGAGCATTATCAGAAAAAAAGACTCCGCATACAAATACTCAAAAAAATCTCGAATAATATGATATAATACTACAGTGGTATTTATACGGAATGTAAAAAAATAAGCCGCTCATAGCTACCTATTGAAAACAAAACATTCCGTAAACTCGGAAACAGAAAGCAGACGAAAAGAGACTTGCCAGTAATACAAAGCATAAATATGTCGAACACGTTTAATAATTTATTTAAAGCTAGAAGTGTTTCATAGAAATTGTGTAAATAATTCTCTTTAAAATAAAAGCCTTTATGAGATTTTTTCAAGTAGGAACATTTTAAAAATGAAGGAGCACTTCACAGCTTTTCAATTATTCTAAGTGAGAGAAGAAAGAACATATTAGAATATTTATCTTATGAATATTGGTGCTCTGGACGCGAATGTCAATAAATATTAAAGTAGTTTGCTATTGAAGTATAGATAAAGATAAATAAAACTTTTGAACACTATTGAAATTTTTCTAAAATGACACATATTTTCAATATAATGATTTAAATACTACACTTTTATTTTAAAATATATTTTATCTACATTTATTTGTCATTTGAGCATAAAACATTTTGTCCTTTTAAACAAAGTATGCATTTTTTTAAAAGTAAGTCTTAGAATTTCCTTTATTCAATGCCAATGATATTCGAATGCAGGAAATAAATTAAAGAAGAATTTTTATACATGGGTTTAAACATTCTTGATTAACGAATTACGTTAATAAGTGATCTGGGTCTATAAAATTAAGAATATAACAATTAAAGGGAAAAATTTATTACTCAGTACTTCAAGATTTTAAATGATTTTTTTTAATTTTAATAGTTGTATGTTTTACAACATTATGAAAAGTTTAATATGTCTGATTCAAAATAAATTTGAGAATAAAGCTTAACATTATGTTTCTCATTCCCATTTTGCAAGTTTCACAAGCATAATTTACACTTGGACAATTAAAGCATAACTTACACATTGAACTTAGATAAACGGGAATTGAATAGCAGTTTCATAATCCCCGCTTAACCCAATTAGATATTCAGTATATGATGCTGATATAAGGAACACTTTGGACTCTTGAAACAAAAATCAGTTATCGACAAGACTGTATTATCACATGCAGACTCTCCGCTATCCGTGAATTTTATTTTCTGTACTTTGACATCGAATTTATTTGATTATTTAACGTGGTATTTCTTTAATGCAAATTACTTCCTACGCATTTTACCTTTAAGATCTATAGAATTTTCAATGTGGATTTCTCCAACTTATTTAATAAGATAGATTAAAATATATGTTCGCAAAAGAAATTGGACATATTTTAATAATTTGAAAATGAGCACATATAAATATATTGCCCATTTAGATTTTTTTTCAGCTATTCATGCGGTAATTTTATTTAAATACAAAACTTAGAAAAGAAAAGTAATACAAAAATATCATTAAAATTTCAAAAAAATCAAATTGTTTAAACTCACAATGATGTTAGTTCATTTGTAAATTTATATAAAGGCAACTTTGTGTAGTAATTTATTCAAAGATTAAAACATATAAAAATTATTTTAAAGTCTAATGATAACTAAAAAAATATATTAATAAATTTTAGAATGTTTTATTCTTCGGTCATATAGGAAAATGTTCTATACATAAAGCTGGAACGCTAGTTTTATTTTAGTATAAATAATCAGAACATGAAGCGCCTTCAATAGTTTCCAAATTGATACAGCACTAAAACTGATTCTTAATAATATGCAAGATTTTAAAATATTAAGACTAAATTACAGATATAGTGCAGTAGAAGTAAGGGAAAAAACACTTTTAGGCGGAGATGTTTAGAATAAAAAAATATTCTTATTAAAAATGGTAAATAATGCGTTCCTAATGAACATACTGAAATATACATTTGTACTGTTGTGAAAAATGCGTTTTTTGGCAGACATCATTAAAAAAAAAAAAAAAAAAAAAAAAAAAAAAACTGAAAAAAATTAAAAATCGTAATCAGCATGCGCGGTATCGAGTTACAGAAACATTAAAACTGAAAAGAATACGATATCTGTTTATAAAATAAGAAGCAAATAATAATTTTTAAAAAAGTGATGAAAAAATGAAAGATTTTGGAATCTTGAAAACTATTTTACTTAAAAAATTCAAAATTTTGAAAAAAGTACACAATAAAAGGAATTTTATCTTATCTATAAAATCCTATTTATCTAACCAAATTCAAATGTACTCTTCATTTTCATCTAAATCAATGTTGTCTTCTGCGATTACACTTTTCTTTTTTTCATAACTGTTTTTACATACGATTGAAAATTGAAATGGAAGTTTATACTGGCAAAAATTACACTTTGCAGACTTAAATGATACTTCAACTATAATTGAAAAGGCGCATTTCATCATATTTATGAGTTTGCTTGGCAGTGGGTTTAAGCCTGTTAATATCGACTAAAATACTCCATCAATCAACTGGCAACCCAATGAAGTAAGACGAGGAGTTTGTTTACTAAGATTTTTCCATATATAACACTGCAATTTACTCAAAGTATATTGTATTTTGATGCTTTTGGTGGTGGAGGCAAACGATCTTTTACAAAATCTTTTTTTGATTAAGCTATTTTCTTCATGTATTTTCATAAAGAAAAACGTTGAGGTCTCTTGTATTAGTGTTTATTCCATAAAATGACACACAAACTTTAAAGCCATTTTGAGCAAATTCTTCTATAATAACATCTTTGAACAATTCATTCATATTAAATTCTCGACTGAATAATTTTTTGAAAGCAGATTTAATTTTCAAAATCAATGCACTGGTAATGTCACAAACTGTTAATGCGTTGATAAAAAGTAGTGTTTTGAATGCCTTCTTTAGAATATCTTTGCTTAGACGAACATTAGCAGATTTATCAGACATTACATTATAGGAATATCACAAAAATTAACAGATTGTATTGCAGTTTGCATTAAAATGCTCTTCGTATAAATATATAATGATATCAGAGTAAAATTAAAAATTCAATGTTAACAGCTACTACAGGCACATGTTTTTCTTCAGCTATCTTTTAAGCTTCTCTGACAATTATCGTGTCTGCATCGCTTTCTGCATGAACGACGAAATGACCCCTTCTATGAAAATAATTCATCATCAATTCATCCATTATTCACCAGTAAAGCGTTGTTTGTTTGCAGAAGTTTGGAAGAAATATACTTTTCTTGATTTTACAGATGGATTTTCATCAAAAAGGATTGCGATAGATGACTGCTTTATGCGTAATCTATGCTTCATATCATTTATATTTGTTTTTTCAGAACCCATGAAAAAGTATTGTCATTTTACCGTATCTTCTTTTCACGTACGATTCACAATGCCTCATGACATCGCGAAATGCTGCAGAAGAGACAGCATAGTAATTACCGAATTAATGCATTACCATCAAAAAGTAACTGATTTGCTGGGAATGAGACTGGTGTATTTTATTGGCATTCATGATGGATAATGAGTGTGACGATAATGATTTATCCATTTTTTTCATTTTCTGGGGACTAAGGTCAAATAATAAAGATTGTAGAATGGCGAACGCGTAATTGAAGAATCTGTTTCTTTTTGTTCGCCATTATTCAAGGAGATACAAGCAAGCATCCTATATTTAAAAACCGAATATCTACATGGTGAATCCTACCAGCAACAATAATTCTTTTCTTCAGTACATTCGTGGTTACCACTTGGTATGATTTCACATAATTTGACCTTTAAAAAGTTTACCGGTAAGTTTATTTTAAAATATTTTTCAAGGATGTCAGCATTTTCTGCAATTGAAGAGAACGCCGGATAACTTATTATTATCTGTAAATTAATCTTATTATTTTATAACTTTTTATGTTGTTTTACATTCATTTTACTTTTAAAAAATCTTTAAATCATTTGAAATGTTTTCATGTTTTGATTGGTGCATAATGTTATAAAAATTTTTAATTTCCACATTAATACATTTTATTTTATTTATTTATTTTTAAGCATATCATTTGTAGGACATCCGATTATACTTAAACTCTATATGAAAAACTTGTCAACATAAACATTTTCAAATAATAATAATGTCTAATATTAATTCAATAATATACATTGTCATACTAAAGCAATAAGAAATAATGTCCCAATTTACAAATGTTAATTTGAATCATAAAACTTTTGATTTATCAAACCACAGAATATCTTAGAACATTTTTATCCATAAAATAAAACAGTTTTGTGAAAATGTAGACAAAAGAGTTCCAGCTTGATCAATATTGGACAGCGGCTTTCACTGCGATTTATCTTTTCAACTATTACGGATATACAGTCAAATCTCGTTAACATGAACACGCTTAACGTGAATTATTTTTTATAGGAACTTATTTCACAATCCCCTATAAAAACGAATATGAATACTTCATACTGATAACATGAATTACTGTTAACATGAACAACATTTTGACTGCCCTTGAGGTTCATGTTAACGAGGTTTGAGTGCATTGAACTTGTGATAGAAATAACATTGTATTAACAACAACTTGGTTATCCCATAGTCTTTTAACTTTTCAAACGTTGACTTTCGATTTTATTTTATTGGCAATTAAAGAATCATGATTTTTATTTGAAAGTTAAAAATTATTATGGTGTCCTACATAATACCACATAAATGTCTATAAATTAAATTGCAATTAAAGCACTGTTCCTTCGCTGTATACTTCTATATATGATGTGCATTCGTTTTCCTAATTATTAAAATTAACATTTAAGACATCCTCCAATTAAATATGCCATATATGGATACATATATAAATATATATTTTCCATTGAGCAATATAAGTATTTTTGAGTAGTTATATATTTTACATAAAAAAATTTACAATTTTAAATAATATTACTGTTTTGATGAAAATATTTTGGTTTCAAGGAATATTTTCTTTATTTATTTATTTGAAGAATTCGAAATTGAAAATTTTTATGCAAAATTTACTTTATGTTAAAAAAATGCATAACAATATCTATTTTATTTGGTGTATTGTGTTTTATACTAAAATATTCTTTATTAAAATCATAAAATCATTTCCTTATCGATATATTGAAATGTTGAAGTATTCTTTTTTATATTTTATATCAAACTATTATAATAAGCAGATAAGACATACATAGTTTAATTTTTTCCTAGCTTATTATTATATTCGAACTATGTACATGTTTGAAAACTAATGAACAAAAAAACGAAAATTAGTTTTAAAAAATCTAAAACTATTAGAAGAAAAGAATTCAAAGTAGCTTACTAATGATGCAGACTTTCAAATTTTTTTTCTTGTGTTTTAATATGTAATGCACTTGAGCACGAAGCCGCGTAAATATTTCTCTTTTAATTATATTCAGCATTTAATTGAAGGTTAAGTTTCGTAAATTTCTGACGAATTTCTATTTAAATATTTTTGAAAAGAAAATCTTATTTTAATGTAGCACTATAACTTCAATTTAAACACACAAAATATTTATTATCTATGAATTGTACATTTCCTATGTTATCAATTTAAACACACGAAATACTTATTGTCTATGAATTGTACATTTCCTATGTTATATCTTTTGTAATTAAAATTGACAGCCTTAAAAAGTCAATTGAGGACAGATATTTTGTTACATTTGTGTACACATATGTTATTTTTTTTTTAGAAAATTTAATCATTCTGAATAACATCTTTTTAATTGGCTTTTTAAAAATAATTGGCATGTATAAAGAGATGATGTTAAAATATTCTTTAATTTGTTTGTCATTGATAAAGGTTTTCTAAAGAAAAAATGATGGACAACAATTTGAGATGGGCATTAACCGCAATACTAATAATTTTTTTTTTTATGCTTGAATTTCATTGCAACTTGTTAATGTTTTGTGCTAATGTATTGACTTGGAAATACGTTTTACAATCTCTTCTTACAATACAAGGCTTTTTAATTAAAGGAATTTTTAGAATCGTCTCTATTAGGAAAAATAAAATAAAATCAAAACAGTTTGAAAGAAATAATTGAAAAAAAAATCTCATATTTTGTACTTAGGAAATGCACTGTTCTAGCTTTGAAGCATATAGTAATGCTTGTTCCGATATTATTTCTAAAGTCTACATATTTACATATTCTGAAATAACTGTTAAACAGGAAAAACTTGCATTATCAAAGCTACTGTTTCTTGGGAATCTAAAAATATATATATATGAGTTGAAAGTTTTCTATTTTTGATATAATAAATAGTGTATATTTTCTCGAGATGAATTATGTACGTCCAATGTAGTTACAGTTTTAATACCAATAGTTTTTCAGAATATTGATATATTCATATGTTTAAACAAATATTTAACAATAGAATTTAGGTACTTTAGTTCATAAAAATAAATCATAGTTTATGGAGAAAAATCTTGATTATATTTGTCACGTAGTTGTTTTCATATTTCGTTAAAATAATTCATTTTAAAACCTGTTATTTTAGGAAGATTTAATAATTTATTTAAAATCTGCAAAGCTGAGACAAATGCTTCAGTTCATTAAAGTATTTATTATTTGTTCATAAAAATTTTACTGGAATAAATAATATGAAATCTATAATGCACTAATTAGATAAATTCAAATATTTAAAATGAGGATGTATAATATACTTATTTCATACTGTGCACGAATCTGTGTGAGCAAATATTTTGAGCACAAGACTTCACAATACATAAATGTTTGGGAAATATTGCTTGTATTGCAGAGTATTACAGGAATGTTAAGATGATTGTAGTACACTATAACGTGTTTTAACACCAAATATTTTAAATCAAAAAATATCAATGGCATTATTGCGAAATTTAAGATTTTATGAATACATTATAGAAATTATTTGCTATATTATTATATAGTGAAACAAACCATAATATAAACTGAATAAGTAAAAATTTCCGATAACTTCAACATTAGCGAAACTAAATATATTTGAAGATAATCAATAGTAGCTTTTAATATATACTATAGATTTAAATTCGCATAACAATACTTTGTTAAAGGAAATAGATGCAAAATCTTTATGAACGACGTTTTTACTGAAAACTGTTATTAATTTTGTGTTGTTTTTGTGTGTATTAATGTTCTGTTATTTTTGTGTGTATTTTAGTTTACTAAAAAAGCGGCATAAAAATACATTAAAAATTTTTCTGTTGCAAAGTGAACTGGTTTTCAAAAACTCAAAAACCAATGATGATAAAAATCATATGTAAAGAAAAAGAAAAGATGATTCCTCCGATCTTACAATCGCAAATGCGATCTTTTCAAAGGATTTTTTAGCTTGATAAATTTGGTTGACTAGAATCATTTTCAAAAATGGCTGTAATATAACTTTTGATACTTTTTGTTTCCTCTAAATAATGTTAAATCCACAAAATTCAGAATCTAAATCCTCTCCCCCGACCTTCTGAATCAACTTTTTCTTGACCTTCAATAACAACAATGATAAGACTCAGATTTTCTTTGACCATTCTACTCAATCCGAGGGATACGAGATAAAACATTAACAATTTAGTGTCTTCTTAGCGCGGAAAATTCACATAAAATTTGGTTAAGTATATTTCTAGACGACAAAACGTCCCCGTTTGGTAATTCATATAATCCGTTTCACCGATAGATCAATAAAATAATAACATATTTTATTCAAAGCAAAAAAAAAAAGTAAGACTTTCTCTTTTTCTGAAAAAATAATTCAATTCAGTAGAATTAAAAATGCTGAATACGGGCATTATTGGTCACCTATCAGATAAACATGCACCAAAAGTAACAGAATTTACATAATTACACAAACCGAACTTAATCCAGCAATTTAAACTTTCCAGGTTTGGTGGAAAAATGAAATATTTTATCATTACCAAATATATAAACATAAAGTCCGAACACTCTATTTTTAATGACAAAATATTAGTAAAATTTTTGACTTATGTATAAGCAACCCTAAGATATTCCAATAAATCAAAAAAAGACATTTTTTTATAAAAATCGGTTTTGGGATCCGATGAATTTTCGTGATTACTTTCATAAAGAAATTCGTTCTCATCTATAATATCTCTAATACAGTTTTTGAATATGGTTTCAGAAATTATAACATCTCCCTTAGAGCTTATAATCATGTTTCTTTAACGCAAGAGACAATAATATTGACACTCACTTTATTTCTTTTCAAACTAACGCCTTTATTTACAGCACATATGACGAACACATCCCCCCATTCTAGATTTTTCGCACTGTATTTTTAAATGATTTTTCCTGGAAACATCACTTCGATTACGCCAGGAACCCTGTGGCTTAGAACATTTCACCTAAATTCTGACATGGGAATGAGCCGACTCTCCTTTTATTAAAGACAATTTAAACCGGAATATTTTGGGTTTAAAATTCGGTCGGAATGTTTCGGTATGTAAATATCTATGGTAGTTCATACAGATTTTTCAGTTTTTACTGGCCTCTTAAACGGTACTTTTTTTCTCTTGAAAGCATAGAAATGAAAACTGAGAAAATATAGGAATCACTTTCGAAAACCATACAAACATGGCTGAGATTGCTTCTAGTATTGAAATTTTATAGAAGACATAGAACTAATAAAATCCGTTAATATATACACATATCTATATATTTATTAGTTTTAGAAACAGTTTTAATCCCCCTCCCTCCCCGTTGAATAATTTTGAAATTCAAATATGGTATTTCTTGCCTTGAAATGTACACTTTCGAATTTAACTGCTAAATCACCATCATATAATAGAGTAGTGACATCACCAAATTTAAATGGGGGAAAGGAGGAGAGCTCCTTTAAAAATATATAAACGGATTTTTATGTAGAAATCAGTATCGTGAGTTTATCAGCTTATATAGAACGGTTTTCCAGCACTCATTATTAATAAGCTAATCAACTCAATAAAAAACCGCATGGAAATATAAAAATCTTCACCGAGTAAAAAAAGACATTGCAAATTGAAGTACATATCATCACTATGATAAAAAGTTAATTTAATCCAATTGATTTTTTAAATCATCAGATTTTAAAGCATTCACCTTTTATATAAACATCTTAATAACAATTTTAATTTTTCTTGAGAAAGGTGTTATAGTAAAAATAAAATACATTGACATGTTTCGGAACCGTCAAATAAGTTTTAAATTTAATAAAGTTTTTTTTTTATTTAATCTATTCCTCCAGTAAAACTGAAAGATCTAAATGTATCAAAATAGACCCCTTCCGAAACACAAAATTTGTGGAGTATATCTAATTCAACCTAAAACATAAAATAGTTATTTTGAATATATAGGAATGACTTCTCGTGACCTTAAAGATCGTATAAAAGAACATTTGAGAGATTTATTTCTTTAAATCGTCCAGTAACAACCCTGTTAAAATTCAAAAAGAAGCAAAATATTCAAATTAATATCGAAGATTCAAAAACTATATGTCCTTGAAGAACTACCATGAATTAATCACACAAAAATCAGTAGAAATTATTACTGAAGAAAATATTGTTTGTAATGATTTTTTATCTAACAACATTCCGAGAATTTGGATCAATTTACTGAAAGAAATAAAAGTAATATTCCACTTTCCTCAATACCTACATTTTACTTTTCCAATGTTCTCCGGATCAAAAAATTTATTTTAACTTTCATTCTTTTTTGACATCAATTATGTGACATTATAAAAGGAAGATGTTAGTATTTGAATTTAATCTTCTTTGTTGATCGCTGTGTTCACAGTTGAAAAAAATAAGGATTAACAATCATTTAACACCTTTTTAAATATTTTTCCATTGATCTCATAAACTGTGCTTCTCTTGAAAGCATAGAAATGATAATTCAGTAAATATAGAAATCACTTTTGAAAACCATGCAAACATCACTGAAATTGCTTCAACTACACTGCTAAAAAATCTGAAATTAACAGACATATTTTTTCTGAATTTTACAGAAAATGTCCTTTTCATGCCAAATGTCATTTTCCGCTAAAAGTTGGAAATTTTCATCAAATTTTCTGAAAATAACGAAACAGCCGAAGATAGAAGAAAACGACGGAGATACACCTTTATCTATCACAAATTTATTTTCAATATTTACAATACAAACATGTTGTCGAACAAAACTGAATAAACTCAATGAAAGAATACTAGTTATATTGTAAATTTTGTATCGTTTTACTAAATAGCAACTGTACTGATACCAACAACATTTTGAGCAGAAAATTAATATTCTAATCCTTCAATGAACAAAGAAAATTTTTCTAATAAATTATTTAATCAAATCAAGTAATAATTATTCATTAACTATAAGAAAATCATAATAATAAATTAGCCTTAACTAAAACTTGCAAGAATTATAATAGCATCGGTAAAATTACAATCTGCCTTACAAAAATATAAACATACTGTAGAACACATTATATTACTTTAGAATTAGATGCATTCGAAGACCCTGTGGTGCGATACGCATATATACAATAGGGTGGGTCGAAAAAATCGAATTTTTTCAAATACACTATTAATAGTGCGGAAAAGTTGCCTTTTGTAATTAGAAGGATAATGCAAAAAAAGTTTTTGAAATCGGTTAATATCTTTAGGTCGCGCATCGCACTTGAAGTTCGGAAAATTTGAACAAAAATGACGTTTTTTGAAATTAATGATGAAAATAAAAAAAATTTCGAACCTACTTCTAATAGTGCGAAAAAGTTTCCTTTTATAACTAAAAAGATAACGCAAAAACTTTTTTTGAAATGGGTTAATATCTTTAGGTCGCCCATCGCACTTGAAGTTCGGAGATTTTGATCAAAAATGACATTTTTTGGAATTATTGAGGAAAATTAAAAAAATTTCGAACTTGCTTGTAATAGTACACTAAAGTAACCTTTTACAATTAAAACATACTTTTTTTCTTTTTTAAATCTATTAATACCTTTAAGTCCATTTAAGTTAGCGAAATTTCATGAAAATTGACAATGTTTCAGATAAAAGATGAAAAGTCGTCTTCTTTTCTCATTTTTTTCTAATAACATAAAAATATTCCATTATATGCATAGAAACGTAAAATAAAATCAATTTTAAAATTAGTTAATAATTTTTCATAATACATTGTTTATAAATTACGAAAAAAATTTGAAAAGTATATATTTTTAGCTATTTTATTTATTTAAACATTTATATTGAACAGATTTAGAACACTACTTAATAAGACATTCTTCAACAAAAAAATTTAAATCAATTTTAAACAAGTTTTACTTATGCAATATTAGGCTATTTGCATTATAGTAATTTGAGAAAATAGTTATTTTTCTTTTTACCTTCATTTTTTACCTCGTGTAACGCCTTGTAGTGAGATTTATTATCAAATGTTGACATAAGTGATCGCGAAAGCAAAGATGATCTAATATAGCCGTATCTGCTATTAGAGCCACATCCTTTTTCAGAAGCTTCACTCACAAGTTTCACACATCATTCCACCGTCTGTGTGTGTGGTACGGAAACGCTCTTATTGTTTTCATTTCCAATTCTGAGAGAGATTTCGATTCAATAAAAGAGAAAATTCTCTCTGGACTGATTCTGTGTAAAAAGTTGGTGAAGTAACTTTGCAGCTCGACAAATCAATTAGTTCAGTCTAATCCTTAGCGCCAAAACTTAACTTGCGTATCACAAAATCTCTCACAGTTGCCACTTGTTCTGCCACCAGTTTCATTGATTTCAAAACTTGTCGTAATCCTAACTCTGGCACATGCTCCCTCTCATCTGCAATCATTGCCAATAGTAGGTTTTATGGATAAGTGAAGTAAGCGTTACCCTCAATATCAGGGTCTGTAACTTCCTGCAGACTTTTTGATAGGTAGCGCGATGTTGTTATTGTCTTTTGTATATGCTTTGATTAATGGAATTATTCTTCTTAATTTCAAACCATACAGACACATATGTTTCTATAATGAATAAAACTAACTGCTTCGTTTCAGTCCAAGAGTTTTCTGTGGATATATACAGTCTGAGAATTCGATTGGCGGTCGTTAGCCACCGGGAATGAGAAATGGTCCCTGGATCTCGGACAGAAAGATCCTCAGGACAGAAGCCCGATCACACAGCATTTGATATTTTAAAAAGATATTTTTGATCTTTACTGAGGTCATTTGGGTTTTCAACAGTCACTATTGGGCGAGAGCAATTGATTGATTCAAACTTGATGACAGGTTGTCTTTCGCAAGCAGGTAGTTGCTTGCCTATAAAACGAGAAAATAATGCTGGCCGTTTGTTTTTATCTTCAATGCATTGAATTAAGTGCCTAAAAGTAAATTCGATGAAATGCAACAAGTAAATGCACCGCTGCAAGGGCCTGCGTATCTTCATTTCCAAATTTCGAATAACCCTTTTTTTCAATCCCGTATTGATAGAGGAGCTATCACATCGAAATACAAGGACTTCATCTAAGGAGATATTCTTCTGAGTCAGATATAAAACGATACTTTCACAAATATTTTTTCCGGTTCCATTCATAGGCGTTAGATGACCAACATATTTTGATCATCCGGCTCCTGAGTTAAAGAAATGTGCCCTTCCCTATTAGATCTTCGATAGCGTTTAACAACGATTTTTCCTTGATGTAACGTAACTGTTTGTGGTAATTACACGACAATCCTGAAAACCAGCTGTGTTCACAGCTCATATGCGCACTGAGCAATTGGGATAGAAAAAAATCGGTTTGTCAGTTGTTTTTGTAATCAGCCTATGTCAATTTTGATCATATTTTCCAAATTTCAGGTACGATGCGCGATTTAAAGGTATTAACAGATTTTAAAAAAGAAAAAAAGTTATTTTTTAATTGTAAAAAGTTACTTTAGCGTACTATTACAAGCAAGTTCGAATTTTTTTTAATTTTCCTCATTAATTCCAAAAAATGTCATTTTGATCAAATTTTCCAAACTTCAAATGCGATGCTCAACTTAAAAATATTAACCGATTTCAAAAAAGTTTTTGCGTTATCTTTTTAGTTGTAAAAGGAAACTTTTCCGCACTATTAGAAGTAGGATCGAAATTTTTGTAATTTTCATCATTAATTTTAAAAAATGTCATTTTTGGTCAAATTTTCCGAACTTCAAATGCGATGCGCGACCTAAAGATATTAACCGATTTCAAAACTTTTTTTGCGTTATCCTTCTAATTACAAAAGGCAACTTTTCCTCACTCTTAATAGTGGATTTGAAAAAAATCGATTTTTTCGACCCACCCTAATATACAACTACGAACTCTTGCACCAAAGGTCGACAGATCGAATTCTATCGACGATTTTGATCTTTCCTGCGATCAATAAATATAGGTGCTTCTAAAGGGTTAAATAAATGACACCATCAGGCAATTGTTTTACCAATTTTATAATGAAATGATTCCGCTTCTTCCAATGGAGTTTTTCTTTTTTTTTTTGTTTCTCAAAACAAAAATCTACTGACGAAATGAAAAAAGTCTGGCAACTCTGGCCCTCCCAAAAGTCTGGCCCTCCCTCCTTCCTGAATAATTTTGATATTCAAATATCATATTTCTTGCATTCAAATATACACTTTTCGAATTTCAGTGCTAAATCACCATCATACAATAGAGTAAAGACATCACTTAATTTAAACTTAAAATGGTCTCCGTAACGATAACACTTTGCAGACATATCATAAATCTTTTAATTAAGAGAGGTTTAAGGATTTTATTTAAATACTTTTGAAACATGTACGGGGCATTAAATAAACCAAAAGACTTTTGTTTAAGTCACAGATTCAATTTATGAAAGATTGCTATTTGTAAAAGCTATATGTATTTTGAGGACGGTCCCTAAATCATACTTTATCGATGACTTTACATAGTAAATATTATTCATAAACGATTTGTACTGTAACTGCTATACTTACGTATATATGAGAAAAAAGAAGAAAAATATGAAGACTCTCTTTTCATATCTGTTAATCTATTACACGATAATGTTTGTTAAATAATTTCTGGAGTATCTTTTGAATAATACATGATTTTGAATAGAAAATTTTATTGCAATTTCCTCCCATAACGCACTGAACATGTGCAGCAATTGAGTGCAATTCCCTATCAAATTTCACATAAAATATATGAAATCATCTTCTTATCTGATTTTATACTTATGTGTTAAACCCATTAATTCCACATGTTATACCACCAAATGAAATCCTTTGAATTCATTAATAAATTTTTACTTTTTGTATATCAACGTTCTGAACATTTTTTTCAGACCCAGCCCTATCATGAAGATGTTACAAGAGGTGTTTTGAGTTCTGTGTTATTAATAGAAGAATAGACGGAATTACGCATATTTTTTATCTAACATACGTAAGTGAATCAAATATAAACTGGAATTTCTCGTTTTTAATTTATTGTATAAGATACATAACAGAAAATTACATATTATGTTTCTATATGATCTCCTGATTTAAAAACAAATTTTTTCCTACAAATAGAAATTTCTTTGATACCGTCATCATAGGAAGAAGAGAGGTGTAGTTCCACTCGATTGCGCACGAAGATTTCAACAGAAGTATCATCGCCAAATCGTTCACATTTAATGCTACTTTCAAAGGCCCAAACATGTAATAATCACAGGGAGAATAATTCAAGAATATTAGAAGTTATTTACAGAGTATCGCTACAGAATCCAATGTATTTCTTCCAACTTTTCGAGGGTCAGGTTTGCTATATCGGGACAGACATTGTCCTGAAACAAAATAATTTTTCTCATTGGAAATTCATGTCTTTTCCAACAATATGCATGTTTTGTTTCGTCCAAAAACTAGCAGTAATAGGCAGCACCTTCGAAAATTACTCTAATGGCGTCAAAGTATTCCTTAGTCAATTACGTTCTAAGTTGGCTGGCGTGGATTGCGCTTGAAACTTCGGTTCGATTTTTCACAAAATTTCTGGGCCTGTCACATACTTTGGTTTTCTTCTGGATTGTCCCTTATAAAGTCTTCGTAAGATTTCAACTGGTGCTAAGTTCTCAATTGCGAAATATTTAAGGATAATGCGTTGAACAAAGTTGGGACGAACCTCTCACTCAATCATTGAGATGTCGACGTGCTTAGATAGTCCAATAACATCCCAACTTATCATACTCAGACGTTTGAGCGTCCTCACAATGACCTTGAGGACCCTAAAAAGAAATGCCGGTTTATACACTGTAAAAAAAAAAATCTGTGAAGGTACTAATCATTTTCTAGGAAACTGGGATTCCAAGAACTTTTCATGTAACGATAACAGGAAAAATCCATCTAACCGATTCTAAAACTTGAGTTTTTGTTGTTACCGTTACAGGAAAAGTTCTTGGAATCCCAGTTTCCTAGATAAAGTGTAGTACCTTTACAGATTTTTTTTTACAGTGTATTTGATTCACCCACGTGATGTTAGTATTTTTTAAATCTTGTCAATTTAAAACATCTACAGTTTATAAAAAATAGTTTTTTTAAATAATTTTAGAAAATATTTATTGTTACTGACATATTTTTTATACTTAACAAAAACTACTTTCGTAATTATCGTTGATTACTTTCGTAATTATTTACTTGTTTCGCTTTTCTTTTAAGTTTGTTTGAGAAATTAATTTTTGAAGTATTTCTTGTAGATATATATAAATTCTTATTTAAAAAATTGGTGTAAAACTCCCTACTTTTTCATTTCTGATCGTGTTCAAGATTAATATATATTTCAGTGCTATGTTTTTTTTTTCATGATGTTTTGTTTTTTATACTATTTTTTCTTTGTGCTTAATTATTTTGTTTGAGCTTAGAGATATTTAAGTAGTCTTCTTTCCTCTTAAGTATCAGTTAAGTACCTATTAACAAAATTTGATGAAAATAATAATAAATGTTTTTTTATACTAAACAATATTTTTAAGCACCTTTCACTTTTAGTGCATTAAAAATAATAAATAAACATTAAATTTTAAAATCGAAGAATCTTAAATAGAATGCAATTACAGATGTATACAATAATACACAATCACTGTTTTTAAGTAGCTTTTTTACATATTTACGGATTCCGTATGCGAAACAGAAACTACAGGGGTTGGACAAAAATATGGAAACACCTTTTGAAATGCATGTTTGAAAAGAAAGATTGATTATAATGCACTATGTTGATGGCACTGGAGTTTTCACCTACTGACGCCACCTATACAACTTCGTAAAATCGCTGCACCGTCCAGTCGTTGTTGGAGCACTGTTATGTGAGATTATCATTGCATTATGTCAGAGTTAACAGATTTCGGACGTGGACAAACTGTTGGCGCGCGTATGGTGGGTGCTTCCGTAAGCAATGTAGCCGAGGTTTTTAGTGTTTTAAGAGGTACTGTGTCGAAGATTTATTCCGCATATTTGAAATGCGGAAAAAACATCATCCGCTAAATCACAGCGCGGACGAAAGTGTGTGCTGAGTGACCGTGACAGACGATCATTAAGGAGGATTATCGCGAAAAATAAGCAGTCCACAGCTGCAAAAGTTACTGCTGAAATGAATGCCGTGTTACCAAATCCTGTGAGTACCAAAACAATTAGAAGGGAGCTTCACAAATAGGGAATCGCTGGCCATGTTGCAATTGAAAAACCATGCATCAGTAATGCTAATGCCTGTAACAGGAAAAAGTGGTGTTTAAGTCATAAAGCCTGGACTATAGAGCAGTGGAAGAGCGTAATATGGTCTGATGAGTCTTCTTTCACATTGTTCCCCACTTCTGGCCGAGTTTACGTCTGGAGAACGCCATCTCAAGCCTATAATACAGACTGCTTGTTATCAAGAGTGAAACATGGCGGGGGTTCGGTGATGGTTTGGGCAGCCATATCGTGGTTCTCTTCTGGCCCCATGATAACACTGTAAGGGCGTATTACTGCTCAGACTTATGTGAACAGTTTGGCCGATCAAGTCTATCCAATGGTACAAGCTTTTTTCCCCAATGATGATGGTATCTTCCAAGACGACAACGTCCCCGTTCACACAGCTCACATTGTCCAGGACTGGTTTTCTGAGCACGAGGATGAATTTTCGCATCTCTCCAGGCCACCAAAATCATCAGACATGAATATTATCGAACCATTGTGGTCTACATTGGAGCGAAAAGTGCGTTCTCGCTATCCACCGCCAACATCGTTTCCTGAACTTGCCACTGTTTTGCAGGAATAATGGTACAATATTCCCTTGGCAAACATATAGAAACTATATTTATCCATTCCGAGAAGACTGCAAGCTGTTTTGAATAACAACGGGTACCGTACATAATACTAGGCAAGAAAACGTGTTTTTTTTTAAGGTGTTTCCATATTTTTGTCCAACCCCTGTATATGCATTCGATTAAATTAGGCAAATAAAATTTCAATTTATAGTTTGTTTTGTAAACTAATCGTAAATGTAAGAAGTGAAAAATATATATACTTTGCTGTATTTGAGAAAATGTTATCATAAATATTATTTTATTTATTTATTTATTTATTTATTTATTTATTTATTTATTTATTTACTTTTACTTTTTATTTTTATTTTTTGCATTTGAAATAATTTTAATATCCCAATAGTTATGTTTTTTGCGTGATCGTTAAAGAGGATTTAAAAAAACATTGAGTTGTGGCCTCAAAAATACAACATCAACATGACACTCTAACTAACCAACATGAATATTAAAATAAATATCCAAAAATATTTAATATTCAATAAAAAAGGAAAATAAAAGAAAGACACTATCTTAAGAGTCTTGAGCCTGTAATAAACATATTAAAATAAACTAATTGCACCAAGAGCTGAATATGAAATTCTTTAATACAAAAATAGTTCACAAGAATCGGATGTTTCACGACGATGGTATATCTTTTTTTTAATGTACCCATATTTTTTGTATAAATTACAAAAAATCATATCTTGACAAATACACATGTCATGAAATAATAATAAAGTATGTTTTCTTGGAGATTTAGGCGAAGCTTGACACAGACGCAACACTGGTTAAATCCTCTTAATATAATTACTTGACGCTAGTTTTCTATAAGTTTTATAACATCAGAATCCGCTTTCCTGCGTTAGGAGATGGCATGTTTTTGGAAATAATTTAGATACCAAGTACTTTGTTGCTAACAGCTAGGGTAACTTATGATTATGAAATTATACGGGAATTGCTCTGGACATGTAGCTACTTACAACGAGAAAACAGCTACAAATCTTCCTTCCATCCCTCCACTCCGGTAGTAGAAAAAACTAATTGACTCAATACAGGTACGCACGGAGAGGAAGGGGAGGTTGCCATAAGAAATAAAATTGCGCCAATTGGCAAGAAAAAAAAATAGAATCAAAACATTTGCGCGCAATAACTTGTAATGTTATGGGATAGAATAAAAAACTGCCTTATAAGATAAAATTTTTATAGCTATTTTAAGGTAAGATGACAAACTAGAATTAAAATTTTACAATATTTTAAATTACGAATTAAACTGATTTGAATATCATTGGCGCGGGACGGAGCTACAAATAGAAATGACATCAGGATTAGAAGTTTGTAGAAGGTTCCAGATGATTCCGTTCCCGGAAGTACAGATTTAAAAACTATTTTTATCATTTTAATATGAACGAAATGTTACGTAAGAAAGAAAAGCTTACAGGAGAGGCTTTAAAAAGTAAGAAATTAAAATAATTTTAGAATGCACATTTTTAATATTAAAGGAATAAAGATTAATGAAATATTTCTTAAGTTTAATTAAATTCAAATATAGCAGCTGTTATAAGTATCAATAACATACATAGAAGTGCATTTGAAAATATAATAGTAAGATTTCAATTTCTTACTTCTTTTTCTACTTCTAAAAAAAACCTAATTACTCCGTAAACGTTACAAAATTTCAGTAAATCTCCTGAGGTGGTTTTTAATATTTTTAATTATATTTACGTATGATGAGTCCTCATTATATTGTATCATGTATATATTTTTTTCCTTTTTTGGAAAGGGCAAAATTTTCGGTACTTCTTGGTTATCCCTTCGCCCAATTTCGCCAAATTATACAAATCGCCGTACAAATAGCCAAATTTTATACATTGACATGATTTTTATTTTAAATAACGAAAAAACAATTAACTAGTAGAATATTAATAAAAAATTTCGGTACTACTTGGTTATCCAGTCGACCAAAAATCTGTCGCCAAATTTCAAGATTAAATGACAATAATGGTTGACCGTGTATGTCAATGACATTAGACACGAAATACATGTTTAAAAAGTCATCAAGTGATTTTTATTTCGACTTTTTACTAATGTTTTAATAATTTATTTGTACTTCAGTTATTTAAAATAAAAATTATGTCAATATGCAAAATTTGGCTGTTAGTTTGGCGATTTGTGTAATTTGCCGAAATCGGTCGACGGGATAACTAAGTAGTACCAAAAAATACAAATAAAAAGTCAAAAATAAATAATTTAATGACGTTTGAAACACGTGTATTGTATTTAATATCATTGAATGTGACATTCACGATCAACCATTATTGACATTTAATCTTAAATTTTGACGATCCTTTTTTGGTCTACGAGATAACTAAGTAGTACCAGATTTTCTTTATCACAGTTCAAAAGAAAAAAAATAATAACTTTTGTTTTACTAAGATACTGTTATTGGATTATATGTTTAATTGCGTTATACCCGAGGAAAACGTATTAAACTTAATGAATTAACATGTTACTTGTTAACTAAAATACATTTTATGTGTATTCTAAAAAATGTAAGTCAACAATACGTAACAACACAAAATTATATAACGTTATTATGATGTAATAAAATGGTATTAAGAGACTGCATACGATAAAATACAATTGGATGGTATTTTTTTTTATTAAAGGTCGCTTAAAAATATTAAGTTTAAGTTCATCAACTTTATTAACTCAAACTGTCCTCACTGAGATATTCTTACTTTCTAGAAACATAAATATAGCCTATATCTCTGTATTTTTAACTACAGGACCTTTTTAGCCTAAATCATCCTTTATTTTTCAGAAAACTGCTACTTTACAAAGATTCGATTTACTCTGAGAGATGAAACGATATATTCACTAATATTCTAGCACATGCTATATTCAATGTGTGCCTCCTTACACTGAAAAAAATAAAGGTTTCTCAAAATTGGTTATTTAAAATTATAGATTGATTATTCACTTACAATTGAATATGTTATTTGCCCAATTTTAATTGGTAGCTAAATGTATAGAGCAACTCTTATAAAAGTCTCAAAAACATAGCTTGAAAATTGTGAAAATAATCGCCAATAGAATAAGCTCAAAATCCGTTATACCCGAAATGAAGCAAAAAGATGAGGTATTATATCCAAATATAGCAGTATTTGTAACATTGTGTATGTTCTATCGACACTAATCAATGGATATATGGATACAGCCTCTCATCTTTTTGCTTCATTTTGGTAATAACGGATTTTGACCTTATCTATTGACGATTAATTTTAGATTTTTCAAGCTATGTTTTTGTGACCTTTACAAATGTTACTCAATAAATTTAGCTGGCACATTATGCAAATTACATTTTGATTTCCCCGTAGCATGCGCAGTGAAACATTTTTCAGCAAACCTGCTCATTTTTAATACAATTTTTAATATTTTATGAATTTTTGGTTACAGGATAATACGTACAATAATATTTGTCATATTTAAAAAAAAATATTTTGAATAATAAGAATGCTTCAAATTATAAGAAAAAAACTTGAAAGAATTTTGGAGAATTTCTATAAAATAATTTTACTACGAGCATACATGATAGCCTCATAAAAATTAATGCATTTATTATGTCTTATTTTAATTTATACATTTATTGCAATAAGACACATAATCATAAACATTAGTTTGAACGATTTCGCTGCATTGTGTTTGACAGGGTTATACAAAAGATTTTCGGTTTTCTTTCAACTGACCGCCCGCTATTGAATTTCGAGAAAAATTAATCCCGGAAATATATGGCATGCACTATTTTGTTTAGACACCTGGATTTTCAGAATCATTCCTCGTGTGTTTTTCTAGCTATTAAACAAAATGTCTAAAATGTTAAGTGGCCGGTCACCTTTGGCCATATAGATTATATATAACAAAATACTTTTCCAACTAATGCGATTGTACCAAAGATCATAAAAATAAAAGATTCTTTAAAAAAATGGGTAGTATTTTTTTAAATACTTTATAGTATTAGAAATGTTTTATTTCAAAATTTTTATATATTTATTGGTGCATATCTTAAGATGCCAAAAACCTTTTAAATTTCTGTCATTTATTTTTTAATATTATTTATTTATTTACATATTTATTATTCTTAATTTACTGCTTGATTAAACTTTTAAATTACCAAGGTATTTAACCATTTGTCATTTTCATAGAACACATTCAAGAAATTTTGCATGTCTATTTGGAAATATATTAATTGCATGAAATGAATTGTTCTCACTAAAATAAAATTATTCAAATCATTAATTTTTACATTATTCCTTTACACAACCTCTGACATATTACTACAGAAAAGCTGAAATAACCTTTTGCAGTGAATGAATAATTTATGAATTCACCATCAATTGAAAGCAGAAAAGTACTAATTTATGTCAAAGCATATCTTACAATTAGAAGGAAACATATTATATTACTTAGAGAAAATTTATTCATTTAAGTTAATTTGTTACATTTTTCTACAGTTAATGTAAAATTATTGTAAATGATAAAGCTTTCCTTAGTCTTAATAAAGCAGCATAATTTCAATATACATGACATCGAATTTTCATATCAGTTAGATGTTGCAAAAAATTTTGCAACTACATTAGTGCATTTTAATTGACGTAAAGCAGAAAATCCTTTCAATAGCTCCTTAAAGAAACGCAATAAATCTAGGTACCTCATTTTGTCATACTTCAAATATGTATATATATTCTAAGTTATCTTAAATATGAAATTATGTCAAAAAATATCCTGATTATAAAAGCTATGCGAACCTTTTTAATATATCATGCCGATAACATTGCAGAAAACTTTCTAAACCAAATATGAAAATATTAGACCATTGGTATCCAAATCTTGTATATCAGTTTTTTTATTTATTTGTTTATTTATCTATTTATTCAGAAATTTCGAATTGATGCCAGATATTCTATTTTTTTTTTTTACTTTACGTTTATTCTATGCTATTCTATACTTATAACAAACTATATCTACTTTGCTATTACCAAAGTTTTTTAATTATAAAATTAAATATGTTTCTTGTAAAAAATTTATTAAATCGCTTTTAAAAGTACTTCTTAACTTCATTGAAAAGATTTTTTGTATTTGGAACTATAAGTCTATGACTAACGGTTTAAGAGTCATTGCATAATGCTGAAGAATGAGCACCCTGTACACACACACACACATATATATATATATAGATATATATAACAAAATACATTTCTAAGTAATACAAATGTACTAAAAATCATACCAAAAAAATTTTTTTTAGAAAACAGTATTAAAAGAAATTTTTTGTTGTTTGTAATGTTAGGAATATTTTACTTCCCAAACTTTATGTATTTTTTTTATACATTTCTTAATAATAACGAAAAAAAGTCTCATTACTGTATTTCATTATTTATTTATTTATTTATTTATTTTATTTTATTTATTTATTTTCTTCATATACTGCTTGGGTCAACTTTAAAATTCCCAAAGTATTTAACAATAGGTTATTTTCTTACAACATATTCAGGCAACGTTACATGTCTTTTTGGAAATAAAATAATCGCAAAAATTGAATAGTTTTCATTAAAATAAAATTATTCAAATCATTTTTATATTATCTTTTCACACAACTTCGAACATATTATTATATTAAAGTTGAAATACTTTTAGCAGTGTATGACTAATATATTAATTCATGATCAATCGAAAGCAGAAATGTGATAATTTAATTCACAACATATCGTATAATTAAAAAAAAACAAATTATACCCTCGAAAAGAATATTAACTATATTACATTTAGCAATAAAGTCTCTTATCTTATTTTGGTGCACATGCTTCCTACTACCGTCGGCTAACTCAACTATAAACGAATGCTGATTTCGTTTTTCGACTATGGTTGCCGGCCCTTGCCACCTAGAATAAAATTTATTAGTCGAATCGGGGATTAACAGTATTACTTTATCGCCTACTTCAAACGTTTTTTCCTTTGACCTTAAATTATAATGATACGCCATTCTATTTTGTTGCACCTCGGACGATAATTTTGCCTCATTTGCGGCTCTTTCTAAACGTCCTCTAAGTTTATTCAGATACTCATGAATCGGCGTAGTATCTAACTGCGCCCCCTTATTTTCCCTTGCCCAAGATGACTTGAGAATCGATAAAGGACCCTCCGGCGCTCTACCATATAATAACTGGAAAGGTGCGATTCCCGTCGTAGAATTTGGGACTTCCCTATACGCCCATAATACAAATGGTATTTGTTCATGCCACTTTTTTCCTTCTTCTCTAATAGTATGATGTAACATACGTTTAAGGATCTGATTAAATCGTTCCACGAGCCCGTTAGACTGTGGATACTGTGGGGTCGAAAATCTTGGACTAGCACCTAACCTTTTCTCAAATTCTTTTGTTAAGTCGGCAGTGAAATTGGTTCCATTATCGCAGGCAATTATATTTGGAATTCCTGTCCTCATAAATATTTGAAGTAGCGCATCACACGCAGTTTTAGCACTTAAACTTTTTAGAGGGATCGCATCCGCCCACCTGGTATGTTGACCAATTAAGGTTAGTATATACTGATGCCCTTGGGAACTTTTAGGATCAATAGGCCCAATTAAATCAACATTAACTACCTGAAATGGGAGTTCCGGACGCGACACTGGGGAAATAGGAGCTCTATCATTTACTTTAACCCCTCTAGTCAATTGGCACTCTAAACATGACTCACAAAATTGTTTAGTTTCTTTCGCCATCCCCTCCCAATAAAATGAATACCTGATTCTCTGTAAAGTTTTCTTAGCTGCATGATGCCCTCCAAATACTGAACTATGCGCTAATTTTAGGATTTCTTCCCTTCTTACTTTGGGTACTACTAATTGCGCTATAGTCTCGCCTAACAATTTTTCTTTGTGATACAATAAGCCATTTACAATATAATAATCCCCTTATCCATTTTAGCTAATTCACAAGCTTTCTCTAACTCTTTACAATCTAATTGGGATTTCTTAAACATATCTGAATTGCTAACGAAAACTTTATTACCTTTCTCCACTTCCGTTTTTTCTGGATTCTGACTTAGTACATTTTGCGAACTCGCTTCTATTGCGTAAACATTACAACTATCGTTATTCATACCTTCCTTTTCATTCAAGTTATCAATAACTTCCGAATTATCATTAATAATTTCTGAACTTTCTAATTCTTGGGCCTCTAGCAATGGCTCCTCACGGTTGACACCTGACAACTCGTTAATCACTTCGGGATGTAAAATTACTTGCTCATTAATATTATCAGTCACTGCGCAAAGTACTTCCTGATGAACTATATTAGTTTGTCCGAATTGCGGAATAGCTAACGGTAGTTTAACCAACGGCGATTTAACTGCTTCACCGAATAACCCTTGTAAATAAATACTACCCGCTCCTTTTAATTTCTCTTCCGGTACCAAATCTTTATGAACAACACTAATTTCACATCCAGAATCAACCAATCCCTTTGCTTTTTGCCCATTCACACTAACTTCAATTTTCTCAAGTTTATTTAATTTCTCACCAATAACGTTAGTTCTCTGTTCGGCCTTTGCCGATATTCTCACCACAATAGCTCCATTAGGTAACTCTTTGTTTTCTTTTACCACAATCCTATGCACACCCGCTTTCGGATCTCGCCCTTTATTACCATTATTTCCCTCATTACCCACTTTATTACAAAAACGTTGGTAATGACCTCTCAAACCACATTTAAAGCATTTAGGAGCTGAAGCATTACTAGGCTTCTTAAAATCTATTTTCCTATCCGAAAAAGAACTAGTCTCATTATTCCCGTTTTGCCTCCAATTTCCACTAACTTTGCTATCCTCCCTCGGTCTCATTTTTTCATTGTTTACATACTTATCTTTGCCTTTAAAGCTTTTGTACGTAACGGCGTAAGACTTATGTTTATCGTCAAAGTAATGGTCACATTCTCTAGCAATTTTAGAAGCTTCTAGCCATTTACCCTGGTGAGTTAACCCAATATATGACGCAGTATCCTCATCTAACGTACTTACTAATTTATCCGTAACTATTAACTGGTTGACTTTTTCATAAGAGTCTGCACCTCTAATCTTACAATAATTTTCCCACGTCGCTATTAAACGCGATACAAATAATACATGAGTTTCGTTCTGGTTTCTCCTAGCCTTCCTAAAATTTTCCAAACACGCCTTCGGTGTCGGCTAATGTTCCCTTAGAACTAACTCCTCATAATTCTCCATTTGTTCCGTAGTGGTATAAATTAACAAATTATCCGCCTTATCTCCTAACATATTTAGTAGAATTTCGGCCTGCTGGTTTTCCGGTACATTTTTAGTTTTGAATGCCCTTTCTAAACTGTTGAAAAATAAATTCCATCCCTCAGTCCCTTCTGCTACTTTGATAGATAGAGTTTTAACACTTTTGATCAATTTTTCTATATTACTTTCATTATTAGATTCCCTAGAGACATTAGAATTATTTGCCGATCCTTGAACCCTTAATCTCTCCATTTCTAATTCATGTTCCATCCTTAATTTTTCAACCCTTTCTTCTCTTTCTAATTTTTCCTGCTCTAATTTTTCCTGTTTTTCTTCACGCTCTAACCTTTCCTGTTTTTCTAACTTTTCGCGTTCTAATTTTTCCTGTTTTTCTAACTTTTCGCGTTCTATTTTTCCTGTTTTTCTAACTTTTCGCGTTCTAATTTTTCCTGTTCTAATCGTTCTGCAACAATAGCGTCAGATAATTCCTTAATAACCCCCTCGTCGTACTCATCACTGTCCATTATCTTTTTCTTAAGCTGAATTCTGGTATCGTCTTCCGCGAATTCAACACCCAACTCTTCGGCTATCCCCTGAAGATTAACCTTTTTTAGTTTCAATAAGAAAGCCATACCTTCACCGATTGTTATTACCACCCCACAAGAATAGTTAAACCTACCAAATTAATATTTCCTAAATTTTTAACTTAGTACAGATACATCTCCACTTATTTTACTAATTAATACCCTTCAGGTAATCGATGCATTTAATTTCTAATTAACCTACTAAATACTCTAATTTTCCTCAACCATTGATATCACACAATATACTTCCAATAAAACAAAAGGGTAAAACAATAATTCGATTTAACTACTATGCAATATAGATTCCAATATATACACTTAGATAACAACATACAATTTACATAAAAATACTGGTACGCTGAAATTGAATAGAAGTATTGGTGTCAATCAATAAAATCCACATAAAGAAAAATTGTAAAACATGCCTATATAAATTTCTACAATTATCCTCACTAAAATATTTCCGAACTCAATACTGGTTCTTACACTTAAAACAAATATACTGAAAATCTTTACTTTTATTTTTCCTCACTATGGCTCTCTTTTGAGCCTTTTCTTTTTTCACTATGGCTCTCTTTTAGGCCTTTTTTTCACTATGGCTCTCTTTTGGGCCTTTTTTTCACTATGGCTCTCTTTTGAGCCTTTTTTTTCTCACTACTATTGGCCAATTAAAATCCTACGCAAATGTTATTATACACTCTTCAAACTTAAAAAATGTTGCTTCATTTAAATATTACTTTAACAATAATTTAATTTTAAGTAAATTTAATTATTCCTTCCAACTACTATTACCACAATTAGTAAAAAAAAATTATAGACAGTCAATACTAGCTCAAGTTATTATGACCTTTCCTTAAAACAATAGCCAATATGGTTATTAACACTTTATAGGTAGGGAGTATTGATAAAACACATAAATGATATAGACAATTTACTTAAATTGCTATTAATTATACAACAACAAATTTTGGTTCGAGATGTCAGCAGAAAGATATGATCAAAACACCTTACCTTATACTTTCTTTGCTGGATTACTTTTCCAATCACAGGTAGTTCCACGATGTAGCGGTAATATGGCACAATAGTTCAGTTTAGTTCTTTCTAATAAAGATACGCACAACACTTTAGTCCACACTAGACGATATGGCACGATACTTTATCACACACTCGACGATCCGGCACGATACTTTAGCATACAGTCGACGACCCGGCACGATACTTTAGCACATACTCGACGATACGGCACGACCACACAAGAATTCCACTGGATACTCCGGCATTAACAGACTGCAACACGGCTCGCTGGTCACTGGTTTCAGGCGATTCTATCCCGACGTTGCCAACAATTTGTCGGACGTTCCTCTCAGTCCACACAACTTTGAAGAATGTCCGTGGTAGATATAGCTGCCACCACCGATATTAATAGGTGATATCGGTCACCCACTGTGAGGTTTGTGTAAATGAAGACTTACGCTTTCAAGTAACTGAATTATCAGTTTATTAAGAATACATGTACACACAAAATACGCTATTTACAAATATATACAACTACAACTCGGATATAGGTGATCCGGTTCAACATTAAATTAGATACCATAAAGATTGGTTGTGTACTATTCCAATTACACTTTCCACCTCACACTCAATACACGTTAAATTCACTTTTTTGGAACTCAACCTTGAGTCTCCCAACACAAGTATACTGGGCCTGCACTTCTTAGCCCAGAACACTAAACACCAGGACGTCTGTGTCCTTTGCGCACCAGAAAACGCACACTTTAAGCTCTTCCACACAGAGCAACCTCTAGGTACGACACCTAGGTGAGGACTGACTTCTCTGAGACAAACGTGCCCTCTCCAAATCACTGCTTTTCCCCACATAAACCCCTTTGGAACCTCCTCATTGGACACTCCATTCTTTTCTTGCTTAGTGGCATGCTGCTAATCTGCTCACCATCCGCATACTTCACTGACAGGTGGACATGCCTCTCAGCTATCTCTTTTCTCTAACACCCCACCTGTAAAGGATTAGCTGGCAATTCCCCTTTTCACGAAGAAGGAATGTCACCTTGGAAATTCTGTACACAACCATACAATATGAGATATTCAAATAGAGAAAGAGTAGACATTACATTCTTTAGCACAGGTGCTATCAGATCCTGACAATATTATTTTGAGAAAATTTATTCAAGGTAATTTATTGCATTTTTTTATAACTAATATAAAATTACAATAAATGATTAAGCTGTTCTTTGTCATAATAAAGTAATATAATTTCAATTTATATGACGTCGTATTTATCAGTCGGATATTGCAAATAATTGGTCAGATACGTTAATGTATTTAATTGATTTAAAGAAGAAATTTCCCTTCACTAGCTCTTTAAATATATAGAGAAGAATGTTTTTATATATATTTATATATATTTCTAAATTATCTTAACTTTGAAATTCAATCAATAAATAATACCATTATAGCAACTATGCGAATATTTTTAATTTATCATGTTGATGACATTGCAGAAAACTTTCGAAAACTATTATAAATATATTACTTTATTTGCATTCTAATTATATACATAAGTTATTAATTAATTTATTTATAAATTTTTCAGAAATTCCGATTTGATGCCAGATATTCTAAATAATATTATTTGGTTTACATTTATTGTATACTATACCTATAACATACTACAATTTTTTTTTAAATTGGAACAAAAAAATTTATTCAATGAAATTGTAACAATTTTTACTGCCTTTCTGATTCGCCCGGACATCATAAGGGCAATGTGTTTTTCCCAATCATGATTTGCCCGTACCACATACGGACATTTATATTCCAATCACGTTTTATTATTTTCACCAGTAATTTTGTATTTGAATTTTGATTAATTTAAATTTCGCATTATTTAACCCTTTGCGGCGCAGGGCAAATTCATTGCTTAAGTGTAGAAATTAGTGACTGACACCGGAATTTGAAAACAACTTTATTTGTAAATAAGAAAACGCTATATTTCAAGCATTAAACAAACCGTAATTTTTTAAAACAAAATTCCGGTGCCAATGTGGAATTTAGGAATTAAGATTAAGTGGTATAGCTATGAAACCACTGCACCGCAAAGGGTTAATCGGTGCATTCGCTGATTTAATTTTGCAAAATTTTCTCTTTTGAAAAACCGATGGTAAAAGATTAAAAATTCTGTAAAGGACATGAAAAAAATAGACATGATTGGATTTTTTTTTACAAATATTTTGGTTAAACACACTTAAGATAAAAGAAATTTGGCATATATCTTATGCTAAATCACTGTGAATTGTTATGTATGAATCCCCGAATTTTTTTCTTTTTTTTAAAGATTACAAATCTTTTTAACGATATTTTGAATTTGTGTTGAGATTCTCAAACGGTATTTATTGATTAAAAGTATATTAATTTAATTAGGATTCTAAATACAAATTGTTAAAAGTATGTAACGTTACATATTTTGACCACATGCTACTATTTAAAATTTGAGTTGTTTTCATAAGTATTAAAATTTGTTTATGCCTGCAACTTTTTTATAAAAATTCTATCATTTAAATTACACCACTTCAAAGATAACGCTTTCACAATGTGCATTTCTGGTTGCATAAATTGACTTTGTGAGATATTTTTTAATTAGACGTTATTCAAAATTTCTAATTGGGTTCTTTTCCGAAATTCAACCAAATAATGTTTTTAAGACTAATTTTTAATTAAAAGATACTTATAAAACTGTAATTACCCATTTAGAAATAAAATTTGCATACAGAATTATTTAGATTTAGGCGATGAATAAATAATAATGTGTACTGAATTTTACAAGAGCCTTTTATTTTCATATTATTTCCAATATCTTACATTTTCGAGTGGTAATTTCAATTTTCACGCATGTTAAAAAAATCTATCCAGAACGAATAAAAAATATAATAAATTATTATTAGGGATAGCAATTAAAATATTCTTATTAATTCTACTTTTGTTTTTCAATAATAAATAATTTTTTAAATTCACTCTCATTTATATATAATAATCGATGAACCATCAATATATAATGAGTATTTCTAAAGAATTTGCACATTTTTAAATATTTTCGATTCGATTCTCAGTAGGCGGCTATGTCGACTTCACACTCCACTGTAAAAGAAAAGTTGCATAGGTTCCGTTTTGGAAATGGTAACTAATTGCCTTTTCTGAAAATAATAGATCCAATTTGAGAATGAAGCATTTTATTTTACGAATGTTGAACATCTGAAAATACGGATATTAGCAGGAAGATATCCGATCATTTTTGAAGTGTTCCGTATTCAAAACGGAATAAATGAAACCTGAAATTTCTTTTTGGAAAATAAACGTTTCGCTTCAGATGTGACGTTTCTAATTTTTTTTTCATACACTGTAAAAAAAAAGGGTCAATCTACTAAAAAAACTTTAGTGATCCTTGTAATTACTAAAAAATTTTTAGTAATCTTAGTCGGTTACAAAAAAAATCTGTAAGAATTACTAGAAAAAAGTTAGCAACGAATGGAGTTAATAGTTTTATATTTTTAATAGCTCTTACTAAAACTCAGTTGGTGTGGCCTTGATAGCATAGTGGTTATAGTAACGGACTCCAGGCTAAAATGTCCCGGGCTCGAAACTTGCCACCGCTAAATACGCCCCGAATGTATGTAGTGTCTCGTTAATAAACGGATTATGAAAATCCTGTCGGAGCGGATAGGAATGTTTGGTGCTGCCATCTATTGCGGTTTTGCCGAAAATCTTCCGCTTCAGACGCTTGGATGCAGCTCGAAGGAAGCTCCTGCCCTTCGGGAGCACGTAATGTTTATTAAAAATAATTTTGGAGCTATTACTAAAATTTGCTTGGTGGCTCATACTAAAAATTTTTAATTTAGTTATACAAAAAATTCTTTTGTTCAGCTTACAAAAGAAATGCTTGTTTCACTTGCAAAAAAAAAAAAAAAAAAAAAAAAAATTGTAATGGTTATTAAAAAATTCTGTGGAATACAAATTTACTAAGAGATTTTTAGTAACCTCTTGAATTTTTTTTTTACAGTGTAGTCTAGCTAGCTCTGCCTCACTTGTCAAATTATCTCATACTAGCTAGTTTTGTCTGACGTCTGCAGATTTCTGGATTCTTCAGAATCTATGCCAGCAAGACTGCTTGGCGTATGGCTTACTAGTTTTATATTGTGAATGATAGAAGAATGATGATGATATATTACAAATAAAATAGAGATAATTATAATGCTGTAATAGCATTCCATATGCTATTAACATATTTAGAAAACTTTTCTTGTCAAAGAGCATTTTTCTTATCAAAATCAATATTTAATATTTTGACTTAAATCTTATTGAAGTCAACCAGCTATCTACACCAAAAACGTATACCCAGACAGCTTGATTTTGTTATTTGATACTGAACAGCAACAAAGCATTTTTTTCATTTCTTCTATTTTTATAGCTATTTAAATCGAGATCCGTGCATTTAATTGTTGTTTTTTGTTCAATTTCTTACGCGAGAATTTTTTTTTTCACTTTTTAATAAAATTTATTTTTCTATAATTTCTATAAATACGTTTTGATCACAAAATTGGTTCTCCAATATTATTTGTAGAAAAACGAATGTTTCGATATAAACATGCTTTCGATATAAACATTGATAATATTATAAAAACTAGTCAAATGGGCCAAACATCTCATACATGTCAATGCTAGAAAATTTTCCTGATACATTCATTACTCTGCCAAAATTAAATAATAATCCATATCCATCATTATTACTTTAAAGGTATAAGTTAGTTGAGAATGTTAATTTTAGAAGGAGATATAAACATCTCATTTTTCAAAAAGTCATTGAAATTCGGCTTCCATCCTCTTAGGTGCCTTTAAGCAAAATGTTCAGTTTAAACAACATAAAAGTTAGTCATCTTGGGCAGAATAATCTCAAGTGTAATAAGAATTTATTTACTTAAAAATGCTACAGAATATGAAGTTTTGATAAAATCCATGTATTAGTTTTTGAGATACAGCAAGCGAGAAAATCGTGAAAGTGCAGTATAGTAGTACAATATATCATAAGATTTACTCAAATACCTTATCGGCTACAACTTATTTTGGTATCTAACAAAATACGATGCTTGATGAAATACCATGTAATAGTTACTGAGATATACTCATCGCTAAAATCGCGTAAATCCTAAAAAATTCCGCATAGTAGCAGCAACTGTTGGGCGATTAGCACTAAAATATAATCTGCTGCAATATATGCTAAAGTCTAGTATAATCTAAAATTTTATAAAAATCGATAAATTAATTGTTGATATAGAGCTATTCCGAAAATTGTGTAACGCCCTCTGTGGCAGCGTCGTCATAGATGTAACATCTGTTGCGCAATTTTCATCAAACCATATCTCAAGTTGTTTGAAAGTTTAATGGAATGTCAAATTTGAATAATCTGCGTGCATTTGTTCTTCAGATACAGCATTCATAAATTTTGTGTTCCGATACAGACCCATATGTTCTAAAAACAGTCAAATTGAGTTCAAGACGGTCTAGAGCGTAGTAACCCATAGAAAAAGGGAGGTCGAAACTTTTCACGAATTCGATACCTTCTTTTTGCAAAAATAGATTAAAGTAAAAATATTGCAGACAAACAGTGGAAACCCTTGCTTTTAAACTACTTCAAAGTTAGTGATTTTTCCCTTTGACGCTGATTATTCTATGTATTTCATACACTTAAAAATGGATCCAGATAACTCTTATTGTTTTGTTTCTAAATTTGTTTTTTTTAATTACAGAGGTCTTAAGGTTGCCCTATTTTAAGGTTACAGATGGCACAGATATTAAACATGTTGTGTCCAGACTCGTTATATGTAATGATTAATTTATATTTACACAGAGAAGAGACTCTCATGTACAGAATCACACACATGTGTACATATAAATTTGTATATATATATGTGACTTTTAGGATTGAGAGCCAGTAGTATCAGCCGCAAGTTTCTCTATTTTATAACAATGGAACTAAACATTGGCAATTCAAAAAAAGTTATTTAAATGCAATCATATGCAGAGGGAAAATGCTCTCCTTTTCCGGAGCAACATTTAAAAGAAAAAAAAAAACATTTGTCTTAGTTTTCAAACTACGCAAACACGAAACATCGAATAAAAGTCCATCCATCTCTCTAGGCCACTCTCGCTTAAGTAAAATATAAATAAATAAAAACCTTCTAGAAATTTCCATAATCTCTAAACACGATTCTTTTATGTAAACAAAAATTAATATCAAGCGTCGAGATTAAAACGACAGACTCGATCTTTTGCCAAAGATAATTTCACTTAAGATTATTATTTAACTAATTTCTAATCGAAAGTAATCAAAATGCGAATACATTCTATAGGCGATAATTTAACACAATAAAAGAAAAGAAATGAATTTATTGTTACGCAATAAATATAAAACTCGAAGAAGGGAAAAAATAAAAAGAATGATATTTTTGAACAAGTACGTCTTTGGAATAAATTCAATGAGACTTTTTTAAAAAATGGTTCATAAAAACAAGGAAAAAATCAGTTTTATTGGGAATTTTAAGAAATAAAGTTTAATTCAGAACGATTTTAATTTAAAGCCATTTTTTAAGAAATACGTATATTGGAATAGATGTTTTTTTAAGACGAATTAAGAATCTATATCGTTTTTACAAAGTTTAACTGGTTGGATCTAATAACAGGACTAATTTAATAAGCTGAAATACATACGAATACTGTTAAAAGGAAACTAATGTAGTTTAAGGTTAATTTTGGCGAAAAAATAATTACATTTTGTAATACGTATAGTATTAATTGCCATTTATTTTTAGTGTTATCTCGATAATCTTTAAAATAGTTCTCTTATTAATATATTGTATAGTGTTATGCATAATAATTTTTTATGTTATTCAATTTCTCTTTTTAGGGCGTTTTATACTTTTGAAGATAAGGATATTCAATCGTATTTACAAAACGTATTTATGTATACATTTTTTTTTTTCATTTATGCGTTACTTCCTCCATGACACTATTTTAAAAAACTTTGCAGTGGTGACAAAAATAACTACGCAATCAGTTCTGAATTGATTTTTATCAGAATGTGAAATAAAGTGATAATGTTTGACAACATTATTTTAACGTGTTTAATACATAAATTCGAACAAAAACTATTTCGAAATGTAAGAATCAGTTCTATGAGTGCAATGTAACCTTTTAGAGTAATTTACGGAAGTCATTAAAAATACATATTGAATATTTTATCAAAATTTATCCAACTTGTTGTTCAATAGCTAAAATTGACTATCTTCAATTTAACAGTAACAGAGAAAAATTCTTTTTTTTTTTTTTTCAATTTTAAAAAGGTTTTTGACGCACCCTTAAGAAGTAAACACAAATCATAACATAGCGTATCATCGAGGTTAAATTCGATAAATTACTACAGTTGTGGAAGCATTTGTTGAAAATTTAGTCTAATACTTTCATGGGAAGTAAATTCAAAATGTGTTTGAACAGTTGGCTGTCGAAGCAATTATACACATAGAGGTACGAATCATCATAAGTTAAATATCCGCCTTTAATGGAAAACTCGCAGCAGTAAGTAGCAGTCTCAATAATGTATAGGAAATACGTAGAGTTCAAATAACATAATGAAACTAATCTGCATTTTTAATAATTATCGTTCTTTAAAAATTATCTAGTCAAATTCTTTTGTGCGTCCCTGAAAAAATAATGTAAATTCTAATTTCATCCTCTTTATGAACGAAAAGTAAGTTTTATGTGGCAATAACAAAAACTATAATTATATTAAATTCAGCATTCTATGAATCCAGCAATTACCATTTATTAGTTTCATATATCCCTATTACTCTTTGGCAATATAAAAGAACTATAAATACATACAACTTTGATGAAAAGATGCTGTGGATGACTAAGAAAAGACTAAAATCATATTATGAAAATCTTTCTACAAATTTCGCATTTAATATGAATTAGTTTCATAAAATACTTTTACAATTTTTTCTTCAGTAAATCAATTTAATGAGATTATATGTGAAACAGTCACAGGTAAACTTTAAAGTTGTGAACATTTAATTTTATTAATTTTCTTTAGTTTATTGATTTAATTTTATTAATTTTATTTAGCTTATTCATTTAGTTTTATTAATTTTCTTTAGTTTATTGATTTAATTTTATTAATTTTCTTTAGTTTATTGATTTAATTTTATTAAATTTCGTTTTTCATTTACATGAAAAAAGCTTAAATTTTATTTATAATTATTTTTTATTTAAAAATATTTCCTTAAAATTATTTTAGAAATCTTAAAATAAATATGAAGGTATATTTCTATTAAACATTTCAAATATAAGGTTTGAAATTTCTATTTTAAATTACAATTTTAATCGGACTATCTTTATGTGTGAAAACTAATTAACACAAGGAATAAATTTCTTTAAAAATAATGCCTAATGTTTAAAGAAAGAGAAAGTAGCTTACTAATGATGCAAATTTAAGTGTTATTTTTTTTTAATTTTTAATGCATTTAAGCACGAAGTCACGCAAACATATTTTTTAATTACATTTAGCATTTAATTGAAGGTTAAGGTATGAAAATTTTTTGATAAATCTAATTATAACTTCTTAGAAGGTATTTTTTTTCTTTTAAGGCAACAGCGAGCAACTGTTATTTTGATGTCAGAAACTTTTAAATGTTATAAACGATATTTTATATTTATGTTATCATTTATTTTTTGTTTTAGAATTTTTTTTCTTGTTAATGTATGGTTCGGTACAGCTTGATTTTTAAATTTAATCTCATGAAAATTTCAACTTTAAAAACTAATATATATTTTAATAACCTTTCGAATCTAAATTTTTAAAACACAGTTTAAATATTGTATCTTATAAACTTTGAAATGACAGGTATATTTGTCTGTTGTGGAACATAAATATATATATAATTTTTCAAACACCATTCGGATATTGTGCAAGATAAAGTTTCAATAAACATGTGACAAACTTCCATTGGGAAATGTATATATATATATTATATGTATAATAAATTTCCTTTAAAGTCAATACAGCTCAAATTTTTGTTATAGTAGTGAAATATCACTAAATTATACTTTTGAACACATAGGCTTTTGCAATGTTTTATGAAGAAGGAACTCCCTAATGGATCACTTATAATGTACATTCTAAAACAAAAATTAAAAAGAACGAAAAAGTAAAAGCTATTTTAGTTCGGATTAAAGCACTTTCGAATATTTTAATTGATAAAATCTAGATTCCAAAGCCAATTCTGTTTTTTTATATATATCCATGGTGGTCCATGGTGATGATAATAAAAAATCAACCACAAATCAGGAATTTGTCTTGCGTTATGAGATGGCACAACAAAACACAGTTCTAAAATTTAGCAATAGATGGCGCTTTGTGCATCAAAATATTCAGAAAATAAAAGTGTCATGCGCACAACACAGTCATTTGCTGTAAAAGCACAGAATTACTTCCGTATAACTTATAATGCGTCAGAGAAAATCTCGGTGAAACGAATGAAGAACAAAATGAGAAATTTCAGCACCACATAAGATACTTGAAAAAATGCTATCAAAGACAGTAAAATGGCAATGCGTTAGCAAAAAACTGGTCGGTGAAAAAAAATACTAAACAGCTTAGTATTTAAAGAGCACAAGTATTTTTTATGACAAAGAAAAGTAATTTTACAATGTGTATATGTTGGTGTAATTTCCTATAAAATATCTACAGACGTTAATGTATGTATATATGATTTTATATAATTATCTGATTTTTTTTTTTTTTTTTTTTTTTTTTTTTTACATTTTTTAAAGAATGTTGTGTAAATTGCATATTCTCAAATTCCAAATTCGTTGTTCTTTAATTGTAAAAAAACCTGACGTGATGCATAAAAATGAATACTTTTTTTTAAATTAGCATAGCAGATTTAGTGCAATTTACATAAATTCATAAAAACCCAGACAAAAAGTTAAATTTTGTTGACCTGTGTAATTGCACGATCGCTGGATTTGCATTTGGAGACGTTGAACTAAATTTTTCGAATTGCCCAGCATCGCTATCTCCAAAATTACCCATGCTCAAAATTAGATTCTTCTGCCCTGTTAATATGGACACGGCTCTAAAAATGTTTTTGAATGTTTTGCTCGCAACTACGTAGAAAATGAATGGTCATGAAATATTTTGTGGACTGACAACATTTTTTCGAGGAGATAGGTCTCTTGATTCTTGTGTTTCCTGAGAGGCCAGACCTTCAACAATGAATACATACTAAATTTTTCTAATAACACGTCAATTCAATATTTCATAAGCGTGCATACGTTGGTTGCATAAATTTTATGCAAGATAACGCTTCTCCACACCATGCAAATCCAGTGAAGAAGCTACTCAACAGGTTTTTCGATAATAATAGAATTTTCATTCGAAACATTTGGTAATGGTAGAACTTCGATAATGGTGAGTCGTAATTTTAAAGCAGATTTTAAACTAATCTTTCTAACCCTTTTAATTTCTCTTGAGAGGAAATCTGAAAATATTTTAACCAGTTGTCTTACTGTCCACATAGCTAAACTAATGACAAATATCTTATAGGTTACTTACAACTTCACTACTGATACACTCCGATCTGCTGAGAAACCTGCTGTTTCTCGATTAAGCTTGTGTCAGAAAACGGCAGATAACATATTAAACAGTTGTGAAGCAAGTCTTGAGGTTATTAAAAACGAATTTCATTGTTACGTTTTATGGGTTTTGTCCCGAGAACAAAAAAGACAGATTTTACTTTTGCTTTTTGAAATCAGGAAAGTTAAAAATCTAATTTTTCCCATCCGATGTGCCAGATTGATTTTCTAGAAACTAAGGAGGGTCCCAATCTGCTATATCAGTCTTTTGCCGAGAATAGTGCCGTTGTGAAGCTTACTATGGGAATCTAGAAAATCTACACAACTACTCGACCAAATGCTACTAATGAAGAATTATAGATCGATGTATTTCTGGCAATTTTTCATATTCCCACGTAGCTATGCAGGAAAGACGCTCTGAGTAGTAGAAAAGAGAGATCGCTGAACAGTTGTGTTACTGATTCTGTCAATGTGAAACTGGTGAAAGTTCTATGTTTCCTTTAGTAAAAAAATAAAAGATTGTAACTGCATATAACAGGCTTCTTTATGTTGAATAAAATATAGAAATAAGAAATTTAGCGCTTGCGCTTGCATATATCACACAATGAATAGGTTGCCAGAAATATTTTGTCAAATTTTTATTTCTTATCAAGGTATTTTTCTCTATTTTGTTTTGGTCCATAAACTAGAAAAGTATTTCGCATTATATTTATAAACACGAGATCACAGCTAACGAAAAATTCTGCAAGATCGCATAACATTATTTTATTTACGTTATAAAAGCATTCACTGTCAGAAATAAAACTCTCATTTTTGAAGATCCAGAAATCCTTGAGCCTTATTTCCTCGTTTAGACAATCATTTCGTATCAAAATCTCGCGACTTTTAATGAAATGTGAACTCTCAAATATTTGACGAAAGAGCTTTCTTAACCATGGCCAGACTTGACGAATTTTAAGGAAACTGTCCCGGTAGCTGCACCTCCTCAAATTTTGCGATTTTAGTAAGCAGATATTTGCCTGTTTATGATAGTCTTCTAATAATTTATTTTAAAACAGCCCTTTTTAAAGCTTTTTAGAAAATAATGGATTACAGACGGTTATTCTTTCTGCATTAGTTTTATTTTTTTAGTTAATGTTTTTAGGAATTTTATTGCTTTTTTTTAAATTTATTTATTTGTATGTTATATTTCGTTATGATTAAATTCGATAAAAAAAAAGCTTCGTTGTACAGAACCGTTCAAAAGGTAAATTTGATCAATGAAATTTCTAAATTCCAGGATTTATTTTTCCTTTAAGAATTATATTCTTTTTCCAGTCAAATTAAAAACATACATAATTTTTCTCTATGCCCTCTGTAAGCAGTAATTTTTTTTTAAATCTTATCCACCAACTTAAAGTTAGAAAATCTCTCCCAATAAGCACTTATAAAGTCGTTAATTCTCAGCAACAAACTAACCAATTCATATTTTAATCATTCCTTGGGCAAATAAAATTTCTCTAATTATTATTTAATCAAGCCATATCATAATTATTCATTAACCATAAGAAAATCATAATAATAAATTTGTCTTGTTAATTAAAACTTGCAAGATTCATAACAGAGTCGATAAAGTTACTATCACGCTATAAAAATTTAAACACACACTGTAAGCCTTTATAATCATATCTGCATGAGTAGCCTGTGGCGTGAAGCTATAGCATCGGACTGCCACACTGAAAGTTGAGAGTTCGACCTCCGCAATGACATGTCTTTTTTGCTTTTGTCAATGAATACAGGAGCTTCTAAACGATTCGATAAATGACAGCACTAACCCTTGTTTGAAGAAATTTTTGATGAAACTGGTGTAGTCAAACTATTGAGGAAACTAATTTCATCAATTTGACGAAATATTTACTCGGAGCAGTTACCAGGAAACGATTTCGTTAAAAACTTAAAAAAGAAAATTTAGTGAAATCTCAGTATTCATTTCTGAGTATGTTGATTACAAATGATTTTTAAGTGGATTTGCTAATCAATGCTTAATTTAATGACACATTCTATCAATGACACATGTTTCTATCATTATTTGATTATAGTTGATAAGCTATTAAATGTATTCAGTATCGCTAATTTGTTTTTTAAAACATTGTAAATTGTCTAGAATAATTGTTTTTTTTTAATGAGCACTTAAATTGGATATATAATTATCTGGAATCATGAAGCCTTCAGTTTAATACAACTGCAAAATCCTATCAAATCACTTCAAAATGCTATTATATAATGAAAATAGTTTAATATACTTGTTATAAATTATTGTTATTTTATTATTTTGTTCGGAGTTTATGTTGTAAAGAAATAACAATCTAACAAAAAAGGAAAAATAAAAATAATATTTTAAATATTAGAGAAAAATACGAAACGACAGAATTTTCTCAATAAATTTAATTTATTTTTTTTAAAGTTTATGTTTTATCATACGAATCTTTTATTCTGTTCTGTACTTTATAATAACAGTCATTTATTTTCATTACTGTTTTATTTAAATATGCGTAATTACTTGTGCCATTGAAAAATGCATATAATTATCCTTTTTCAGATAGTTCGACGATTTTTATTTTTCGAAATACTCTTGATCCCATGAATATCGTATAAGTGGAAATCTACAAAGCATGAAATTCATTTTGTATTTTTTCTTTCAATAATTCAAATTGAAATAATACATATGTTCCAAATATCCAATTATCCCCTCTCAAAACACAGGGAACAATTTATACATATTACTAAAATTTTGTTAATATATTTATATTAAGAAACTGAATTAGATTATTAGATTGATATAATTATTTTTATTGCGTATTTTAAAAATCTTTAACCGTCTGGCTCGGAATTTTCTATTTCTGGAAATTATGTTTAATTAAATGTAGGCAAAATTATCTTAATCAAAATTTTATTTTGGACCATGTATATAAAAAATGATATTAAAGATATTTTAGCATTAACCTGCAAAGAATAATATATATTCTACGATTTACAAGCATTCGTATAAAAATATATATATATAAAATCCTCAGACGGTAAAAGGGTTAATAATTTACTAAATTAAATGCTCTGATTATAGTTCGGTGAAATAGACATTGAAATATCAAAGAAAATAAATTGAAATCGGTGTGAATTAATATAAAGAGTAAAGCTTTCTTAAATACACCATAAAAATAATTGAATTAGCTACGCCATTCGAAAGAACTGAGCCATTCTTTGTCAGCCGCAAAGAAAATCACATATATATGTGTTTAAAAATTAGGAGCCAGAGACATCAACGCCGGGTTTCCCCTTCACCCCACCGAAGTCATGGCCACCGAGGAAAATAAATAAATAGATGTAGAGGACCCAATAAATTACTCATTGGCTGCTGTAAGTTCATTTATTTAATCCGTAGTCATGAGAAAGGGAAAAGCTCCTTTTGCAAACTGTCTTTTACCGATCCATCATTCCATTCCATCATTATTTCAGCGAGTTGTACTGATCGAAGAAAAACCCAAGAATCCCTCCTTCTCAGCTCGAGGCTTCCCCTCTTAAATATAAAAAGAAAATTCTAGAACATTCTGCAACCTCAAACCATCATTCTTTTATGTAAACAGAATTCTTGTCCAGCTTCGAGATTAAACACTTCATTCAGACGATAGCTTTATTTAAAAAAAATATAGATTATTTAACCAATTTACTATCGACTCAGGATTTCTTAGGGAGACGATTTTTAGAGGTGATTAATTTTAAGAGAAAAAGAAAAGAAATGAATTTATTAATATGCACACTATCAAAGGTTGACTGAGGAAAAATAAATAAATAGATAAAATAAAATAATGATATTTTTTGAAAGGTATGATTTTGGAATAAATTTATTAAGACTTTCTTAAAAAGGGTTTATAAAAACATAGAAAAATGAATTTTATTTGGAATATTAAGAAATAAAAATTTAATTAAGAATATTTTTAATTTCGAGCCATCTTTTTAAATTTACGCATACTGGAATAATGTTTTTTAAGGCAAATTAAGAATTTATATCGTCTGCATAAAGATTAACAGATTAGATTTAGAAACAAGATTTTAATTTAATAATTTGAAGTAAGTACGGAACATTATTATAAGAAAATTAAGATAGTATAAAGGTTAGTTTTGGCGAAAAATTTTAAAATTTGTAATATTATCCCCTCTCCCCAAAACTTTGTATGAAATTGATAGTTAAATAAAACTACAAGTTCAGACAACAGAAATATAATAATTTAGAAAAGTTAAATTTTGGAATAAAACTGTTAAACTCAGGAAGCCAAGAGATGGAAGAAAAGAAAATTAACGCAATATAAAAAATATTAGCGATTAAAATAAAATAGTTAAGAGAAAATTAATGTGAATTAAATTTAGGTAGGTGCATTTCCCTGAAAGAAATACAATAATGTTACAATATCACTTACTATTTCTAAGTGCATAGGAGATAATACACACAATAAAAGTAAATAAGTTATAGATATTAATAAGCGAGAAATTTTAAAAATATAATAAAAACAATAAGAAATCTCCTTCATGGGAGTTTATAGAATTTCACTGACTTAATCAGTAGTTTATTTTAAACAAAGTCCTTCAGTTAAAAAAGTCTTTCAAGAATGTATAAAGGAGTCTTTTTGAATGTCCATTGAATACAGTCTCTTTAATTAAAGATCTTCAAATCTTGTTTAATCCTTGGTTTTAATCTTATGTTTTTTGTTGGATTCCAACGTTTTTTAATAATATGTCAAATTTCTAAAAATAAATTTTATCACTTCAAAAATTAATAATAAATAATATAAAAAAATTAAATAATAATAATAACAATAATAATAAGTAGCACAATAAGATTCCATATCCTAATATTTCTCAATAAGAGTATAATTAATACTAAACTTCATTATAGAAATCATAATAATAATAATAATAGTAAAACAAGAGTATAATCAAAAGAAAATATTACTATTTGTTTCTTATTGATAGGGAAAATATTGGTTGAGGATAAAAATAATTAGATAGCAACTAAATAATTTTCTTTTCTTCTAATAGCATAAGAAAGTATTTTTTTGCTAGCCGAAAGTACACATAAAAAATCATAATAATTCCAAAATCCAAATAAAATTAAATCTAACTATTTAGAAAATGGACTCTCAACCACTATTTCCTTACAATAATTCCTCTCTGATACTCTTTTACAAAATTGTCAAATTTGGTTATAAGTTTTCAAATGCAAAATGTAGAAAAATGTTTTATCTACACATGGTTTATAAACTTTAATAATAAAATACAAATAGGAATAAAATATGTCATTCTTAATTGAGAAATGAAATAAAAATAGAGTGCTTTTTTGAAAAACTCTTAATATCTGTAGTTTTCACAATCACTGAAAATCACATATTAAGTTATAGGTTTGAGTAAAGTCATCAAATTTTAAAACTATTATCACCTAATATCTGTTGAATAAGTAAAATAATACTAATGTCAATAAATGAGTAAATATAGTTAGACTTAAATACACTTAAAATTAATTTATCAACATCAATTTGAAAGCTTTTACAATCAAAGTGTACACCTTATGCCTGCATAAGGAGCCCAATTTAACCCCAAAAACAAGTAATATTCTTGTTGCGCACCAAGAACATACCTGCTAATGTTGAAAATTATGGTGATAAAATATTTAAAGAATAAGAATTAAAATTTAATCTACTGTCTTGACTTTAGTTTGGTCTAGTGATTGTGATTGTATCTGAGGTTTTGTTTGTTTTTTGGGTTGCTCATGAAACAGTTTAAAATCTTCGGGTGAAAATAGGGTCTTAATTTAGAAACATGCACAATAACGAAATTCTGTCCTATCTCATAATTAAATTTATCTATTTCATAAGTTACATCAGAAAGTTTATTTATAATTTTATATGGTCCAGAGAAAGTAGGTTCTAATTTTTCAGTGTTAGGGTATTTAAATTATTCATAAATTACAGAGTCTTGTATTTTTAATGGGCATTCAACAAAATTTCGATCATAGAGTCTTTTACTTTTAAGGTGAAATTCACGGGTTCGCGCTTTCGCAATCTTGAGGGCTTTGTCTACTGGAGGGTAATAGTTTTGTTTTAAAGGAGATTCATAAGGCAATTGACCATAAAATAAATAGGCAGGTGGGAATTTGGTGATAGAATGGGGCGTATTGTTGTATTATTCGATGACTTGGTTTAATAATCTAGTCCAAGGTATTTTAGAAGAAGTGGAATTAACTTTACATTTAAGCCTGGTAACTATAGTCTGATTAACGCGCTCTACCTTTCCATTGGTCTGAGGATGATGTGCAGATGTAAAACGCTGTTGAACATGAATATTTCTAAGAAATTTCTTAAATCTTGGCAATCTGAGAGATTTATGCCTGTCACTAAGTATTTTTTGAGGTGCTATGATATTGAAAATTTGTTTTAAACATTTAGTGTAAGTTTCAGTGGTAACATTTTTGGAGGGAAAAGCCCAAACAAACCTAGTTGCATGATCTATTATTATGTGTAAGAATTTTTTTGTTGAGTTGTAATAGTTAAATCCACCAACAGTATCAATAGAAAGACATTCAAAAGGTTGATCTGTTGCTGGCATAGCTTGTAATAAGCCGAATCTTTTCTGTTTTGGTTTTTTATTTTTCTGACAGGTATCGCAATGTTTAACAAATTCTGTAATGTATATTGTCATATTAGGCCAATAATAGTTGGGAGATATTAAATTAAGCATTTTTTGAATCCCTAAATGTCCAAAATTATCATGAGCAATATGGAATAATTTTTTTCTTAATGACATTGGTACAACAATTTTTTTGAATCCCTTTTTCTGTACTATAGTAATTCCATTCTCTCTTTTATATTTTTTGTCACAAACATTGTCTTTGTCTTGCATCTCTATAATTTCTTTCCTATCTAGCAATAAACTAATATGTTGATTAAAATGACAAACAGGATTTCGTGACAACATGTCTGCTTCGACATTTGTTAAACCCTTTTCATATTTTATCTCATAATCAAACATACTAAGTTTGAGTGACCATCTAAAAAGCCTACCTCTTAAGTTTTTAACACTCTTTAACCATACTAGAGATGCGTGGTCCGTATGAATTGTAAATTTGACACCATGAGAGTAATGATAGAATTTGTCAAGAGTATCTATACTAGCTAAACATTCTAATTCAGTTATGAAATAATTTTGTTCATAACTCTTCAAATTTCTAGAATGATAAGCAATAGGATGTAAGAAATTATCTTTATCAGGTTGTTTTAGAACGGCACCTACTGCTATCTGAGAGGCATCTACAAACATATGTAAAGGTAATTTAGGATCATAAATTTTGAGGATGGGTTTTGCAATTAAAGAATTTTTTAATTTTTCAAAAGACTCCTGGCACTCTGAGTTCCATTCCCATATTGTGTCTTTTTTAAGTAATCGATTTAGAGGATATCTAATTTCAGCATATTTATTTATGAATTTATGGTAAACATTAATGGAACCTAGAAATCGTTGTAACTCTTTCTTATTGGAAGGAGGTTTTAAATTTTTTATGGTTTCAATATTGGCATTTGCTGGTGTTATAGTTCCATTAGTGATTTCATAACCTAAGAAATTGATTTTATTTTGGCCTAATTTACATTTTGAAAGTTTAAGTTTAATGTTTTCTTGTTTGCAAATGTCAAAAATGTGAGCTAAATGGTTTACATGTTCTTTTAAAGAAGAAGAGAAAATTATAATATCATCGAAATAGTGGCACGCAAAGTCGATTTTATACTTATAAAGGATCCTTCGAATGGTTTTATTGAATATGGGAGGGCCAGTTTTTATGCCAAAAGGGAGCACGAGCCACTCAAAAAGTCCAAAATTGGTTGCAAATGCTAATTTTTCTGTATCGGATGGATGTATTGGTATGTGCCAGTAGCCAGAGGTTAAATCCAAAGTTGAAAAATACTGAACACTACTCAATTTATCTAAAATTCCATCGATACGGGGCAAGGGTTCTGCATCGTTTTTAATTATTGCATTTAATTTTCTATAGTCTATACATAATCGCGTTTTTTTACCTTTCTCTCTTTTCATAACTAGTGTAACAGGGGCAGAATAGGGGCTATTACTTTCCTTTATGAGTCCAGCTGCTAACAAAGACTGAATTTGATTTTTTATTTCTATTTCTTCTAGGGGAGATGTTCGGTAGGGCCTCAAAGATATAGGTAGGTCAGATTTTAGTATAACACGTTGTTGTTCAATATTTATCCTACCCACATCATATTTATGCTTTGCAAAAATATCACTATAAATATGAACTAATTCCCTTAAATTTACATTTTGAATTAAATTTATTTCCCCAATTAAATCTGAATCCGAATTATCGCGAAAATTTTGAAGAGTCAGGGAACCTCTATAATCAGGATGCACATTAATTTCGTGATCATATTCAAAACAGTCTTCATTTTTCATAATATTTCCACAAGTAGATTTTAACTCTATATCATGATTACTTGCATTCAGTGTTTCATTATCATAATTATCTATTGCTTTATTATTACCAGTATTTAATTTCATATTTTTTTTATATGCTGAGGTTACAAATTATTAGATTGATCCCTGTTTTGTTGTACTTGGTCCATATTTACTGTATTGAAATGAAGGGATCTCTCATTATATATGGATATACTGTTAGTTATAAATTTCCTTCCCTGCCTTACAATACAATTTTTACATTCTATGGTTAATTTAAATTTAGAACATTCTTTTAACCCCAAAATAGCATAATCCAAATTTATATTGCATACTAAAAAGTTAACATATTTTTTAATTTTACCCACTTTTAGAAGAACACTACATTTTTTATTTATATGTAAAAATCCCTTTGCCTGACCAATGGTAACTGAGGGTATAGTCTCAATTTTAGCATTAAGTTTTTTAACAAATTTAAGTGGCAATATTGCAATAGTTGAGCCAGTATCTACAACAAATGGTAAATTATAATTATTTGTATATCCATACACAATTAATTGCCAAACATTATGAGAATTATTTTGTGAGATATTTGGAAGAGTATCAGAGGATGGCAACTCATTCCTAAAAATACATTCTCTTTCCCAATGAAAAGCATTACTCACACCCCTACTCACACTGTGCATATCCTACATGGTCTTGAAGGATATGAATTTTGAATATAATTATTTTGACAAACTCTAGGTCTTTGAAACTGAGATTGCCTTTAGGGAATCCAATTCCTAGGTGTATTATTGGGTCTAACTGGCCGAATCCAGGGCCTAGTTGGTTGAAAAAGTTGAAAATTTTGTCTAGCTTGTCTACTTGGTTTGAAACTAGTGGAGTGGAAACTTCCATGAATTGTTTGACAACCCGGTACCATTCGGTGGTACTACCAGGAGGATTTATAATAATAATGTTTTTGAATTCTGGTTTTAAACCATAAGTTAAACCTTGTAATAGTATATTTTCACTAAGATGTAATTTCCTACCAATTTCCACTTTTTTACGAAAATAAGTTTCTAAATTGTCTAAATTATCTAATTTCAGATTTGAAAAATCAGAAAAACTCGGGAAGTCTAATTCAATAAACCTTTCTATCAAAATTTTCTTAATTTGTTCATAATCCGTACAATTTAAGCAGTCATTGATATAAATTTTTTGCGCTTCCCCTTTCAAATATTGCGCAATAAAATTAAATTTCCATTCTAGATTTTTCTGTTCCCTATCACATGTTTTATCAAATAAGTTAACCAAGACAAAATGTTCATTCCAGAACTCGGATCAAACGGTACGAATTTAGGATCTTCCATAATTTTTTTATTCTTACTCATTAGAATAAATGAAGCACTTCTATTTTCTTTATTAAATACTTAGCGTAAAATCATTTGCAATAAATTTCAACGTTAATATTTTCTATCAATTACATAATTTTTTTTTAAATTACTATATCAGATTCATAACATGCAATAAATAATAAAGAAAGAAAGAAAGAAATTAGTAAATTAATAAATTAACTTCAAATTACTCTCATCAATAAAATAATAAATAAATAAATAAATAAATAAATAATATTTATCAATCATAAAAAGAATAAAAATCATAATCAAGACATTTAATAAAATAACTTGAACTTCTAAGTTCTTTATACTTCATTATTATTATGAACTTATCTTTAAATGTGCATAAAAATATCATAATAATCTTTAATATGCAACAGTAATTGTCTAAGAATATCATACTCTTCAATTTAATTCTTAAGAACAAAAATGTTTCAATCTCCAACACATAATAATGATAATAATAATACTCATAAATAGGCAAGTAAATAAAATTCACAGACAATTAATCAAATAAATAAACCTGACAAACAGAGAATACTTAATTTAAATAAATACATAAAAAGTATACAAATAATAATAATCAAAACACTACGAAAAAATTCTCACCGAAATCCTATTGGGCTCAACTATCTCGAAAAATATTTGTCTATTCACCAATTTACAAGAAATGGTCTTGTAATTATTTTTTTTCTTCTTTTTCATCACCACAAGGACTACTTTTTCTCGACTATGAAAGAATGGATCTCAATCGTCATGGAACACACAAGCAAACTCAAAGCAAGCACTAATTTTTTCAGATTAGGTCTTTAGAAAGAGCATTTCTTTTACTTTAATTAAGTAAGAAATTACGGCGATTTTGGCACAAGAACATTCACGAGAAGTCGATTTTCGGCGATTCACAAACCTATCATCATTTCGTTCCACAGCCGACTTCATTAGTAAGTTGAAAATACCATAAAGAATCTCCTTCAGAACATAGAATTCACTCGAACTTCGGCGATAGCATGTTCTACATTGCTCCATCGCAATTTTCTTTAAATATCCGAAAAAAGCAGCACAGGCATAAACAATCCTGTCGGACTTTAGAGTATATTGTGACGATTTAAAAGTTAGGAGCCAGAGACATCAACGCCGGATTTCCCTTTCTCCGCACAGAAGTCATGGCACCGAGGAAAATAAATAGATGTACAGGACCCAATAAATTACTCATTGGCTGCTGTAAGTTCATTTATTTACTCCGTAGTCATGAGAAAGGGAAAAGCTCCTTTTGCAAACTGTCTTTTACCGAAACATTCCATCATTATTTCAGCGAGCCGTACTCATCGAAGAAAAACCCAAGAATCCCTCCTTCTCAGCTCGAGGCTTCCCCTCTTAAATATAAAAAGAAAATTCTAGAACATTCTGCAACCTGAAACCATCATTCTTTTATGTAAACAGAATTCTTGCCCAGCTTCGCGATTAAACATTTCATTCAGACAATAGTTTTATTTTTAAAAAAATATTATTTAACCAATTTATAATCGACTCAGGATATCTTAGGCAGACGATTTTTAGAGATGATTAATTTTAAGAGAAAAAGAAAAGAAATGAATTTATTAATATGCACACTATCAAAGGTTGACGGAGGAAAAATAAATAAATAGATAAAATAAAATAATGGTATTTTTTGAAAGGTATGGTTTTGGAATAAATTTAATAAGAGTTTCTTAAAAAGGGTTGATAAAAACATAGAAAAATGAATTTTATTTGGAATATTAAGAAATAAAAATTTAATTAAGAATATTTTTAATTTAGAGCCATCTTTTTAAATTTACGCATACTGGAATAATGTTTTTTAAGGCAAATTAAGAATTTATATCGTCTGCATAAAGATTAACAGATTAGATTTAGAAACAAGATTTTAATTTAATAATTTGAAGTAAGTACGGAACATTATTATAATAAAATTAAGATAGTATAAAGGTTAGTTTTGGCGAAAAATTTTAAAATTTGTAATATATATATGTAAATGTGTATGCGCGCATTTACAACTGTAGATTTGTACATAAGTATATTTTTCTACTAGAGAACATCTACAATAACATGCAACTATTTTTATGTCTCTTCGTAATTTATCAGGGGGGTTGCATACTTTATCTATACAAGCTAAAACACGATGAAATAAAGCCATCAATTTTTTAAATTTCCTTAAAAACAACCAATTCTTTTAAATTCTTTAAAAAGAACGAATTGTTTTCCCTTTAGTATTTTTACGTGCCTAATATCATACTTATGATAAATATGTATACTTGTATTCAAATTGCACGACAAAAATAAAATAGAATAAATATCAATCATTTGCGTTAATGTATGAAACAGCTTTTGTGACTAATAACAAATAATTTCTTAAAACAAGAGTAATTTAAAATTTTAGAAACATTTATATAACTTTGTTTTAAAACGAGTGAAAGTTAGTCCTTATTTGATGGAATTAAAAAATTCCTCATTTTTATTTTTTATTTTTCCTATGGTGTCCAAACTTTTTACCTTGTTAAATACTTTAGCTTTAGGAAGAATTACATGATATCTATCCGCATTCTTAATTATTTGAAACAGATTGTCTTAAATCATCTAAAATTAGTGAAAACATCAATTTTTAAACATGTGTTGAGATGATTTCTGCAGATTATAACATGAAATATCGGGTAATAACAATTTAATTAATTTAGATAATTTATAAATTCACAATAAATTTAAATTAAAAAAGATTCTTTTCACTATAAACTAAATCATAGTTCATCAATTTTTTAAGGCATCCATTTCTACAACAGCTAATTTCTTTCTTTCTTTTACCGTAATTCTATATCCTTATCGCCCATATAACAGTATTATCTTTACAATAGAATGTATATGTTATACTTTCTTTTTATAGAAATGTCCATACTCCTCGAAATAGATTTTAATAGTTTTACAAATTTTCTCCCCTGACGAATTATGTAGTAAATTTCCTGTGAGTCTTTTCCTTATCATTTAAAACCTACACCAATTTAATAATTATTTATCATCCTCGCATCTTTCTATTTTTATGTTATTATTTAGATTAGGTCTGTCTCATTCCCTCCGGTAGATAAATATTTAGTCATGATAACTTTCACATAAATTTTCCACCTTTCATATTGTTACTTAATATTTATAGTTATTTTTACTAACATCTTTTCATTTTCTTTAATTATAACTTAGTCATCTGCGAAATGCGGAGTAAAAATGGAAGTTCCATAGACAATGGGGAGAGGAGGGGGGTTTCGGATACACATTTCATACACATTAAGGGGTTCGGAACCCATAAAAGTATTTATTGAGTTAAAATTTTGAATTTTTTCTGATAGTTAACGATATTATTTATAAACCAAATCACTCTCATAAACCTTTTAAAAAATTTAAAATGTATTAAAAAATATTATAAAATAAATTCGTTAAAACTCATACACATTTTTTTTTACATTTAAATATACAGAAATATACAAGCTATAATTCTGATTCAGCACATTAAAATATGATTTATATATATGCATGCTAAATAAAATTCCGGTGGGGGGGGGATTTAAAATTATGATTCAAAGGAAAAAAGAAAATCCCATGTCTCTGTTGTATTCCTAACATTTATATGTAAATGTATTTATTTGTTTTATTATTTTTTACTAATAAAAATACAGATAAAGCCATATATTGTTTTTCATATGTGTAAATGTGAAAACACAAATTTTAGACACATGCCACTCAATGTTGAGTAAAACAGATTTTTTTTTTTTTTTTTTTTTTTTTTTTTTTACTTGTGTTTTTTCATTTGAATAAAAATGAATTCAAATTTAAGTGTGTTTGAAAATGAAAATGCTGTAAACTGGAATAGAGAAACAGATAGTATGTATGTATGCATTTTATTATTTATATTAAGGAAAATATAATTTTCTAAATCGAGCTCCGCCGTGTGCCGTGGACAATGTTCGCAAATTTTACTAAAATCTGAAAAGAAAATATGTTATATTCGACCATTCGAATATATGCAGGTACTAGAAGTTGTGATTTGGGCAAAATATTTATATGAAATACATTTTATTAGCTCTAAAATAAAACAATCTCTTCGTTGCCTTATACAATTAAAAACAGAAAAATAAATAGCATCATTTTTTTCCTTCTTGTAGTAAAAATCGAGTCCCCCAGATAAGGCTGCGTGCACATTAAAGTACACTCCCCGTCAACTGAATTCTTGAAAGAGGTGCCATATGTCTTTTATATAGGACTCGTTTACGGTTTCTTCATAGCAGAACAAAGCGGAATGAACAAAGAATCGGGAGATAAGCATATCAACCCTAGTTGACGAACGATTCCTCTTTTGCCGAATAACCGTCTCTTTCCTGTAAAACTCATTAAAAATAAAAAAACACCGTGTCGCGACAATAAACGAGCCGACGAGTAATCGCAAAAAAATGGTTCAGTCTGTTTGGGCCTTTTAGTACAGTATATGCTCTTTTTCAAGGTCAACAAGTACGGGTTTTTTTTTTCCCAGAAAATTTACTCCGTTTCTTGGCTCGCTATCCGCGTTGTGCTGATAAGCAGACCAGTTCAGTTACAAGTTATAGACAGTCACATCAGGGAAAGAAAAAGTGTTCTAACGAATGCTTCCACAATTTGGATTAAAAAATATGTTTAAGTTTTATTATGCTTATTCATTAAAGAATTATTAATTTATAATACATTATAACCTCTTGAGGTTTTTTTTTTTTTTTTTTTTTTTTTTTTTTTTTTTTTTTTTGCATCGACATAAAGCTTGTTTGATTCCGAAAATATAATAGAAAGATATAGAAAACATATCAATTTTTAAGAAATCAGACTTTTTAAAAATGTATCTTTTATTTAACAAATATAAAATGATTTTTACTTTATACTAAGCTATTCACCGCTTATTCGTTATTTTAAAGCTTTGTGTAAATAAGGAAAAGTTGCTAATTTAAAATAATATACTTTTATGAAATTTTAAAAAGTTTGAAAGTTAATCATATTTTCATATAACACTTGTTGTCTTCCACCGTGCATGTCATTAAAAATATTGCGAAAAATAAAATAGTTTAATTTATATAAAGTTTACACTGGTTTTTAAAGGTAAAATTAATTTTCATTTTCATATATTAGGAGTGTTAAAAAATGATCTCATATGCCATTATTGTCTTGTATAAAATTGTGCAAAATACCATTTCATAGATGCTTCTTTAACCTAAAAAAGCTCTTTTTGTAAAAGTTGATTGAATTATTTTAGATAAAATAGTTATCGGTTTCATTTTAGATCCTTAAAATAGATTCTTTTGACGTTATAAATAACATGACTGTGAAAGACTGATTTTTTTCTTTTTTGAGCGAAGAAAATTAACAATTTTTCATCAAAAATATCTCATTCATTAAACAATTAAATGAAATTCTAAAAAACTCAGAATAAAAATGTCAGATTATTCAAAATTTTGATACATTTTCAATTACTGTAAATAATTCTCAGCTAATTTGAAAAGATTAAAGTAATATATTTAAAAAAATATATATTATCACATGTATATATATAATAAATAATAATAATAATAATAATAATAATATATATATATATATATATAATATAATATATAGAAATTTTTTTATATATGAAAATGATGCAAAAAATATTCGACAGGTTTCTTAATAATTCTTTAATGAATAAACATAACACATTGGTGACAGCCATTAACAGGCTTCTTCAGTCATGCAAAAAGATTCGTTCGGTGATACTAATCCTACAGAAGAGATTAATAAATATATCTCTGTTACATTTTAATATTTTGAAACGATTTTTTTTCATTGTATAGCTGAAATTAATCTGTACAAAGGCCGTTTTTTACTTTTTCTAGTTTGTTTGCAGGTATTTTTAATGAGGATTTTTTATTATTCTTTATTTATTCATTTTTTTTATTAAAAACTTTTTACTTTCGGAACCGGTTTCAAAAGTGAAAGTATTTTTATAAAAAAATCTGCAATAAAAATCGGAAAAAAATGGCCTGCGTACAAATCAATCTCAGCAATCTAATGAAAAATAATAATAAAACAAAATAGATAATTTAAAAGTATTGGAACTCAACCAGGATATCTTTATAAATTTTTTTCCGCAGGATCGGTATTACTGATGGGTCTTTTCGCTTGGCTGAAGTAAGTTCTTAAGTCTAAAAACCAATGAAAATAAAAGTTTAAAAAAACAATAAATTATTTAATTTATTACATACATCATTAGCATAAGTTCAAAATTTGTTCCATAAAAAATGTTTGTTGTAAGATTGTTTAAATTATAAAGTGTCTTTGCATAAAAAACAATATATTATTAATCATTAGGTACACTTTTTAAAAAAGTTATAAATTCACTTATCTTCAAATTTTTGAAAAATTTCCAAAACTTACAAGTTGAAAATGATTTTTTTTGTTTATTATTTAATTATATACTTTAAAAATTATTTTTAATTACATAACATGTAAATTTCTAAAGCATATAATTAAATAATAAATAAATAAATTCATTTTCAATTTATATGTTTTGAAAATTTTTGAAAAATTTGAAGTAAATTTATAACTTTTTTGAAAAGTGTACATAAAGATTTTTAGTATATTTGTTTTACATGCAAAGACAGTTTATCATTTAAATAATCTTCCAGCAAATATTTTTTATAGAACAAATTTTGAATTTATGCTTAAATATTAATTTTTACAAACACAAATGGCTGGGTGAGGGTGATCTCCTATCCAGCCATTATTTTTATTGGCCTTTAAAAGAATAATTGTGGCCAGTTTGTGGCTGTCTGATATTTTTGATAAAACGTTAATGGCACATTTGTGGGCAACTTCTTGTATTCATGTCCAATTATCTTCTCTCCGCATTCTGGCCGGTGTGACAGTTTTTTGACGGAGCCGTTACGGCCAAAGATGGCGGGCCGTTATCAAACACTTTGGGCCACCGCTAACGACGCCTATAGTGGCCCACCAGTTATGTGTTTGTTGGGTACTTTCTTTGTATGTATTTTGCTCGTAGTTGTTTTTTGTTTGTATTATGCCTCGTATTACAACATTCCTAACTCCCTATTATCTTTTATTGTTAATTCCAACCGTGCATTCTTTCACGAGAGTTGTTTGTTTGGATGTGTACTATCATCTCTTAAATTTAACCCATTTTTGGCGTACACCTTGCATACATAAAAATATTAATATGTATTATATTAAATTCTTTTTAGAGTACCGATTATGTTTTAAAACTGCTAGATTAATCGAAACTGAGAAATTGTGCTTAGCAAAAATCGTATTTTACATGCATCGAAATGAGAATTTTTTTTCGATGTCAGTATTTTCTCTTCTGTGAGACCTTGTGTGGGGAGGGGGGGATATCATATTTTCTCGATGATAATTAAAATGACTAAAATCGGCATGACTTTTAGAAACAATGTATTCCGTTAAACGGCGAAATTATTATCGTATATACAGTAGCAATGAGAACAAAAATTTACTAAAGATTCAAAATACATATTATTTATTGTAATTGCATAGTTTGATAATATCCTTCTATTTAAACCGTAAACATTCCGTATAATTGCAAAATATTTATTATCCCTAGGCCTTTATGGAAAGCTTTTATCATTTAAATCATTGCACTTGAGATATGACCACTTTGCAAGTTGTTCTGGAGCTTGTGATGTAAATTAGCTTTGTGAAGTGTTCATCAAACTCTACGTTGGATTTCTGAATAATTTAATTTATGAAGTTCCATTCAGCAATGAATTTTGGAGTAAATTTAAGGATTTGTTAAGCTATTTTAAATTCTTGCAATTTCGTTTCCATTTTGTATATCGTATTTAATTGAAATTAGTTTAGATTTCAAAGACTGTACTCAACTTAAAAATACTTCATATTAATACATATTTGCATCCAGATAGAATATGAATGAAATTGGATTAATTTACATGCGTGAAATAAAACCCACAATATACTAAGGAAAGGGTAAAATATGGAAATAATTTTAAAAAAAAACACAATTTTTTATGTTTTTCTTTTTAACGTTAAAAATAGCGGTTCAATAATTTAATCCTTTTCATATTAACACGTTCGCTGCCGCTTACGTGGAGATGTGATGACAGTTAATGTCGCACTGTAGAAGTGGGTTTTTTCCCAGAAGCCGATTTACTTTTTATAACACAGAGTCAGTGACAGATTTTCCCGCGCAAGCGCGTGACTGGCCATTGGACATCGCCCCACATCACGCGCTGCGCGTGAGTGGCCGCTTAACATTGGCGCCATATAACGCGCTTTCGCGTAAGCGGCAGCGAACGTGTCAAATCAATTCATATTTAATTCATATTTATATTTTGGTGATTTAAACTTATTCATATTCGTAATTAAGTCATGAGGAATTTCTTTGTAAAACTGAGTACTTGTACAGTATACTTATAGATGAAAATGTTTTAATTGTAGTTTTGTTTTAAAAAAATTCAAAGAAAATGAAATTAAGAAATAAAAAATGATTAATCTAAGTAAAGGAAATATTAAATAACATGTGATAAGTGGAATAAATGCTTTCTTATGTCCCTTCCTTTTTTATTAAATTGAAAAATATAATTTAAATTTTATACATTGTGATTTAGAAAAAGTTCTCCAGAATTTAGTAAAAAACATTAGTAGAAAATATTAATAGAAGCAATTTTTGCACAGATTACTAGGGTAGCAATATTTTTTATTCAATCAAAAATGCAATGTGTGCCTAGCTAAACCTATATTATTGATCATCAGTTTAACAGAAGACGAACATTTTTATAAAGAAATTACTAGAGGTAATACAATGATATCCTAATCTACTTCAAAAAAAAAGTTTTTTTATTGTATACCATATGAGGCATCATGTCAAAGCTTTTGTAATGCTGCACTAAAAAAAAAAATATTTTATTTTAGGCATTCTATTTTTTGAAATATCAACTAAAATGAAATGCACAAATATGTCCCCTCAGACTATTTCCGAGTCCACTGAAACTAAAATATTGAGAAAAATAGATATAGTTGACGTTAATTTTAACTTTGCAGGAAAACTAATGCAATTTTCCTAAGTCATATATTTTTTTAGATAAGCGCATTTTTCTGTTATACATAATTTTCGATTTGCGGGCTTTCAGAAAAGTTTCTGAAAATTGCTAAAAGTGCTAACTGGGGCAGAAATATAAAAGATTTGTTGATAATGATTTTCGATAAAAATCATCGGTAATTATCTGAGATAATAACAGTTAAATCACCGACGGTTTATACATGCATTGTCATAGGGGTGACGCAGTTTATATGTAATCGTCTTTTAAAGCGTAGATAATAACTGTTAATCATGTAGATGTGTAATGCATTACTCAGTATGTGTGAAAAAGAAAACAATGTCAAATTGCTAAAAACATACTAATGTAATTCGAATTGCTCACATAATTGCAATCCGATTCGCGACTAGTTTGTATTGAATGGATCTCTCTATTCAACCCCAATATTTTTTAGAACTTAATTAAACCCCGTTTTGAAAAAGGAGGCATGGAGTAAGGCGGCGATGAAACTTTGCTGTATTTTTTACAACCCTAATTTGAATAATGTCAAGATTAACCTGTGAAGAAGGATTTTGTTTTAGACACAATGTAAAAATAATTATTACTACACTGAATTTAGTTTCATGAAATATGTAATAACATTTATATGTGCACTGCTTTTATTAATCAGTATTGAATTAAGTTCATAAAAAATTATTATAAACGATTTATGAAGATTAAGAAGCGATATTTTATATTTTTTCGAAGTTTTCTGTAATGCCCATTCAAACTTTTCTAATATATGCTTCTATACTCTATCCTACGTTGAATAGAATATCAGTTAAAAATAAATAAATAAATAAAAATAATAAAAAATCTTGACTCTTAAGTTACAATCACAATGTTCGAATGTTTTATTTAATTTTTTTCCATTTTTAAATAGAAGAAATGAGTGAATTTTTTTGTCACTAGTTCGCTACATGAAGTGGTGGTAGCTAATCTAAAGTTCTCTCTTTATTTTTTTAATTCTGTTAGAGGTTTGAAAAGGCAAATTTTTTAAATTATTTTCTCTACAAAAATAAACCTTTCTGCTGTACATAATCAACACAAAAAGCTTATGATTGTTAAACAACTTCGTTTTTTATCTTTATTAGAACAAAACTTTCCTGCAATTACAAAGACTTAGATTTACAAGCATCAGGGCAAACTATCCATATCCTAAAAAAGCAAGGCAGATTTTTAACATGTATTATTAAAACTGCAAAGATAAAAAATAAACATTAATCATGAAAGTATTCGTAAGGACGATCTGTTATAAACTTCACATTTTTGAATGAATGTTAAGATTTTTTTTCTGCTATCATTGCAGTTTTTTTTAATAAGATTTGTTGTTTTCTCAGTAAGTTTTTATTAAATTCCTACATTCTAAAAAAATTGGGAAGTTGCTAAATTTTTTCTAGGATAGTTGGATTTTTAGAACATTTTAATTACCGCCAACTAGGCTTACAGATGAAATTTCAGTAAAATTGCCTAACTTTACTAGATTATTTTGTAAAGTTGCATATATCTGTAGTTTTTTTTACAAGTTTTGTGGTTTGACATATTTTGTTTGTGCTGTGTATAGATAGAAATTTAAAAAACATAACAGATTTCGGTAACTTTAGATTACTAAATGGTCATTCCATGTCAATTCAACCAATTTTTCCCCCATCTGTAACCCGACTGACATAGATTTGGATGAAACTTTGTGTTCACACTAATTCTATCATGAAATGATTCCATCTGAAATTTTTCCTTCCTAGACCTCATGGTTTGTGAGATATGGGGGGTCCAATTCTTGGGAGTTTCTCAAATCTCACATTTCTAAGTCTGTATTCTGAGATTGCAGTTCCATCTTCAAAAAATTGTTTCTCTGGATCTACAACATGAATCATCCTAAAAATATATCACTATAAGAAGATAAAAAGATGAAGATTTTAATAAAAAAATAAATTTTAAAATTTACTCGTAATATTTAGGACAAAAAAAAATCCCTGTCGGCTGGGCCTATAGGCGGAGGTAGATTTCGAAGAGTGCTCATTTCAACAAAAAAAAAAAAAAAAAAAAAAAAAAAAAAAAAAATGATTAGAGATAAACCCAGTTTAATAACTTCATTTGGCCGTTTATGAAAAATTTTTAATTTCATTTTTCTGCAAAAACTGGTTTTATCAGAATCATCTTAAGAAAAATTCAGCTCAAATGCCCGTTTTGACAACATATTTTGAAATAGATTCTGAATTTATTAAAAATTCGACGAAAACAGTACATTATACAGCTCCTAAATAACAAAAAACTGTCAGTTGAATGCATTTGAGAAAAAAATTGAATTTAAAAATGAGTCATAAAATAAGCGATTTGTTGATTGAATACATCCTTAATTCTTTGATCTGATTGCTTCGGAAAATTTTGTGCGAAATACTCACTTTGACAGCATTTTAAAAAATATATTCTATCTTTATCAAAAAACTGGCCAATGCGTCACAGTATATAGTTCCTAAATAAGAGGATCTGTAAATTGGATGCGTTTGAGAGCGAAAATGGATTTTAAAACGAGTCATGAAAATCGCAATTTGCTATGTGAAAACTTCCTTAAATTTTCAAATCACAAAGACTTCGGGAAATTCTGTTCAAAATACCCTTTTTGGTAGCCTTTTTCAAAATATATTCTGTCTTTATCAAAAAACCGATCAATTCATCCCATTATATAGTTCCTAAATAAGAGGATCTGTAAATTGGATGCATTTGAGAGCAAAAATGGATTTAAAAACGAGTCAGAAAAAAAGGCAATTTCTTATTTGAATACTTCCTTCAATTTTCAGTCCCGATGACTTTCGGAAATTCTGTTCAAGATACCCTTTTTGGTAGCCTTTTTTGAAATATATTCTGTCTTTATCAGAAAACTGACCTATGCGTCACTTTATACAGTTTCTAAATAAGAGGATCTACCATTTAGATGCGTTTAGAATCAAAAATGAATTTAAAAATGAGTCAGAATATAAGCAGTTTGGATTTGAAGTTTTTTCTCCAACTCCTATTTTTGTTTAATTTCTTTTTGCTATACGAATTGATCCTATGAAAAACTTGTCAATATAAAAGTTGTAGATATTTTTGAGAAGATGTAAAATAAATTTAATCAGATTTGATATCTTAAAAATTGACGGAGTTATGGATTTTTCTCTTTTTTCAGCGCCCTTTTTCTTTTCGTTTTTAATTTTTTTCGTCGGTAAAAGTTGGTCCTATCAAAAACTTGTAAATACAAAAGTTTTAGATAATTTTAAGAGCATTTACAAAAAATTTAGTTGGACTTGATATCTTACAAATTGACGAAGTTATGAATTTTTTTCTCTCAAAATCCCTGTTTTTTTCGCCCCTTGAGCCCACTTCTAAATTTATCAAAAATCTGTCATGCAAATACTTTTGGCCCATTTTTAAGAAGTAATATAAACTTTAAATCGATTCGATATCTACTTTAATTAAGAAGTTATGGCGTTTTTTCGGTTTTCACAAAAACGCCCCCTATTCCGACCCCCTTGGTCCGATTTTGCCCATTAACGAACTTAGCCAAGATTTTATCCCCTTTGATTTTATGTACAAGTTTGGTGGAGATTGGTGAAAAATTATAGAAGTTATCGTGTCCATAAAAAAGTGAGATAGATAGATAGATAGATAGATAGATAGATATATAAACTGGTGCGATTGCAATAGGTAGTATTTCTTACGAAATCTACCTAAAAGTCAGCCAAAATTGAGAGTTATGGTCATTTTTCCAAATTTTTGTGACTTCACGAAAAAGGCTGTACACAAAAAGGCCAATTAAATTTCCAATTTCTTTTTGTTTTAAATAAAAGTTTACACTTTGGGCTTTCTATCTATGAAATAAAAATGATGTGTTTCACATGGCTTATGCAAAAATTTTGGGTACATTTCCAATTAGCCGGATAAATGCTTTATTTTTATATATTACATATGTACAAAAAAAAGCAAATGAAATTTCCCATTTCTTTTTGTTTTAAAGAAAAGTTTACACTTTGGGCTTTCTATCTATGTAATAAAAATGATGCTTTTCGCATGGCTTATGCAAAAATTTTGGGTACTTTCCAATTAGCCGGATAAGTGCTTTATATTTACATATTACATATGCACACAAAAAAGCAAATGAAATTTCCCATTTCTTTTTGTTTTAAATAAAATTTTACACTTTGGGCTTTCTATCTATGAAATAAAAATGATGTCTCTCTCATGGCTTATGCAAAAATTTTGGGTACTTTCCAATTAGCCGGATGCGTGTTTTATTTTTACATATGTACATATGTATAGATCTATATAAATGCAGATGTATTATACATGTACATATGTATGTATATATACAGTATATTGATATATATATTTATAACACTGGTGCCCGTCTAATCGAAAAGTACCAATTTTTCCTTGTTTTGAAAATCTGCACTAATTAAGGGGAAAAATCTGACTAGCTGTGGTACTTAAGTAATTACTGGAGTTTCTATGAGTTACTGAATTTAATGTTATTTGATACAAAAACAAATTGGAAATTTCATTTGCCTTTTTGTGCAGAGACTTTTTCATAAAGTTAAAAAATTTCGGAAAAATAATCATAACTTTGAACTTTGGTTTACTTTTTCGGCCGTATATAAATCTCTATTGCCTTTTCACTTGCTTTTATGCCGCTTAAATGGATCTCCACATTTATATAATTCATATTTCATTAACAGCGAAATTCTGTGATGCTCACATATATTAATCAAACGGTTTTCACTTAATTTTTGTTTTATAAATGAAATAGTCCCAACTAATAAAAGTTCTTTTTCTGAATCACAGAGATTATCAATGTAGTCTATTTTTCTGTTATTTCTATAGCTAGTTTTGTGATATTCTAAACCAGTTAATATTACAATACTGCAAGCCTGAAGACTAGTAGAAGGTTTAATATCAGGCTCCATATTAAAACAATAAAGCAAAAAAATATTTATACTTATCATAAACTATAAAGTATGTAAAAATCAGGTTATATTTTTAGTAGCACAGTAAAAGTTAGATCATTCTTCTATGGTAAGAAACAACAGAATCACAATAATTTTATTAAATTGATTTCAAAACATCTGCTTTCATACTAACGAACATTACCCTGCTTTTATTAGAAGGTGTTTATACAAGGCAGGTGCAATTAAATCTTTCGGTCTATAGAAACAAATTTAAGTTCTGTTAAACATTTGTGTATTTAAACTTGCCAATATAAATATTTAAACTGATTAAAATTAACCAAGGACAGGAAATACAAGGTTTTGAACATTTTTTAAACACAAATAATTAATATATAAGCATTTGAAAGAAAGAATGGAAATGTGAGGAGAAAAAAATTATCTATTTTATACTGTATAAAAAAAAATCTTTTTTGAGTTTAATTATTGAAAATAAAAGTAAGAGATTCTGTAGATTAGCAATAAATAACCATTATTAAATAACTAAATGAAATATATGGACCATTCACTAAATTTAATGGGGAAACATATTACAGTCAGATTTTTTTTTAATCAGAAAAAAACAAAGCCTAAATTTTACTTTGCAAATTAAAAAAACATGCATCAGATAACATTAAATTCAATAACTCATAGAAATTCCAGTAGTTATTTAAGTATCACAGCTAAACTTAGTCAGATTTTTTCCCTCTTAATTGGTGCAGATTCTCAAAACAAGGCAAAATTTAGTACTTTTCGGTTAGACGGGCACAAGTGTTATACATATATATATCAATATACTGTATATATACATACATATGTACATGTATAATACAACTGCATATATATAGATCGATACATATATACATATGTAAGAAATAAAACACGCATCCGGCTAATTGGAAAGTACCCAAAATTTTTGCATAAGCCATGCGAAAGACATCATTTTTATTTCACAGATAGAAAGCCCAAAGTATAAACTTTTATTTAAAACAAAAAGAAATTGGAAATTTCATTTGCCTTTTTGTGTGCATATGTAATATGTAAAAATAAAACATGCATCCGGCTAAGTGGAAAGTACCCAAAATTTTTGCATAAGCCATGCGAAAGACATCATTTTTATTTCACAATTAGAAAGCCCAAAGTGTAAACTTCTATTTAAAACAAAAAGAAATTGGAAATTTCATTTGCCTTTTTGTTTGCATATGTAATATGTAAAAATAAAACATGCATCCGGCTAATTGGAAAGTACCCAAAATTTTTGCATAAGCCATGCGAAACACATCATTTTTATTTCATAGATAGAAAGCCCAAAGTATAAATTTTATTTAAAACAAAAAGATATTGGAAATTTAATTTGCCTTTTTGTGTACAGCCTTTTTGGTGAAGTCACAAAAATTTGGAAAAATAACCATAACTCTCAACTTTGGCTAATTTTTTAGTCCTAAATATTACAAGTAATTTTTTTAAATATTTTTTATTAAAATCTGCATCTTTTTATATTTTTACAGTGATATTTTTAAGATGATTCACGTTTTAGATCCAGAGAAACAATTTTTTGAAGATGGAACTGCAATCTCAAAATACAGACTCAGAAATGTGCGATTTGAGAAACCCCCAAGAATTGGACCCCCCATATCTCACAAAGTATGAGGTGTAGGAAGGAAAAATTTCTGATGGAATCATTTCATGATAGAATTAGTGTGTAAACAAAGTTTCATCAAAATCCCTGTGGGTCGGGTTACAAGGTCTGGTTGAATTGACATGGGATGACCCTCAAGCCACAGGATTTTTTTTTCACTGTGCAAAGTTAATAATTCATATAGTTATTGTACCTCTAAATATTGAATCCTCTATGCCCGTGTAATACTCGCAATTGATCTTGTATTCTTTTCCGAACTTGATCATATAGCGAATTCTTCAGTACATTAGAAATAAGTATCCTTGATAAAATGATCCTCTAAGATATAAAAGAAATATATCTGAATAAAAACTTGTTTAAAATGATTAATTTCCAAATTGTTTCAATGCTTCAAAAAAAAAAAAAAAAAAATCCAATCGATATTCTTAGTTTCCATTTTTAATTGATAGCAATCAAGTCTATTAGATAAGAATTAAATATGTTTTTACATATTATTTTTGCATTACGTATAATACAAAACGAATTCTGGCCTTTGATCAGAAACCGAGAGTTTATTATACTCGGAAGTAATTGAATGTTAAATAAATATAATAAGAATATAATTCAGTCTTTCATTATTGAAACGCACATGAATTTTAACCTTTTTAAGAATAATTGCTGGGTAACTACAATAAACCTGACGATTCTTTTGAGAAATTAGATGGTGCAATGACATTTTCTTAGTACTTGAAAATTAAGTCCTCTTCCACACAGGAAAAGTAGCATTTTAAGACATGAAAGTAATATATATGAAGAAACCTTAATTTGAAATGATTAATTTCCCCTTCAACAATATTCTATTACGTTGCAACTAACATCCACTTGATGCTACGCAATCTTTCATTAATAGCACTAGTTCAAAAAAAAAAAAAAATACTTCACCAAAAATACTCCGCACTTAAAGCACGCATCGTTAGCTGGTAATTAGATTCCTCTTTGCGTAATTAAGCATTAAATTGTAATCCTATTTCGTTAAAGCTGATGGATGTTCAAAGAATTCCATTCAGAAGTTTAATAAAAACCTTTTCTTTAAACGAAAGGATTAAGTTTATAATTTGATAATTTATTAATAATACCCTCAAATGTAATGAAAATGCATGTTACGTAAAACGTTTTGCAATAAATGTTAGAAAAACAATGTGATTGTATTTCATTTTTAAATAATTTATTTTTTAATAGTTTTACAAAGTATTATTATAAGATTTAAAATATTCAGTATCTAGTAACATATGAAATAATGTTAATTTGAAATTTAGAAACCGAAACTGTAATTCATGAAAAATGTTTTATGTATGATTATTGTCACTATAGTTCACTGCTTTTCGACTTTTTTTCTATCCGCACACTACAGAAGTGCCATCTTTAAAATTATAATTCTGTCAAAATAAAAACATATTTCTTTACATGCATATAAATTCTCATTTACATAAGAAAGAACTTTAACTATGTTAATTCATTTCACACTAATCCCAATTATTCTGTTTCTGTCACAATATGTATGTGTATGTGAGAGAGCGTCTGTTTGTGTCAATATATATATATATATATAGATAGATATATAGCAATATGTATGTATTTATTTACAGAATAAAAAATATCTGCCATATACATAGATAAAGGGAACTAAATTTCACTATTATCAAGATCTACAGGTAATTCTGTTATTCTACATTTGATGATAAAATTTTAAATTAGGTTAAATAAAAAAAGAGAAAAATCAAACGTTTGAATAGTTTTAGACTGTACAATATGGTATGGAAAAATGTTTACAACAAATTCAGAAAACGATCAATACAAATGCATTTTTTGTGAAATTTTGAATGTAAATTAGAAGAAATGTTTGGAATACACACAAATTAAATTGCACGATTTTGGTTAAATGTTTAGCATTTGCTAAAGACTAGACCAGACTTACTTATTCTTACATATAGTTTTGCATAACATTTTTTTTACATATTGTGGTTTAATCTATTATTGTGAATATTCATTCAGATATATCTTTATAAGAATTTTCAAAAAAATAAATGTACTTTTATGTCTTTTCAGCATTGTTAAATGGAATTTCAAAAGCATTCAAATGCTAAAAATCATAAACTAAACATCAAGATTACATATAAGAATTTAAAGAAAGCGTAGATTTTTTTAATTTTCTAATAATTTGACGTAGGGTTAGACAGGGTAATTATGACCATAGGGCAATTATCACCACCTTCATATTCTCTCTCTAACTCTGTACAGTAACATTTTGTTTCGTGCTTAGATATTGACCTCATAATGTATTTTTTATTTCAGATATTCTTTATCACAATTATGAAGCATTTTTGATATCCGAATAGCAATTTGAAACAAAATCTAGCAATGGGGGTTGATGGAGTAATAAAACGAAAAGTGAAAAAAGGCCTTTTCATTTTTGAAAAGATTTCTATAATACAATATAATTAAAAGGCGTACCACATTAAAACATAACTGATGTATGAAACATAGTACAGGTAGTTACATGAAGAATCATTAATTCCAATAAGTACATTTCTGAAATAATCAGATTTTTAAAAAAGTAAATAAATAAGAGACCATAAATGTAAATTTTTAAACTTTTGTCTTGTAAACATATTTAAAACAGGAACACTGATGTCAAAAAACATGTCTAAAATGAAAGCAAATATTAAAAAAAATAGACAAAATTACTGAAATTATATAAAAAGATAATTGTAACCATTTTTAATGACATTTTTAAATTAATTCTTATTTATCTCCATTAAATGATAAATTAAAGGACATTTTACAATGTAAAACACTCGGCTGAAAAAAGCTTGGGGATCTTATTTGTCTTGCTTGACTGAAATAAACAAAAAACGTACAGAAAAATAATTTAAATACAGAAATTGTCTTTATAGAAAAACGAGTTTCATTTTGATAATTTTATTATTAATGCATTTATGTCTACACAAATTAATGAAACTTCATAGTCCAAATAAATTAGTAGCTTAAAAATAAATCATTTTTTTCAGGGTTTAGGTTATTTTTAAGAAACTTCACTACTTCTCATAATTTCACTGCACAGCTTTAAAGTAGATTTCTTAATCACAAAAATTTCTAATGTAATGCGTAGCTGCGGATGTCTCAACAAACTAATCACTTTGCGTGTAAAAGCTTCATTTCCTTTTGTTCGAATTGCCTGCAGGCCGTAAAATATCAGAGATATGCGATATTGCATTTTAAAATATTCATCCACGTATAGATTTATTTCAAAGAATATTTCACAATGCCTCTTAAATAATTCATGAGAGTACTTCGTTCACTGCTGATTTTAAAACAACTGTGTTTAAATTGCCTATTTCAGCCTATAATATTTTAAATTGAAAACCGAGAGTGATGATTATAGAAAGAAGACATAAATTTTAACAAATATGTATGTCATCTTGAAATATCTAAAATAGTTTAATATAAATTTAAACTTTCATTTTGAGTGGCACTTATTCATTTACATGTCATCAGATGAAAATTTCAGAAAATTTATTTCTGTAATAATATTTTGTTATATACATATCGAATCGAAATAGAGGATTTTGCATATTAGAATATGTTCTGAATGTGTTTAATAATTCATGTTAATGTCTTGTTAATTACTTTGGTATCTGTTACTATTAATATTATTATTTCAATCGAAACTATTATCATTTACATTAATTATAAATAGAAGTTTTCATATACGTCCATTAACATTTCAAAAATATGCATTAAAATATTTAATTGCTATAAAGGACGTTAAATACTAATAAAAACATTAAAAGATCTTAATAATTTTTACATGTTTCGATTGAATTTACTCAATCATCATCAGAAAAAGAAAATACAAATAAACACAAAGATGGAAAATGACACAAAAAAGAAAAAAAAAACATTTTTTTGTCATTTTCCATCTTTGTGTTTATTTGTATTTTCTTTTTCTGATGATGATTGAGTAAATTCAATCGAAACATGTAAAAATTATTAAGATCTTTTAATGTTTTTTATTCGTATTTAACGTCCTTTATAGCAATTAAATATTTTAATGCATATTATCATTTATTTAAAACAATCTTTGAAAAGAATTAAAAATTAATTAATATAGTTTGTGACAAATCCAAATAAAATTTTCTTGAAATATTATTATAAGTATGTAGTTTCAGGGTTTCACCAGCGGCGCTATCATTTTTTCCCCAGATGACTTTCGTGTTGGCTGTCTTTGATATCATATACAATTTTGATCTAAACCCGCTCTTGTCTCGAATCAAACTAATATTGCATTATAGTGGGAAAGGGGGGGGGGGGGTTCGATACAAATTGAATTAAGCACTTCACTATCATCGTTGTCATTAGTGCTGTGGCTTATTGGGAATTTATTTAACTTGATTTAATCCTGTAATTAGTAAATTTTAACAGCGATTCCTTTTTGTATCATAAAAATAAATTCTCAAGCAATTGCGACAGAATACAAAAACTAAATAAATGTCAATTTTAAAAGTAAGATTCTGTGAAGAACAATTTATACTAAAATAATCAAAACATATTCATTTTTTGAATGCCCCCTATCTTTAGAAAATAATATAAAATAAAGCTGCAGAGCGCAGAAAAATGTAGAATTTATATGAGAAACGTATGAAAAAATATTAAACATTACAGTCCTTATACCCAATGATTTTTGGTGAAAAGAGAAAACAAAATGCTGTATTGGTCTAATTAATTTAAATCAACCTTGCAAAAAGAAATTCAATTAAAGATTATATAATCAAAAAGTCAAAAGTCTCATTTCGAAAAGCATCTATTTTTGAGTAAAAGTAAAAAATACGCATGAAAAACATATTTTTTAAAAAATGAACAAATGCAATTACCGATATTGTAATTATGTGTTACATAAGTGTCTTTGCTTTTCTTTTCTATTTTTGTAAAATGTATTTTTGAAGTTTAAATAATTATCAAGTTATAACCAATAATTATTTAAAATACAAAGCTATGCTTTCCAGTAAATTTTGGTTCAATTCTTTACTCTCGATACCGACTCTCGACTACTCTCGACTAACTCTCGACTACTCTTGATGCGGCGATGCGTATTAACTTAATTAATAAACTGACATGCTTTAGTAGACTGTCATCCTTTATTTTAAAACATAGCGAAAGCGTTGCTTAGTCTTAGCAAATCAAAACAACAACTAACAAAAACACAGACGATTTGCGTTTCTATAGTTACATAGATTAAACATTAGCGAACTTATGTGATGCCACATTTCAAAGATAAATTACAAATAACTCTAACATACCCCCCGACATTGAAGGGTCAACTTCAATAAATTATACAGTACAAAATATTAACATTACAAATGCTTAAGTAATATGATACAATACAACAATTTTCTTTTAACAATGAAAAATACAATTATGAACATACAATAATAGGAAAACTAAAAATAAAAATACATAACAAAACCTTTTTTTTTTTTTTTTTTTTTTTTTTTTACATTTCGTAATTAATTTTCCGAGACTTGTTGTGGCAATAACGCAATTTTTGAAATACTTCTTTTAAGTATTCCCCTAGAGGTTTTTACTTCTACAACCCTAATCTTACCATCTGCACCTGGGAAAATAATTATAATGCGTCCTAGTAAGTATTTATTTGTAGGGAGGTCATCTTCCTTTATCAACACTAGGGTTCCTATGCTAACATTATTTTTTTCAAATTGCCACTTCGAGCGTTGTTGGAGTGTATTTAAATACTCTTTATTCCAACGATTCCATATCGATTGAATGTGTTTTGAAATTCTATGCCATCTAGATAGTCTATTTTCATTAACATTAATTAATTCTGGTTCAACGATGGCTGCCATAGGCCTTCTGATTAAGAAATGGCCTGGAGTTAAGGCCTCCAAGTCATTCACGTCTGAAGACAATGGAGAGATTGGTCGTGAATTTAATATAGACTCTATTTGAGCAATTACAATTAATAACTCTTCGAACGTTAGCCTTGCATTACCTACCGTTCGCTTTAGATGATATTTTACCGATTTTATTCCTGCCTCCCACAACCCGCCAAACTTAGGTGCTGTGGGTGGAATAAATTTCCAAATAATATTCTCTTCTGACAAATAATTCGCTAACTTCTCCTCAGGATGTCTTAGTAAATTATGGAGTCTCTGTAACTCGGCGTTAGCACCAACAAAATTTTTTGCATTATCTGAAAAGATTACTGCGCACCTTTCGCGCCTAGCAATGAACCTCTTTAAGGTGGCAATGAATGCATCCGTAGTCAATTCTGACACTAGTTCGAGATGCACTGCTTTAGTTACAAAGCAAACAAAGATTGCCAAATACACCATATTAAGAATTCCCTTTCTCTGTCCCTTATATTTTATGAAAAAGGGGCCACCAAAATCTGTTCCCACGTAATTAAATGGTGCGCTAGGACGTACTCTCTCTCTGGGTAGGGAACCCATGATTTGTTGTATGGTTATGGGGTTGCTTTTACTACAAGTTACACACTCATGCGTTATTTTTCTAGCTAAATTTCTTCCCCGTAGCGGCCAGTATTTTTGCCTCAAGTAGCATAACAATGCTTGTGCACCTATATGAAGATATTTTTTATGATAGTAAATTGCAATTAGGCTACACAATTTACCCTTACCTGGCAGAATATATTGATGTTTTTCAGCAAATTTTAGGTCTGCATTATCTAAACGCCCTCCAACTCTTAGCACGTTATCTGCATCTAAAAAGGAGTTTAACAATCGCAATTTACTTTTCTTAGAAATTTGCTTACCTTCTAACAATGCAGTATATTCTGCCTTAAATTCAAGTTTTTGGATTTCCCGAATTAAAAATATTTCTGATCTGATAATTCTTCTATACTTACGTGTCCCTTTCTTTTTTCATCTAATTTTCTTGTGTTATCTAAGAACCTAAAAATATAACTTAAAATACGTAATATTTTAGTATAATTATTGCTGATATTTAAAATTTCATTTACAAATTCACTAGAATTTAAAATTATTAATGCTGTACTGTTTTTCAATTTTAATTCTGCTGAAAAGTCCTTATTGTTTTTGACTTGTTTTAAATCAATGTTGTGTTTGGATTCATTGGCTCTTTCTCTCAAGAAGAGAGGGCCATGCCACCAAAGTTCACAATCAATTAATTTGTCAAAGGATATTCCTCGAGATACAAGGTCTGCTGGATTGTCCTCTGAGCGTACATCTCTCCACTGAAAAGTCTGGGTCAATTCTTGGATTTTGTAAACTCTGTTGGCCACAAAGGTTTTAAGTAGATGAGGAGGAATCTGAATCCACGCTAAGACGATGGTTGAATCACACCATAGTGTTATTTTACTGATGTTCAACCTTAGTACAGTCACTATCTTAGATACGAGTTGAGACAATAAGGCAGCTGCGGACAATTCCAATCGTGGGATTGTCAAAGGTTTCAATGGTGCAACTCTAGACTTGCTGCACAGTAAATTTAAAGATGTATTAAATTTTGTGAAACAGCGTAGATAAATGGCTGCTCCATATGCGAGCTCAGAGGCGTCGGAGAAGCCGTGCAGTTCAACTTCCGAATGCCCTTCGTTTAAAACAAATCGATTGATTTTTAAATTATTGATATTCTGAAGCGTTCAGATAAAGCGTCGCCATTCATCTTTAATGTCATCTGGAAGTGGATCGTTCCAATCTAGCTTTAACAGCTACAGTCTTTGTATGAAAATCTTAGCCTTAGCTATTCCAGGACCGAGTAATCCCAATGGATCGTAGATACGCGCTATTTCGGATAAAACAGTTCTTTTTGAGTATACAACTGGTTCCTTAACTGATGAATTAAACGAAAAACAGTCACGAACTGGATTCCATAACAATCCTAGAGTTTTAGTGCTCTGGTCCGCATTACGATCATTGAATGTATACTCTTGATTGCTAGTTGCGATTTTCAAGAGTTCGGGGTTATTAATACACCATTGATGCAACTTCATGCCACCACGTTCAAGCAATGCGATTAATTGTGCTTGCACTTGTTGAGCCTTATTTAAAGCGTCAGCTCCGTCGTCCACGTAGAAATCTTGTAGAACTACATGTGATGCTAGCGGAAAATTGTCTTTTTCATCAATTGCAAGCTGATTCAGAGTCCGCGTGGCAAGATAAGGTGCATTCGATGTACCGTATGTAATCGTCTTTAACTTAAATATTTTGACTGGTTCTTCTTCATCAGTTTTTTACAAAATTCGAAGCAAATCTCTCTGATTTTCCGAAATTAATATTTGACGATACATCTTTATGATGTCAGCAGTAAAGACGTATTTATGAGTTCGAAATCGACAAATGATATCGAAGAGCTCATCTTGGACTAATCCTCCGTTTAATAAAACATCATTTAAACAAAAACCACTGGTAGTAGCTGCACTAGCATCGAAGACAACCCTTAATTTCGTGCTTAGTTTTTCGGGTTTGTATACCCCATGATGCGGTAAATAATAGGAAAATTCGGGCTTATTTTCCAGCAAGATTTCTTCTAAGTGTCCCAAATCGTTATATTCGTTAATAAATTCTTCGTATAACAATTTCATGGCTGGATTGTGCACAAATCGCTTAAGTAAGTGATTTAATCGTTTAAGTGCGTTTTTCTTTGATTTTCCTAAACATGCAAGCCCACCAGATTTAATTGGCATTTCCACAATATACCTACCATCTTCTCTTCTAGTGTGCGTACGCAAGAAATGTTCCTCACAATACTGCTCTTCCTTACTTTTTATTGGGTTTTTATCATGGACCGCTTCAATTTCCCAAAATTTTTGCATAGCGTTGGATAAATCATCCACAGATAGAACAAGACCACAATAATTATTAAAATTCTGTTGGGGCATAGACGTAGAACCACTGGCAACATAGCCAAAAACAGTTTCTTGAAAAACCAAATTTTGCATATTTATTTTATTTTGTCCGATTAATTTAAAAAATACTTCTTTTGATAATAAAACATGTAATGGACCTGGTTTATCAAATTGTGGATCAGCTAACCGAAAAGTTTGTAAATGCTTAATAGGCATGATGTTTAGATATGTAGCTGGTGTTATGCGCGTAATTTTAGGAACAACAAAAAATTGCAATGTTTCACTAAAACTCCTGTTTTTATTTACTATGGTTGTTATAATACTTTCCTTTATATTCATAACTGAACCATTTAGCCCTGAAACTGGTGCGTTTATTTTCCTTCCTTTCAAGAACAATAACTCAGAACATTCCTTCGTTATAAAGTTATTTTGCGATCCTGAATCTAACAATGCTCTAAGAGGAACTAATTCTCGTCTAGCGTTTTGTACATATATTATCGAAGTTGAAAGCAGTACTTGTTTACTAGAAGAAGATGTCATACTCATTACAGTATTGTTAATAGTTGAATGCGTGTTATCAAATGAATGTGTATTTTCACCCAAAGCAGTAACAGACATCGGACTATTTGTGTAACTATGAGGAGTAAATGCGTTTGCGGTTGGTGATAGATTACTACTAATAGTATTTTCATCTTGAATTGCTATTGTCTAATTAGTATCAATATTTTCCTCACCGCGTTCCAGGTGGATCAGTGTGTGGTGACGTTTGTTACATTTTCTGCACGTGCTTGAACTTTTGCACTGGCTAATGTTATGAACTGATGATAAACAGTTGAAGCATAATTTTTTCATTTTAACAATATTAAACCTTTTTTTTTGCAGGTAAATTTAAGAATTGGGAACATCTCATTAAAATGTGATTGCCTTTACAGATTGAACAAATGTGTGGATTTTCTGCTAACAAAGTCAATGACTTAGAATTAAATGAACGTTTCTGATCCTTACTGAAAGGTTTAACAGACGTGACTGTATGAATATTTTCCAAATATTGAGATCGTTTTTCTAAAAATAAAAGTAATTCATCTAACTTCGGAACTTCTTTTGAACTTATCGTCATTTCATAATTTTTTCGGGTATCTCTATCTAACTTTTGGAGAATGATGTTCAATATTAAAACATCTGAAAGATTATTTCTATTATAATTCAAAATTTTCAAGGCGCGAATGCTTTTTTTTACATTATCGACTAGATTTCGAAGATCTTTAGCGGAAGGCTGTGTAAGTTTATCTGCGTTTAAGAGTGAATTGATGTGTATTTCTGTTACTATTCTATCATTTTCGTATCTGTCTTTTAATGCTTGAAATAAAGATGAAAAGGTGTCTTCTGTGCTAATCAAAGCTCTTGCTTCACTTATTAGTGCTGCTGATAAATAATGCAACTTTTGCGCATCTGATAGTTGCTCATTTGAAGTTATTAAGTTGTTAAATTGTAATTTAAATAGACCCCATTCATCTGGTTTTCCGGAGAATTTCGGAAGAGATATATCGGGTAATTTAATATTTATCGCGTTGTTTATTTGAGTAGAATTTGGTTGAATTTCATTTGAAACTTTACTTTGTTCTAAATGTTTAAGTTGCCTTTTAATTTGAAATTTGGCCTTTATAATTTTTTCCTGGTATTCTTCGCTAGCACTAATGTCAATTTCATATTCTTTTTCTAAACTAATACCAGATTCTATTTCTTTATTTAGGTTTTTTAGAGTTTGTTCTCTGCCATTTAATTGTTCTGAAATTTCTAAATAACTATCAATATCACAATTTTTATCTTTTATTAATGTTTGTAATTTACTAATTAATTTCGTAATTGAAGTGCGTAATGTTGCACGCTTCTTTTTTAATTTATCAATATTTTCCATGTTCAAAAACTTATAGTAACAGCAAAAGGAATAATAAATTATTCATTACCTTGATTGCTAGGGCAGACGATTTTCTTTCTTTCTTTTTTTCACCAGTCCAGCTTGTGGAATAATGTTCTAATAAAATTCAATGATGAAAACGGTTCATTATTTTCGAACTTTTCTTTTCGAAGTGAAGAAAAAAATATATAGACTCCGGCTCGACGGACCAGATGTGTGATGCGGCGATGCGTATTAACTTAATTACTAAACTGACATGCTTTAATAGACTGTCATCCTCTATTTTAAGACATAGCGAAAGCGTTGCTTACTCTTAGCAAATCAAAACAACAACTAACAAAAACACAGACGATTTGTGTTTCTATAGTTACATAGATTAAACATTAGCGAATTTATGTGATGCCACATTTCAAAGATAAATTACAAATAACTCTAACACCATTTTCCGAAAGAAAATTCTTATTGAGATTTTTTATTATGTAACTATCTATGTAAATACCGGATAATTTAAGAAGTTATGTAACGTAATGGAAAAAATATGTCCTGGAATTAATATTTATTAATTAATATCATAATAGAAAAACAATAATGTTACATTATCGGATACATATTCTTGCAAATTGCTCTGTATTGACAGAAGTGGTAAAAAATACTTCTCGAATACGCTGTCTTTACACGTACTTCGCTATTTTATTGATGATATTTACAATATAATACAAATATTTTAGAAAAAATAATATAGGATAGCAAATGTTTGCCATAGTTAAAACAACTTTTGTAGTCATATACATTAGATCACGCTATCATGTACTTGATTAGTGTAAAATGTGCAATAACGAAACAGTTTTTATTGCTATTATTTTTTTATATGTGAAATTTTCTGTTTCCCAATTCTTCCTCTTATTTCTCCCTTTTTTTCAAAATTTAATTATTTAAATGAAACATCAAACCACATTTTTCTATTTTTAAGAAAGCCCAAAATAAAACATTTTCAAACACAGCATTTTAACCCTTTCGGGTCTGGTGTGCTATTACTAGCACATGACATTTAATTGAGTATTATTTTGTTTTAACAAATATTTTGATACTGTTTAAATTTAGTAATGTTGATATATGTGTATGCACTTACTGTATGATTTCATTAATGTTTAGGTATTTTTTAATAATAATAACAATAAATATTTGCTTAGTTCTCTTTGCACCGTTTTCCATTCTTTTAATTTAAAAATGTATTTCACTTTTTAAATTTGAAATAAAGGTTACTTTCCTGAAAGAATTACGTGTAATAAAGCACAGAAAGTATTAGAAAGTTGTAATATTAATTAAAACTTATTGTAATATAATGATTTCTAAACATTTCCAAAACCTATAAATAAGCTAAAAAACTTTGTAAAATCACCATAAAAAGAAAATTATTAAAAATTATTAAATTATTTCTAATCCTGCCTCTCCTTCTCATTTAGATATTCACGAAGCTTATTTTATTTGTAAAAATTCTAATACTCTTGTCAATGATCTCTCATCATCACCCTCCTTTTCTCCTGCATAGAAATTACTTTTGTAGGGTTTTTTTTTTATTTTTATTTACTATTTTTACAATTATTTTATTCATTTATTAATTTTTTTTCATTTATTTAATTTTTATTTTTTATTTATTTATTTATTTATTTATTATTTTTATTATTATTATTATTATTATTATTATTATTATTTTAATTATTTTATTTTTATTTTATTTATTTATTTTAATTTATTTTATTTTATTATTATTATTTCCCACTGTTTTCTTTCTCTTTTATTAGTTTATCATCATTTTTCACTTCCACTTGGGCTCTTTTAGCCAGCGCCACCTGTGACACTCTTTGTAACTCCTCCTTCTTTCTTTAACTTTATTTTTACTTTTCTCTTCCTCCTTGGCTCTGTCAGGTAGCGCCACCTGTCGCACTCTTTGTAATCTCCTCCCTCTTTCTTTCACTTTTATTTCCATTCTGTCTCTTGTGACACGTGTTTGGATTAGCTGAAGAAGAGCTGTATTTTTGAAGCTCGAAACGCGTCCTGTTTTATTTTCTTTTTATGGTGATTTTACAAAGTTTTTTAGCTTATTTATAAATTTATCGCCAGTGATTCCGGTGTTTCTCAATATTTCTAAAACCTCTTCAATTAGCATATTGCTATTTGAATATGAATTGAATAGTGTGCAAGAGAAAAACATTCGTTACGTTTCAAACAATAGAAGATTCCTTAAAGTCTAATTCGTCTATTTTGATAGGCTAGTGTTAATGTTATAAAAGCAAAAGTATTTTTTAAATGCAAAAAAAAAAAAAAAAAAAAGATTAAAATTGAAATATGTATTTATATATAAGATGGTTACAAAAAAGCTTTACCAATATATGTACCCATAACGACCTAATCCCTAAATTAATCGAAAGGAAGTTTCAAAATAGGTTTTTGAAGATATGCGCTCGAGATCGTGAAGATTTAAATCGATAGAGCTTTCACAATTACAGTTTGAAAAAGTTCGAAATTTTTGAATAACACCATCAATGTTTTCCCTGTTCAAATTCATCAGCGCACTGAAAAACCATAAACGGCGTTGAAACAATACACGTATGACTAAATTTTCCGGAGTAATACTATGACACTCAATTCTGACTAGTTCCTGTGTAATGTAATATTCAGCATTCTAAAACAAATGATTACTTTTTTATTTTCACACAAACACAACTAAAAACTACATAAACAAATCTTTCAAAATTACTCAGTTCACAAGCAAATATGTATATATAAATAAATAAATAAATAAATAAAAATAAAGCTGCTACTAAAAAAAACATTGTGACTGATCATTTACAATGGCTATTTTTGCAAGAAAGTTTAAACGTACGTGTATATACCAACGCCATTTATGCTTTTTCAATGCTGTGATGAATTCCAGCATGAAAAACATTTGCCAATTAGAAATTTCAATTTTTTTTTACCGTAACCGTGAGATCCCTATTGTTAAGTAATCATAATCTTGAGTGCTTATCTTCATCTAAGTATATCTAAAATTTCTTTTGGTTTGTATGTGTGGTTAAGCCACTAGGGATTCATATATATGGGAAGTCTTATTATGACCACACTGTAGAAAAAGAAAGAACAGAATTCTTGAAATAAATAAAATGTTGCGTTATAAAATCATTTGATGGCAAACTTAGTCATATTGAAAGCTATATTAATATAAAGTATTACATTTGAAAATATCTTCTTAGATCATCTAAAAGAAAGCTTTTATTATGACATTATATTTTTCAAAGATATGGAGGCATTTATTCATTTATTTATTTGTTTAAGCATTCCATAAAATCTGATTTTATAATATGTAATTAAAATTGCTTAATTATTCACGAAATTATCTTTCAGATGTTGAAAAAGTTCTGATTGCTGCCTTGAAATCTGGACATCTGGAAGTCAAAGGGAAATGAATGCATTCTAGAATAGTGATGATCACCACTGATCATGCGCCACTTGTTGATGTCCGACAGTTTTCCGTAACTGGACAGAATTTTAAAAATATTGCAAATTAGTTTGTTTTTTGCATAATCTGGGTTATGCATGGAGATAGCGAGAGCAAAAATGGGAAAGCTCTGCCGCCTAGTACTATTTACATAGTACATATTATTACCAAATTTCTTGTATAACAATTTTTTGCATAGCGTTTCAATAAATTACAAATAATAAAGGAAGAATTTTAACCCTGGAGAACCTTGTCAAACCAGAACTCGCTAGTGAGATTTTCTCTCACAGTGCTATATATTCTTTCTGTTACCTTACATTCCTTTAACACCAACATTTTTTTTTTGTTTGCCTTAATATTTTATTCACAAAAGAGGTGTAAAACGATTCAAATATAATTCTCAAGTTTTAATTAAAAATAAAAATGATTTAAATAAGAGTGTTATTGCAAGAGGTCTTAAAATAAAAGAAAAATTTAAGTACAATGGTAAATACGGATTAATAAATTTCTAATGAATAGTTCTATTGAAATTTAAAAAATGTATATACTGATATATAAATAATAATGCTCGAATTTATTCTATATATAGAGGGTAAAAAATACGAAACCTAATCAATGAGTACAGTACTTTATTGTTTAGAAATAATTTGATTATAGAACTGTAATAATAGAAAAAACAAATTTATATTTTACACATGAGAAGAAGAAAAATAAAAATATATTAATTAGAGAAAAAAAATCAATTAAAACTATAAAGAATACAATATGAAATAAAAAACATTAAAATTTCAGTTGTGAATTTTGACTGTAAGCCCCACTCACAGCTGTGATTTATAACTTTTTCCACAATCCTGACAACTGTACGGGGTATGTGATGGACCCAAATTGGTATGTTGCAGTTCTGGCATACTTTTGTTGTCTTCTTGTTCTTCCTTCGCGGGCAAAAAGCACAAAATACTTTTACCTTTTACTTTTTATATGTCTTGATAGATATTTCAACCCCATCAATCCTTTCCATTGTAGCACGATCTTGAGGGCATATATTCTGGATAGCCGATGTTGTGAATGAGGTGTAGTTTCATCAAATTCAGGGCCAATTCTTTCAAAAAAGTCCTCCTTTCAACAACATTATCAGTATTTGCTTTATAGATGATTTGGCTGTTGATATCTGATATTAAATATACTTACGTTTCATATATTTTAGCGCATACATTGCTTTCCCAATTTCCACAAGCATTTTTCCTCGACTAGTCACTGTTAGGCTGAAAGACAATAGAAGACCTTATCTAAACAACTTTAAAATGGTGGGTTACGCAAAGACTCGCTGTGAGAAAAAAATCTCATGTTTTGTGAAAATAATACTACGTCCGAACTCGCTGTAAGGGAAACGTTCACAACTTTCCGTTTTGAAGTAAAACACCTTTCTCCAACGCTCTCCTGAAAGACACTGAATCTGAGCAAGCTCTTCTTCTCCTGTCTTACGCTTCTACCTCCAGCTAGAGAAGAGATCAGCATCGCTCTTATCCAATCAGCGCGCTGCAAAAAAAAAAGTACGAATGTGAGAGAAAATCTCACGTAGCGAGTTCTCCCGGGTTAAACAGTAAATAATTATTTTTGTGTCTACAAATTACATTTAACTTGCGTCTCATAACTATACAGTTACATGAAGATTCACATAGGATTACGTTTTCAATTTAAAATTCAATAATTCATTTATTACAATAAATTTAATATAGAAATATGTGACATTATTATCAGGTAGCTCATAACTTCTGTACAGAATATTTTAACAGATAGTTTAAGTTTTCTCAATAGATGGCGCCACCTTGTTACAAATTGAAAAAGTGCGCAAGTTTACTTGAAATTTTTACATTAATGCGGTTTCACCTGTTAGAATCAGCATTTTTAGATATTTTGCGATCACAAAACACTGTACTGTTTTATATATTAAAAACTCTGTATACAATATTCATTAATTATTTCATAAATCTTTCACTTCTTTCATTCTTATATTTAATAAAGTCGATATTCAGTATGCCAGATAAAGTTTGTTGTCACCCCAATAATTTCGGAGCAGCAACAGCTTTAGTCACAAAAGTAAGATATAGATATGGTAAAGTTGCCATGCACTATTAAATGAATTATGATGCCTACAGACACACATGATCGGAGACTGTGGAGTTAGCATTCTTGTTTTGAAAAATATAAAAGGTAGGGAAAAATGGATTTCCAAAGTTGTAAAGCATCATAGATTTAGTACAAAAAGATATCTTATGGATAATAATACGGAAAATAGAAAGAATAAAACGTGCATTTATTTTTTCGTGATTTCCTGCACTGTGACGTCACGAAACTTGAACAGAAGAAAAAATGATTAACGTATAAGTCGATTTATGTATAAGTCAATCCCCTAACTCTCAAGCAAAAAAAAAAAAACAAAAAAAAACGAACTTTTGCTTATAAATCGAACCACATTTTCCTCAGTATGTTGAAAAGTGATTTGTAATCGAGTATAAGAAAAAGTAATAAATTGCATTAAACTGGTAAACATTTTTTTCTTGAGTTTCTAATCAGACTCTTTTTTAATAATTCCAAAACTTTTAAACTGTATGATTATATAAGAATGAAGAATATTAAACTATTTTGAAACCTATTCATATCAAATTAATGATACTGAAAAAGAACACATTTTTTTTTTTCAAAAATCTGTTCAAAGCTTATTTATAAGGATGAACAGCTTCTTAGACTGCTAAAATATAGTAATTCTTTGTAGTGTATTACTTTTAGAAGGGATATGTAGAAGCTTTACCGAGTTGAATTCTTTTTAAAACGGCGATTAAAATGTTGAAAAGAATGATCCTGCATTTAGAGATATTTTATCCCAGGAGATATTGGTTGGAGACAATTACAGGGGCATTATTGCTGTGTTTTTTTTATTTTTATTTTTATTTTTTTGTCAATAAAGGGAAATGACCATCGTCCGCTTTTATATTTCTCTCCAATCTATATCTACATGCAATTACTTCAATCCTATACAGGTAGATTTGCTCTTGCATCGATTATCTTCAAAAAAAAAATATTGTTATTATTATTACTTTACTAACTCGTGTACAAGTTGATATAAAAAATGACCAGATTTTCTTGATATTTTACTACATCGTAAAATAATTTTATACACTTTTTAATAATTTAATATTTATGTAAAATAAGAAGCTTAAGTGTGCTTTTAAAATAAATACATAATTAGAAAATAAGTTCAATTAACTTATGAAAATTTTTTTTGTACGATTAAGTTTAGAACGAATAATTATTTTAAAGAACGATTCAAAAAATTATTTCATGATTCAAATTATAGCAAGTCTTTTTCAAAATGAAGTATTTGTAAGTTAATTATAAGTCCTTTTCAGTTATGAAGACGCAGGGGAGAGAGGAAAGTAAGCAAAAAAGACCAATAGTCTCACCCTGGATTTTAAAATTTTATTAATTAAAATTTCCATTTCATCTATTTTTAAAAACATAATTTAAAATTTTCCAGTAACTTCATTAGAAAAGAAACAACAAGTTTTCAGTTAATGGGGGGTGGATTACTTGCCCCTCCCTTGATTTGATATTTTTTCTCCAAGTTTATAAAAGTATAATAAGGTTTATTTGTTTAGAGTAGCTTTAAATAAAAGAGCCAAGATTTTTCGTTTGGAGAATGGTGTATAGCCCGATAAAGTTTGTTGAGCCATTGTCTCTGCTACGATTTTGAAATTTAACTATTTTTTTTCGATTTTTAAAAAATATACTAAAATTTAATCCTTTATTTTAGCTTGAAACATAAGAGGAACTAAGAATTTTCTGCTAGTGATACGAAGGTACGTGAGAACTATTGCTCTTACATAAATTTAAAAAAATAATATTTAATTAAATTTTCCTTGTCTTCAGTTTTCAAAATCATAGTAAAAGTGTCCTTTTCAAGTAATTTATAATAAACAAATATGAATAAAAATTTCATTATTGTCCTAGAGAGCGAGAAGCCCATTGTTCCTCATTGCTTTTGAAATTAAATTAATTTTTTTTCTCCGGTTTTCAAAACATAGCAAAATTTATTCGTTTAGCGTAACTTAACATAAAGGGACAAAAAATTTTACATTTAGGGCGGAAGGCATAAATTGTAACTGCCTTGGGAAGACCCTCCTTTGGTTTTGAATTATAAAATACTGTATTTTTTTTTCTCCTATTAGAGTCTGTGAATTTACCGGATGGTAACTGAGAATGCATGGAGATGCATCAGAAAATGTACTTGAGAAATTAACACTAGAACCGCGGGACTTTCGGTATACCTAGAACCGCGGAGCGGGTCAATTTGACCCGGTATGGAAAAGGATAAATAAATATGCCCAAATACTTAATTTGGTTAATTAAAAGATTATATTTTCTTGTAAAAATGAATATTTCTTAGTTTTTACTATATATTTTACACATAAGGTCAGTAGAAATACCTACATTTTAGAAAATGCTATAATTGAAAATTACATTTCATTAAGTATAATGAAAATATATTAAAGAAATATTAAACATTTTTTTAAATAAATGACACAATATGCATAAATAAAAAATAGATTTTCCCATTTACTAATTAAGTTTAGGTATAAAATCTAAGAATATTTTTAAAAATATATAAATAGCAAGTTTCTAGTTTTACTGATTTATCTAACTTAATTTATTAAACCGGTGAATGCTGCAAAAAAAGGCTAAAGATTTTGCTTATTTACCAGAAACGCATGATTACATTATATTGTGAACAAATATTTTTAGTTTTACTTTAAATTTTTCGATTGTGATAACAAATTCTTCTATGATTAATTAGTGTTCTTTATCGTTTTTGGTGTTTCTTCTTGCCCAAATGACATTTTTGGCCGTGAAATAACGAACTATCTTGAATAAATTAACGTATACTAATAGTCAATAAACTTATATAAAAAGACTTATACTAACTAATTTTCCGGTTAAAGATTTGCATAAAACCCAAGCATTGACAGTAGAAAAATGCAAATATTATAAATTGCATTCACCGGCTTCCAATAAGAAGTTGGCTTGACATATGCAGACATCCTGTCAAATAATAAAGCCACGCCGAATTTAGTTGCGTTGTACTAAAAAAGTGTATTTAGTATTTTTTTAAATTATCTAAAATTTCAACAGATAGATGTAAACTGCTAAGTAACAAGGCATATTTACAATTTTCTCCTTGGTAAACAGCTAAACTTGTGTGTAAATGTGTTGAATGTCATTCCGATTTTGACATTTTTACAGAGACTTGTATTTCTCCCTTAGGCATTTTACAGATTCTAAAAGGTCAGTTTTTTATCAACATCTGCAATCAACTAGAGGACGATACTAAATTTACCTAGTTTTGTTAGAGTAAACCTACTGAGTTTACTGAGTAAACCTACTCACAGATTTTGAAGGAAATAAGTAAACATCTTTGCTTATGTTAGGCCCTTTTACATAGTTAGTGTTGCAGTTTTCTTGTCATCTTCTTTATTTCCAGGTGTGAATGCGCATGTTATTGATTATTTATTTTTCAGATTTTCATGAATATAATAAATTCAAATTCTTAATTCTTCTTATTTTATATCCAATATTTTATTCGATAAATATCATAAACTTTCTTTCATTACTGATAAATTTTCAACTATATTCTAATGAAAATGTCCAACAAGGTTAAGAGTACAGACAGAATCGTTGTTACTTTCATTTTCATTATTAGAATTTAATTTTCTTCATTTACAGGCAGATATTCATCCTCAACCATTTGTATTCTCACTCATTTTTAAATAATAATTGCTAGCATTAGAAAGCTTCTTTGGCAGTAATATTAAGGCATCGGAAATCTTTTCTATACTTTCAATAAATGCAGAATAAAAACAACTTGATTACTTGTTCTAAATATTTGTTGTGTTTTTAAACTGAAATATTCTATTATTCCCATCAAGAATATAAGATCTTGATTGAAAATTTTCACTGTTCTCCCTTGCAATTCTGCCTTTTAGCGAAATTAGGAGTGAAGCAGATATACTTTCTCATTATTTCCGAAGAAATGCGCCTCTATTTTTTCATACATGCGTAAAAACATATTACGGGTCAAATTGACCCGCTTCGCGTTTCTAGGTATAAGTAGTTAGAACTGAAAAATTATTTATGTTATTTGCTATTAAATACGCAAAGTTGTTGTTTACCTTAAAATATGAAAAGTCTGGAAAGGAAACAGTTTTTCAATGAAAACTTTTCGCGCGGCGAGAAATTAAACATTGATTTGGGTGAAATTGACCCGCTCCGCGGTTCTAGTGTTAATGGTTGGGTAATACCTTCAAATTTACTGAAGTATTTTAACGGTTACAAAGTCTTATATATATATATATATATATATATTATGAATATTAAATAATTTCACAAAAACTACAGTATTTTTAAATTTAATACCTTACAATACATTTGAAGCAAATTACTGTAAATTTATTTTAAATTAACTAAAAAATCACTGTAGTGTTTTTATAGTAGAAATTGCACTACAGAAAATCTACAGTTAACGTTAGAAAAACCTCAAAAATACTTTACTTCTACAAAAAACTGCAGTTCATTTTTAGCTGGGTTGTAGAAAGAATTTTAAATAATAGAAAGGATTTTATTTATGGTCATCAGAAAAATACAACAACAGGTACTCTAAATCTTTTGATTATGTTTTGGAGTAAATCGCTCAACAGGTGGCCCTTTTATACTGCATTTTTCCCGATATCCGCAATAGTCCTATTTCAAGAACTAATGCACAGAATTTCAATGCTTTTAGAATCCTCGCAATGGGCATAGATTGTCATTTAATTTCTGCATTGGTATAGCAAATTTTAAGTAATGACATAAATGAGATAGAAGAAAGTTGTGGGACTACCACATCAGATTAGTTTAACAATACAATTAATAACGCATATATTTATTGTATGAAACCCTCTGAGCTAGAGTAATACTCGTAATTGAATATTTATTATTGATGATTCCCAAACTCACATTGATAAAACATTTTGTTTTTCTTGAAAATAATTAGTCTGATTAATATATATATATATATATATATACGTAATTGTAAAGTTAGGAATTCTGTATAAAAGACTGTGTCTGTGTGCATGTGTAATATATGCCGAAATAGTTTTTGAATGAAGGAGTGGATTTTTATTTATATTAAACATTTCAGATTTTTATTCATATTAAACAAAAATAAAATAATAAAATAAAATAAAAGATACTCTAAAAGTCTGTTTCATTGTTGTGTCAGAAAGAATACTCAGAGGAATTGTTGTATTCTTCATAAATATATCAGCCGGTTTTAAATATCTATTTATCTACACACACGCACACACACACACACACACAGGCATATATATATATATATATATATATATATATATATATATATATATATATATATATATATAATACCATTAAAAGTAGACAAGATTCACCAACGGATTTTATCAATAAAACAATAAACCAAAACGAAGAATTAAATTTAATTATAGTAAACAATATTAACCATTTGAAATTAACCATTGAATTTAATAAATTATAGCACATTGAACATGGAAGGAAAAAAAGAATAATATGAATACAATTGAAATTTGTAGAACCAAAGCAGAATCTTCAGGTCCCAAATACTTTGGAACTACAAATGGAGTGTGCGGTTTCATCTTCGTATTTGCCATGAAAAAGCAAAACAATACGAATTTGGGACTACCATCACACAAAAACCAAATTATTAAACAAGGAACAAAGATATTTTACAAAAAGGAGTTGAAAGTAAGTAAAAATAATAGTTATCCATAACAAACAAAAAAGATAAAGCTGAATGGAAATATAATTGAACCGGAAAAAATAATAATCGATATTAACATAAAATTAAATTAATAAAATGATTAAAATTAGAATTGAGAGATAACATTCATATTAACATATAACTTAAAATACATTATTGTTACTTTAATCAGTAACATTTATTGTGACTTTACATGGTAAAAACTCATTGTCTTAATATAGGATAATAAATAATAATAATAATAATAATAAAAAATAAATAAAAAATAATAATAGTAATAATATTATTAATAATAATACCAAAAATTATATCAATAACATTAAAAATAATTTGATATTTAAAATATAGCTATTTAACTATAGATATAACTAGACGAATATCCATATATTGGTGTAAATTAAACAGTTTAAAAATTATGTTAAAATAAATAACCCACTCTCAATTTTTTTTAAATAAATAATTAACCTTTGCGTTTTTATCCAGACAACACCACCCTCCTCCGTACTCTAACATCTACCCACCCAACCAACCTATATATATATTTTTTTATTACTTTTTAACATTTTTAATTTTTTATTATTTTTATGTTTTATAATTATTTTATACATTTTTTATGCAAAGAATTAATTATAAGATCATGTAATATCTAATTATAAATTAAAGAATATATGAATTTTTTAGGATAACCATTATTTATAGCATCATATACAAGCTTTTTAATATTAGTATTAATTAAATGGGAAGAACATAGACATTTTATTCTATATAAATGGTTAAGTATTATATTACGATATACAGAATTATGAAGACATGATTTAAAATTAGTAAAAGTATTAACTTTAAAATTAAATTCTTTCCTTTTGTCATAAATATCAGTTATAAATTTGTTCTCTTTTAATATAATTTTAATATCTAAGAAATTGGTTGTATTATTAAAAAGTAGGTTTTTTGAAAGTTCTAGATTAGAAGGATAATCAACAGGGAATTGAGATATACAGGTGTTATCAGTATCAATTAAAATTACATCATCTATATATCGATATAAATGTATTGTATTATTTAAATAATGACGTTCATAGTAATATAAGTATAAGTCAGATAATACACTAGATGTACTACCACCTTGTGGTATACCAACATTTTGAATATATATATTGTTATCATGCATGATAAAATTATTATAGATAATGAAATTAATTAAGGTATGAAAATAATCAGAATCGATATTATGTGATATATCCAACTCGTGTTGATATTTTTTAAAAAGCTCATTTATGATATTATGTAAATCCGATAAATCGATATCATTAAATAAATCTTTAAAATCATAGGTAGTGATATTTTTTATACATTTAAGATTTTTCATAATATAGACCAGTTTATAACTATTTTTTATGCAATGTGTATTATCACTTTTTTTTGTGATATTATATATTTGATTAAGAATTACTAATAGAAGTTTGTTAGCAGCATTATTATAAGTATTGCAACCAATTGTAACAGTTCTGAATTTAACAGGATGCTTATGAAATTTGGGTATAAGGACTAGATAAGGATATTTAAAGTTAGTAGGGTTAATGTCTAATAATTTATAGAATCCTTTAATTTTACGATTATTGGCAAGTAAGTTATCATTAATTTTTTGGAATGTGTTATTATTAGATATACTAGATTTAAACAGTTGATGATAATAAGATTTACAAATAATGGCATAATTATTAGGAGATTTATCAACATAAGTTATTACAAAGTTTTGTTATAATTTATTGATTTGCTTAAACAGATGCTGTGTATTTACATATTCTAGGTGTGAAATATTATATTTTAAGGACTTGGTTAATTTATCGATAACTAATATTTTCCATTGATTAAAATATTCAATGGGTTTATTATAATAAATTGCAAGTTTATAAATAAATATATCTATATCATATGTAAATAGTTTTATGATAGATTTAATGTTTAATTTGGATGGAATTCTGTACTTGGTCCCATAAGCCATAATTCTTCTAAGTGGTAAATCATCTACAAGATTAAGATTACCAGTAATAATATGTCCATGATCTTTATTTATATATTTTTGTAGAGAGGGGTCATTGCATTTACAGGGTAAAGTACTAGCATCAAAAGAAGATTTAGCGAAAGAATTATAGTTAAAAATCGTTCTGCCGATAGATATGGGATACTTAAAGGTTTTAGAAATATGAATATTATTAATAGGAAATTGACAGTTTTTATCATTTAATATGGAATTAATATTGATTTTATTAAATATTGGATTAGAAAAAGTAATTACCATTTGAGTATTAGTTTGTAGATTTTTAGGTTTTTTGAGTAAATTTATATTGTACAGGTTGACACGAGTCATAATGAGATCATAAAAAATATCTGAAAAATGTTTAGAGTAAGTTTTACTGAGAAAAATATTTAAATATTGTACTATATGTTTCTTTTTTATTCCAAAAATATATTTACGTATTAGAAACCAATATATATATATATATATATATATATATATATTATAACATATTTCAAACAGCTTTGTTTCTTTGATGTTCAATGTTTAATTTAATCACAGAATAAATCTTTTCAAAACAAAAATGCTCTTAGACAAATTTCATTATTTACCTTCTTTACAGCGCGTACACTGTTAAAGATTTTTTCTCTTTCCAAGGTGAATTTCTCAGAGGAAATGAAAATTGACAGTGTTGTTTCAAAGAAAACTGATCGTATATTCGAACTGGGATCTGAAGAAAAATATAAAAATGTTTATTTAGATCGCTTTTGCTTCTAAAATAAATGAGATTAAATATCGCATTCGCTTCCTTCTGAATTTTCCATAAGATAAATTCAATAAATGCTATTCATATTCCCAGTGCAACTGACTTTCGCTGAAAATCTTTAGCTTGAATAGAAAATTTAGAAATATTTGCATAAATGTTTCCTTTTCTTACAGAATGCATAAATATAATAAAAGAGAAATTACGAAATATAGCATGGTAATATGAACATGTGAAAATGCTGTTACTAGATAGTATAAGAACGGCAGTATCAGAATATTAGTATATTTATTTTTCAAGAAAATTTTTTACTTAATTAACTTACTATACACACTTAATTTATACCTTTTAGTTAAATGTAATAATTTTGAAATTTTTATGTGTAAATTAATAAATGAAGTTTAGTCAAGTAATATATATTCTTATATGTATCCTAATACTGTTAATACTTAAAAATAAAAAGAATACTGCCCAGTTAAACTGATAGCATTGAGCTCACAGACTACAATTAGTATTAATTGTTCATTACAGCCTTATATTTTCAAGGATTTATTCCGTTCGAAAAAAAAAAATTAAAGGAGGGGGAAACAGCTCCCGTTTCCCCTTTTATACTTAATTATTGAACCTCCTAAACTAATCAGGGACATATTTTATCATATAAAAAATCTATATCCAAAATTCCTAGCATATTGGAAAATTCTTAAAAAAACCCATTTATAAACTTTAAGAGGAGTTATCCCCTTATTTTATACTTAACCATGAAACTTCAAAAGCTATTCAGAGATTTGAACGAAATCTAATAATTCTGCATGAAAAACCCATTCATATAAATTAAAGGGAGGGGCATTAGAACCCCGTTTCCCCTATATATACTTATACAATGAACACCTAATACCAATTACGGAGGCGCCCAATCAGAATGATCTTATATCTAAAACTAATAATTTTGCATGAAGACTAATAATTCTGCATGAAAAACCCATTTATATCAATTAAAGGGAGGGGCATGATCCCCCGTTCCCCCTTGTTATACATATCGAATGATCTCCAAAAACTAACCAGGAAAGAGCCTTATCAGAATATACCGATATACAAAATTTCAGGTGGATCAGATATTTTTATCATGAGTTATCACGTTACGCACATACGCACATACAGAAAGGGCGGGCACATAAGCTCCCAGGCTTTGATAGCCTGTATAAAGAAATCCTTAAGTATGAAGGAATCACCATAGCAATCTAGAACATTAATCTATCATGGCAAGTCAGTGAATTCTTTATGTAATATGAAGAAAAAAAATTTAATACATTTTTATGTTTTGATTCGATTTTCATAAAACTTAAAATGATTCGACAAAATTAAGAAACAATTTTATGTAGTAAATTTCAAAACATTCTATTTTATAGATTTTGCGATGGATACGGACTAATATAGACAGATAGACCAGACGACATCTGTACTAGGTGTTACATAATTATATAATTACGACATTTATCTATAGATTATAATGAAATGGAATGCTTTTGAGTGTCTATTTTTGAATAAGCAAAATACGATCGTTACATACTTTATTTTCAATGCCGAAGTTGGCATAGTCAATCTCCATAACGTATATATCAATTACAGAACTATGCAACTATATTAATTGAAATTCGTAATACCCTCCCTGAAATTGAGTTACACGATTTTCATAAAATTTGAAAGGAATAGATAAAATTCTTCAACAATTATATAGATCAAATTTCAAACTATTTGATTAAGTAGTTTTTCAGAGTTTATATGTGGAAAGACAGATGGACAAATAGACCGACAAACAGACAAATGGACGGAACAGACAACAATTGTACATGCTATGTAATTCTATCATTACGAACGCATCTGAAAATAATAATACTGCTTAAATTCGATGCAAATATAAGCAAAATAAGACTGTTTTTATCGGCTTCTTTATAATGGAGTTCAAAACAGCAAACACAAAAATATTCAAATATTCAAAAAAAAAATTATTGCATTAAAAATGTCTCTGTTTTTTATGCTTAAAATTACGTTTATATCATGTTTTTATTTTAATTAGAAGAGGAAATATTATTTTTTACTTTTGAGGGTTTTTTTCAAAATCTAGCTTTCAAGCATTGGTTGTCATGGAAATAACATTTTTTTTTTTCACAATTTTTGGAATTGAAATTGTTATAAGTTTTTGCTATTGTGATTTTGTTTACGAATGATATGGTTAATTATCACAAACAAATGCGAAATTTTAAGTCCATATATAAAAAAATAATTTTAAAATGTGTCCCTGACCCCCTTAATAAATAAATTTCAAAAGAATATTCCAGAATTTATTCCTAATAACTTCTACAGCCTACAACTTTTTATCTACTCCAACGAAAGCATTAAATATTTATGTAATACTAGCAGTTACCCGTGACTTCGTTCACATAACATTTAAAGAAGAAATAATTGATCAATCAATCAAAAAATTTCGATGATGAAAAGCATGTGTAATTAACTTTTTATCGCGAATTTATGATAAGAAACTTCTGACTTCTATTTGCTAATTTTTTTGCTGGTTAAAACTTTCCTTACAGCGATTAATACTAATAGATAGAAACATTCTTGAATACTTTTGTTCAGCCCTGTAGTTTTCCAAGTGCCTTTAATACACGAATGTATCTTTCTAAAATTTAGTTCAAACAAAAATATTTCTTATTACTACCTAAATTACATTTTCAGAAATTATCATCCGAAGAAAACCTTGTAGCCAATTCTTTGCGGGACTCTGTATATCATTTTATATATATACTACAAAAATTTCTTAGTTTACTAAATTTAGTTTACATATTTCAAAATAAAAATGCATATTTTATTTAAAAACCACCTTTAAGTAAATTACGCTCATATTTAGTAACCTTTCCGAGATCTTTTGTGTAACCCTGTATATCTAAATTTAACTATTTATACTATTACCATTTATACCCTCCACTTAATATGCATACATTTCATGAAACTTAAAAGCACATATCTTAATTCAAAATGCATTTCATCCATGCAACAGTCATCATCCATCATATACAGTACTTCGGATAGAATATGTAATATTTGAAATCTTTTGTGTGTCCCTGTAAATGCTATGCACTTCGTATTATGCATGAAATAACTCACATAAAGCCTCAGCAACGTATATCAATTTGATTATACATGAAATCGTTTACCATAATGAAAATATGTCGGAAAATGTTCCTCCCTTTATTCTTATGCAATGGAATTCTTCTGTGTAACCCTGTAAATGAATAATAAGTGTCCTTTTCACTACATACTTTACAAAATGCATATTTTAGTGCACTTTGTAAAAGCATATAAATTTGAATATGTTTCACAGGGTATGTGTAACATCGTTAAATTTAATTAAAACGATTTTTTCCCATAATGCCGTTATGTAAGGAAATTTTTTGACTATCCCTGTAAATAAACTAATCATAATAGAAACTTTTTTTTTTCAATAGGTATTCGTGCTAGGTAAACGTTAATAACGTCCAAAAATTTCATGGAAATCGCAGTATATTTAGGAAAGTTAGAAAGCGACCAGACAGACAGACAAACCGAAAGCATAATTACTTTTCAACTTTGTTCGAAAGTGTTAAAAAGTCCAGCCTAAAATATATTAATCAGTAGTTTTATTTTGCGCCTTTTCCCCACAAAAAATTTCTTAGTTTTGAATTTGTTTGAGTTTTGAATAAAAATATTCATTTGTATGTAACTTATAACTTATTAATTAGTAGAAGTAAAAAATCTTTCTGATTCATTTTAAATATGACGTCATTATTTATCTCGCTCCATTAGCTACTGATATTCGTACCCCTTGATTTTTTAACGACTGCTATAAAGTACCTGTTTCATTTCAACTATGACGTCACATTTTCATAAGAGAAATATTTTATTAAAAATATAATTCTTTTTCATTCTTTTTACTTTTAATTTATGTCGCCATATTTTACACAAAAATTCCATTTAACTAAACAAATATCCTTGTTAAATATATTATAAAAAATACACCTTTTATTTTTATTTCAAACATGACGTCATATTTATTTTCTTTTAAATTATTTCATTATAATTTTTCGCGTGGACGTTTTTTATTAAAAATTCATTGCAGCTGAAAAATTATTATTCCAATCTTTTATTTTCTTGGCAACAGGAAAGGAAAATGGTTAAACTTTATCTGAAAAATGCCTATTGATTTTGTATGAAAAATAATTAAATTTTGAATTATTAAGGAAAATATTTGAATAAAATAAATAAAAAATAGCCTATGTTCATTCTACTCCTATAAACTATCTATATGCAAAGATTCAAAGACATTAATCCATCCGTTTTGAAGCCAAGTTTATTCCAATTTTTCGAACACACTTTCACATTTATAATATATATATAAGGATTACCCTGTTTATCAGTCTATGCAATATTTTAAAGTCTAGAACTCTGCAATTACGATCGTATGCTTGTGTTGGGAATTTTTAAGTGAACAATCTACATTTTCAGTTTATTGTTTTATTTTTAAATATATATATATAATGTTCGACTAAATACATATTTTGAAAAAAAGTAACTGCATATTTTAGTTTTTTTTAAAAATAAATAAAAATATGAAATATATAAATTCATATTTTCTTAAATTTATATTTTCTTAAATTTTGATATTTTTTCCTATTACTTTTTTAAACATTGATATTTTCACAACAATTTCTACTTTCTTCGATCTACACAATGATAAAGTATCGTATCCGTCAAAATTCTCAACTTCTGGTTTTCGGCAGATTTCCACTTTTTAGTGATGAAAGATACCGAAAAACATGGTTTTAAAAAATGTCTGGCTACGAATCTGTGACTCTGCTTCTCTATATCTGACAGAAATTTTGTGTCAAAAACTAACGTACAAAATGTAATAAAAATTTATATTCAGTTTTTACTGATTAGTTTTTGGAGAAAAATTGCTGAACATGTGGGGCTGCTGTGCTGCATTTTTCATGGTTTAATACCTCATGGTTTAATAGAAGTAATATATACAGGTTTTCATCAAATTTCCAGATTAGTTAATCCTTTATAAGAGTTGACGTATTTTACATTTTGACCACTCAAAGTCACTCAAAAAGGGGCGCTGCCATACTGTATTTTTTGCGATTCCCGCAACATTTGCAACTCAAGAATAATTCATGGATTTTCATCTAATTTCTCATATAAATTAAATAGAAAAAAGTTTTCATATTGCCACAACTTTATTGATTTTTAGATATTCAAATGTGCGTTACGCAAAACTGAGCATGGATTTTTAGATACATCTAATATTGCATTTAATGTCATTTTTTAAGGATATATATGAAGATATTTTTAAAGTTACATCTTTATTTTAAATTAAATTAAATTAGAAAAAATTATGAAAGTTAATTCCATGCGTAGGTATGTCACACGTATAGTAAAGAATGCATTAAAAATGTTTAAATCTCTATCTCAAATAAAAAAAGAGAAATATAAAAGTCAAATACAAATGTAAAGAAAAAATAAACATGGAGGGAAAAACATTTAAATTTTAATTTATGTGGGTTTGCACTGGGCGTGTTAGCAAAATTGACAATATGTCACGATATAATTATAGTATGGGTAAACATGATGTGTCAAAATATTCATAATTAAGCAAGCTTTCATTTAAAAATAAAAATATATGTTTTTAAAAATTAAAATTTGAGATAAACTGTCTCCTTAAGTACCTAAAATATTTATCTGACAGCTGAATTCATGTAAAATCGGTATATTCATATCGCGTAAGTAATGGTACATTGTAACATTTACAATAACTTAATAAATCTTTAATTATGAGCTTACACAACTTATAAGTGACTACCCTTTACATTTAGTATAATGAAGTCGAGATAGTGATGAATAACTTCATTTAACAATCACATAATTAAGCTTAATGTTTTAATTCCTGAAATTCCAAATTATATCTTCTTTCATTAAACTATATTTCTACATAATAATTAGGAATTTCTGAACTGATTAATTAACTAATGATTATCCTTCAGTGACAGCATGATGTTAATGAACACAGTAAATGAATTCGAATATAATAATGATATGATTTAACGAATAAGCTCAGAAAAGACAAGATAAATTATTATAATATGACACCTATCAGTGCAACTGAACATACTATAAAAATGGAAATATAAAAGCATTTAAACGTGCATGATAAATCAAGAGAATTAACAATGATAGCGCACATTTTGCTAAATTTGATTAAATAATAACATCGATTATTTTGAGAAGCAAAATTTTAAGCTTTGCATCAAGTCAAACAATGGTGGTAAACCTTCAAAAATACTATTGTAAATAAAAAGGAACAGTAAGAAAATTTAATGGTCCCCTTTAAAACACATAGTTGAAGATTGATATAAATAGAAAAAAACCATGAAAGTCAACGTTTTTTATTACTTAATCATATATAATTATCTAACAACTTAAACTATAATTTTTTTCAAGCCTAACTCTTTATACGCATTCAATATAAACCTATAAATTAAAGTGAAACGTTGCTACCTGATGAAAAAAATCATGATAATCAAAACTTACCTACGAGAAAAATTGTTTCATTGTATGAAAATTTTGATAAAATAATTTCAAAAATTAATTTTGAATTTTAATATTAGTTAGCAAGTTAAAATTTTCAATTTTTTAACTAGCAATCTAAAATTTTGAAAAAAAAAATATATAAAGATCTTATTTTGGTAAGATAAATTTTTATTTAAAATAATTGTTTTCATAATAATCAAAAACAACCTATGCTTAAAATATACTATATTCTAGAAGGATTAAGCGAAAAAAAAAATGTTTTTAAAGCTTAATATCGCCACAAAGGAGTTGAAATTTTGAAAAAATGGACATTCTAGATTTTTTGTCCTTCACTTTATATTTCCACTTCTGCATAGTTTGAAATCGTTATGTCATGAAACCTACCAACGTCATATGCCTTAAGGGAGACCCGTAAGAAAAAACCCAAAATTTTTGTTATGGATTTTAAAGTAATGAATTTTGGTGTACTATTTAAGAAACTTTTTGTAAGGAATAATTAGCAAAAAAATTCACTTTTTATTAAAAAGTATATTTTTATGGGGATTTTTATGATTTTTTTGTCGAAAAATACACTTTTTAAAATTACTACTCCTCATTCAATTTTCAATATTTTAGTATTACTAAAATTTCTTAAATAATGTTCTGATATACGGAAAAGACCAGGGGAGAGATATTTTTAATTTAATTTTATAATAATATTGAAAAAAAAAGAAAAAAAGAAACGTTTCGCATGTTAAATTTTCATTTTGTCATGTAGTACTTGCAATTTGTGTATCAAAAACAAGATTATGTAATCTTACGTTTTGTTTCATACTATTATCAGTATTAACAGATAAGTTAGAAACACTGGATATACATTTTTCAGGGACTTGAATAATCACAATTTCTGCTTTCGATCTTTTAGAAGCCATCACGTTCATATGTTGTTTACGTTTCTTCGAACGAGGCATTTCAGTATATTATTTTAAAATAAACTTGTAGAATATTAAATTTGAATTAATAATACAAAATATTCACGTGTAAACACTAATTTAAACGAAATAATGCGATGTATACAAGCAAAAACAGAAGAGTTTATTTCGAGAATTGAATCGAAAGGCGAAAAATGCAAACAAACACGATAGCTTTCGATTTAAAAGTTAACAGTTATGGATAATTCAGAACAGAAGAATGTATTATTCTTTGATTAATCATACTAAAATTAAAATGTTATTAACTGTACCTAACTTCGTTTAATAGTGTAGTAATAAAAGTAAACAAAAATATGTAAGCTTTTTAAATGACCGCTAGTCCTTTAAACTCTAGTGAATACAATTAAAAAAGCTCATTTGCTACCTGTTCCAAGTGTCCCCGAGTTATGAACTTTTGCATGGATATTCGCAAATATGTATATTATCGTTTTCTGAGATAATTTTTTTTTGAACTTTTGATGATTTTTGGCCGAAAATGGTGTTTCGAGTCTCTCTTAAGAAAATGCCTTTTAGAATTCAATAGAAAAGTGTCATAGAATCCTATAGAACTGTGACCGGTTTTCTATAATCTAGTTTAAAAGCTATAGAAATACCAGTAGAAGTTTAATAGAAACATATGTAAAGAGAAAGTGTAATACAAATTTCTGCTTTATTAAGTTTCAATTGAAGTTCTGATATTTTTATAGCTTTTAAACAAATTATAAAAAATTGGGTCATATCTCTATAAGATTCTATAAAACTTTTTTTATAGAATTCTAAAAACCATTTTCGTAAGGAATTGCAGGCCCGGGTAGATCTGGTAAATACTCGATAAACCTGTTTAAACCGCTGGTGCACTCAGTCGAAAGCTAGCAGCTTACAGAATAGCACATTGCTCCCGCAAAGTGGAATAAATTTGGATTTCATCGCGTAAGATTTTTTTTTTGTTGTTTGTTTGGGTATTGTGTTGTGTAGCGTACTTTGAATATTATTGCTCCATATTGATGCTAAAAAAATATATAATTTGTCCTAGATTTGGGTTTGGCTATTGCACGCCAATGTATATAATGCGTAAGTGCGACATCGTAATATAGTGCGTATTTTGGCATTCAAAAGAAAACAAAAGTAAGGAAGCAATGTCCACATCTTGAATAGTCATTGGATTGGAAAGTTACTTCACAAATAAATAAGGCCTAAAAATGATAACTGAAGCAAGAACATTACATGGATATAAACAAAATACTGCCTGGTGTTTCTTTCAGGCCAATAAATTTGAATATGAATATGAATAATGGGTGTAATAAACTGAAACGAACTATGTGCAAGCATAATGATTTTTCATCTTGATAAACTATTATGGAAAACAGGACTATAAGCACTGATGACATCACTGTCACACGTGTAGTAGCAAAATTTCAAGACATAGCCAAAATATTGGACAGTTTTCCAAATATTGGACCGGCATTTCCGACCATGCAGGTACTGCCAACATTTCAGCTGAGCTTCAAGTTGTGGGAATTATTTCGCAATGCGATGCATCTAATGTTGTTGTCAAATATAAAATTCGGCATGAAAGAAAAAATTGAAAAATCACTCTATCGTCTCAGTCAGTTTTTAAAGATTATGCCCATGACCAGTTTCGTTTATACTTCAATGGACGTAAAGACAGGACTATATCATTAAGAAAACAACAGAAGGAAGACACAATAGAACAAAACGTAGGTACTAGTACATCGGCCACGTACCTGAAGACTCCAGAAGAGCGCAAATCATTGGAAAACACGTAGTGATTTTTTGGTCTTACGTCGACAATAATACAGATATATCACAGTTGGTTGTGATCAGATACGGCGGAACATCTCTTAACACTGATGTCAAAGGATTTGTAATTCGAAATATCAAACGCTCCTGAAGCTTCTACTGGAATGGTTATTGTGCTTGTTACATGTCAATGATCCGCCACTACTTCATCTTTTCGCACACGGGTGCACTACGACTGTGCCGAGAAATTTCACTGGTGAAACAGGAACTTTAATGGCTGGATGTGAGAAACTTCCTGTAGTTTCATTCATGTCAATAGAATGCACACTATGTAAAGTGTCTGACAAAAAAGTATTGAATTAAAGGAAATTTATGAAGCCATCAACTGCGGACAATGTAACAAAAGTATATCAAATAAAAACCTTGGAAATGTTTGCCACTAAAGTTGGTTTACAACTGCGAACAGATTTCTCAAGATTTATGCAGCTAAGAAAATCCATCAAACGCTTTAGTTACATTGAATACGTTAATCGTAAAAGTCCATGTGCCAGTCGGGTTCAAGGTAAGATCAAAACAAAATCTCGGAATCTATGGTGCACAGCAATTATATCAATCAATCATTAACTCGTTTTTTTTATCGAGTGATCTGGAGGACGTCATAGACCCTGTCATTAGAATAAATGGATGTTTTGCGCATTCTGAAAATATCCTGATATCGAAGTTAGTCGACGACAGAAATCATATAAGCTTATTATCCCATCGAAGAATTCTAAAAATACGAAAATTCAATCAGTCATTCCTAACTATTGCAATGAATAATATTCGTATTTGCCAGTTTTTAACTTTTGTACAAGGGGTTATATTGATTTGATTAAGTGGGAAAATGTCAAGGAACCTCAACTAACTGAAAGATTTAGTAGCGACATGATTCCGGAAGCAATAGTTAACCCAGTAATCTTTCCGGAGGTCATAACATCTACTATGAAAAGGTTTCCGTGCCACGCTGAAGTTCCAGAACGAATATTAATAACAGTCACGGAAGCATCTATTTTCTCTGGACCATAATATGAAGAACCTTATTTATAAGGTATCGCATCGAATCATGAAACCTCATCACAATTTTTAACAGCAAACGTGATTATCGACCTCTGTAAATTAAGCGATATTTTTTTATTTTTTCTTGGTTTAATGCTAAAAAAGTTGTTAAATAAGACGCTGACGTCTTTCTTGTAACCAATTAAGTGTCAGCTAATTGTAGTAAAAATTAAAAGATACTGAAATGTATGTTTTATTAACAAAATGACTTTAAGAAGAGTCAGATATATAAATTTCAACCACTTGTACGTAGTATTAAATTTTTTAATTAAACTTTAATTATTTTTCTCCTAATTTCCATGCAATACAATGTCTGTTAAGATTGGGTAGGATTTGATAAACAAAAAAACAATTATTTTGAGTAAAAAATAATCTAGCCAACATTAACTTTTTTCTGTTATTTTTTTTTATTAAACTCCATTGCTTGGTATTAAATTTTGAAATTAATCTTTTAAATTATTTTACTCTTAATCTCTATACAATAAAGCATTTTTTCCATGCATGTAGGTTTTTAAATCGTGATTTTTTTTATGTCTTCGATCCCCCCCCCCCTACTATACACATCTAATCAAGGTTCGGCTCTTATTTTTAAGACTTTATCTGATTTAATTTTCAACCATAAATACCACATTTACATCAGAATTTTGGAAGGAATTTTATTTATTTATTAAGTTTGCAAAAAAAAAAAAAAAAAAAAAAAAAAAAAAAAAAAAAAAAAATTTTCCTAATCTCAAATAAATTTGTTTGTAATTTATGGTATCATTCAATCATCGTTTTAACATTTTACGAAGAAATTTTCCTTTGAGTGGATAAACTTTTTTATAGAAGATATTTAAATAAAAATATTTTTTTTTAATAATTTGAAAGCAGAATAATGTTTTTTTTTCTTCTTTTATCAAGTTAACCCAACCCCCCAAAATCGCTTTAATTCATTAAGACTAAACATTATTTAGACAAATATCACAATGTTTTTAAAGCAATTAAAAAATCTTATTTTCTATCATTAATTCAAAATTAAAAGCTCCATCAAACCAACATAGATGAATCATATTTCTTTTTCATCAGTGCATATTTTTTGAGAAAATGGTAATATCTTTATTACTGAAAAGGTTTTGTCTTCTTTCTCCTACCATTTTAAAATATTAACGCCAATTTGGCATTATTTTTTATTAATATGTACTTATGTATACTCGTTCCCATAGAAATACGATAAAATACGATAAAATACCCTACGATTATTCTATTTAAAATTTCTCAGCGAAAGTTATTTATAGCAGGCAATGCATAGTCCTTTAACAGCTAAGGGAATATTTAACTTGTCACACTTTTCCTGAAGTTTTAAAGGCTGTCTATTTTTCTCTTTTAAATCCGAACCGCAGCCACGTTATTGGAATTTCTTCCAAGATTAAATTGTCCTCTCTATTCTGACATCTGTAACGTGTGTTTCTAAAAGCCTAGAAACTCACATTCGTGAATACTCTTTTTTTCACAGAAATGAAACATTGAAAATGTCAGTTTTGAAAATATATTCTCCAGTCTTTCTAAGTCCATTGAGATCCTTGCCATTTATCAAACATAAATATTTTCAAACTTCTTTATCCAATGCAGAAAAAAAGAGATATAAAATATATTAAATGTTGTGATTTATTTCTTTAAATAGATTTTATAGATGTCAATTGAGGGAAACTGAACCATGAATAGAATGTGCAGATAAGTATAAGTTTAATTTATTAATTGACTTTATTTATTTTCTTTTAGTTAAGAAATAATGACTTTTTCTATTGAAAATTTCCTAATTTTAAAGTGACTAATGTAGAAGTAATAATAACCAAATTTTGATAATCTCTAATAAATGTCTAATTTCAAATATCTTACGAAATTATATTAGAATTATCTTACGTAAAGCATAGACATTCGTATAAGCGCCAATATATATGATTTATATCTATATATATAACTTTCGCACTATTATGTTTAGTATGAAAATTTGCAGCGGACTATGAGTCCGAGATATAATGATACAGTCTATTATTCTTCGCAAAATTACATTTTTAAAGCAAAAAAAAGAAAGTTTATATGTTAAGTTTCAAGATTAAGTATTGGAAAACATTAATTAAAACTTCTGAAATTGACATAAAATATCTTTAAACTGGCACTAAGAAAATAATACTTCCTTTATTTCAGGGTGTAAATATTTTAGAATAATACTAATTTCACATTTAGACGCACTCTTAAAAGGCCATATTAGTCACTCGAAAAAACTGTAATGCTATACGAAGTCTATGGGAGCGTTATTTTCTAATAATGCGCTCAATTTGTAATAATTTTGAGTGATTTTTTTTATTTATTTTTTATTTATTATTATTATTTTTTTGCATAGCATAGTTGAAGATAAACTAAAATCAGGCTAGTTTTTACTTTTTAGACTTTGGTTGTTATATATATATATATATATATATATATATATATATATATATATATATATATATATATATATATATATATGACGATTTAAAGTTAGAGGGGCAGAAACATCATCGCCAGGTTTTCCTTTCTCCGCACAGAAGTTATGGCCAGCGAGAAAAAAAAAAAAAAAAAAAAAAAAAAAAAAAAAAAAAATACATAAATGTAGAAGGTCAAAATAAACACTCTTTGGCTGCTGCAAGTTCATTTTATTAAACGGTAGCTATAATATAGGGAAAAGGTCCTGTTGCAGACGATATTTTACCGAAACATCCAAAAAATATTCCATGCTTTACTGCATCAAGTCGTACTCATGCAAGAGCGCACCCAAAAATCCTTCTTCTCATCTCTCTTACCACCTCTCGAGTTTCCTCTTTTAAATCTAAAAAGAAAATTCTAGAACATTCTGTAACCTCAAACCATCATTCTTTTATGTAAACAGAATTCTTGTCCAGCTACGAGACTATTTTCCACAGACGATAATTTTATTCTTAAAAAAAAATTATTTAACCAATTTATAATCGACTCAGAATTTCTTAGGCAGACGATTTTTATAGATGATTAATTTTAAGAGAAAAATGAAAAGAAATGAATTTATTGATATGCACACTATCAAAGGTTGACGGAGGAAAAATAAATAAATAGATAAAATAAAATAATGATATTTTTTGAAAGGTATGGTTTTGGAATAAATTTAAAAGACTTTCTTAAAAAGGGTTGATAAAAACATAGAAGGAATGAGTTTTATTTGGAATATTAAGAAATAAAGTTTAATTAAGAATATTTTTAATTTAAAGCCATCTTTTTAAATTTACGCATACTGGAATAATGTTTTTAAGGCAAATTAAGAATTTATATCGTCTGCATAAAGATTAACAGATTAGATCTAGAAACAAGATTTTAATTTAATAATTTGAAGTAAGTACGAAATATTATTATAAGAAAATTAAGATAGTATAAAGGTTAGTTTTGGCGAAAAAAATTTAAAATTTGTAATATTATCCTCCCTCCCCAAAACTTTGTATGAAATTGATAGTTAAATAAAACTGCAAGTTCAGACAACAGAAATATTATAATTTAGAAAAGTTAAATTTTGGAATAAAACTGTCATACTCAGGAAGCCAAGAGATGGAAGACAAGAAAATTAACGCAATATAAAAAATATTAGCGATTAAAATAAAATAGTTAAGAGAAAATTAATCTGAATTAAATTTAGGTAGGAGTATTTCCCTGAAAGAAATACAATAATGTTACAATATCACTTACTATTTGTAAGTGCATAGGAGATAATACATACAATAAAAGTAAATAAGTATAAATATTAATAAGCAAGAAATTTTAAAAATATAATAAAAACAATAAGAAATCTCCTTCATGGGAGTTTATAGAATTTCACTGACTTAATTAGTAAATTTAAATAATAATATAATATAGAAAATAATAATATAGAAAATAATAATATAGAAAAATTTAAATAATAATAATAACAATAATAATAAGTAGCATAATAAGACTCCATATCCTAATATTTTTCAATAAGAGTATAATTAATACTAAACTTCATTATAAAAATCATAATAGTAATAATAATAGTAAAACAAGAGTATAATCAAAAGAAAATATCACTATTTGTTTATTATTGATAGGGAATATATTGGTTGAGGATAAAAATAATTACATAGCAACTAAATAATTTTCTTATCTTCTAATAGCATAAGAAAGTATTTTTTGCTAGCCGAAAATATACATAAAAAAATAATAATTCCAAAATCCAAATAAAATTAAATCTAACTATTTAGAAAATGGACTCTCAACCAGTATTCCCTTATACGAGGGTGGTTCAATAAGTACCCGTGTTTGAAGACAAAGGACGTTTCTCAGGAAAGTTGCTGTTATCATCGTGTGCTGCCAGCTATAAAACGACATCTATAAAAATTTCAGACTGATTGATAGGTTAGTTTAGATTTGGCAGCCATTCGAGTAAGACGTGTTTCGTGATTTTCGCTAAGATGGATATCGTTCGGTAATCCGCTTTTTGTTTTTGGATGGGAAGAAATTCAAGGAGATAAAAGCTAAGTTGGATGCTGTTATGGGGACACGTCGCCATCTATGACCACAGTTAGACATTGGTTCAACGAATTTAAACGTAGGCGAACTTCCGTTTTCGATGATGAGCGACCAGATGTGGTTACCGAGGAAATCATTGAAAAAGTCCAATACATGATTCTCGCTGAACGACGAACGAAGATGCACGAAGTAGCAGAGGCCGTAGGCGTGTCAACCGGAACGGCAATTCATATTTTGCATGACAAGTTGGGGATGAAAAAAATTTCGGCCCGATGGGTGCCGCGTTCACGATAACCACCAGCACATTCATCTGGAGTTGTCGCCGCCAAACTGCATGAATTGCTTTATGAATTGCTGCTGCACCCCCTTATTCACCCGATCTGGCACCCTGCGACTTTTTCTTGTTCCCTAACATGCAGAAATGGCTCGCGGGAAAAAAATTTAGCTCAAACGAGGAAGTCAGAGGCGTATTTTGCAGAGTTCGACAAATCCTATTTTTTAGAGGGGTTAGAAAAATGGCCGGAACGTTGGGAGAAGTGTATCTTTCTAAAAGGGAACTATGTTGAAAAATAAAAAAAAATTTGAAAAAAAACGGTGTCTTCATTTCTAACACGGGTACTTATTGAACCGCCCTCGTAATAGTTCCCCTCTGATACTCATTTACAAAATTGTCAAGTTTGGTTATAAGTTTTTAAATGCCAAATGTAGAATAATGTTTTATCTACACATGGTTTATAAACTTTTATAATAAAAACAAATAGGAATAAAAGTTGTCATTCTTAATTGAGAAATGGAAATAAAAATAGTGTGCTTTTTTGAAAAACTTTTAATATCTGTAGTTTTCACAATCACTGAAAATCACATATTAAGTTATAGGTTTGAATAAAGTCATCAAATTTTATAACTGTTATCACGTAATATCTGTTGAATAAGTAGAATAATACTAATGTCAAATAAATGAGTAAGTATAATTAGACTGAAATATACTTAAAATAAATTTATCAACATCAATTTGAAAGCTTTTACAATCAAAGTGTACACCTTATGACTGCATAAGGAGCCCAATTTAATCTCAAAAACTCTCAAAAACAAGTAATATTCTTGTTGCGCACCAAGAACATACCTGTTAATGTTGAAAATTATGGTGATAAAATATTTAAAGAATAAGAATTAAAATTTAATCTACTGTCTTGACTTTAGTTTAATCTAGTGATTGTGATTGTATCTGAGGTTTTGTTTGTTTTTTGAGTTGCTCATGAAACAGTTTAAAATCTTCGGGTGAAAAATAGGGTCATAATTTAGAAACATGCACATTAACGGAATCCTGTCTCATAATTAAATTTATCTATTTCATAAGTTGCATCAGAAAGCTTATTTATAATTTTATATGGTCCAGAGAAAGTAGGTTCTAATTTTTGAGTGTTAGGGTATTCGAATTCTTCATAAATTACAGAGTCTTGTATTTTTTATGGGGATTCCACAAAATTTCTATCATAGAGTCTTTTACTTTTAAGGTGAAATTCATGAGTTCGCGCTTTCGCAATTTTGAGGGCTTTGTCTACTGGTGGGTAATATATCTGTGTTAAAGGAGATTCATAAGGCAATTGACCATAAAATAAATAGGCAGGTGGGAATTTGGTGATAGAATGGGGCGTATTGTTGTATTCTTCGATGACTTGGTTTAATAATCTAGTCCAAGGTATTTAAGAAGAAGTGGAATTAATTTTACATTTAAGCCTGGTAACTATAGTCTGATTAACGCGCTCTACCATTCCATTGGTCTGAGGATGACGTGCGGATGTAAAACGCTGTTGAACATGATGATTTCTAAGGAATTTCTTAAACCTTGGAGATCTGAAAGATTTATGCCTGTCACTAAGTATTTTTTGAGGCGCTTTGATACTGAAAATTTGTTTTAAACAGTTAGTGTATGTTTCAGTGGTAACATTTTTGGAGGGAAAAGCCCAAACAAACCTAGTTGCATGATATATTATTATGTGTAAGAATTTTTTTGTTGAGTTGTAATAGTTAAATCTACCAACAGTATCAATAGAAAGACATTCAAAAGGTTGATCTGTGGCTGGCATAGCTTGTAATAAGCCGAATCATTTCTGTTTTGGTTTTTCATTTTTCTGAGAGGTGTCGCGATGTTTAACAAATTGTGTTATGTCTATTGTCATATAAGGCCAATAATAGTTGGGAGATATTAAATTAAGCATTTTTTGAATCCCTAAATGTCCAAAATTATCATGAGCAATGTGGAGTAATTTTTTTCTTAATGACATTGGTACAACAATTTTTTTGAATCCCTTTTTCTGAATTATAATAATTCCATTCTCTTTTTTATATTTTTTGTCACAAACATTGTCTTTGTCTTGCATCTCTATAATTTCTTTCCTATCTAGCAATAAACTAATATGTTGATTAAAATGACAAACAGGATTTCGTGACAACATGTCTGCTTCGGCATTTGTTGAACCCTTTTCATATTTTATCTCATAATCAAACATACTAAGTTTGAGTGACCATCTAAAAAGCCTACCTCTTAAGTTTTTAACACTCTTTAACCATACTAGAGATGCGTGGTCCGTATGAATTGTAAACTTGACACTATGAAAGTAATGATAGAATTTGTCAAGAGTATCTATAATAGCTAAACATTCTAATTCAGTTATGAAATAATTTTGCTCATAACTCTTCAAAATTCTAGAATGATAAGCAACAGGTGTAAGAAATTATCTTTATCAGGTTGTTTTAGAACGGCACCTACTGCTATCTGATAGGCATCTACAAACATATGTAAAGGTAATTTAGGATCATAAATTTTGAGGATGGGTTTTGCAATTAAAGAATTTTTTAATTTTTCAAAAGAGTCCTGGCACTCTGAGTTCCATTCCCATATTCTGTCTTTTTTAAATAATCGATTTAGAGGATACCTAATTTCAGCATATTTATTTATGAATTTATGATAAATATTAATGGAACCTAGAAATCGTTGTAACTCTTTCACATTGGAAGGAGGTTTTAAATTTTTGATGGTTTCAATATTGGCATTTGCTGGTATTATAGTTCCATTAGTGATTTCATAACCTAAGAAATTGGTTTTATTTTGGCCTAATTTACATTTAGAAAGTTTAAGTTTAATGTTTTCTTGTTTGCAAATGTCAAAAATTTGAGCTAAATGGTTTAAATGTTCTTCTAAAGAGGAAGAGAAAATTATAATATCATCAAAACAGTGGCAAGCAAAGTCGATTTTATATTTATTAAGGATCCTTCTAATGGTTCTATTGAATATGGGAGCGCCAGTTTTTATGCCAAAAGGGAGCACGAGCCACTCAAAAGTCCAAAATTGGCTGCAAATGCTAATTTTTCTGTATCAGATGGATGTATTGGTATGTGTCAGTAGCCAGAGGCTAAATCCAAAGTTGAAAAATACTGAGCACTACTCAATTTATCTAAAATTCCATCGATACGGGGCAAGGGTTCTGCATCGTTTTTAATTATTGCGTTTAATTTTCTATAGTCTATACATAATCGCGTTTTTTCACCTTCCTATCTTTTCATAACTAGTGTAACAGGGGCAGAATAGGGGCTATTACTTTCCTTTATCAGTCTAGCTGATAACAAAGATTGAATTTGGCTTTTTATTTTTATTTCTTCTAGGGGAGATGTTCCGTGGGGCCTCAAAGATATAGGTAGGTCAGATTTTAGTATAACGCGTTGTGGTTCAATATTTATACTACCCACATCATATTTATGCTTTGCAAAAATATCACTATAAATATGAGCTAATTCTCTTAAGTTTACATCTTGAATTAAATTTATTTCCCCAGTTGAATCTGAATCCGAATTATCGCGAAAATTTTGAAGAGTCATGGAACCTCTATAATCAGGATGCACATTAATTTCGTGATTATATTCAACACAGTCTTTATTTTTCATATTATTTCCACAAGTAAATTGTAGCTCTATATCATGATCTTGCATTCAATGTTTCATTATCATAATTATCTATTGCTACATTATTACCAGTATTTAATTTCATATTTTGTTTATATTCTGAGGTTACAAATTCATTAGATTGATCCGTGTTTTGTTGTACTTGGTCCACATTTACTGTATTGAAATGAAGAGATCTCTCATTATGTATGGATATACTGTTAGTTATAATTTGCCTTCCCTGCCTTACAATACAATTTTTACATTCTATGGTTAATTTAAATTTAGAACATTCTTTTAACCCCAAAATAGCATAATCCAAATTTGTATTGCATATTAAAAAGTTAACATATTGTCTAATTTTACCCACTTTTAGAAGAACACTACATTTTTTATTTATATGTAAAAATCCTTTTGCCTGACCAATGGTAACTGAGGGTATAGTCTCAATTTTAGCATTAAGTTTTTTAACAAATTTAAGTGGCAATATTGCAATAGTTGAGCCAGTATCTACAAGACATGGTAAATTATAATTATTTGTACATCCATACACAATTAATTGCCAAACATTATGAGAATTATTTTGTGAGCTATTTGGAAGAGTATCAGAGGATGGCAACTCATTCCTAAAAATACATTCTCTTTCCCAATGAAAAGCATTACTTACACTCCTATTTGTGCATATCCTACAAGGTCTTGAAGGATATGAATTTTGAATATAATTATTTTGACAAACTCTAGGTCTTTGAAACTGGGATTGCATTTGGGGAATCCAATTCCTAGGTGTATATATTGGTTGAAAAAGTTGAAAATTTTGTCTAGCTGATGGTTGATTTATTACTTGGTTTGAAACTAGTGGGGTGGAAATTTCCACGAATTGTTTGACAACCCGGTACCATTCGGTGGTACTACTAGGAGGATTTATAATAATACTGTTTTTGAATTCTGGTTTTAAATCATCAGTTAAACCTTGTAATAGTATACTTTCACTAAGATGTAATTTCCTACCGTTTTCCACTTTTTTACGAAAATAAGTTTTTAAATTGTCTAAATTATCTAATTTCAGATTTGAAAAATCAGAAAAATTCGGGATATCTAATTCAATGAATCTTTCTATCAAAATTTTCTTAATTTGTTCATAATCCGTACAATTTAAACAGTCATTGATATAAATTTTTTGCGCTTCCCCTTTCAAATATTGCGCAATAAAATTAAATTTCCATTCTAGATTTTTCTTCTCCTTTTCATATGTTGTATCAAAATAAGTTAACCACGACAAAATGTTCATTCCAGAATTCGGATCAAACGGTACGAATTTAGGATCTTCCATATTTTTTTTATTCTTATTCATTAGAATAAATGGAGCACTTCTATTTTCTTTATTGAATCCCGATCATAAAATCATTCGCAATAAATTTCAAAGTTAATAATTTCTATCAATTACATATTTTTTTCAAAATTACTATATCAGATCCATAACATACAACAAATAATAAATAAATAAATAAATTAGTAACTTAATAAATTAACTTCAAATTACTCTCATCAATAAAATAATAAATAAATACATAACAAATTTTTTTCCACAATCATAAAAAGAATAGAAATAATAATCAAAACATTTAATAAAACAACTTACAGTTTCACGAAAAATCTTCTATGAAATTCAGTCGTCTTTAAATCCCTCATCAAATATTTCTCGCATACTCACCATTTTAAAGTCATTAATTTTCAAAAATTTGTCACTATGACCATGAATATTGAATCAAAAATTATGCGTATAGATCGACATCAAGCGTCAGGAAATCCGCAATCAGACTCGAAGCAAGTACTTTTTCTTTCAGATTAGCATCTTTCCAAGCATAGTTGTGAAGTTCTTTAGAAAGAACATTCTTTTATTTTAATTAAGTGAGAAATTACGGCGATTTTGGCACAAGAACATTCACGAGAAGTCGATTATCGGCGATTCGCAAACCTCTCATCCTTTCGTTCCACAGCAGACTCCATTAGCAAGCCGAAACTACCATATAGAATGTCCTTCAGAACATAGAATTCAATCGAACTTCGGCGATAGCATGTTCTTCTTCGTTCCATAGCAAATTTCTTTAAAATCCGAAAAAGGCAGCACAGGCATAAGCTATCCTGTCGGACTTTAGAGTAGATTGTGACGATTTAAAGTTAGGGGGGCAGAAACATCATCGCCAGGTTTTCCTTTCTCCGCACAAAAGTCATGGCCAGCGAGAAAAAAAAAACAAAATAAAATAAATGTAGAAGGTCAAAATAAACATTCCTTGGCTGCTGCAAGTTCATTTTATTAAACGGTAGCTATAATATAGGGAAAAGCTCCTGTTGCAGACGATATTTTACCGAAACATCCAAAAAAATATTCCATGCTTTACTGCATCAAGTCGTACTCATGCAAGAGCGCACCCAAAAATCCTTCTTCTCATCTCTCTTACCACCTCTCGAGCTTCCTCTTTTAAATCTAAAAAGAAAATTTTAGATTATTCTGTAACCTCAAACCATCATTCTTTTATGTAAACAGAATTCTTGTCCAGCTACGAGACTATTTTCCACAGACGATAATTTTATTAAAAAAAAATATATTTAACCGCGAGTAGTCGCGACTTTTTTCACAACGCCATTAGTCGCGCTCGGTCTTTTCGCCGCTGGCCCCCCGCATACCAAATATGTAAAATAAGAAATATTTTTCACCTAATATACGAAAATAACATTACAACGAAGATATAAATTTGCAGTTTTCTTAAATTATGCATTTTATACATGAGATCTGGAGTAATTGGAAAAAGTAAAAATGAACTCGCATTAGTGACTTTTACGTAGACTTTTCTGCAAATTTCTACTTTGTTTCTAAAAATCTACCTGAAAGAAAAACAGAGGTGTCCTGTTACTTCACTAAGATGGTCGAGAAAGCTTCAAAGTCAGTTACATGGTAGATCTCCGCTGTATTTGTAAAGTGATATAAGTTAGGAGAAGATAAGTTATACGGGCGGCGAAAAGACCGACACGCGACAACTGACGGGTTAACCAATTTATAATCGACTCAGAATTTCTTAGGCAGACGATTTTTATAGATGATTAATTTTAAGAGAAAAAGAAAAGAAATGAATTTATTGATATGCACACTATCAAAGGTTGACGGAGGAAAAATAAATAAATAGATAAAATAAAATAATGATATTTTTTGATAGGTATGGTTTTGGAATAAATTTAAAAGACTTTCTTAAAAAGGGTTGATAAAAACATAGAAGGAATGAGTTTTATTTGGAATATTAAGAAATAAAGTTTAATTAAGAATATTTTTAATTTAAAGCCATCTTTTTAAATTTACGCATACTGGAATAATGTTTTTTAAGGCAAATTAAGAATTTATATCGTCTGCATAAAGATTAACAGATTAGATCTAGAAACAAGATTTAAATTTAATAATTTGAAGTAAGTACGAAATATTATTATAAGAAAATTAAGATAGTATAAAGGTTAGTTTTGGCGAAAAAAATTTAAAATTTGTAATATATATAGTAATATATTTGTAATATATATATATATATATATATATATATATATATATATATATATATATATATATATATATATATATATATATATATATATATATATATACATATATATATATATACATATATATATTTATATATATACATATATATATAATACATATATATATATATATATATGTACACACATATATATATATATATATATATATATATTTCACATTATGAAATGGAAGTTCAAAATTTCAAGGATAGAGTGTATGTGAAAAAGATAAACAATTAACGATAAATAATTAAAAAACTATAAACAAAATACAGGCAAGAAAAAACAGTCTGTTCTTCTTCAGAGGGAGGACAGACGAGACTTAACCTCACCCCCCTCTTTAAAAAATATAAATGTTTCAGGTTTCTGAACGCCCACCAAACCGGCATTCAAAAATAATATATAACAACAAAAAAATACCAAATTTTTAATGAACAAAGCAAACGAAAAACAATTGCTGAACAAAGAAACAAATTACATAAACATAACCAAAAGTATAAAAAATATAAAAAAGGTAAAATACCCTTTACTATGCAAAAAATCTCTGCAATAACTTATATACTATTTTAAAAATGAATGCAGCATTTCTAAGCCTCCTCCCTTACCTAAAACAAAACATTAAAATTATGAACAGTCATACAACTGTAAAAACAACAAATGTAAAAACAACAAATTAACAAGAATGCTCCCTCCGAGTCCAAATTGCATATAGTTTCAAGATCCAGGTCTGCAAAACTTCCCTAAAACTAAAACCATCCAGTTAAACTCGTTCTAAAAATATATAGACTTTAGAATAAAACTTTCATAAAGAATGTCAGGGAAGCATGCTATCAAATTACAAGCTACGCCAACAATCCGCACAGTTGCCTATTATTTTTTATAACAGTTTTTAAATAATATCTTAAAAATTAATTGGATAATTATTATTATAAAAAAGATTTGCTATAAATTTATAAACCTGCTTATAAAAATATTTTTCATTATTACAAATTTTATAAAACCGAATTAGTTGATTAATTATTATATTTATTTAAATTTTTTTATGTAAATTCGAGTACCAGTGTGGCATACTTCTTGTAAAAAAATTAAAACTGTTTCTTTTGTATTTACAGTATTATTCAAAATATCAAAAGAAATATCTAAAAAATCAACATTGTAATCATCACCATTTTCCTTATTTAATTTTAAACAATCCGGATAAACATTATTATACTCATTAGTAAAATCAAAATTGAAAATCAAAATGTCGTCAATATACCTAAAGTTTTTTAAAAATTTATTGTAATTTATTGTATAATTAAATTCAAAATAAAATAAAAACAAATTGGCTGCATTACTTGAATAATTAGTTCCCATACCTATTCCACAAATCTGTTTATATATGTTATTGTTGAAAATTACATATTTATTGTATAAACAAAAATGACATAAACTTAAAAACAAATCCCTATTTATGTTAAATTCATCATCTAAATTAAATTACTCAAATATATTAATTAAAACGTTAAGTAACTTATCTATAGGTATATTGGTAAAAAGGTTTTCGAAATCAAATACCTGCATTAAGTGAGTAGTGAAATTAAGGTTTTGTAATACTTCAAAACTGTTATTTATGGACCAAAAGTAACTTGAATTTTTGAATTTAACTTTGAGAAAACCATATATTCTTTTTAAAAGCTTTTGTAAACCTAAATTATTTATTATTATTATTATTATTATTAACGCTATTGGTAGTACTGCAAATATATCTGAATTTAATAGGAGACTTGTGGAACTTAGGAGTCAAAAATATAAATGGCAAACAGTGATGACTAGAAACATCAAAAGCATACGAAAACAGACTTTTACACTTTTTCTTGTATGAAAAAAATTTTTTGACAATAGGATCTTTTATAATACCAATTTTTTCATAAAATTCAGTATTTTTTAATTCATCATTTATTTTATCTATATAAAATTTCTTACAAATAATAGCAAAATTAATGGCAGCTTTGTCCACAGGAACTATATATATATATATATATATATATATATATATATATATATATGACAATCTAGATTTTAGAACCGGTTTCAGCCGATTTCAAAAATGCAGATTTTTTTCTTTAAAGATCTGACACAAAAATCAGAAAGATAAAAACAAGCTGAGTTTAACGTTTGAGTATTTTTTCGAGAGGTTTATTCAACTATAGCGCATATATACAGGATAATTCATAAATATCGAAACAAAAGCTAATTCCTTAGATATTACTCTAAGACCCACATTTTAATTGCAAAGTATCATAAAAAAGGGTACAGAATTGATTGGCAAAAGTTGCAACTCCATGGGAGATCTAATTTTTAAAAATAACAAAATTATATTTTTATACGGACCCGCCCGTATGGAAAAATTCCCTGTTATGAAATTTTTACTCTTCGTTCTTGAATTAAAAAAAAATCATCTCCGTATATCAAAATCTCACAGAAGTAGTATTAAAATACACAATTCTCCAAAATTTATGTCTTACACTACTTAAAGATGCATCTTAAAGAAGAGTTGTTTACGCATTTTGAATGCAAGATAGGGGTCATCCACAAATTGTCCGTTATTAAATTTCGATTTAAAACAGTGCTTTTTATTTGAACATAAAAAAGCAACATGCAGATTTTACTCTAAACCAGCTTTCAAAGTATGCTAGTGTTTTCTACACTAGAGGTCTGCACGGATCTAAATATCTATGGCTGTTCCCTAAACGACACATAGAGAAAAAGTTCGGCCCGCCCTTAAAAAAATTAAAATCATAGCCCGACTCAGCCTAACAGAATTTAATCATAGTTTTTTATATTGATGTGGTAACAATTGTTTCGTATGGTCGAGTTCTGACCAAAAATACTTATTATAGCTTTTCCTTTTTTCATGTTTATAATATTTACTTTTAAAGAATTACAAAAGGCTGTGATATATCTATTTCATTAATGCTTCTCCATTTATACGTAAATCATTCACTTTTCCTTTAATATCGTTTGTTATAGAATCTCTCTCTCTCTCTCTCTCTATATATATATATATATATATATATATATATATATGTATATATATATATATATATATATTATTGTGATGGAATCTCATGGGTTCGAAAAAATGTGTTATAGTCACGTTCCTTTCTTAGGTGGTATAAATTTAGTCTATTTTTTTGTCAAGTATTATTCTAGTCACTTTGCATGTATCAACTTTGCATGTATCAACTTTGCATGTATCAACTTTGCATGGATCATTTCTTTTAAGACAGGATTGCGTAAAGCAGATTCGTTTTCACTGTTTTTACTGTATTTTATTTTTTCCTCATTGAATTACTGATCTTTAAAAAAATAATTTTTAAATTTTTATTGTAAAATAATGCTATTTTTAAAATGGATGCATTTTTGTAATTTTTCTTTTTGTTGAGCAAATTTTACTTAGTTTTGCATGAATTAATTCAATCAGAGAGGATGCTCTTAATACCGGATATGTCAAGACTGGAACTGAAAATTTAGTCCTGTGCAAACCTAGGATAAAGGAAGCCAGTCTCTGTTTGGAATGAAAAAAACATCTTAGGCCTGGCCATGAATTCAGAAAAAAAATAAGTTCCCGGGCCAGAAAAGGCAAATCAAAGAATGCAATCCTTTTTTAAGAGCCTCGCAGGGACGATATAAAGACTGAAGCTGTGTGGTCTAAAGTTATGAAAATACTCTATATCGGCATGCTTTAATTAACTGACGAACATTTAAAAAGTAAAGAAAGGAGGTGGACGCGGCAAAAGTTAAACTGAATCGAGAGTTTAATCTACAGAAAGAAGTTATTTTTTCTCATGAATTTTTTAAAAAGAACTTACACACTTTATTAGGAGCAAATCTTTGTTTAAAACCTTAAATGCGTTTTTGTATTATTATTATTATTATTATTATTATTATTTCTTTAATCGTCAAAAAATAATGTGCAAACTTAGAACTTATCGGAGTTTTTTGTAATTACATTAACAACAACAACAATAATAATAATAGCTACGTCATTTTTACAATAAATATTGCTAATATTTTAAAAAGTTAATATTTAAAAAATCCCGAAACTAAACTAAAATTATATTATTCTTTTTAATTAAAGGAAAAAAATGAAATCCGATGGATAATGTTTCGAGTTATAACGATTTTTAATTACTGCACTTAAAACAATTCTCATCAGTTACTTAAAAAAAAATACCAGAAATTATAAGATTTTGTTTGAAAATAATATGGTAAACCATCACAAAACAGAAAAAAAACTCAAAATTTGATCTTAATAAATATATTTTTTTCATGTTTCCTGAAACTCAAGTAACATTTTTATTTAATTGACCACATTCAGTTTGTGTTTAATCCCTAAATACCTTACGGGTATTAATAAATACGAATTTTTTAAACGGCTATATCTCTCTAAGTTTTGCAGATATGAAGATGTATTTTTTGTGTTTAATTCAGAAACGGATGCGAAAAGTTTTCCTAATTGGAATTTTTAAATTACGAGGGCAGTATAAAAATTTAAATTTCGTATTTTATCGAATACCCCCCCCCCTCGCCCCCTTATACAGTTTCAACTTCTACCTTCATATTTTGCACATTATTATGAAATTTTGCAACCGGAAATATGGGTCTAGGAACAATATTTAAGGAAATTCATATTGTTTCGCTATTTTTGAATCACCTTGTGTATGTTTAAAATTTAAATGAGTTTTATGAGAGTTATAATTCTTTTTATTAGTTATTCTTTACAAAAGTAAACCAATCAAAACTCTCTTACGAATTTCAAAATTATCATTGACGTGCCATTTCAACACAGTGAGCATGATGAAGTAACATTTTATTACGTTCCATAATCAGTTAAACGCACCAAATTTTGCATAATTTCATTTTCACAGACCTTCCTCACATCCATCAAAAGTTAAAGTGAGAATCATGTATTCTAAGTTATATTATTAAACTATTTCACTCAGTCATACATATTTTCGAATCTTACGAACTTTCCTCTTTAAAGCATTTCATATTCAAATTGCTGCGTTTCATTTGTTTAGGCTCTTGTGAAAGTATTCTGTTTGAAAGCCGCTCTCGGCTGTACTTAATACAGTAGTTTTAACCCCATTTTAGATTTATCTTACGAAAATATTCATTTGTTTTGCGTTTGTAAATGAAATGATTGCTTTTATGCATGTGTTTTATGAAATGTTCAAGTAAGTCTTTGTAAATAACTAAGTTTTAAAATGCATTATTCTGTTATTCTTTAATTAAATTTATTTGTTAGAATAGGTTATTTTTGTTGTAAATAAGATAATAATTGTGAATTGTATCATATTACAGGAAGTTCTTGCATTGTGGAATACAATTTTTTTCTCTTATTTGCGAGTCAAAGAATTTCGTTTGTTTAGGCTTTTGTGGAAATATTCCTGTTAAAAAGCCTCTCTGGACTGTACGTAATACAGGAGTTCTAGCTCCGTTTTAGATTTATCTAATGAAAAATTTTAGATGTTTTGAGTTTGTATTTAGATGATTGCTTTTACAGGGTGGCGAATGGTTAGATAAAAAAACAGCATTCAATATAAATGATATACCAGTGTTTAATAATAATTTATTAAGTTTTTATCAGTTATGATAAATACCAGTGTTTCGTAAACGATAAATTCAGTTTATATAATCTCTTTATATTATTTGAAGTATTTTCTGTAAGAAATTACTGGCAGTAGTCTCTTTTCTTGACTGTGTTTTTCCCGGTTTTCCCTGATCACTCGCCACCCTGTTTTAGGCAATATTCAAATAAGTCTTTGCAAATAACTAAGTTAATAAAAGTTATTTTGATTATCATTATTCTTTAATTACATTTGTTTATTAAACTTAATATTTTATGCTGTAAATAAGAGAATAACTGGTAATTGAATAATATTACAATAAGTTCGGTAGTATGGAATACCATTTTTATTTTTATTTGTGAATCAGCAGGGAAAACAATTACGACACTACATTTAAGGTTAGAAAAGAACAAACTTTTATAATTTCTGAAAAACTTTAATGCGTTTAAAGATAAAGAAAAAAAATCAATATTTATTTTTAAAACAAAAATATACATTTCGGGTAATATCATACAGGCGTATAATCTGAAATAGGATTATAAGGGAAATCAAAGATTGCAAGAAAAAACAACATTTAAAAGAATTTCGAAATTTATTTAATAAGCAAACCTTAGTACATAAGAACAAATTATAAGGCTCTTTCACAATTGCTTTGTTTTTTCCACTTGCCTTAAAACAATTAGCTAGCTGATATCCAATATTACTCAACAAACCATCTTCAAAAACCTAATATCTTCACTCGTCAATATATTAGCATATAGTAGTAATATATTAGCATAGAGGAAAACTAATACAGCAATAAATAAAACTGATCAACTTTATACTGAACACGGTCAACATAAATGACGTTGCTAGTTTAAAATTAATACAAATGTTATAAAATTCACCAGCAAAAAAAAAAAAAAAAAAAACTAAATTAAATTAAATTAAATTTGATAACAGAGTCCGATTTCACTTTGCTGCTAAAAGAATAAGTATATAAATAGATCTAAGCATAATGCTTCATGGAAATACTAGAAAATCTTACTGCATATTTGGGTATGGCTACAACACCGTATGCGTCAGATGTTGCAGTATTCATACAGTATTCCAACATATTTATCTTTTACTGTACTGAAAAAAAATATATATATATATTTCCGATTTCGAAAAAAGGTCTTATATTCCTTACATCATTATATTTTTTTAAGATGCATAGAAATCCAGATCATTTTTGTTATTTTTAATAATAGGATTTCTAAAATAATTGCAATTTTTATTGTATAAGCAACATTAATTTTAAATATCATATATTATCTTTATAAAGATATTTTTATTACATAAATTCCATTGATAATCAACGACATACTTTATCATTAATAAATATTTCTTATTACCAACATTATAAATATAGTAAGTGCATTTTTAATTGCTTCAAAAAACCTATTAGTAATTGAAAATAAATATCTTTATTCATTCTCTTCATTAAAAATATTTCTCGGCGTAACTTACCAAATAATCAATTCATGATATTTTTTTAGGACAAGGATAAATGATAAGGGTATGATAAGAATACCTAAGAGAAAATCGACTTTCGAAAATACGTTCTGTCAGTGAGACTAGGATGTCATGGGAGATAAATGATGTAGAAGAGAGGAAATTGCACTTTCGATTAACGGGATATCTCATGTCATAGTTTTAGTAGGAGTTCTCAAATGAAGATACCAAATGCCATCACTGACACGTTCATTAATATCCTGACACTCTAATTTTATCATATGTGATATTAGGCTAACAACTAATAACCTTAATTTTTTCAATTATATTCTTTTAAAATTAACATTAATTTTCCTGTCTTAAAATAAAAAAAAAGAGTGATATTTAAGTAACTTAATTTGTTAATCCAGAATAGTTTTGCTATTGCTTGCTGATATTTTGAGCTAAGAAATACAAAAAATGAATAAACTTTTTCTGCTAATCAGAAATTTTTACGCAAGTATTTTTAAATACCTGTATAATACTAACCCTATTATTATTCACAACAGTCGAAACTAAAAATTAGTAAAATTAAATAAGGAAATAGATTTTTCACTGGAAATTTTCTTCTATCAGTTTGTATCGAAAATTATGTTTAGAGATCGTCTTAAAGATGAAATTGTGCCAAACTTTGAGAAATTTAATTCAATCATCCAGTTCTGGCATCATATTAGAGTCTTTTGTTAAATGTTATATTGAAACACGAAAATCGACTTATTTCGGATAGGCACATCCAGGGCCTGATTAATACACGGGCCTCCGGGGCCCTGGCCCTGGGCCCAACAGTTTCAGGGGCCCACAAATTATGTGGCTGATTTTTTCCCCTTAATCAAATACTTTTCAAGTAATATTGTTTTATAAAACATGACATGTAAAATTTAAATATTCTGAATGACACAATAAAATTTTTAGAAGCTAGGCACTTTTCATCCAACCAACTTTGTCAACTCGTCAAATACCATCTTTTTTTGTAAAAGTGTTGCCGAAAATGGATTGGTAGGGGGGCCCAACTTTTTAACAGGCCCTGGGCCCAACTTCAGCTTGATCGGGCTCTGGGCACATCGTTAAAAATCTTGTCCTAGTTTGAACCAAATTTTGGTGCTCAATAGCTGCTACTATCAGATGATGAAATTTCGTTGCCAACATATGGAACTGTATTTAAAGAGCGTTTCAATAGTTGGAACAACATTTCAATAGGAAGCTTCAAATGTTGGTACGAGATTTCATCATCGGATGGTAGCAGCTACTGAGCATCAAACTAGGACATTTTTAACGGTGTGGATTTGGAATTAAGAATATTTATATTTAAGAATTCTCAGTGTTAAATAGAAAATCAGATATTATTTTCGGTTAGATAAATTTTGTAATTAGGCAAAAAATTAATTAAAAAAATTTTTAAAGGTTAAAATACTGATGAATTTTTATTTTAACAGCAATCAGTTCTTGTTTGCTTATTTTTCCAGATTTCAGATACATATTTTCTTACTATTTTAGTTTGAAGAAACCACTAAATCTAAATACTTTTAAATAGTTTCCAATTCACATAAATAGTTGTATAAATTCTATCTAAAGAGTGTTATATGGATATTTTAAATGTTTGCTTCGTTTTACCTTGATAATCTTATTATTATTATTATTATTATTATTATTATTATTATTATTATTATTATTATTATTATTATTATTATTATTATTATTATTATTATTATTATTATTATTATTATTATGTCACTTTTGAACTATTATTCAAAAATATATCCTAATTTTTGACATTAATTTTGTTCTTTGAATATATAAATATACACATAGTTAACTGATTGTAGCTGAATCATATTAAAATGCATTACCTTATTACGACCTTTTCAAAAAGTGTTTTCTTCTTCGATTTACATTTTCATAGGGCGTATTTTCGTCTATACCTTTTTAGTATTCTAGTCTTTTCCCTAAGGATTCTATCTTGCAGGAATCTTTTCAAAGAATGATAATAAAGCTCGGTAAACACTTTATCCCATTCGCAACTGTTTTTCTTTTATTGATCCCATCTTAAAACTTTTTGCACTGCATTTATATAGTGCACGGAATTTTGAAGACAATGATTGACCGTAAAAATAACTTGATGCGAAAGAAAATGTGCAATTACTTATAATGTACTTTAAGAATATTTAGAATACATATTTTTAAAAAATGTTAAAATTGATTTCACTTTTTGGAAGTTTTATTAAAATATGGTAAAGCTGAATACAATGATATTAAAATTAAATTATCTTTAATTTTTTAAATCAAACATAGGTTTTAGAATGAATATTGCTAATCAAAATACATTTTTACTTTAATAATTATTTTGTGTTGAAAAAGTAAATTTTTTATGTTATTTTTTTTTATTCTATATAACGAGTATACTTTTAACTGTATAAGTTTTGAATACTAATAATAATTGTATGAGCTCTATCAAAAGTGTATTAAAAGGATATTATAAATTTTCATATTACTTTTTTATTATTTTTATTACAGTTACTATTTTTGAAATTTCAATATCACTTTTGAACTACTGTTTGGAAATAAATCCCATTCTATATAATTTTTTTTCGAATATATAAACATATACATATTTAACTGATTGTGACTGAATTATATTAAAATGTATTACCTTATTACAAAATTTTTATACAGTGTTTTCTTCTTCGATTTACATTTTTATGGAGTGTTCATTCGTCTACACCTTTTTAATATTCTAATCTTTTCTCTAAGGATTCTATCAAGAAGGAATCTTCTCAAAGAATGATAATAAAGCCCGGTAAACACTTTATTTCATCACGACTGTTTGGCTTTTATTTATCCAGCTTTAAAACTTTTCGCACTGCATTTAAATAATACACGCATTTTAAAGACAAGACATTGATTGATCGTAAAAATAACTTGATGCGAAAGAAAATATGCAATTGCTAATAAATTATCTTGAAAACTTCTGGCATTGATATTGAAAGTTTTACTACGTTAAATAAAAAATCCTGCTATTATTTTTGGTTACATAAGTTTTGTTATTTTTAGGCGAAAAAAAGCTTTAAAAACGTTTGAAGTTTAAAACGTTGATCAACTTTTATTTTAACAGTTATTAGTTCTTGAAGACATACATTTGCAGACAAATATTTTCATATTATTCTAGTTTGGAGAAACCGTTAATTTTAAATATTTATAATAATCTCCAATTCTCATACATAAATGTGAAAGTTCTGCCTAAAGTGTATTAAAAGTATATTTTAAATATTTATTTTACTTTTGAGATTTTTCTTTTTTTATTGTTTTTAAATTTTCATAGTCACTTTTGAACTATTGTTCGGCAACAAATCCCAATTTGTAGCATAATTTTGCTGTCAAATAAATAAATATATACATAAATAACTGATTGTGACTGAATTATATTAAAATGTATTACCTTATTACAACTTTTTTAAAGAGTGTTTTCTTCTTCGATTTACATTTTCATGGGTTTTTTTTCGCCTGCCCCTTTTTAGTATTCTAGTCTTTTTTTGTAAGGATTCTATCTCACAGGAATCTTTTCAAAAACTGATAATAAAGCTCGATAAACACTTTACCTCATCGCAACTGTTTAGCTTTTGTTGATCCTACCTGAAAACTTTTCGCACTGCTTTTAAATAGTGCCCGGTATTTTCAAGACAATGATTGATCGTAAAAATAACTTGATGCGAAAAAAAAAAAAAAAAAAAAATACGCAATTACTGATAAATTATCTTGAAATGTTTTGGTTGAAATGATTTTGTTATATTTATATTTTTAAAAATAACAAAGATAACTTCACTTTTTAGAAGTTTAATTAAAATATGGTAAAACTGCATAAAATAATATAAAAATTAAATTATCTTTAATTGTTTAAATCATCAAACATAGATATTAGAATGAAATTTGATAATCAAAGTATATTTTTACTTCTATAATTACATTGTATTGAAAAAATGTAATTATATATGCTACATTTTTTACTCTAAATAACAAATATACTTTTAATTTTATAAGTTTTGAATAATTAATAATTATTATTAATTTTATAAGTTCTATCTAGAGTGTATTCAAATGATAGTTTAAATGTTTATATTGCTTTATTATTATTATTATTATTATTATTATTATTATTATTATTATTATTATTATTATTATTATTATTATTATTATTATTATTATTATTATTTAGAAATTTCAATGCCACTTTTAAACTATTGTTTGGTACTATTTCCCAATTTCTGATATTATTATTTTTTCAAATGTATAAATATACACATAAATGACTGATGTGACTGAATTATAATAAAATATATTTCCTTATTACAACATTTTTAAAGGGCATTTTCTTCTTCGATTTACATTTTCATGGGGCGTAATTTCGTCTACACCTTTTTAGTATTCTAGTCTTTTCCCTAAGGATTCTATCTCGCAGAAACCTTTTCAAAGAATGATAATAAAGCTCGGTAAACACTTTATCTCATCGCAACTGTTTAGCTTTTATTGATCCTACCTTAGGACTTTTCGCACTTCATTTAAATATTGCATGCAGTTTGAAGACAATGATTGATAGTAAAAATAATTTGATGCGATAAAAAATGTGCAATTAGTAATAAATTATCTTGAAACTTTTGGGATTCATATTTTTAGGATTCATATTAGGAATAATTTAACCTTTTAGAAGTTTTATGACAAAGCTGCATACAATAATATTTAAAATAAATTCTATTTAATTGTTTGCATAAAACGTAGGTATTACTCTCTTAAAACGAAAGAGTGGATTTGACTGCTCAAGAAAGAGTTCTAATTTACTGGATCGTGAATGAGCTGATTTTTAAGTGGTCCACTCTTCTTGACTTGCTTTCTTCTATTTCTAATGCACTCATTGAGATCGGAAACTAAGCAAGTGAACTCAAGAAGAAAACAGATCATTCCCGCGTTATTTTCATCCACTACTGGCGCTGCTGTCGACCTGACCTTGCAAAATACAAGATGGAGGATTTCCTAATGCACTGCACGCTGATTTTCGATGCATCTTAAAAGTTCGTGGTTTCCTCAAGATTATTTGCTAAAGAAGCCGATATTTTACGAAGTAAGTACTATGAAAGTATTTTATTTACATTATGCTATCCTTTTAATAGATTTCTCTTCTCTTTTTTTAATAAACAATTAATGTTAATACTCATACGTACCGTACATAACAACCTTGAAATAAAATGGTGTATCAAGCGAAGTAAAAATTGTCTTATAATGTAAATACTTAGTTCATTTAACAGTCTTGTAGTATAAAAGTTTTGAAGAATTAAGTTATGCAATTATTACATCTGTATTTATAGAAATTTATTTATAGATGTTCAGGCTGGTTTGAAGTGCTTAGTGTACTCCTATTTCTCAATTTTGCTAATATTGTTAAGGGATGGAAAACCCTATACTATATTGATAAAAATAGACATTGGATTATAAACTGTAACTTCATTTTAAAATGATTTAAATTAAATATTTACAATGAATTTATGTAAAAAATAAAAGAAATTAAAATTTAATTTAAACAGTATTAGCAAACTGTCTTATGTTCTAAGAATAAAGTGCTGTATACAGTGAAGCATTGATACTCTGAAAATCTTTATAACTAATCTTTTAATTACTAATAATAAACATTTGAAAGTAGTCTGATAAATAAAATATTCTTCTCCATAGCTATCCAAATAATAAATTTCAAATACTTCTTGACATTTTGTTTCTTGAATGACAATTTTAAGTCAACATTTTTGGTCATAGATTCAGCAGATAACTAACAGGGGGGGGGGGGGGATGACTATTATTAAAATGCTATAAGTAGCATCCAATCTTTGAAAACTCTCTTATTCGACTTCATATTTTGATTTTAATGCTTAAGATAACCTCCCCAATTAAGATTGGGGATTTCTTTTACAGCTTGAAATCTTATAAATTGTATTATGTTATTGCGTTAAATAATCTGCAGTTTTCAAAAAATTAAGATATTTTCTATTAAATATTGAATATTTTTAATCTATTTTATATTAGATCAATTCACATGTTCGAAGCTTTTCCTAAAGAGAAATAAATATATTCACCATTGCAGACTGATTTTAATCCTATACCCAAAAAATGATCTGAACCTGCTACATCCAATGCTTATTGCTGATATAAAGTGTTAAAAATAGAAGTTATTTATATTCAATAATCTGACATACATAAATTATTAAGAAAAAGAGAAAATGTCATTAGATTTCTTCTGAAAAAAAAAATTGTTTTTTTAGAAAAAAACCATTTGGTTTAAACTAAACCGTTGTTTAAACCAAAAGGAGTAAACAGTTGTCTAAACCATAGTTAAAACCAATTGGTTTAAACCGTGCCAACCCTGGTCTAATTGTTGTAGGTTCTATCTTGTATTATATAAATATGCAAATATATAGAAAAACAACTAAAAATCCACAAAAACCTGTATTGGTTGGGTATTTGCCAGCGCTGATACATTTTGAAAGTAGCAACAAAGTTGAATTTTCGACAATATTTTATAATGTTGCTTTAAGAACTTTCATTTAAAAATTTTTTTTTAAATGGTGATTTATTTTAAGATTGTATCAGAAGTAACACCATGATTTAAACAAACGGATAAGTGTAATCGCACAGGATTTATTTATTCTATTTCCATTTTATTCATGATTGGCTGAATTTTCAGTAGTGTAATATTTATAAAGCTGAAATTTTTAGTGTATGGTTCATTTTTTGTTTAGACTATGGATGGGAAATTTTATAAAATATTTAATCTGAAAGCTGCAAAATATTTTAATATGTTCATATACATTCCTTAACATTATATTTATTGGTATTTAACTTAATTTCAACATTTTCTTTAACACAGGAAGATGGTGATTTCATGGAGGAGTAAAATTCTGCTGTGAGGAGTCAAATTCAACAATCTTATTTAATCTCAAGGATCCTCAACAAAGTGTCTATTTTGCCTAAGATTTTAAAAGTTGGACAAACCAGTGGACAGATTACAATATGCTCTTTATGTATTTAATGTTTAATGCAAATGGACTGTTATATTTATAAAGGTCCTGTTAAAGATGTTACTGAAACTTGTTTATCTGATATTGGAAAGAATTGTTATCAATTAATGTTAGGTTTATTTTGTTCTTGCTAAATAAAATTTTTTTGTTGTTAAATAAAATTAGTTTTTTTTCTTTCTTGCAACATTCTAAATTGCACATTTGGCTCTAACTTTTGACACAAAATGCTGCAGTCTTATGCTTTTATATTTATTTAAAAGTTAGTTGATTTAAGAAACATTGAATAAAATCAAAAATTAAAAGATTAATTAAGAAGAAATAAGTTATTCTTGAATATAAATTCAAGTTTTAACAAATGTTTTAAATGATATAAAGAATAATTGCACATGGTCAATAAATCCATTTCTCAGTTATTTCTGCATTTAACTTTTGTACTACAATATTTAGTGGAAGGTTCTTCATACAATAAAATAATTGTCCATAATCAAAATTTTAGCTATACAAGTTTTTTAATGGCATTCCCCCACATTTCCCAATTGCAAAGTGCTTATATAAATGCTATGGGTAACAATTATTTTATCTAAGATTTCAAAGCCATTTCAGATTTCAAACTAAACAAAATATTTTTTTAAAATTTAGTCAGTTTAAGAAATATAAGATTTTGATTGAGATTTAAATCTAGGAATAATTACAAGGTATCATGGGTTGATGTTTATCCATTTAAAATATTTTCAATTTCATTTATACCCTGCGCTAGCCGTGTGTGTGTGGGGGGGAGGAATACTTTTTTAAATTTAGGTGTTAGGTTTTTTAATACTTTCTTTTTCAAAACTGGTTCTGAAACTCGTATTAATATTAAAAAAAAAAAAACTAACCAAAATTGCAAAAGTAAAAATTAACCCACTTACAGATCATCCTCAAATATTCTATGCCCCCCCCCCCAAAAAAAAAGGTAAACATTTTAAAATCCAAGCAAGATATTTGAAAATAACTTCTGCTTAGGATTATCTAAACTCTTAAGGGGAACAATCAGCTTCTGACATTGTGGTGCTGAAGTTGAGTCGTTGGGCTGATATCAAGTTTATTTTTTCAATATTTTTTTAGTAAGATGCCTAAGACTGGTTTATTTGATTGAAATCATTATTTTTTAATAAAAAAATAATTGTTATTTACAATTAAATCAGAAGCTAATGAAAAAATTAAAATTGTATATAAGCATATCTGAAGTTATAAGTATCATTGGAAAATATGTAAACTTGAAATTGCCCAAGAAAGGAAAGGAAAAATCCCATTAGCACCACATCATCAGAAGCTGATATTCTGTTTAATGTTGTTCGGGTGCTGTTGTACAGTTATGCAAATTTAGGCAATTTGCATGAATAAGTGTTTTCAAATTCACAATTTTGAGATCACCAGTATTTTTAATTTAATGAATATATGTACTTTTAAATTTAACAAAAGAAAATACTGATGCTAAAAATTTCTGATTTGACAGAATAATAAAAAATTCATGTAAGCTCTATTTAATTTTGTATAACGATTCAATTGCCTTTTCCCCTAAATTGACATAGGAAACAGTTTCATTGAATTAGAAAGAAAAAAAATGTTTTCATGATTCATTAGAGAACTTTCAGTCGTGTAAATTAGAATGTTTTAAGTCTTGTTAATTAAAGACTTGGAAGAAATATTGGAGAATCCATGTTACAGTTTTCCAATCTCTCTCTCTCTCTCTGTATATATATACATATATACCCTTGTAATGTCAATAAACAGAAATTTAAATCCGAAATGAGAATTTAATTGCAACACTTGAAAATGTGGCAATAATTCCATGTTATATTGAATTTCATTGATAAAAATTAATCGAGGATTACTGAATTTAGTTTTAAATGATGTGATTTTATTTAGACGATTTAGAAATCACTTGAAGATTTTTGTAATTTTAAGCAATTTTGCTTTTCTTAAGTGTGAATTTATTCAATTCTACAAATTCAAGGAGTTTTGGATTAACTCTTAAATGAGTTGATTTCATTCATGTATGAACTGGTTACAAATCGCCTAAGTGCTACTGGATTAAATCAAAAATGACAACATTTCACTCCAACTTGAAGTGATAACAAATCTCTCAAGTGCTACTGGATTTGCCTTAAATTAGTTCACTTCACTCAAATACGAGTTGGCTGCAGCTAACTCAAGTGCTACTCTATTTAATCCTAAAGACTTCATTTCACTCAAGTATGATTTGGTTACAAATCGCTCAAGTGCTACGAGATTCAGTCTTAAATGACTTCATTTCACTCATGTATGACTTGATTACAAATCACTTAAGTACTACTGGATTTAACCTTTATTGATTTGATTTCACTCAAGTATGAGTAAAATGGAGATCACTCAATCATGAGTTGATTAAAAACAACTCATTCACTTGAGTTGTTTCAGCTCTTCTTGAGAAGGTTCCTTTCAACATGGGAAAAGAGTGGATTTCAGCTCAACTTGAGTTATTTCAGCTTTTTCGTTTTAAGAGAGTAGAATGAACATTAATAATAATAGTATTGTTTTACTTCTATAATTACTTTGTAATGGAAAAGTTTATTTTTGATGCTATTTTTTTATTCTAAGTAGTAAATATACTTTTAATTGTATAACTAATAAAGTTATTGAATACTTAATAAAAATTAGCATTTGTATATGTTTTATCTAGAGCGTACTAAAAGAATATTTGAATTGTTTATTTTACTTTTTTTATTTATTTAATTTTTTTATTATTATTTTCTCGAAATTCCAGTGTCACTTTTGAAGTATTGTTTGAGCATAAATTCCAAGTTCTGTCATTATTTTTTTTCCGAATATGTAAATGTATGCATATTTAAATGAATGTGACTGGGCTATATTAAAAATGTGTCAATTTATTACGACCTTTTTAGGATTTTTTTTTTCGATTTACATTTTCATGGGCGTATCTTCGTCTACACCTTTTTAGTATTCTAGTCTTTGCTCTACGGATTCTATCTAGAAGGAATCTTTTCAAAGAATAATAATAAAGTTCGGCAAATACTTTATCCTATCGCAACTGTCTAACTTTTACTTTTTACTACCTTAAAAATTTTCGCACTGCGTTTAAATAATGCATACAGATTGAAGACAATGATTGATCGCAAAACTAACTTGATGCTAAATAAAATGCGCAATTATTAATAAATTATCTTAAAAACTTTTGGGATCAATATTTTTAGGATTTATATTGGGATTCATATTTTTAGGATTTATATTGGGATTTATGTTTGGAATAATTTAGTTTTTTAGAAGTTTTATTAAACTATTACAAAGCAGCATAAAATAATATTTAAAATAAATTTTATTTAATTGTTTAGATAGAAAATAGGTATTCGAATGAACATTTATAATCATAGTATATTTTTACTTTTATAATTAATTTGTATTGAAATTGTGTAATTTTTTATGTTGTTTTTTCATTCAAATATACTTTTAATTGTATAAGTTTTGAATAATTAACAATAATTAGTATTTGTATAAGTTTTTTCTAAAGCGTATTAAAAGAATATTTTAATTGTGTATTTTACTTTTTTATTATTTTTATTATTCTTTTCTTGAAATTAAAGTGTCACTATTGAAGTGTTGTTTGACAATAAATTAAAAGTTCTGACATAATTTTTTTTTCAAATATATAAATACATGCATATTTAAATGATTGTTATTGGATTATATTAAATATATTACCTTATTAAGACCTTTTAAAACTGTTTTCTTATTCGATTTACATTTTCATGGGCGTATTTTCGTCTGTACCTTTTTACTATTCTAGTCTATGATCTAAGTATTCTATCTCCCAGGAATCTTTTCAAAGAATGATAATTAAGTTCGGAAATAACTTTATCCCATCTCGTTTAAATTTTATTGATCCTATCTTAAAACTTTTCGCACTGCGTTATAATAATGCACGGAATTCTGAAGATAATGATTGATCGTAAACATAATTTGATGCGAAAAAAATGTGCAATTACTATCTTGCAAACTTTTGGGATTCATATTTTTAAAAGTAACAAAGATAATTTCACTTTTTAGAAGATTTATTAAAATATGGTAAAGCTGTATACATAATATTAAAATTAAATTATCTTTAATTGCTTAAATCAATCATAGATATTGGAACATTTTTACTTCTATAATTACATTGTATTAAAAAAATTAATTATTTATTCTATATTTTCCATTCTAAATAGCAAATATACTTTTAATAAGTTTTGGATAATTAATAATAATTAATATTTGTATAAGTTCTATTTAGAGTGTATTAAAATGATATTTTAAATATTTACTTTACTTTATTGTTACTTTTTTTTTAAATTTCAATGTCACTTTTAAACTATTTTTTGGCAATAAACCCCAATTTCTGATATTATTTTTTTTCAACTATATAAATGTATATATATTTAAGTGATTGTGACTGAATTATATTAAAATTTATCACCTTATTACGATATTTTAAACAATATATTCTTCTTTGATTTACATTTTCATGTTGCGTATTTTCGGCTACACCTTTTTAGTATTCTAGTCATTTCTCTACTGATTCTATCTCGCCAGAATCTTTTCAAAGAATGATAATAAAGTTCGGCAAACACTTTATCCCATCGCAACTGTTTAGCTTTTATTGATCCTGCCTTAAAACTTTTCGCACTCCATTTATATAGTGCACGGAATTTTGAAGGCAATGATTGATCGCAAAAATAACTTAATGCGAAAGGAAATGTGCAATTACTAATAAATGATCTTGAAAAAATTTGCTATTCATATCTTTAAAAATATTAAAATAATTTCACTTTTTAGAAGTTTTATTAAGATACTAGCTGATCCTCCGGCGTTGCCCGGGTCATTAATAAAGGTATTATATGCACTTGAAGGAAATACATTGTTTGAAATACGTGGCAACTGACGGAGTAAAATAGTGAAATATAATAAAATAAGAACTAATATTTAGTTGTAAAAATTCTCTAAATGACTGCAATAGGAAAAGTGGGAGGGAATATGTGTTTAACATTTGCGTGATTTCATGTTAAAGTGTGCATGTTTATCGGTAAAAATAATTGTTAAGTCACGTAGCTAATTATTTTTCCCCCATAGAAATCCCAAGTAAAATATTTGGATTTTAAACTAATTATATCACTCTTAAATCCGATTATACCGTGAATGAAATCGATACTCGATGATTAATTGAATGCTTAGAATATAGTATTATAATTTCAAAGCCATTTTACAAAAATAAGTGTATATTTTTAATCAAAGCATGCGTAATGGTCACTCTCTGGACAAAATCCTAATCATAACCTAATTTTTCCGTAACCACAACCTGTTTATAACTTAAATACAAGTTGACCGATGCCTAACCGTAAATTAAATGCAACATAAATGTAACCTAGCCGTCACCTTATCGTCACCTATCGGTAATCTAACCATAATCTAACTGCAAATTAAAAATTAAACAAACTATAACTTAGCCGTGACCTAACTGTAACCTAACCGGAAGTTAAATATAATCTAAGACTAAACGTAACGTAATTGCAACCTAATCGCAACTTAACTGTCACGTAACCGTAACCAAATTCTAACTCAACACTAAAAATGTTTGATTTCCCTTTCCCCCGCCAGGGGGCACATTATGTTTCCTGGAACATCTGACACGAATCATGGCCACTCGCACCGGGTGTAGAGCGCTTGCTATGCACGCTCTGTTAATTTTTTTTTTTTTTTTTTTTTTACTTTTCATTATTATGATGAGAACACTTTCGTAAGCAAACCTAAATCTGAATGATACTCCAATTTCCCATATACCTATAGATATATTTACGACGGGGTTGGGATACACTATTAACATTTTTGCTCTAGCTTGAACCAAATTTTGGTGATTAGTAATTGCCACCATATGATGCTCAAATCTCGTACCAACATTTGGAGTTTCGTACTTCAACCTCCTTCCAACTATTTGAACTATGGTTCAACAATAACTCCAAATATTGGTTCAAGATTTCACCATCTTACAATGACAGCTCTTGTGCACCAAACTATTGTTCAAACCTGGACAAGATTTTTTACATAGTGTACAAATAGCAATCTAAGAAATTTTCAGAAATTTCTATTCGGAAATACTGGTAACCACCACTCAATTAAGAGCCCAATATTGATCTATAAGAGTCCTCTTTTTCTGCTCGCTGCTGTTTTCTTCAACAAATAGAAGGCAAACTTGAAAAAATATTGGTAAATATTCCAGTATCCACCTCAAACAGAGCTAATTTCTTTAAAAAACCTATATCCAAAGGAAACTTCAGTATCTAACCTATTTGTAGATATATTAGTCGAGAAAGTGGAAAATGAAAAAATAATTTCAGAAATTTAATGATATTATTATTTTGATCTCAAGCAAAATCATTCCAATGAAACATAAACCAATCCGAGCAAGACAAAATTGCAACCCGAACCGGAAGTAAAAATTCATTATGAAAAAAACTGAAATTTGACCCGAAGCAAATATGAACTGGATAAAAATATTCCAGTGAACAATAACCTGATCCAATTACGACAAAATAATTTATGTATACATGTAATTTGAACCGAAGTTAGAAATTCAATTTGAAAAATCCCGAAATCTGACCCGACACAATTCTGAAACGGACAAAATTATTCTATAGAACCATAACCGGATCCGAACAGGACACAATAATTTTCATGGCCATGAACCCAATCCGAACCTAAAAATTTCATTCGAAAAAATCACAAGCGATTGTTGTTTCATAGCGATCTTCATTGGTCTATGGCATCCGGAAATTTGGTTCAAAAGGACACAAGTTTGACAGCAACATTTTTATAATCGTATGCTTTTATCGAACTATAGAAAGACATTAGATTTTTAAATAAGAGCATTGGTTAATCTTATGAGATTACCAATCGAAATAACGCATGTATGTGTGAAAAAGTACCAGCTTTTATTCGAAAATGTCCTTAACTGCTACAATCTTGAAACATTAATGTACCTACGATCGTGGATATTTTAAATGTTAGTTATAAAAAGAAATTTTTGCATTTTTTTTAACATAAAAGAACAATTTATATTAAAAATATGACCTAAAATTATACAAAAGAAAGCAAATTAAAATTATTAACTCAAATATAGAAAATGAGTTTTTAAGAGAAGATGCACTTTTATTAATATAAAGAATATTCTTTTTGTGTTATAAAACATTTTTAATCTTAAATTTCTATTGATTATAAGGATCGAATTATGGTTTTTTGGAACATTTTTGTCGGTCTCGGGGTTTTGTTCGGGTCATTTTTTGAGATTTTTTCAAATGGAATATTTATGTTCAATTTGGATTCCTGTGCACGGAAATTATTTTGTGTTGCTTGGATCGGGTTATGGCTCGTTGCATATTTTTGTTGGTTTCAGATTTCTTTTAGGTATTCTTTCGTTTTTTTTTTTTTTTTTTTTTTTTTTTTTCAAAAACATTTTTTAGGTTCTGGTTGGGTTCATGACCGCGGAAAATATTTTGTATTGTTCGGATCTGATTATTTTTCCTTGACATATTTTTGTCGGTTTCAGATTTCGTCTGGGTCACATTTGAGGTTCACTCCAAACAATGTTTATTCGATTCGGATTGGATTCATGTCCATTAAAATTATTTTGTTTTGTTTGAATCCGGTTATGGCTCTTTGGAATATTTTTGTTGGGTTCAGATTTGGCTTAATTCAGATTTCGAGTTTTGTTTCTCTAATGCAACTTTTAAGCTCGGGTCGGATTGTGATTCCATGGAAACTAATTTCCCTTGTTCGAATCAGGTTATGCTTCAATGGAATATTCTTAGGTTCAGAATTAATTGAGTTCAGATTTCGGATTTTTTCAAAGAATTTTTTTAGATATTTTAGATATCATTTTTAAAGATTGGATTCACGTCCATGGAAATTATTTTGTTTTGTTTAGATCCTGTTATCGCTCTTTGGAATATTTTTGTCGAGTTCAGATTTCATTCAGTTCAGATTTCGTGTTTTTTTCAAATGGAATTTTTAGGTTTGGGTCGTGATGCGTGTCCACGGAAATTATTCTGTCTTGTTAACTGGATTATTTTTCTCAGTTTCAGATTTGGTTCAGTTCAGATTTCGGGATTTTTTCAAAGAAGTTTTTTTTCGCTTGGATTGGGTTCATGTCTATGGAAATTATTTGTCTTGTTCGGATTCGGTATGACTCATTGGAATATTTTTGTCAAATTCATATTTGTTTCGATTCAAATTTAAGGTACTATTTCAAATGGAACTTTTAGGCTCGGATCGAATTCATGTTCACGGAAATTATTTTCTGTTACTCGTATCGTGTTATGGTTCTTTCGAATGTTTTGGTCGGTTTCAGATGGGGTTTGGATTAAATTTTAGGTTTTTTTCGAATGAATTTTTTTAGGTTCGTATCGGATTTATATCCCCGGAAATTATTTTGTCTTGCTCTTATTGGGATATAGTTCTTTGGAATATTTTTATCGGTTTCAGATTTCGTTCGGGCCATATTTCGTGGGGTTATTTTTCCAAAGAAAAGATTCCGAAAATATCTTTTCTTGTTCGAATCGGTTTCTGCTTCATTTGAATATTTTTGCGGGATTCAGATTTGTTTCGGGTTAAATATCAAATGCCTATTATATATATATATTAATTATAATTATTTTCGTTTTAAAAACAAATTAAAGCCATAGTAAAGTTTTAAATTAAATAGAATACATATAAATTTAATCAATGGTAAAAAACTGCTAGAAAAGTCGCGTATATATATATATATATATATATATATATATATATATCTTAATGCAAGACAGCTAACCAAACATACATTCTAATTTATGAAGCTCCAACAATCTGACGTACAACAGCTGCGATCAAAAATCCTCAGTTAACAACAGTTTGCCGGTCTCTAAATTTTGAAGGCCTTTGGGGAAAAAAAAGTCACTTTTGAAAATGTTAAACAAACAAATTGGTTTCTTTTATTCTCTCTCAGCTTTTTTAGTTATTTCCGCGAAATATTTTATACAACCAGCCAATCGTAACAAGCGAAAAGAAAAAAGCGGAAAAGGGCATCTTTTTTATGAGAATATGTTCTGGATTTTAATTAAATACTCTGTTAATGATTAGAATTTTAAAATTTCGCATATCAGGTACATCAGGAAAGACTTTGGGCTACTCGCAAAAATTTTTTGAGCCTCATACGTTCCGCAGATTTCGCTAGCTATTGAAGACATACACCCACACACACGCACACACAGACAAAGTGTTTTGTTACTTTATTACTATAGTTATAATGCAGTATATAAGAATATTTAAATTAAATTCTCATTAATTGTTAAGATCAAACATAATTATAAGAAGAACATTCTAATAAAAAAAAACACTTTTCGCTCAAAAAGTTCAATTTTTATGCCTTTTTTTCATTTTAAATAGCAAATATACTTTTCAGAAAAAAATGATTTGTTTGGATTATCATAATATTGCACTGCGTTTTGGAGTATTTAGAATTAATGATGAGAAATCTAAGAATTTTTGCTTTTTATTAGAAATGTTCATTACCCGCTCTTTTTATATAAAATTTCTTCTATTATGGTATAACATGTTTCTATGTATATTTTATATACACGCTTAAAACAAAAGAGTGGATTTGGTTTCTGAGGAAAGAGTTATAATTTATTGGGTTACGAATAACTTTGTTTTAAAAAATATTTCTCTTCTTTATTTAAATTACTTACTTATATTATTCATCTTGATTCAAATTGCTTTAAAACGACTTGTTCACTCGAGTTGTTTCAACTCTTTGCTAAAAGCTGATTTTCAAATCGTGAGATTGACCTTTACTTTAACCCTTTTATCTTTATTCCAGTTTTCAAAGAAATATTCTGCGATGAGATAAAAATGTTTTTTATTGCATTATGAATACTTTTCTATTATTTTAATTTAAGGGGTCAGGTACCTTTTAAAGAATCCAAAAATCGATTTTTAAAAAAATAGTTTATAATTAAATGTGATTCTTTAGAAACATTTAAAACCAAACCGCATTCAAAAATTCGCATTAGAAAAAGAGTTATGTCTAAAACACTTTGCGCTTTTCTTATACGACCAATGGTAAATTTAAACTTTGACGTCAGTTTTCTCAAAACAGCTATTTTGATCATTGCGCGCACGATTTCTGAAAAATGGTTGCGTAGAATAATAAAATTTTCGCTGAATATATTAAACGTACACAGGCACAAAATGACCTACTATTATGTTCCTCAAATTAGAAGTTTACAATTCACGGCTACTTTTTTGTAAAAAAATCTCGATATTTCGAATTTTTTTAAAAAAATAATTTTTTTCTCGGGATCTATAAGCTGTATTTTTTTCATCATAGGTCATTTTGAAAACACATTATATCTCTACCCAGAAAAAAAATCTATAGCTTTTAGCTATTCACATTTGAAAAATCGTGCGCGCAAGGCATGCAAGATTTATTCTTCCGTAAAAATTGTATTTTCTTTAAAAATAATTTTAAAAAACATTGCATGCGTGTATACTTTTTTAACAACTTTAACAAATAAAATAAATTCTTCATTATATGTGTTTTCAATTTTATAGTCAAAATTCAATTAGATATAGAGTGACTGCAGTTCTTACAGACGTCACTTTTTCACGTATTTTGTTAGTTCGAAAGGTACCTGACCCCTTAAGGATTTTCTCAACTAATTATTAAACAACAATCTCAACTAATTAATTTCGCAACTAATTATCAGAACTTTAAAATTCCTAGTATCAAGTACATGAGGAGTGACCTTAAGCAATATTCACAAATTTTTTTAACCTCGTACGTGCCGTTCTTTTCGCTAGTCATCGCAGACATACACACAGACAGACAGAGCAATTTGTTATTTTATTAGTATAGATGAAGTATTTGTGTTACTCAACTGAATTAGAAGAAATGAAATTTCCTTTGTATTTGATTGACTTAAATATAAAATTCTCAAGTTTATAATTATTAAGTATGTGTAAAATAAATGGTCGGAGAAAATGAAGTTTTCGAAAAACAGATATGCATACTTCTGTCGTTTCTTAAAATCTAACATCTTTACATATCACCCATTTCGATAAACTTATAGTAAATTCAAACAAAATACTGACAAAACAAAAGAATTTAATGATTTTAGATTCATGAAAAATTAATAATAAATTACATCGAGGAATTTGGGAAATGATGCGATACAATCCAGCGTTTTTGAAATGTAATTTACTTTAAATGTAGAAAGCATGTACTTTTGAAATTGAAATTGATGCATTTTAAAATATAAATTAGTACTTTTCTTATCAAAAGAACTTCGGTTGTACAAAAATAATCCTTTTACAACAAATACTTCGTATATATTATACGCATCGTTAACTTTTAATTAGATTTCTGTGTGTGTAATTTATCGCTAATTGGAATTTCAGTCTGTTTAAAACTTATCAACGATCAAACGTTTCTATTCAAGATATTACTAAAAGATTATCTTTAAAAGAAAAATAAATAAATTAAATGAAAAATTTAATAACTTGTGTAAGCATTTTTAACTCGCTAAAAGATATTTAAATCGCAAAATTTATGAAATGCGAATAATGTTATATTTAAGATAAAAAATACAATATGACTTGCATGTTACATTAAGTCGAAATGCATATCTAGTTTTTTAGAATGTATAAATTCTTTCTTTTTTCAAACATTATTTTTCAAAATTAATATCGAATTAATATATACGTTTTAAGGTATTAGCATTTATTATGTATCATAAAATTGAAATATAAATTTAAAATTAGCATGTTCAATCAGCATGTCTAATTTTAATTTAGTAATATCTACCTAAAGGTTTAAATATAAATCATAGTCATGCGTGTATTAATGTTTTTATTTCGCAAAGAGTTTCCTTTATGACTTTATTCCAATATTCAATAAATTTAGGGATATTTCTCACACATGAAAGTGTAAAATACTTTTAATTTCAGTTGTATTAAAGATTCTTGAGAAAGTTATAAATTTGTTGAGTGTGTGTAGCTTTAAACACAGAAAAAATTGTAATATTTTAAACTAAATAATGTTTAAAAGATATGAACCGCTTTTTTTTTCTTTTGAAATGACCACAAATCAGTGCTGGAAAATATGTTATCGACTAATTTTATTTCCTTTTAAATATGAATGTATTTAGAACAAAGGCTTTTTTTTGGAAGGGGGGATTTATTATTTCTTTTTATCAAAAAAAAGTATGATCAAAACTTCGAATTCAAATAAAAGTTTACGACATTTAGCATGATATGTTTCAACTTTAAGGACATCATTCTTATAAAAACCAATAATTAATATTATTATTCAATCTGTATATTCAGTTGTTAGTATTTACATATGTGTATAACTGAAGATGTACAAATACAATATCTTAAAAAATAATACAAGATATGTGTTTTTTTTTATGAAAAATATCTGATGATGAATAAACGAAAAATTCCCAATTTGTTTTGAAATTATGTTTGTAATTTTGTATATTTTTTTTGTTATATTTATTGACCGAGCTAATAAAAAAGTAAATTTTTCACGGAAAATCTTATGTCTAAGGCTCCAATTTCGTGCTTTGCTGAAAGATTTTATAACATCTAATTGTAAAGTAAATTTCATTAGAGTCTCCCGACAATTTTTGCTGTCACTATTAACTCAATATATTTTTTTCACTTTCGTGTTATATTTAGTCATAGAACATTAACAATTTTTTTATGACACATTAAAAAATAATTTTCTTATGTCATTCTTAAAATAACGAGGCAAATTTTTTAAATCTTAAACTCATATTGATTAATCTATAAATAAATGTTATTTATGCCATTGTTTTGTTATAATTAGTCAAATAAAATGTCTGCCGCTGCTGCTTTTGCGCCAATGCTTGGTGCGGTGTGAACGCTGAACAGCCATTCACGTGCCAGCACGTGTGTGGAGGGATGTCTCAGTAGACAGTCACACGTTTGTGCAGGAAGAGTTGCACTTCAACATATAATCTTCATTTTAATTGACATTGCATATAGGTATGTCTGGTGGTATTGGCGATCATTAAAGATTAGATTTTTATCCCCCGGTTTCAAACAATGTTCGAAGTTAAAAATCATCGCTGTATGGGGTCTGAACAACCTTAATAACTCCTTTATATTTCCTGAAACACTTCCCAATCTGTACCTTTTTATGCTGTTCAATTTTAGACTCAATAACGCGTATCCTTTTGCACTATAAGGTAATTTTTCGATTGCTCCAATATAAATTCGCAAGTGGCACACTGGGTAGAAATAGAACTTTAGTATTCCAAGTTCAAAAACTCGCCGAACCAATAAAAAATTATTAATATGTATATACATATGTAAATGCATGCTGTTTTGAAGTTGAAAAAATTATGCGTAGGTAGAGAAAATTAGTACACATGTACCTGGGATCACATTTTGAAAAATAGACGGCAGCCAAAAGATTCAAAAATAAATATATATCATAACCACCAATACAAATACAGCGAATAAGAATATACGAATACAAATATACTCTTATGCATTCCCCATCATAATAAAAATAGCTTCTGTATGTTTTGTTAGCCCATAACCTAATATATTTTTGAAATTTGATTTTAAACATTTAAAAAAATGAGGTTTTGTTGTAATTCTACGTTTTCGATTTTTTTTATTTATTTATTCATTATTTTCTCCAAAACAGAATGTAGGATTATTTGGTTACACTTAATTCTTTAGTTACAATTTTCTCAACAGAAGGTATTTTTAAAACAGAAATGTGATTGATTTACAGAATTAACAACAACACCAAAAAATTAAATAACTGACTACTCATACGTGTATAAATTCAATTACACAGCTGAAAATATTTACTTGGTAACTGACAGCTTTGAAAAACACAGTTATTTTTAGATGAGGAAACTGATTAAGACACTATAAAATCTAGTTTGAAATGTTTTTGAAAATTATAAACAACAAAGGACTTTATTTTTACAATAACATTTTTAAATTTTCAGCATCTATTTTTTTTCTTTTTGATGTTCTTAAAGATAAGGGAAATTTTTTTGAGAATCGTATGTATCTCAAAAAATGTCACTTTTCATTTTTTACCTTGATTACATTGTGTTTTCTATTAAGATTCCTACATTACATTTAGCACTTTTGAAATATACACTGCCTTGTAGCTGTCAATAGATAAAAAATTATAATGTGCTTCATTATAATAAAAGAATGCTAAATAATTTTAATCAAGATAAAGAAAATAATTTTTGAAAAGATTGTTTTTTTCTTATAATTAAATAATAATTTTCATTCGAAGGGAATATTTATCATTTATATAATAAGTATAGACAATACGATAAATTTTGTAAAATCATAAAATCATGACACAAAACACTTCTGCTAAATATAGGAAAATGCAGAAATTTTACTCTACAACAAAATAACATTTTCGTCTTGGATTAATTTTAAACCTTCAATGATTTCAACGTATTTGCGTCTTTTTTTTCCCTATTTAGAAAAATGCTTTTATAGTGCAAATTGATATAAATAGTTTGTGCTTTGGTACCTATATCTGTTTTATATTTCTTTATTTTGAATGTTTAAAAAAATTAAAAAAAAAGATGAAAACATTATTGTCTGCAGCTTTAGAAAACATTTAAGAAAAACGAAAAAAAGATTGGCGTTGCCGCTTAGAAAAATACTTATTTTTTATTATTTATAAAATTTAAAAAAAATTTCTAAAATTTCTATAGGAATACTTTTTTATTAAAACATTTTTAAAAAGTTTTGGAAATTATTTAATAATTTGTTTTGCTTAATTGGCTTGTGATGTTTATACAAGAATTTTTTATGCAACAAACTTCGTGCTTAAGTTGATAAAATTCCTTTCTTATGAATCTTTTTATTATATTGTTTAATTCCATCCTTAAGCTGCAAAACTGTTATCAATTTTACAACTCGATAAGTAAGCTCAGTTCATTTAACAGGTTTAAGTTAAATACGCTTAAGATTTTTTAACGTTAATTGCTCGTATAAAAACTTCGAAATTTCCTTTAAAATTTTTTGCTTAAAAAACAATTTATCATTTCCAGAAGGAAAAAATCTTAGTTGCAAAGTAAGTACATTTAAAAAATACAACATATTTGTTTAATTTAGAAATATTGTATATATATGAAGCAACATCTATTAAATTTAACAACATTTTAGTTGCTAATGTGAAAATGTTTTACATAAAATAAAAGGGTAAAATCCTTGACTAACAGAAACATCAGACCTGCAGAAACTCTTAATTTTTCAAGTGTTAAAAACATATATATTTTTATGTACATATAAGCTGGATGTTGAAAAAATTGTCCGTTAAGTACAGTTGACTCTTATTCGACCATTTTATTATGGAAGGTTTACTATACATATAGAATGTCCCTTAAATTTATGGGTGATCAAAATTTCATAATGAAGGAAAGAACATTTTACGCGTAAGTTATCAAAGGGTTGGCTGTTTTATTTTGCATTATAAAATGTTTAATTATAATCTTTCATAATATAGGACAATGCATGTATTGAATTGCAATATTTTAGTGGTAAAAATTATCTGTTGGATTTTAGGAGAGACTTTAGAAATCTTTACCTTACCAAAAGCTGAATAATGTCTTTTACATTTAGTCTTTAATCACTGAGTAGATATCCTATAACACACACTAACTTAAAAAAATGAATAAATAAATGTATCAATTAAATATTAAATTAATCTTTTGTTCAATTATTATTTATAACTCACTTTTCTACAAACTTTTTTATTTCTATGCAATTTATGAAGATTTATTCGATTAGCTGAGAAAATAAAATATGAATGATGCTAGTTCCTCAAAGCCGAAATTGTTAGGCATTTATAAGTCTGTTTTTATAAAAAGATTTTAATAGTCAACATAATTAAAAATTTGTACTTTTACTAACTACCAGTGATATTTAATTTCTTTATTCAGTCTCAAAATGCTTGCATAGTCTCTAATAGATCAGAACCGGATATATTACAAACTATACTTTCATAGTAAACTAATACATATTGTGGAGAAGGGGCATTATTATAACCTAAATATGGTTCTTTTTTTTCTTAAATTCTTTCAACGCTTATTAAAAAATTCACCAATTTTCTCTAGTCTTATAAAATTATTCTTTAAATGCTATCATAATAAAGACTGCGAGTATGGCCTCGAAATATTTATGGAAAAGAATCAGACGATTTCGGTGGTTGATTAGGATGCTGTTAGGTATCTACAGAAAACTGTCTAGTTATCGAATCATTCTTACAGATTTTACGCTTATTTGATTAACATGTTTATTTTGTACATTATGAAGCATTCTCAAGATTTAATAAAAGAAATAAAGCAGTGATACATAGACAGCTTTTACAAAGGCTATTAATTGTGCATTCAAAAAATATTTTTCCACCCTCAAAAGCTCTAAATTTTCTGAGACATTTTCAGAAACATTTTTTAAAGTAAACACATGAAACCTAAACTAACTTGCTGAGATGATTTTTTGAAAAAAAATATGCAACAGATCGTGTGATTTCCTTTTTCGCTTAATTAGTTAGAATTTGATTTATAAAAAATTATTTTCACAGTATAAGCTTTTTTTTTTTCGTTCCCATTTCTCGAGTTTCTGAAGATTCGGTTCAAAACGCCATTTTTGACAGTATTTTTTGCGATATTTCCTGCATTTATCAAAAAATGACTAGCGCGGTCTATTGTGTAGTTTATATAGCAGAGAATTTTCCAGTGTGATGCGCTTGAAAGCAAAACTGAATTTAAAAAGAAATCATAAAATAAGGAGTTCGTATTGAAATACACCCTTAAATTACTGATCATTTTAATACACATTTTATTCACTGTAACACACATTGCCAGATAAATAATTGAAATGAATTTTATCTAGCAATATTCTACTGTAATAGTAATATTTAAAAAAGTTATTTTACTATAATAAGGATACAATTTTTCTATGAAAACAGTGGTACAAAAAATTATGTCAATTGTACAATTTGCGTCGCAAATATCATTATGAGTCTTTTTCGAGTCAATAAGAAAAAGTGATTCAAATTATTATGTTATAACAGTAGAATAATAAACAAAAATGTTTAATACAGTTCCTCTATGATGTCCTAATGTTAAATTACAAATTATACATTATACATGTATATATATATATATATATATATACACTATATGGCCATTGATTATTGGACACTTGCGATTTTAGACATTTTGTTAAATATCTAGAAAAATACATGAGGAATCATCTCGAAACTCTTAGTGTATAAATATAATAGTATAAGTCATACATCTCCGTGAAGATTTTTTCCCGAAACTCCATAGGAGACCATCAACAAATTAAAAAAGAATGAATATCTTTTGAATAACCCTGTCAAAACTAATGTAGCAGAAGATTTCAAACTCTGGATTATGAATGAATGCCTTATTGTAATACGCCTTGTATATTTGTATGCAAATAGCATGCTTACTCGCAGAGTAATTAAGGTTTTTATAAAAATGGTCCCAAATTTTTCCAAGTTTTTTCCTTATAATTTTCAGAGTTCTTAATATAAAATGATATTTTTTTCAGAAAATATGACAAACAACATTGCACACAGTACCTTGTAATCAAAATTAAAAAATAATGAAAATTTTGTACAAAATGAATAGGTTTACTAAATAATTTTTTACTGCGCATGCGTCAACGATATCAAAATTTCATTTGCATATTATGTTAGCTAAATGTATAGAGCAACTATTGTGAAAGTCACAAAATCGTAACTTAAAAATTCTGAAAATAATCGTCAATTGAATAAGTTGAAAATCCGTTATTCTCAAAATGAAGCAAAAACAAGAGGGGTGGTATCCATATATTCATTGATTAGTGTAAATATAGAATACACAATACGGGATGTACTACTACATTTGGATAAAATCCGTCATTTTTTTGCTTCATTTTGGAAACAACGGATTTTGTAATTTTTCTATAGACGATTACTTTCAGAATTTTCAAGCTATGATTTTGAGACCTTTACAAAAGTTGCTCTATACATTTAGCTAACATAATATGCAAATGAAATTTTGACATCTTTGACGCATGCGCAGTAAAAAATTATTTAGTAAACCTACTCATTTTTCATACAATTTTTATTATTTTTTAATTCTGATTACAGGGTACTGTGTGCAATGTTGTTTGTCATATTTTCTGGAAAAAATATTATTTTATATTAAGAATTATGAAAATTATAAAGGAAAAACTTGGAAAAATTTGGGACCATTTTTATAAAAATCTTAATTACTCTGCGAGTATGCATGCTATTTGCATAAAAATGCACACAGTGTATTACAATAAGGCATTCAGTCATAATCTGAAGTTTGAGCGCTTTTGCTACATTAGTTTTGATAGGGTTATTCAAAAGATATTAATTTATTTTAATTTGTTGACGGTCCCCTATAGAGTTTCGGTAAAAAATCTTCACGGAGGTGTATGACGTATACTATTATATTTATACACTAAGAGTTTCGAGATGATTCCTCATGTATTTTTCTAGATATTTAGTAAAATGTCCAAAATCGCAAGTGTCCAATAATCAATGGCCATATAGTGTATATATATATATGAAACTCATTTTCTACTTAAGCTAATGACGTCGCATTTAACTTGTAAAATGAACCTCTCGAATTTTCAATTGCTCTTGAAATGGAGAGTATTTGTAAGAATCTCATAATATTATCACTTGGCGAATGTAAATATTATGCAAAAATTCCCGAAACTTGTTGAAGTGGCACCCATAATTTTCCTTGCATTTCGACGCTTTTACTATCGCTGCATATCATCCGGCGATCTTAATGTTATCCTTACAGCATGCATAATTATTGATTTATGCAGAAGATTTTGTTTTAGTATATAAGACTTGGAATTCTGAATCTTACTTTTCTAATATTTATAAGAATCATAACTAACAATAGCAATTAATTTAAGAAACGTAATAGAAATCACATTTCATTGTTTCAAATTGAGTATAAATCTATGAAACGTATGTAAGAAAATAACAGATGATGTAAAACGTGTATAAGCATTAATTATCATTCTTTTATTAAAAGTTTTATTATGAGGTTGTTTTTATAAGCCAACTTCTCTTATACAGATCTCCCCCTATATATAAATACATATGTACATACATACATACAAACATATGTGTATATATATATATATATATATATATATATATATATATATATATATATATATATACATATTTGGTTTTACAAGACTTTTAATTAATTATCGGAAAAATGTGATTAATTCTCACAAGAAAATGGGAAAAAATATAAAGTAGCTATTCTTCAGCAATGGGAAAATAAAATAAATAAATAAATAATGAATGAATGATATAAAAAATAACTACCTCACTTTTTATAAATTTAATTTTCAGCGTGTTCTAATATGTTCAGGTTTTCGTTTGCTATAACTTTTTAGAAACTCAGATAACTTACTTAAAATTTAAGAAAATTGTAAGAAAACAGCTTTTGTAGTAACATGTTTTGAAACATTTTCTTATCTGAGTAGCCATTTAATAATTAATATATATTAATTTACAGTATAGCATTGATTATCCTCGGGCAGATGTGACAAAGGCTCTGCGGATTATAAAAATATTGCATAACTCGAAAATAAATGAGATGAGAACTTGAAAACTAGTTGGATGTGTCAATTCCAAAACTTTCTTCTATCTCACAAGAACATTTTAATATTTAAAAAAAAACGTGGCGACCCCAAAGTTACCCACTATCGAATTTCCTCGAACATTTGACCTAGCCTAATGAGATTCTGGTATCCGAAAAGCCTAAAACGCAAAATTTAATTAATATTCTGAGAAAATGAGCTTAGTAGTACCTTATGTTGGGTAATTTATACTAAAACCTAATAAACATCTATTTATGTCAAGACGTAACAGAATCTGAAATTTGATGGAATTTCGTCCATTAGTTCTTGAGATATAGTTATAAGAAAAAATTTGCAAAACGTAGCACAGCAACACCTTATCTTGGACAATTTATGTCAAAACGTAAAAAAAACGTCTTATTATGTTATGGTGTAAAAGAATTTGAAGTTTGATGAAATTCTGTGCACTAGTTCTTGAGATATAGCTAGTTTAAAAAAACCGTGTAAAATATAGCACAGCAGCACCATAAGTTGAAGGATTTATAACAAAACGTAATCAACGTGTAATTATGTTATATGTCATTTTGTAACAAAATCTGAAGTTTGATGAAATTCTGTGCGTTGGTTGTTGAGATATAGCTATCGGAAAAATCATGCAAAATACAGCATAGCTGCACTACCTGTTGCAAGGTTAATACCAAAATGTAATCAGCGTCTAATTATGCTATATATTCTAGTGTAACATAATCTAAAATTCGATGAAGTTCTCTGCATTAGTTCTTGAGATATAGCTATTGGAAAAATCGTGCAAAATGTAGCATCGCAGCGCCATCTATAGGGAAGTTCATATCAACACCTTATCAGCGGCTATGTATCTCAAGGTATCGCGGAATCTGAAATTTGGTGACATTCTGTGCATTAGTTCTTGAGATATAGCTATCATGAAAATCATGAAAAACGTGGCATAGCAGCGCCACCTACTGGCCAATTTACACCAAAACTTAATCAGCGTCTATGTATATCAAGGGGTTACAGAATCTGAAGTTTCGTAAAATTCTGTGCATTTGTTCTTGAGATATAGCAATCTTGAAAATCATGAAAAACGTAGTGTAGCAGCGCCACCTGCAGCCAATTTTCACCAAAAACCAATAGGCACTAAATCATATCAAGGTCTAATTGAATATAAAATTTTATTAAATTTCGAGCATTAGTTCTTCAGATAGAGCGCCCACAAATTTTTTGTCACATATATACAGACAGACAGACAGACGGACAGACTCACAGACAGACATTTTCTAAAAATTGTCAAAACGTGTTCAGGACCTTCTAAAACGTATAAATCCGTCGAAAACAGGAAGTCGAAAATTTTCATGAATCCAATACCTTCTTCTTGTAAAGATAGAAGAAAGTAAAAAATTATCATTAAAGCTATATTTTACTTTACAAAAAGCATAATAAGACTAAAAAAAAGGTACATATGTACAGTATAGAATAAATTTTGGCTCTGCGACTAAATAATTAAAATAAAGATCAGTAAACAAATAATATGCCGTGCATATTGTACAAAAAGTGTTGAGTTATATTTTAAAATATATATTTCTCGATTTTGCTTCTTGCTTTGGAAACAACTTTGTATTTATTCTTAAATGTGCATTCCTTAACATGAAATTTTCTGCCAGTTGTACATCGTCTATTTTTCCTCAAAATATTAAAGCAGTTTGTCTACGTACTGCAAAACCTCCGCGTCGGCACCTCCTCTTCTTCAGTTTTATTTTGTTGTTCTTCATTATTGCTCACTCCCATTGCTATTCTGGATATTTCCTTTCTCGACCTATTTTTCTATTTCCTTTCCCTCTTTTCCGTATACCTTTCTTGATGTTTGCCAATAAAAGTTTTGTCCTGTATGTTCTATGCATAGTTGTAATGATTTTCCTATCCATAAATCGTATGAGCGCTGTAACATTTGGTGGCTGTTTGTGAAGTCACTTGGCCAAGCCACGAGCCTTATTTGATAAATTATTTGAGTCAAGATGTTTTGTATCTCCAGAAATGCTTGAGACGCAAAAATCTTTCTAAAGCGTTCTTGGAAAATCTGCAGATTCAATGAACCTTTTTCCTTAGAGGGAGGGTAGCTGATATAATGAGTTTGTAAATTTGTAAATTTTTACTCCCGCTCTTGTCACTTTTAAAGACATCAGTTTCTTAGATTTAACGATTGCATGAAGCCTAAATTTGTTATTATTTGCAGCGCTGCTGCATTACAAGATTGTGATTCTTTTTCCTTGCTACTTTTATGATCTACCGCGTGATGTTCCGTTTCAAATTTTAAAGTACAAGACGCTATTTGTAAGCTTATAATACGCTTCCAGAAAAGCCCTGATTCATGAATGCTATAAACTGCTTCTCCTGACAAATTCTCGATTGCCACAAACTTTACAAAACCATGTTGTAAATCATCAGCTATTTCCTGATCTTCAGTCAGATTCTTTTCGTGTACCGATTTCTCTAATTCCATGAAGTTTTTTTTAAAAGATGTAACCATTTGGATGATGCCTATAAATTTCCTAGCAGGGCTAGCAAATCAAAAAACATTTTTGCGTTCGCAGTAATGGTTGGAACAAATATGGAAGTACCTTCACTTCTTTTATGAGCTAATTGCTCCGCTAATGCTGAGTCAAGTTTGTTATAAGTAGATATCTTCAGTGTTTTTCGTTTTCTCATCCTAGAAGAATTTTTTGACTGCTGTGCAAAAGCCGAAAGTTTGTCTTTTTGATATAAAAGACTTCTCGCACGGTGGTTTTAACGATCCCGTAATGCAAACAGACATGCTTCCTAAAAGTGCTTTTCCTATTCTACTTTCCAGTTTATCTAACTTTATGCAAAGTTTAACATAATCTTTTTTCGTTTTCAGCCGTTTGTTATTACGTAGTTTCAAGAGCTAAAAAAACGCTGATATTGAGTACTAACAAATAAATATAAAACACGTCTGATTACTATGCACTCTTAGGCTCTGGGTACACGCGAATTTTGTCCAACTTTAAACGAATTCTAGGAAATCCTTTCTCCTCCTCACTTCTGCGGTTTATTGACAATAGAAAAGGGGGAAATTACAATATAAAATTTAATATCGAATAATATTTATAATTTTGTTTCTGAAATGCTATATAAAGCTCGCCTGCTTGAATTTTTACGCCCTTCGTACACAAACCTTAGATTTATGGTACATTACTGAATCGCAAACGTATTCGTATGTGTTTCATTGGTCGGTGAAAAATATTTAGCATAAATACAGTAGTGTTAGCTTGTCGTTCTTTTCATTTTTAATTCAAAGTAATCACTGTAAATATTCATGTAGTAAAACATGAATAAACAGTTTTACTTACACATAGTTAAATTAGCATATTACCATCCCTAGGTCACCATAAATGTAAAACACGTGTGTTAAATGCATATTTTTTTCTTGATTACGTGTTTCATATAGTTATACAGCAATTTCCCTAACAAAAATCACTTTTATTTTACATTTTGCTAAGTATTTGTCCCACTACAGGACGTTATTAGCATAAAGTTGAATCTGAGTTGAATCTGCCCTATCTAATTTTAACTTGAAGTATGAATGCAACATGAGAAAACATGAAATATTCAATGTAAAATTTTACTTTTTTGAAAATTTACCTAGTGACCTTACTATTGTAAAAAACTAGCATATGGTTATTTTTATCAAGAAAAAAAAATGATCGTGTGTGATACTTGTTTTAAAGATTGATTTAATAGTATATATATTTTTCAGTTAATATTTTCTTGACAGTTTACACTATAATATAAAATTATTTAATCTGTTTGACCTGTTTTTATTTTGTTCATGGCTTCATATGTTAAAAAGATGAAATAAATCCATTTTATTAAAATTTGGTTACATGGTAGATTATATTATGTGCTTAATCAATGCTCAGCTGTGTTAGTCTTTTATAGTATCAATTTGGATTATACGTGATGCTATATGAGAAGACATAAAAATAAATTTAAATTTTTTCTCATGCAAGTTTCTGCCGCATCTGCTGCCATCATCATTAATCTATGTAAGCACTTTTATCACAGCATAAATTTACAGTGGGAGGATTTTATTTTGAAATTTATTTAAAATAACTCATAATAATCAATTTATTTCAATTTATTGAATTTTTTTCCAGTCAAGGCACACTATAAAAGCAAAATAAATTTGTATTCAATATGAATTACCTAATTTTATTTTCTATATAGATGTCGTACAATAAAACATAAAAACATCAATGGCATTAAAAACGCGAACGAAAATGGTGTTACTTATATTATGCCTTTTTTCTATATGGAGTACTGACGTCATACATTTAAACATAAATAAAACAATTTTTTAAAATTTAGTTAATCAATTTCACGCTAGTTGATATTGTAAGTGTAAAAGAATGTTTAATATAAAATAATCTAGTAATTTTTCCTTTTACTAAAGTTGCAACATGCGAAAAATATTTTTAAAATATTTTTATTATTATTATTATTTTCAAACTTTGATCATTCTAGTTTCTACTGTAAAAAACTGTCAAATGAAATTCTGTATTAATGCATGAATTTGAGAATAGCGAAAGTTTGTTCTGAAGATTTGCGCAAAAATCATTCTTTTGAAATCAATTTAAAATTCGTTGAAAGATTCAGTCTCAAATTTTTGCTATACTTAGAGATTTATGAAGCATTATAATTTAAATAAACGTCTTATGAAAAATCTCTTTTAACAAGAACTGGTAATAAAGTGTGCATCTAAATTCCTTTGTCTTGTTCGATTAAAAATATATATCAGTTTCATTTCTATATCAGTTTCATTTTTTTTAGCTGAGAATATACCGCACTACGTCTTGGCAATAAATACAAAGTTTAAATAACATAAATGCATTAAAATACATTGTAAGTAAATACTGCTTATAGCTGGCAATATAATGAAATTATTTTGAGTACCCTGTACTGAAAATAGTTTCATAAAATAGTTTTATAAAGTCGTTTCATAAAAGCACTTTATAAAATTAATACATTAGGATTTTAAATATTGTTGGCAGATATTAATTAGATACAAAATGCAGATAGATGCAGCAGAAATGATTTATCATCAAACTATTTATACAGAAATAAGAACACCACCACCTTTCGTTTCTGAATGTTTAATATTTTAGCGTTTTTATTTTTAAATAATGCTATGTAATTTTATATTTTATGTACATTAGCTCATTATGCATGTATGAAAGTACTTTTTTTTTGAGTAAATCTATTTTAGAAAGTTGGTTTGACAGCTGCTTGTGAAAGACATTAACAAAAAGAGGTTCAAACGATTAGTTTTTCCATCATGGACTTTAAATAAACAAATTATAATTTTTAGTCCAAAAACTAACAAAATACGCGGTCTTTAAAAAATGAAGCTATGTTTTAATAGGTAAAATGACATAAACTCAAAGTATCGCTAATAAAAGTTATATACACACACATACTGGAAAAAAATCGGAAAAATCTCCTTCGTATATTAATACTGTAAACTGTGTAGTCTTTTTATGAGTAAAATTAATTGATTGAAAAATGATAAAACTAGACTGTCCGCATTATAATACTTTTGTTAGAAAAAAAGATCTCTTAATTTTTTCCTACTATGGCAAGAGTACTAGCATAGATTCATAATTTCATATTCTTACTGTTATATTAAATTCTAAATAATAACAGATGAGTTTCATCTTAAATATGTATATTAAATCAAAAAAAAATTTGGAATTTTCAATATGTCAAAGTGGTTTCAACCCTAAAATATTTTCCGTATTCAAAATACATTTTAATTTCATTATTGTTTTTTGTAAAATTTTCTTACTTTTTTATTCAGTAATCGCAGCTGTATTTATGTTCCGCATTTTATTCCGCAGCAAAATTTTATTTCATTATTCCATTTAACATTACGGAAAAAGTTATTCAGATCAGATAAATTGTAATCCCTTAACTGCTAAAGAATTATTTAAGATGTCGCAGTTTTCTTTGTGTTTTAGAAACTACCTATTTTTCTCTTTAAATTCGAACCACAGATACGCTATTGCAATTTCTTCTGAGATTAAAACCATCTCTAGTTTTGACATGCGTAACGTGTACTTCTAAAATCATAGAAACGAAGTACGATTCTTTACTGATATGAAACTAAATTTCTCTGAGAAAAAAGTCGGAGGTTTTCTTTTAATGCCCTTGCTATTTGAGTTATTCTTCCAACATAAGTTTTAGTGTGATTTTCGTAAATTAAAGAGAAACTATAAAATAAATCGAACTTTGTATCGTATATAATTTTTCCTGAACATGTGTTTACATATGATCTCATAAATAAGGTACCGATACATAATTTGTTTATATTTTTAATGACTGTTTTACTTTCAATAGTATTCAAATAAATCTGTGAAAATTACTTGAGGTGATTCCACCTGGAATTTCTTTTCTTTTATACAGGGTGATTCAGCTCGTCGGTGACAAACTTTAAGGATCGATAGAGCACACCTAGACGAACATTTTTGAATAGGGAATGTAGGGTCCCTGACGCGATGGTAAGGCGCTAGGCGCTTTCGAAAATTTGGGTGCCGAAATTCGAAACGTCATAAAAACTAGGGAAATGGTTAGATTTTCTTGCTTGTTGCGTCGAAATGATTCTGTTTGTTTAGACTTTCTTCAGTACCAATTTGATAAGCGTATCTCTTAAAACATGGATAGGGGGCGCTGCAGACTTTGGAGAGCTAGACAACAACTTTAAGCCCGTTATTTTGATAATTTAACACATGCTCGCCAAAGTTTATACTCTAACTTAAAGTTTGAACCCAAAAGTAGAGCCCTGCAAAAAGCGTAAGAGCCGGAATAAAATGTCAAAGTACAGGGTGGTCGAAACTCGAAGGCTCCTAAGAGATAAAGAAACAGATTTCTTGACTTATGGCATGCATTTTCATGATTCTGTTTGCTGGGGCTCTCTGAAACTCAGTTGAACGGTACAAAAAGAAACATCGATAGGGGGCGCTTTGGGCAAAAAACATAATTCGTTGACATTTCGGACGCTAACTGGAAACGGGGCGCTACGATCAGTTAGAAACAAAACAAGAGAGTAATTTACTTATCATAAGAAGCTATTAAAACTGCAGTTTGTTTGTTTTTTTAACAAACATAGCTGGTTTCAATCATGCACAATGCGCGCAATAAAATTTACATAAGGTGCTTTTTGCTGATTTATGCAAAAGATATCGTACCATATCGATATGCAAAAGATACGTAATGCGTAGACGACAACGCGAGATGACGTAGTTGTATGCGCAGACACGTCTTTTGAACGTGCGGTACCTACTTAAGCTTCGGGTTACTTGTCTGCAGATCGGTAGTAGGATGGAACGGTACACAAACTCTGAATTGGCTGACATGCATTTGGCGTATGGCGCTGCTGGTTGTAATGGACGAGCCGCTCAGCGGTTGTACGCCGAGCGTTACCCCAACAGGCAAATCCCCTGCCATGCCTTCTTCGCTCGAGTACACCAGAGGTTGTCCACAACGGGATCTTTCGACGGAGGCAGGCCTGAACGGGAGCGATCAGTGAGCATCCCCGACAACGAAGAGGCTGTGCTTAACCTGGTTGAGGACAACCCAGGTCTTAGCACGAGAGATATCGCCAGACATGTTGGCATTTCGCAAGCAACTGCGTGGCGCATCTTACGTTCCCGGAATCTGCACCCCTACCACATCCAGCGGGTGCAGTTGCTGAGAGAGCAGGATTTTGGCCTTCGAGTGTAATTCTCAAGATGGTACTTGGCGATGAGATCCAGGGATCCCCGTTTTGTAAACAGCATTTTGTTTACGGACGAGTCCACCTTCAGCCGGGAGGGAATGTGGAACGCCCACAACAGTCATGTGTGGTGTGATGAAAATCCACATGAAACCAGAAGCCGAGCAGCCCAGGAGCGTTTCTCAGTAAATGTGTGGGCCGGCATTCTGGGGGATTGCCTCATTGGCCCTTATTTGTTACCTGAACGGCTGACAGGTGGAAATTACCTGATTTTCCTGGATCAAGTGCTGCCGCAGCTTCTGGAGGAGGCGCACGTACCCGAAGGTTCGCGTCGCCAGATGTGGTTCCAGCACGATGGAGCTCCGGCCCATTACACGAACGACGTGCGTCTCCATCTAAACGCAAGGTATGGCCAGCGGTGGATCGGGCGTGGGGGTCCAGTTCACTGGCCTGCCCGATCACCAGACCTCACCTGCTTGGATTTCTTCCTTTGGGGTTACCTGAAGGCCGAGGTATACCATACACCTGTCAGCAGTGCTGAAGAACTTGTGGCGCGCATTGTGGCAGCTGCAGGGCAGATCAGAGATACTCCTGGCATTGTTGGAAACACACACTCCTCAATGCGACGGAGGTGCGAAGCCTGCATCATGGCCCAAGGTCGAAATTTCGAGCATCTTCTGTAGTGTTATTTTTTGTAAATAAATTTCCAGTATCATTGATGTTTTTGGTCTAAATTTATTCAGAAGTGTTGAGCAGAGGTAGAAAATGTGTTTTCATTATTACTAACTGATCGTAGCGCCCCGTTTCCAGTTAGCGTCCGAAATGTCAACGAATTATGTTTTTTGCCCAAAGCGCCCCCTATCGATGTTTCTTTTTGTACCGTTCAACTGAGTTTCAGAGAGCCCCAGCAAACAGAATCATGAAAATGCATGCCATAAGTCAAGAAATCTGTTTCTTTATCTCTTAGGAGCCTTCGAGTTTCGACCACCCTGTACTTTGACATTTTATTCCGGCTCTTACGCTTTTTGCAGGGCTCTACTTTTGGGTTCAAACTTTAAGTTAGAGTATAAACTTTGGCGAGCATGTGTTAAATTATCAAAATAACGGGCTTAAAGTTGTTGTCTAGCTCTCCAAAGTCTGCAGCGCCCCCTATCCATGTTTTAAGAGATACGCTTATCAAATTGGTACTGAAGAAAGTCTAAACAAACAGAATCATTTCGACGCAACAAGCAAGAAAATCTAACCATTTCCCTAGTTTTTATGACGTTTCGAATTTCGGCACCCAAATTTTCGAAAGCGCCTAGCGCCTTACCATCGCGTCAGGGACCCTACATTCCCTATTCAAAAATGTTCGTCTAGGTGTGCTCTATCGATCCTTAAAGTTTGTCACCGACGAGCTGAATCACCCTGTATATGAGGATTATTAGAAATCATTTTAATTTAAAATGAATGCTTTATCCAGGTAAGTTATAACAGAACAAAAGACTTTAATCGTATACAAAGGAACATAATAACTACGTTTGAAAGTTACTGAATTTGAATTCATTACGTGACATTTTATTCAGATTGCTAAAAAGACGTAAAACTAACAAAGTAAATAAAGAATTCAAGGCATTGTTGGAACCTGGGGCTCTGGTTTAGCGTATGGACGCTCTGTCAGTTGAGTTTTCTGGAGGACGTATCTATATTAACACTTTTAATGTTTTTTTTTTTTATTTTATTTTACTTTTTCTTTCATCTACAGACCATAGGCTCCTACGTTTTTTAGCGTCTGCATAGCTAAAAGAGTTGGTGCATTGCAGGCTAAAGATTTCCCTGACTGTTGCAAGACGGAAATATACTCTATAAGCTCACGAATGTTATGGCTGAGGTACTTCCTGTTGTGTTCGTGCCATTTTATAAAGGTGCTATTACATGTGCGCTGCTGCAGGCGTCAAATCGCAGGCGTCTCCATGTAATCCTATAGGACCAAGGGAGTCGCTTGGTAGCGCGCGATTCTCTTTTGTCGGAACGTCTTTGACGCGTGGAACGAAGCGAATCGCCGGCAAAAGCCAATCAAATGCTTGGAGATCCAAAAGATGGTAAAGACTCTTCTCGAACAGCCAATGAAATGCTAAGAACACGAAAAAACGCAGGCGATTTTTGTCGCTTGGAATTTTTACGTGTAATAGCACTTTAGGTTGGGCAGTTGAAGTTTTTCTGTGTCGATTAGGCTCTGAACAGAGGCATCGAAGGCGTAAAATAACTTTATCACCGGCATCATTTACAGTCGAAAACCTTCGAGTATCAACACTGACTTAATAGTCATTTTCATTTTGCTCTTGGTTTGTTACTTCATATGGTCGTAGTCTAGTGATTTATCTCTGTCATGAGATGTTGTTGCTGGCTTAATTAATTTTACACTATATACTTGATGATTTTTGTCAATGAAAAGATTTGGTATTAGAGCATGATGTATGAAATGCTCGTAAAACTTTATGTGATGGCACATTTTGTTGCTTATGGCGCGATAGAAGTGTTGCCATCTGTAGGTAGTAGTTTGTCTCATATTTTAAGATGACTACGTCATTATGATTGCGTGTAAATTTGTTACTGTAGTTGTTGGTGAGTGATTGTGCATCTAGACTATCAGTCCTTTAAAATTGATTTACTGTTGTCATTATTTATATAGCTAACTCTATTTTGTTAATTAATATTTGAATTAATGTCAGAGAATTCAGAATTAATGACCACATGAGCCATGTTTCATGAAGTTATGACATCTTTACTGCTGTTGTGGCCTTATTTCGTGTTGCTAGCTTAGTTTGTAGAGCATTCGTGCAGTGCATCTTTTACCCAGATGCAAAATCTGACTGAGATACCTTTTTTACACTTTTGATTTTAAAAAGTTTTGCAATGTGAATAAAATTCACAGAATTAATTTCATATTAACTTTATTCTTTTCTTCCGCCTTCTTATAATATTAAAGATTTAATGTGACTACAGAATATATATATACATATATATATATAAATATATATATATATATATATATATATGTATGTATACATGTGACGATTTAAAGTTAGGGGGGCAGAAACATCATCGCCAGGTTTTCCTTTCTCCGCACAGAAAAAGCCAGCGAGAAAAAACAAAATAAATAAATGTAGAAGGTCAAAATAATCACTCCTTGGCTGCTGCAAGTTCATTTTATTGAACGGTAGCTATAATCTAGGGAAAAGCTCCTGTTGCAGACGATATTTTACCGAAACATCCGAAAAATATTCCATGCTTTACTACATCAAGTCGTACTCACTCATGCAACAGCGCACCCAAGAATCCTTCTTCTCATCTTTCATCTCCCTTACCACCTCTCGAGCTTCCTCTTTTAAATCTAAAAAGAAAACTCTAGAACATTCTGTAACCTCAAACCATCATTCTTTTATGTAAACAGAATTCTTGTCCAGCTTCGAGATTAAACACTTCATTCAGACGATAGTTTTATTAAAAAAATATATATATATATATATTATTTAACCAATTTATAATCGACTAGGCAGACGATTTTTATAGATGATTAATTTTAAGAGAAAAAGAAAAGAAATGAATTTATTGATATGCAAACTATCAAAGGTTGACGGAGTAAAAATAAATAAATAGATAAAATAAAATAATGATATTTTTTGAAAGGTATGGTTTTGGAATAAATTTAAAAGACTTTCTTAAAAAGGGTTGATAAAAACATAGTGTTACGCCCAGTATGTTACATCATAATATGTTATATCTTGAGTGTTATGTGAAAGAGCCTGTAGATGGCGCCTGTAGTGAATCTGTTTTGATTCTGTTTGTACCTGTACATATGCGCTCTGGACAGCGATGATGCAAGACATGTAAATAAAATGCGCTAGCGAAATGATTAGAGTTTGTGATCATTATGGTGTTAATGTGTGGAATGAATTTAATTATCTCCCCCTTTCTTATGATGTGTTGTGCGAGTATTAACATGGTGTCACGAGTGCTGGTAAGAGCCACACGTTTTGATTTGTTTGTCTATAGAACGGCGCAGAATATTTGCGCGCTTTCTTTGTTGCGAAGAAAATGGGTGAGTAATATGTAGTTTGGTTTTTCGGAGATTTAGTTTAGTTGTATAAATTGTGGTTTTGTGGTTTTCTTATGTTAATTAATTAGTGTTGTGTATTGAGTTGTATATTTTATTCGTAACTAGTGATTTTGTGTCAGTTGTAGGAACTATTTTAAGAAAATTATTTTAGTTATTTCTGGTAGATTTGCAGTGTTGTTTCAATAATTTTGTGATTTCTTGTGTTATTAGTGTAAATATATTCATATATTTAATCATGTCAGTGATAGATAAGTTGAAAAAAGACGAGTTAAAACTCGTCGCTGAAGAGTTAGGGTTAATAATTCCTGAAGGAGCTAAAGTCATTGAATTAAAAGAGTTAATTGAAAAAAGTGACTCTTTTTTAAATAACTTGGATTTAGTTAAAAGTGTTGTTGAATATGTGGTTGCAGAAATTAAAATTAAAAAAGAATCGGGAAAATCAAAATTAGAATTAGAAAAAATAAAGCTTGCTCAGTTAGAAAAAGAAATAGAGCTAGCTAATGTTCGTAAAGAATCTTCACAATACTCTGAGTTTGAAAAAATAAAATTAGCACAGCTAGAAAAGGAGTTAGAAATCGCTAATATTCGGAAGGAATCGCTTCAAAATAATTCATTTTCATCGGTAAAAAGTGAAATGGAGTCAATAAATAATGTAGAAAGTTTTATTAAGAGCATTAAAACTTTAACGATACCTGTGCCATCTAGGGTAGAGTCATTTAGCCTTTTCTTTCAGTCCTTAGAAAAAGCATTCAGAACAAAAAATGTACCTGAGGAATTTAAAGCTGAAATACTTTTGAATATGTTAGGTGAAAAAGCAAATAATATAATGATTTATTTATCAGAGGAAGATTTGTGTAATTATGATAAATTAAAAAATGTAGTGTTAAAGGAGTTTCAACCAACTCCACAGGAGTGTTTGAATAATTTCCGTAAGGCGCAAAAATTACCTTCAGAAAGTTATGTCCAATATGCGTCAAGATTAAGTGCAGCATTCGAATATTACTGTCAGTTACGTGAAGTGAATGATTTTAAATCTTTGTGTGAGCTAATTGTTTCGGATAAGATTTTTGGTTCATTAGATAGTGATTTAATGTCTCACATTGGAGCAAAACAGGGAGAATCATATTTTAAACCGCAACAATTAGGTCGTGAATGTGATATTTTTCTTTCTACGAAAAATAAAATAAAAACTGACAATAATGTGTTTAGGAAACAAAACCGAAATGAAAATAAAAGATTTTTTGGAAATAAATCGCCAAATCCAACGTTTCAAAAGAAAATTTCGAATGTGTTCTTTTCTGAAATAAAAACTTGCGTTTTATGCAAAAATGAAAATCATGAACTGTATTTTTGTCCGAAATTTAAAAGTCTTACAATTCCGGAAAGAGTAGATGTTGTTAAAATAAATAGACTATGCTTTAAATGTTTGCATCCCAATTGTAGTGTAAAAGTTTGTAAGAGCAAAAATTGTTTTTGTAAAAAACCGCATAATAAGTTAATCCACTATCCAAAAGAAAATATAAATATTCAGTCGAGTAAAGAAAAATCGCCCAGCTTCACATCTGTTTCCAATAATGTAGATCAGAGAGGGGAAAGTAACGATGCGCTTTCTCCTTCCATCCCTCCTAGTCAGTCAGATAGGTCTGTGGTCGCTAGTAGTTTGGCAAAAAATAAAACAAAAAATGTTTTATTGAGTACAGCTTTGATTTTGATTAAAGATAAAAATTTTCAGTGGTATGAAGCGAGATGCCTGTTAGATGTCGGGAGTCAAACTTGCTTAATAAGCAGAGACTGTGTGAATCGTTTGCAATTGAAACCAGATAAAACGAGTACGGTAATATCGTGTTTAAATGATTCATCTTTAAGTGTGAATGGGTGTGTAAATACTACGATTTCTAACCGAGATAAGAGTTTTCAAAGAGATAAAAATATGTTGGTAGTGAACAAAATAACAGATCTTATTCCACATAAAGTATTTCAAATACAGGTGGATGTTTCTGAGTCAGTCGCTTTAGCTGATCATACATTTAATATCCCTGGAAAAGTGGACGTATTATTAGGGGCCGAAATATTTTATGAGTTGTTGAGACCAGGGCAAATATATTTAAAAAATCCGCGACTTCTATTACAGAATACTTGTTTTGGCTACGTGGCTAGTGGAAGTATCGAACAGATAAATGATGGTAATATACATTGTGGGTTAATACGGGATTCAGATTTAAATGAAACAATGAAAAATTTATGGGAACTCGAGACTTTAGGTATTAAAGAAAATGAAGAATTAAATTCAGCGGATAAAGAATTGATAGATCAATTTGAAAGAAATCTAAAATTTGTGAATGGGAGGTACGAAACTGATTTATTATGGAAAATTAGTTGTGATGAATTAGAAAGTAATTATTTTTTGGCAAAAAAAAAAGATTTGATGAGTTAAATAAGGGTTTTTCTAAAAACAATTGGATTGTTAATGAATATCGAGAAATAATAAGCGATCAATTGAAAAACGGGATTATTGAGAAATGTCAGAGGGATCAGCTAGAATATTTTATGCCTCATAGAGCAGTTGTTAGAGAAGATAAAGAAACAACTAAGGTTCGGATAGTATTTAACTGTAGTTCAAAATCTAAAAATAATTTGTCTTTGAATGATTGTCTAGAAACTGGTCCTAATTTAAATCCTAATATTCTTGATGTTATTCTAAATTTTCGGAAACATAAAATAGCGTTTAATGCTGACATAGAGAAAGCTTTTTTAATGATAGGAATTTCAGAGAGAGATAGGAAATTTTTAAAATTTCTTTGGTATTCGGATGATCCTAATAAAGATTACGAATTCATGAGAATGAAAAGATTACCATTTGGCTGTAAAGTGTCTCCTTTTATTTTGAGTGCTACTATAAAACATCACATTAAAAATTTTGAAAATAGCAATCCTAAGTCATTTGAAATGTTAAATTCAGCTCTATATGTAGATGATTTATTTTTTGGAGGAAGTACTGTGAGTGAGTCGTTCGAATTATCTTCGGACGCTGTAAATATTTTAAAGAGTGGAGGATTTAATTTGAGAAAACTGAGGTCTAATAGTAGAGAGTTGGAAAAACTCTGGATAGAAAATGGCTTTAAGGATATAGAGAAAGAAAGTGTTCAGCAGTTGAAGATTTTAGGTTTAAATTGGTGTCCAGAGAAAGATGAATTATCATTGGAAGTTAAGGGTTTAATAGAATCTAGGGAAACGTTGCAAAACAGTAAAAGGTGTGTTTTGAAAACAGCAGCACGTATTTTTGATCCCCTAGGCCTGATTTCGCCATTTGTTGTTCGTATTAAGTTATTGTTACAGGAAATTTGGGAAACAGGTTGTGATTGGGATGAAGAGTTGCCCGATGATTTGCGGGAAAAATGGTTTAAGTGGTGCAACGAAATTGAGAAAATATATTATATAACTATTCCCAGATTTTGTTTAGTTGATTGTAAAGATGAATAAGTAGAGGCACATGTTTTTTGTGATGCTTCATTAAGTGCGTATGGAGCAGTTCTTTATTTTAGATATTGTGATAATAGTGGAAATTATAAAGTGTCATTTATTTTGTCAAAAAATAGAGTAGCACCGTTAAAGAAATTAACTTTGCCGCGTTTAGAGTTGATGGGTCTTGTAATAGGTGCTAGAGTTGGAAATTATGTGAAGAATATTTTTAAGGATAGAATTCAAAGAGTAGTATATTGGAGTGACTCCACCATTGCATTATATTGGGTTAAAGGATGTGCGAAAAGGTGGAAACAGTTTGTAGGTAATAGGGTTCTAGAAATCCAACAGAAAACCAACCCTAGTGATTGGTACTACTGTCCTACGGAAGACAACCCAGCCGATATACTAACAAGAGGAATTGCTGCTGAAAGTTTAGTTAACAACGAGAAATGGTGGCAAGGTCCAGCTTGGCTTCGAAGTAATAATGAGAGCTGGCCTAAACAGATATTGAGAACGTCTACGGAAATCAATAGTGTAGATGTATTGAAAGAACAGAAGGTCAAGCTTGCTGAAAATTTGGTCGGTAAATTAGAGTTAGTTGAACAATTGTGGAGTAAATTTTCATCGTGGACTAAATTGCAAAGAGTGCTTGCGTGGTGCTTGCGATTCATCGATAATGCAAAGAGAAATAAAATTGCAGCTCCGTTTTTGCAAACAGAGGAATTGAAAAGGTCGCATGATATTATAATTAAGTTAGTCCAGAGAGCGAATTTTGCAAACGAAATAGCCAACTTGGAGAAGGGAAAAATTCTAAAAACCAGCAATTTAAATTCCTTAAATCCTTTTTTGGACAATCGTGGGTTTTTAAGAGTTGGTGGACGGCTAAGAAATGCCAACATACCAGAGACTTCAAAATATCCTTTAGTTTTGCCTAAAAATCACCCAGTTACGACCTTGTTAATTAAATTTTATCATTTAAAATACTTACATGGAGGAGTACAGCTAATAAATTCTGCCGTGAAGCAAACCTATTGGATTGTGGGTGCGAAGTCTCTTATCCGTAAAGCAATAAAAAATTGTGTTATCTGTGCACGATTTCGCAGCGAATTCTCGAAACAAATCATGGCTGATTTACCAACATCAAGAGTGAGCCAAGGAAGAGCGTTCATTTGTTGTGGCACCGACTTTTGTGGACCTTTTCTAATAAGTCTTCGACGTGGTAGGGGAGTAAAGCCAGTCAAAATGTACGTCTGTATCTTCGTATGTTTCTCTACCAAAGCAGTTCATTTGGAACTTGTTAGTGATCTGAGTGCCAGCGCCTGTATAGCTGCGTTGAAAATATTCATTGCACGTCGAGGTAAGCCAATAGAGATCTTCAGTGACTGTGGTGCTAATTATATAGGAGCAAAGAATTATTTGAAAGTCGATGCATCAGAAGCAATCGGCAACTACTTGCACAATGAGAGTATAAAATGGACTACGAATGTTCCATCTGCTCCCCATTTTGGAGGTCTTTGGGAGGCAGCGGTTAAATCAATGAAGTACCATATGAGACGAATTATTGGGTCGCAGATCTTGTCTCAAGAGGAATTTGCAACAGTTTTGGCGGAAATTGAAGCAGTTCTGAATTCTCGCCCATTAGTCGCTATTTCGGAGGACCCAAATGATCTTTCAGTCCTAACTCCAGGTCACTTTCTCATTGGGTCAGATTTAAAGAGTGTTCCCGAACCAGACATTACAAATATGAAAATTTCAATTCGAGATCGATGGAAATTGATTACGAATATTTCCCAGTCATTCTGGAAAGCATGGTCTAAGGACTATCTTACACAGTTGCAAGTGCGCAACAAGTGGAAATTTCCGACAGAAGATTTATGTATAAACGACTTAGTGCTCATCAAAGATGATAATTTGCCACCGTTGAAATGGAAAATGGCAAGAATAATTGACATTTTCAAAAGTTCTGACAGCAGAGTAAGATCAGTGAATTTAAAAACTGCCATAGGTGAACTTAAAAGACCAATCCACAAATTAGTCAAACTGCCAATAAATGAAAATTAACTTTTCTTTGTGAAATTATTTAAATTTCTAGATATAAATGTGAATTTATTGTGTAATATTATTGTTATATATTTTTTATGTTTACATTTTGTATTGTATTAATGTGTCAATTTGTTATATATTTATTTTATTTATGATGATGACGTGGTCATGGGGCCCCAGTATGTTACGCCCAGTATGTTACATCATAATATGTTATATCTTGAGTGTTATGTGAAAGAGCCTGTAGATGGCGCCTGTAGTGAATCTGTTTTGATTCTGTTTGTACCTGTACATATGCGCTCTGGACAGCGATGATGCAAGACATGTAAATAAAATGCGCTAGCGAAATGATTAGAGTTTGTGATCATTATGGTGTTAATGTGTGGAATTAATTTAATTATCTCCCCCTTTCTTATGATGTGTTGTGCGAGTATTAACACATAGAAGGAATGAGTTTTATTTGGAATATTAAGAAATAAAGTTTAATTAAGAATATTTTTAATTTAGAGCCATCTTTTTAAATTTTACGCTTACTGGAATAATGTTTTTAAAGGCAAATTAAGAATTTATATCGTTAGCATAAAGATTAACAGATTAGATCTAGAAATAAGATTTTAATTTAATAATTTGAAGTAAGTATGGAATATTATTATAAGAAAATTAAGATAGTATAAAGGTTAGTTTTGGCGAAAAAAATTTAAAATTTGTAATATACATATATATATATATATATATATATTAAAAAATAACTTTGAAACTTTTGAATTCTCCGCATGTGTCATTCAAACTTAAAAAATATATTTAAGTCTTAAAATGCATCTTTTGAATATAAAAATGCTTTAACATAAATATCGTCATCCTTTCCTTTATTATGCATGAAAATTGAAGATTTACTGTTTTCCTGCTTTAGGATGAATTAAAAAAAAAATAAATCGAAACTGACAGCAGAATTTAAACGATACTAATCAAATATTCACATTGAGATCTAAAAGAAAATAATGTTTATCTTTAATCGTTTCCTCTCACAAAATAAAGATTAAATGTCACTTTTCCACACACTAAATTTTCGTATGAAATGCATTTCGTCTTTTTTTATCATAGTGAAAGCTCTTTTTTCTTATATATTTACAGACGAATTGGAAACTTGGGTCTTTCAGAAGGATAAGATTTCACGTATCTTGAATAACACTATTTGAGAATACTTATTTTTTTCTTCTTATTTGATCGGAAATTCTAGTTTTTATATACAATATATGATTGCATACGTAGTGGTGTTCAATATGCTAGTCATTTGCAAAATATGATAGTGGTTTTGGACGTAATAGTAATTTTACAACTAATTAAAAGAAATATGTATTGAATATATTATATGATATTAATTAACTTTTCATTTGCGATATTTCTTTTTATAATGCCAAATTACCGCCATATTTACTAATAATTTCCAGTTCCTTAGTAATATATATCATTAATCCTATTAAATTCTCCTTAAATTAATTATTTTGTTACACAATTTACATAACTATAAAGCTTTTAGTGTATTCCTAAATTGTACTATCAATTTTTACCATTTCTATAATTTCACGTTAATTATAAAGGTTTTAAAAGAGCCCCCCCCCCACACACACACACACTTTTTTTTTACTTATTTTATTCCGGGAGATTTCGCGCTTTGTTATATATTTTACTCAATACTCTTATACTTCCAAATTTGCAGAATTATTCTCAGACTTATTCTCATTGAACGTGACAAAGGTTTCACGCGTGAATTTTTTTTCTTCATTGGCCAGAGAACGCGCGCCGGCATGATTTGTTTATTTTTTGTGGATAGATTTCCATTTTAAATTCAAATTTTCAGCATTTTGAGAGACATTTTTTACATATTTTTGAAAAGGATAATATTTAATTTTTGGTAAATGCACGGAGAGAAAAATGCTAATTTCCTGAATCAATCAGAATTGAAGAGGATGCAAATAGCTGCAGAGGTAGATGGAAGTATGCAAATATGGTAGGTAACGTATATTAACTGACTGATAAATAATATTTCGCTTTCATGTCAAGAAATATGCAAAAAGGGCAATCTTATAAGAAGCCAGCTTTATGAAGAGTTACAGAAGTTGATTGTAAGTGCTGATAAAAGGTGTTTAAAACTTTCGCACAATTTGTTTTGAAGACATACGTATTTCTATGACTTGCAGAAGACGAATGGAAGATTCTGAGCACTGACGTGCTGTGGGGAGCATTGAAGCAGGACAGTCGATCACAGATGTTGCTCTTTCCTTCGGCGTTCATCATTCTGTAATTTGACGTTTATGGAAACAATTCCAAACCACACAGACAGTTGTCCGAAGGTCCCTAGTCGGTCGCCCAAGGGTTACAAGACCCGCAGAAAATCGATATATTGCTATTATAGCCAAGCAGAATCGCAAAGCGATCTCCACACGTGTGACATCTATGGTTACAGCGTCCATTGATAAGGCGATATCTGCAGCTACTGTACGCCGAAGATTACATAAGAGTGGACTGTATGCCCGGATACCTCGAGTTTGTATTCCTCTATCCATCCAATCAAGAGGGGCACGATTAAAGTGTTTCCGGGAACATGTTAAATGGACTGTGTCCAACTGGGGCAATGTCATGTTTACTGATGAGTCAAGATTTGCTCTGCAGCTACATGACAAGCGTATAAGGATATGGCGTGAACAAGGAAGACGCAATCAGCCCCAAAACATCACCGAACATTGCGCATTCCGAGGCGGAATCATTATGGGGTTGGCAGGGATTTCATTAGGATACCTCACCGACCCGGAAATCTTTAAACTGGGTTTTGTGACGGCTGTCCGGTATCGAGATGAAATTCTAGAACCCACTGTGAAATTGTAGGCTGCAGCAGTTGGCTCTACTTTTGTTTTAATGGACGATAATGCACGTCTCCATAGAGCTGGCATCTGGAAAGTGAAGGGATTGCGCTTATGGCGTGGCCAGCATATTTGCCCGATCTTAATCCCATTTAAAATCTTTGGGATACTCTCGTCTGTGCTGTATATTTACGTTTCCTACCTCCAGCCACTCTTATTGTGGTGGAAACTGCTCTAGAAAAAAGAATAGCGATTGCTTAATTCTGCGGTGGTTGACCACCTAATTGAAAGTATGCTCACAAGTTATAACTTTGTATACAGATGAGGGGGGGATTACATACCCTATTAATGTCTTTTTTTTCATTTTTTGCTGTTTATTTTCACTTTATAAATAATTATGTTTAAGTCTCCAGTATGTCATTATCTGATAATTTATAAAAAATTAATAAGGTTTTCAATTTGTACATAATTATTGATTTTGTTTTATGTATAAATATATATGCTACTTTCCTTCCGAATTTTGTCTCAATCAAAGCAGTATTTGTTGATGTTTTTGCATTTTACATTTTCGTGCTTAACTTTTGGAAGTGAGTGTATATTTACACGCAACTATCACAAACAGAAAAGAAAAAACTTTCAAATGAGAAATAAACGATTACTCTTGGGGAGCGGGAAAATATGGGAAATTACCTCATAAGACTATATTTACATGTGAATATTAAAAGAGAAAGAAAATATAAAAAAAAGTAATTTATTAAAATGCGTTAAGGGTGTTGTATTCCATTTCAAACTGTTTATTTTCTGATTTATTTTTAAATTCCTTTTCGCTCTCAAACACATCAGAATGTTAAATTATCTTATTTAGAAAGTACACAATGTGCCGTGTTTGTCAATTTTTTAAAGCATGCAGAAAAAAAATGCAGTCAAATTTGACGTTTTAATCCAAATTTTCCGAAGAGGGAGATCTGGAAATGAATAAATGTCCTATTGAGAAAATAATTGCTTATAAATCAAATTTTAATGAATTGAGCAAAAAATAAAATCACACGGGATTCTATACGTCTCATCAAATATAAATTCAGCAAATTTCATGTTTCTACTTTTAAAAATGAGTCTGAAAATGTATCAGAAAATTTCAAGCTGTTGAGGGTGGAAGAATATTTTTTCAAATACACCCTTAACCACCATAAATGGGAAAAATTACGTCATACTTAAAATATTAAACAATGATATTACAAACAGTTTAAATTAAAAAGAATATTTACGAGAGATATTTCGCATTTAAAATTATTTTCAAAATTATTGATGTCAATTCGAAAGCAGCGGAAATAGAAATATTTACTTTTCAAGCAACAAAAGTAACTTCAAATGAGTGCCAAAAAGAGAAAGATAACTTTGAAATAATAACTTCCCTAAAGTGCTTTAAAAGCAGCAAGTAAAAAAAAAAAAAAGAAAAAAAAGACGTTATATTCAAAATGATTTTCTAATATTGCAAAACAGTTAAAATTTAAAAATACATTTAGACGAGACATTTACTTCATATTTCGATATGATCTTTTTAACTATTGTTTTAAATACTAAGACGGCACAAATAATATTTCTTTCAGACAACAAAAAGTATTTTCACTTGAATATTAAAATGTGAAAGAAAATTTTATCGAAAAATACATAGATTTAAACGATACATTTAAAATGTCTAACTTAAACATTTTTATTATATCGAGGTTAAAAAAATACCACGAGGCAATGACTCTGTGTATTTCACTGTTTAACTGATCTTGTTTAATCAAATATGTAAATAGCCAGCAGATGTTTAACAACAGCTGTCTCGGCCATAAATTCCCCCAATGAAAGAAAATTGAATAGAAAGCCGTTAATAAAAAATTGCTATTTTTATTTTATTTTTTATTTTAATATTTTGCATTCTTTAAATTAGCGAGCTTCAAAAGTTTGTGCAGTTCCATCGGGGTTACTCTATTTTTTTTTTCTTTTTTTTATGTATATAAACTTTCAAAAGGGCTCAGTACTTGAAAAAATTTCAACATACTTGTAAAATTAAAAATCATACAACTTTCTAACGACTCAATTAAAAACTAGTTAAATTTTACTAGAAACAGTAATTTTACAAAATTCAGTTGCTTTCAATTGTAAATCGAAAGTTTCAATCTTTGTTTTATTGAAATATTATGTTAAATATTTTATTTCGAATTTCTTCATTTAGGTGTTCAATCATTCAAGAATTTACTGTAAATTAAGGAGTCTTACGTTAAATTAATAAGATGTTCAGACAGTTTTTTCTTTCACATTTACAGTTTTTGAGGTAAGAAATTCTAATAAAAAGTTTTTTCACTTAATCTCCATCTCTGTATGTAATCCGAAACCATTTACAGTCTGAACAGAATATGCTTTATCAAAATAAAAGAAAAATAAACTTTCTCTCGTAAACATAAAAATAACAGTTTCATCTCTGTTAATCTTTTAAGAATTCTTTTACATCAATTTCTAAATAAAAAGAAATTATTCATTAATTAAATTTATAAGAAATGTGAGTTTTTCAAGATGTTTCGAAGATAGTTTTTTTTATTTACATGTAAAAGAAAAAACTAATAATCTAAAAATTTTAAACAGAAACAGATAATTAAAAAATTTTAATAAATTTAAATATTTTCTTATTCCCTCTTTAGCAAAATAATTTTAAAAAGTATTGTTTATACTATACAATAAGCCGTATTTTTTGTGTAATAAGTTATAAATAAAGCCATTTTATGCAATTTTTTTTGTTAATGATAATTTTAAATAGCTGAAAACACAATCTATCCTTCCATAGGAATTATTTTTTCCCTTGTCATTGTTTTTTCTGGAAGTGTAAAATATATTTAAAGAATATTAAAATTAATCGATACAGAATTTCGTCACCTTTTATTTATTGCACATATTTCGTAATTTGTTATAATCTTTTCTTATAATTTCCCATACAAGTTGCTCCTTTTTGAATGAGAATGAGAAATAATAGGCCGAAAACTAATGAGTTTCAGAATGCATATTCTTCTTTACGTTTTAAGAAATTTATGGTTATCTAAAATGGTTATATTGTTAAACATCTATGGTTATCTATCTATGGTTATCTAAAAAAATGTCATAGCGTTATCAATCCCATGGATTCAACGAGGATTTTTAAAAATAAATAATGACTGTAGTAAGATCTCTGCACTTTACAAATGACAGCCTTTATATATATATGCTAGCTGTCCGCCCATCGTTTTCCGGGACCATAGATGTGTTTAAACAAATTGCGAATATTTTAAATCTCCATTCATACTAAAACACACACATACATATATATGTGTATATATATATATATATATATATATACAATCCCAATTTCATGAAAATATTAATTAAGCACCAGGTGCATAATGTATAAACATTATTAAAAACAGTGAACATTAAAATAACAATTTTGAACAATATAAAAAGTCACCCGCAGAACCAAAAGCCATCACTCTTCAGCAGGCGGAATGGCTTTAACCTTCCCCTGCTGAAGAGTGATGGCTTTTGGTTCTGCGGGTGACTTTTTATATTGTTCAAAATTGTTATTTTAATGTTCACTGTTTTTAATAATGTTTATACATTATGCACCTGGTGCTTAATTAATATTTTCATGAAATTGGGATTGTATATATATGTTTGTTGCAATTGATAAGTGCTGCAATGGCGCCTACGGTGGCAATAATCAACATACTGTTAGCAAACATATATATATATATATATATATACATACATATCAAAAGAATATTTTGACTTTTATAAACACATCCATGTTTTTGTATTACAAAAACTGTTTTTAAAGGATATAGAAGTATTGTCGTTGATTCACTGTAAAAAAAATCTAGTAACGTTCCTGGGAAAATATGGGCAGCTGAGTTGCCATTTATTTCCAAGAAACATTTCTTGAAAATGACTGGAATTTTACTGTACAACTTAAAACTTTCCACAGAAATGTCAGTAAGCTTCCTGTGAAATGCCAGGAACATTTCTGTTGACAACGAATCATTACTGATATTTCGCTGAAAACTTACCTTATTTTCTATGGAATGTTTCAGACGTGTTCAAAAAGGTTTCTGTTATTTTTCAGAAATGTTTCGTATAAATAATGAGCAATTCATCTGCCCATTATTTCCTAGAATTTTCGAATTTCTTTTTACAATGGAGGGACATTTTATTCATTACACTTTTTTTTTTTTTTTAACATTCATTAGATTAGATGAAAGACATCATATTAATCCATTTTTAAAATTTGAAAATATACATTATTTTTTCTTTACTTTAGCACATAGTTGAGGCAGTTTATGAATCATTTTTAAACACACCATTCAAATGATAGCTGAGAATATTTTTTTATAAGTGATATTTTTTCATAGATTCAAAGTAATTAAAGACACTTGGATAATTCCTCGCCCCTTACAGTATATTCACGACTTTATTTTTCTACATTTTTATAGCTTTGATAAAACTATTGAAAATTTTAACATTTCATTTATAATTCAAGGAAGATAAGTGCACAAAAATCCAGACACATTTTGTATGCAACATTCTAAGGATTTTTTAAATTTTCTGCAGTTTTTTTTCTTTCTTTTCTTTGGTTTGCTTTTTTAAGGAGAAATTAAAATAATCATTTATGCATGATTTTACAATTTACATTTATTCTGCTATAAAAAATTTAAATAGATTAGGAAATAGACAGTAATCATATTCTAATGCAAAAATTTTTCTTAGACAGGTGCAAATATTTTTATTAATTTCACACATAATTTAAAATATGATGTTATATTTCACCGTTCATACGTAAATATTTGCCATTTATTAGTTATCAAAATCTGAAAACATTGCATATTTTTTTCTTCCATATAACATATAAACACATTTATTAATTAAATTTACCAAAATGTTATACTTTAATTCGTTCAAGACTTTTAAAGAATAATATTTAGTATAATATTAATTATGATCTTAATTCTATACTATGTAACTACAGATTTTCTTTTTTCCATATTTATCACCAAATTTTAAAGTTCTGCTTTAATTGTAAAATAATTGCAAGTTATTAGCTATAAATCACATAAGAAATTGGATAATTTAAAATTGACTTTGAATTTTATAAAAATGCTTTTAAAAAAGAATAGCCATTATTCAACTTGATTAAAATATAAAATATTTCAACTCAAGCAAAATTAAATGAAAAACTATATATAAATTTACTTTTTAGGCAGCAAAAGTTAAATTTAACAGCTTCAAAAGCAAGGATAAAAATAAAATCATACGGATATTATCCCGTTAAATAATGCTAAATTTTAACACAATATGATATTTTTGTGGAGAGAGATAGCTGTTAAAATATTTATAATTATTAGCATAACAAAGTTATTTTTTAAAATGAAAAAGTAAAAATAGAAAGAAAGAGAGGTTATTTTCGACTGTTTTATTTGAATTACAAGAAAAAAAATCAATAGCATAAATATGGATTAACATCAATTTTAAATCTTTGACATAAATCTATAATTCTTAATAGAAACTCGTTAAAATATAAATAAATTTAAGATACACATTTATAAAAACCATATTTATTCTAAAATTAGTGTAGCATATAAAAATGTTAGTGGATCAAGATAGAATATTATATATCTATATTCACTTACTTTTGCAATTATCCTTTTTTGAAAAAAATAATCCTTTAAATGAAGGGGAAAACTTTTATGTTCAACAAGAGTGTTCTAGATAACTGATTAATTACTTTTTCATTTAAATTAATCAAGCTACCAATAGAATCTCCAGTTAGACTAGAATTAATACACAGTCTTTATAGAAATCAAATCACTAGGCGCTATTTTTTTTTTTTTTTGCACGTTCTGCTCTTTAAACGTTCCATAAACAGGTACGGGGGTAATCTCGCAGCGATGTCACAAAGGCATTAAATTTTCCTCTGAAAGGGCTTGACCTTGACATTATAGACAGAACTGATTCTGTCTTTTATTCACTTATTCACATTCCACAATGATTTTTTGACATTCAGATAAGGAATTCGTTTTCGACACTCGCGCGCGAGCGTGAGCTACGGACAACAAAATAAAAGAATGGCTTCCGCTTCCAACGCTTTTTGCTGATGGAAACAGGTTTTCTGGAACATTTCAGGTATGAAAACCAGGATTTTACAGGAAAGTGGTACATTACTTTGAAACCTAAAAAAAAAGACGAAACGTTCCGGGAATATTTTTGGAACGTTACCATATTTTTTTTACAGTGTTTAAACTGTTTTGAACCACAAATATTATGTAATAATTAAATAATTTTAAGAATCCTTTCTTCAATGAAACCTTCATGCAATGTATTCTGAGTGCGTTCGCGAGGTGCGTTGCACATTTGAAGAAAACCTATGGAAGCATAAAAGCAGTAATTACCTAATTTACTAATTTTTTGGATGGTGCTGTGGATAGATTTTGTAGATCGCTTGTACATAAATCAGGAGAAACAAACTTATTAAAAAGGGAAAAATTAACCAATGCGTGTGCAATTTGTTCATAGCATTCAGCCATGAAACGCAGTCATTAAATCTCATCTTTACCACTTGCTCTCATTGGCTGGCTACATCATTGCCACGGATTGGTGGCGAGTAGGAAATAGCCGCTTTCCTGGCTGCTTCCTTACCGTATATTAGCTGCTAATATCCTTTTAGCCAGGAAAGCTACTAATATCCTTTTACTCAAAAAGTTTAATTTTTTTTTAAAATCTAAATTGAAATTTAAAAATCGAGCTGCAAAGTTCACTTTCCGGTGTTAGCATTTCCACATGACAAAAATTTCAGAGACCCGAATTTCAGCTTTATCCGCGGTCAGGCAGGCAGGCAGACAGCCATCTCTTATTTTGTGTATGTAGATAAAAGAGTTTGTTCTTCTGACTCATAATCAATAAGCAGCGCAAACTACTGAACCTCGAACCATGAAAAAAATTGCGTAAAATTAATTCTAAAGACATAAGAGGTCTTGAAAATATCTTTGAAATTTTCCTACTAAGACGGTAAAGAAGAGGCTGAAAATTCTAGTATATCTTCCAATTTCTCAGCAGCCGTTTCAGGTAGAAATGTGAAATTCTAGAAAATAAATCTATGAAAAAATACTTCAACACGCACTTTAACGGCTTTAGTTATTAACACATTAAGAAGGGGGGGGGGGTTAAAAGTGTGTGTAGAAAATTTTAGAACATTTGATACATCTCAGCAACCCTATAACCTCTTTGTTCCCTAGGTCCCCGTATGAGAACTTCCGTTTTGTCCTATTCTATTAATAATACGATATGTCTCGAGGACTAAGATTAAAACTAACATAAATAAAATTTAAATCTTGCTCTGAATTCAAATGGGAGAAAAAATATTTCAGCGATAATTAATAGTACTGCATTAATACTAGCGAAGAGGTTAAGGCAGGAACGTGAAATTCCAGAAAATAAACCTGTTAAAAAAACAAATAAACACGTATTTCAGCGAATTTAAGAATCCCCCCCCCCTCTACTCAAGGACATTAAAGGAGGTCAAAAATTTTAGATTATCTGTCAGAAAATAAATCTACTAAAATATAATTAAATGCATATTTCAGCGCTTTTAAAAATTCCTCCCTAGCGATCGTTATAGGGCATTTGTAACATTGAGAATGTTTGACATCTGTCAGCATCCGTTTTATGTAAGATCGTTAAATTCCAGAAAATAAATTTATTAAAAATATAATTGAACTCAAAATTTCAGGTATTTTAGAAATTCCCCTCCCCCCCGTAAGGATAATGAATGGAGATAAAAATTTTTTAGAACATTTGGCATAGAGGTATGAATTTAAGGATAACGCAATTACTAAACCAACATGTATTTTGTCATTTAAAAAAAATGACTAAGCGTATGTAATCTAGCGCCGTTTTACTACATTTAAAGTGATTTTACCAATATATATGCGAAAATAAAAATTCAGGCGCACAAATGGGATAAGAAATACATTAATTTGCTCAATGATATTTCAAACGGTCATTTATAAATTACCGTAGAAAAGCACAATTAGCTGGCATATATGATAAATTTCAAATTTTTTAACATTTAGACTGGCGTAAAAAGAAGTAGATATTTTACATCATAATAATAAATGAAAATAAATATATTGTGAAAAAATATATGCTACTAAATAATATTCTACCTTTTTCCATTTCAAATAACAACGTAAACTTTTTCATTTCATACGATTAATTTGACTTGTCTAGCAATATTTAACACTTTAATAACAATTTTAATTTTTCTTAAGAAAGGTGTTATAGTAAAAATAAAATACATTGACATGTTTCGGAACCGCCAAATAAGTTCCATAGTCATAATATAAATCATATATTGTGACTATAAAATATATATTATATATAATATACATTAATATATAATAATAAAAATTTATAATTAATATAATAATAATAATTATAATAATATACACTGCTCAAAACAATTAAAGGATATTGCAGTTTTAGGTAGATTTTGTATCTGGGAAACTTTTTAGCTGATTGATACATGGTCGACAGACATAGTAGGTTATACGAGAATAAATTACACATGTTTGGCAGAAAAAATGCATTTTATTACGCATTTGTGTACAAAAGGAAAAAAACACAATTTGTGCATATGAGAAAAGAAGAATAAGAAAAGATGTTTTCTTCAAAGAAAATCATTTTCAGTAGGGGGTATGGTTTCCACGGTGGGCCAGCAACGTTGAACACCTTTGAGACATGGACTCAATGAGGCTATTAATGACGAGTTGGGGTATTCTGCCCCACTCTTTCAGAAGAGCTCTTTCCAGTTCTTGGAGAGTTTGTGGGGGTTGTTGGAGGGCTGAAACTCGTCTTCCTAGAGCGTCCCAAACGTGCTCGATTGGATTCATGTCTGGAGAACACGCTGGCCATTCCATTCGAACGATTCCTTCCTCGAAAAGGAAATCCTCCACCAGGTTTGCACGATGTGACCTACAATTATCGTCCATTAAAATGAAGTTATCTTCGATTGCTGCAGCGTAAGAGATTACAATAGGTCTGAGGATCTTATCCCTATATCGGCGACCAGTCAGAGCTCCATCTCGATTGATGTAGACCGCCCGTCAATGGAGATGCTACCATACACCAACACTCCTCATCCGCCAAATCTGACACTTTCGTGCGCGAACGCAGGATTATTCCTACTGCCACGGTCCCTCCAGATGAAAATACGTCTATTATCCGGATGCACAGAAAAACGGGACTCGCCAGAAAACAGAGTATTGTTCCATTCATTTCTCTTCCAGTTAACATGCTCGGTTGCCGACTCCCTGCGATCGCGACGATGCCTTGATGTTAATCTAACACATACCATCGTTCGGCGAGCATACAGACCTACAGCAAGGATCTGGTTTCGGACAGTCTGAGTTTAAATCGTGGTGCTTGTAGCCGAGCGAAGGTGTTGTTGGAGAAGTGTAGCGTTAATGTTTCGGTGTCTCCGAGCTGTTAACGCTAAATACCGATCTTCATTGGGTGTTGTTGCCCGTCTACGACCTTTCCCTGGTCTTCGGCCTGCACATCCACTCTCCAAAAAACGGTTCCAGATCCTAGAAATGACACTTTGTGACACTCCAATGGCTTGCGCTACTTCGGCTTTAGTTTGGCCCCCTTCTAACCTACCAACAATTCTCCAAGCTTCTGAATCTGTCAAATGACTACGCTGAAACATCGTACTCATCGAAACAAAGCAATCACTGAATGCCGATCATCCTTGTCTTCATTCTCTTTTATCCAGTTGAAAGTCAAATTTCATTCGCTGCCGCTGAAGTGACGTTTTTGACGACGAACTCAAAATTTGCATACTCCACAGTTTGAAAACCAGAAAAATTTGCATTTGTGATTCTCTTCTTCTATTTTCGGCAAAAAAATTTCGTTTATATCTTTATTTTATATAAAACTTCAAATATCCTTTAATTGTTTTGAGCAGTTTATAATATATATATAATATATATATATTTTATATTATGACTATGGAACTTATTTGACGGTTTCGAAACATGTCAATGTATTTTATTTTTACTACAACACCTTTCTTAAGAAAAATTTAAATTGTTATTAAAATGTTTATATAAAAGGTGAATATTTTAAAATCTGATGATTTAAAAAATCAATTGGATTTAATTAAATTTTTATCATAATATTTAACACATTTTTAGTCTCAATTTTCTTCAGATTTTAAAAACTAGAGCTTATTCATCTTTCTAAGCAAAATAAAACTAATATTTTATATTTAAAAACATTAACATAAAAATATAAATTCTGGAATAAAAATTAAATAAAGTAAAATAAAAAAGCGCTGATGAAAGTTAACATTTCTCAACATTATTTTATTTAATAATTGCAAATTGTTTACTAATGACATTTAATGTTTCATATACTATCTTTAGAATTATTTAATTTAGAAACATACATACTTTGAAATAATGAATAAATTCAGTTAAATCGACAAAACTTATTGATCGATTGCACGTACAATTATCTGAAATTTAAGACTTCACTTTTACGTTACAGGACGCCCGAAACGTTAATAAAAGAAGCAAAATTCTAACATCGCATTGCGCTGACTTTTCAAAGCAAAATTTTAGTTACACAAATAAATCGATATTTTAAAGGACTGTTTTTTATTCTCCAATCAAAATTAAGAGTAGAATGTAATATTGTAACTAAAAATAAAATAATAAAATTTTAATTTTTGAAAATATTCTATATCATTCATTATACTGCTTTGGAGAAATCTGAAAATTTATCATAAACACTATAAGTAATATAAGTAGATTTTATAATAAGATAGGGTAACACCCCCAGTAATTGGCATGCACCAGTGATTAGCACATCCTACAAACATGTCCTAAAATAAGATTTATATCCAGTCTTTTAAAAATGTAAGACCTCATACCAGTTATATGCTCATTTACGTTAAAGATTATAACTTTGATTTATGCTACTAGATTACAATAGTGCCTAGGAAAGAGAAACAATTATGGCTTGTATGAAATTAGCCATTTTTGTTGCAAATGTTTATTCTTTGGTTTAAGGAAGTCATGCTTTTCAATTCATTATTATTTGATTTCTATTATATTTTAAATTTTAATTGGCAACAGTTTTGCTTAGTAGAAAAGGGTTACTTTAATTGTGTAAAAGTATTTTCGGCACAAATATTTGGATTTCTGAATTAATGATAGATGCCAATTAATGGTGCTTCAATTTTGCTAGTTCCAAGTAATTGGCAACTATTCCAATTACAAATAATTCTCAAGGAATTTGAGATTAAACCACTTATTTTAGAAGTACTTTTAAAGTTATAGACTAATTTTGTTTATCATTTGTTTTTATTTGAAAATATGAAATATTATCAGTAATTGGAATCCATTAAAGCTTCATATGACAATTACTGGGAACAGCATGACAATTACTGGGTATTAATTTAAGTACATTGTATTGTTTTAAAGTGTTCAGATTTTAGACTAATATGCTGATTTCTTACTCTCAAAAACCTGAAATATAGCATCTCCATCTACAGAAAATTCATTTAAAGCGATTAAACCCAATGCAAAATGTAAAGTTTTTTTTTAATATAAACTTGTGCCAATTACTGGATCACAAGGTGTCAAAAATTGGTGCTCTAGGTGCCAATTACTGGTGATTTCAGAAACTTTTTATAAATATATTTTTATAAAAATACTTTTTCAATTTTTTTTGCTTTTAGTTGGCAAAATAGATGCACAGATATGCATTCTTTGATTTAAAAATATTTCCAAGTAAATATCTTATTTCTTTGTAATGAAAATTGAAGTAAGTTTAAAGACTAATTCTTAAAGTGCCAATTACTGGGGATGTTACCCTATATAGTCATTAATTTTCTCAAATAAAATTGTGATTTTCCGGTAATATAAGTTATGACAGCCTAAAAAAATCTATAAATCATAATATCAAATATCTTCAGACGTACTGTAAAACATTTTGCAACAAAGTAACCAGGCTGTCGACAGTTCTAGAGGAAACGGTTATATAACCGTAATTTAACTGTGTTTTGATAATATTACTGTTTATATGATGGCCAGAATACAATTAAATTGCGGTTATATAACCGTTTTCTATAAAAACAGTCAACAAACTGGTTACTTTGTTGCGAATAATTTACAGTGTAGGCGATACTTTTCTAGCTCATTCAATATTACAAATATATATATTTGAAAATTTATGAAATTCAGTATAAATAAATTGATAGATTGCATTCAGTCTGTTGTTTAGGTGTGTTCTCTATTTACATGTAAACGAATGTAATTATAAAGATAATTTTGAGAATAAAATAGAATGATGAATGAAACGAATCGCGTGTGCTCTTTTCAAAACATTATTCTTTCTATAAGTTAAATATTGTATTATTCACAAAAAATTTAGAATAACTATTGTTATTTATGAATGTGCAGCATAATACTAATTATTTTTGAACAAATTGAATTAATACGGTAATGTGTTTTATAAAACAGTATAGGAACAACAACAGAAAAAAATTTATTATTTTTATGTATTTTGTTATTATTTTCATTCTATCATTTATTTTATTTATTTAATTATTTTTTCTATTTTTAAATTTAGGCCTATTATTACTATTTATAATCCACTTTGTGGTAGCCGATACAAAAATCCGAAAAGTCGCGGAACAGTAATATGGGGAGAAAGATAACCTTTTAATTTGTAAATATAAAGTGTTTGTAATTGAAATAAAAGTGATTCTTAGTACTTTCAGTACATAAAAGTAATAACAGTTTTTGTCTTTTTATATTTTAAATCCAATTCAATGTGTCATAAGATTTTTTTATCTTGGAAAATAAAAATATGCATTTTTTTTCTACTACTAGACCGAATAAACTGTAGGAAGCGTAATTGACACAGACATAATTTGGAATTACATAGTAATGCAGGGTCAAAAATACCGTAGGACTGAAATAACCAACAAAAGGAATGTAATTCATTTGGTATGCCACGTCTGTTCATTTGGTATGCCAAGGTGTTGGCTGATATCATTTCTGTTATGCGCAGGAGCCTGTCATGCTTGTATCATATGGCCAATGACGGAAGAACGTGTGCTATGTCAAGAAGTTTCGGCAGGACTTGTGAAAGATCGGGTATGATTTACCATCCAAACAACTCAGAAAAAGTGCGGTCTGATGAGATAATCTCCCAGAATGCTGGCCCAAACATTGAGGGAGATAAGCCGTTGAGTTGCATGTGGTCACGTATCATGGATGTTATGTTAATTGAATATTCCCTCAAGTGTGAAATATCCTACATTCGTGAAAATTATGAAGGTAGCAAATATACTGTTTGCAGTACTCTGTTATAGGAGGCATGTAATAAATGCCATCTGGAATAGTAAATCCTCAGGTTCTAATTACTGGACGCAATGAAGACGTATGCGCTTATTTGGTTTGCTACGAGAATCCTCTAGACAATGGAGTGAGTAAAAACTACTTGTTGATCTATCGTTGAGTATTCGTACTTGAATTGTCGTCTGCTAGACGTAATACCATCGACTCATTGCCAGATGCCCTCGTCATTTACTCTCAATTCATTGTAGCTCTCGTTAAACAACCAGTATTACGTAATCTTCAATGCACACTTGGAAAATCCGTGTGGCATGAAGCTCACATCTGCTAGTACAGCTCCTGGAACAACCACCAAAAAGCATACCCATTGCAGTTGCCGCTATATACACGATGCGCATGTAGACCAGTTCATCATTTGAATACGAGTTCATTCTAGAACCAGGTCACAAATGACGGTTTCCAGTAGGATCACTGTTCGCGCGACGTTCCGTTCAGCATCATCCACCGCAATACTTCAAGTACCGCTATCAAGCCTAACTGACAACTTCTCGTTGTAATTTCTAAAACCTTCTCTCGTAAAACCACTCAATAAAATGTTTTCTCTTGCTGTTTCTATTCTTTTTCTCTGCTGCATTGCACCATAGCTCGTAACTACTGACATTAACAATCCTGCATTTACATGCGATTGCGAGTTGTCACAGTGCCCGCAAGCGTTCCTGTGACTCTCTCGCTTTGGTAGTGAAATATCCCATATTATAAGGTATGATTTTGTCTCACAACAATGTAAAACCAATCTGGAAATTGCACGTGAAGCGTAGCAAATAAGGTGCGTTCGTACGATAACGAAGTTTTAAAAATATCACTCTCATATATCAATCTCATAAAATTTTAAATAGTTAATTACAATTAAAATGCGTCCCAAACAATGTTCTCCCTATATTATTATGTAATGGAATATTTTTGTGTGGCCTTGTAAATGAATAACAAATGGTCTTTGCACCACATATTATGTAAAATGTATTAATATGTACTTTATAGATGCATATCAATTTTATTAGGTTCGAATGAGTGTAACACCAGTAAAATGTATTTGAAACATTTTTCTCAATTGACCGTAATGTAACGGAATATTTTTGATTGTCCCTGTAATTGATCTATGCATCCAATTTTCATAAACTTTGAAATGAATCAACAAAATTATATAATAATTATGTATTTTAAATTTCAAACGATTGAAATGCATTTGAATCTTTTTTGCCAATTGACGTTGTAACGAAATATATTTAATTATTCCTGTAATTGATCTATACATCCGTTTTTCATACAATTTAAAAGGACTCGACAAATTATGTAACAATTATATATTTTAAATTTCAAACGATTCGGTTAGGTAGTTTTTGCGTTGTTATATGCGGACGGACAGACGGGTGGACTGAACGACAACTATATTTACATAATTACGAACGCACCTTACAAGTACGTTTGTGAATAATTAAATACATATTTTTAACTTTTCGAACATAATTTTATATTGAAAATCCTGTACTAAATGGACTTTTAAAATATAATTAGTATCAAATTAATTTCGTTAATTGCAGTATTTCCTAAAATAACAGACGGTCAAAAGTGAAGTACACTGTAAAAAAAAAGTGTCGATCTACTAAAAAACTTTAGTGATCCTTCTAATTACTAAAAAATTTTTAGTGATCTTAGTCGGTTACAAGAAAATCTGTAAGAATTACTAGAAAAAAGTTAGCAACGAATAGAGTTAATAATTTTATATTTTTAATAGCTATTACTAAAACTCACTTGGTGTGGCCTTGATAGCATAGTGGTTATAGTAACGGACTCCAGGCTAAAAGATCCCGGGCTCGATACTGGCCACTGCCAAATACGCCCCGAATGTATGCAGTGTAAGTACTCGTTAATAAAGGGATTATGAATATCCTGACGGAGCAGTAGCAATGTTTGGTGCTACCATCTATTGCGGTTTTGCCGAAAATCTTCCGCTCCAGAAGTCTGGATGCAGCTCGAAGGAAGCTCCTGCCCTTCGAGCCCACGTAATGGTTATTAAAAATAATTTTGGAGCTATTACTAAAATTTGCTTGGTGGCTCATACTAAACATTTTTAAGTTAGTTATGCAAAAAATTCTTTTGTTACAAAAGAAATGCTTGTTTCGCTTGCAAAAAAAAGTTTGTAATGGTTACTAAAAAATTCTGTGGAATACAAATTTACTAAAAAAGTTTTAGTAACCTCTTGAATTTTTTTTTACAGTGTAGCTGTATTTAGCAAAAAAATGAATATCTTTGTTTATGAAAAACAAACAAGTTGAAATTAAAAAAAAAATTGCTATTACTAGGATTACATAAATTTTAATTGATTATAAAAATTATAAAAAAAAAATTAGTTTATCTGTTACTTAATCATTTCTTACAGCACCTAAAAAGCAAAGTGAAAATTGCTTCCATGTTCGCAATATCTATTAAACCGTAGATTTTCTCTGCTTCATAAGCATATTTTACAACTAAAAAATAATAGAACCATGCGATGAGAGAACTTTCTGCCCAAAGTTTTAATTTGATATTCTATCAACATAAACACACTTTTAATTTGTAATATTGTCACAAAATTTAAAAGTGCAGAAACAGAAATAAATTTTTTTGATTACATTTTTTGAGTTTATTTTGAATATTTAATTTCAATTCAAAAACTCGAAGCAACTAAGTAAAGTAAGAGAAAATTGCACTCATATTTTAGCAAAGAAAATCTGAGAAATGGATGAAGAAAAATGTATCTATCAGTATAGTGCTGCACTTTACAACCCCTTTGTTTTCACGAATGGAAATCCCACGCTATTTTCAAAGTATATGTTCTTGTCACTAGCACAGAAATAAAATTACAGACTCAGAAAAAAGAAGGTTAATGAAATAGATAAGATAATGACCTAAAACAAATTTTGCAAAGAAAAAGGCACTACTCGTTTATTTGTATTTCAGCGTAGAGTAAATGACCATGCCAACTTTGAAATAGTAAATGAACGTACTTTTCTTGGAAAAAAAATTTCAATATGTAAATATATATAATTTTTGGAAAAAAAAAACGTTCATAGTAAAAATGTGGTGCCCTCTCAACTTTTGCCCGGTTCAATTATCCTCTACCCCCCCCCCCCCACTTCTCACTAGTCAACACGCAGAAAAAGAGCTTAAAAGTTGGCATTTACAACTTTATATACCTCAAGAATATTTACCTCGTCACAGCTTTCTCAAAATTGACAAATTCGTCTAGCCTTTTTTCACAAATTCAATCATAAAAGAGGCGTTATTGGATTTTCTTTCGGTATAAAATTGCCCTTTGTATTTATGACACATGTAACGAATGCTTCTAAAAGTCTAGAAACGGACATTTGTAAGTGTGTCATTTAAAAATAAAACTGATATGAGACGTTGATTTTGTCAGTTTGAAAAATATATTCTTCAGCTTTTCAATTTCCATTGGAATTCCTGTAATTTTTCAAGCATAAATAATTTTATTCTTTACTCAAAGAAAATAATGTGTGCAAAATTATTATTTTAATATCATTGCAAAATCATACACATAAAACTATATTAATTTTTATATTGGTTTCAAATTACAATTTAAATTTTAAAAATCTGCAAATATCCATTTATGAATACCAAAATTTGGTGAAAAAAGTTTACGATCAGGACATTTAAAATCTAAATTACACATGTAAATGATTTGTTAATTAATTTGTAGTACTTAGTTTGCTTCCCATTAACAATAATGATTTTCAAAAGATGCTTGATGATCCATAACGGATCCATTAATTATAATTTCTCGAACATCTGAGCTGACAAATAATTTTCTCGTGACAAAAAACAAATTGATACAAAAATTAGTTAAAATCTATTGAGCTATTTTTTAGCTATAATTAGTTTGACCTTCATTCATTACGACCGAATAATCTAAATTTCTGGTACATCAAGCTGTGTATGGATGAATATCTATGGAAGTGTGATTTTAGTAGTTTTAAGCATAATTAAATTTTCATTTTAATTCTAGCTAATTAATGGTGGGGATACATAAAGATAGTATGTAAAATACAGAGTTAAACAAAAGTTTTCAAGTATGCTTCCGTTTGTTGATATAAATTTCTGAAAGTGGATTTTTAAATTATTATGCGTTTTTAAAGCTTCCCTTTATAGTTGAAAGGTGTTTATGATTTCGGTTTTTCTGTCCATTTGGGCGTCTGATTGTCTCTCCGGATTCAAACTCATGTTAATATAGTTGGACTGAACTGTAATTGATAACTGCTATTGAGATTAACTATGCGATATTAGGTATTAAAAATAAAGTATATAATAATCACACATTATTTACAGAGACACTCAAAAATATTCTTTTACATGATGGCCTCTGCGTCATAAATGTCATAAATTTACAATTACTTAGCACCTATTAACAGAGTCTAGTCCTTTATCTATGTTTTCGTCTGTCCGCATGTAACAATTCAAAAACTACCAAATCCAATGGTTAAAACTATGTGAAATCGCTGCAGATTTTTGTCGAATCATTTCAAATTTTATGAAATCCGAATCAAACCTTAATAAAAGTTTTCTTTATTTTATAAAAATTCTATCATATGTAGATAATGCAATGATATCCCATCACAGTCACAAATTCTAGGTTGCCACCATGATTATGCTTCATCAAAGGTTATTTAATATTTTTTTCCGTATTATTGAACTTAATTTATAAAGTCATAGTAATTTTTTATTCATACATTTCATATAAGAATGCAACAGTTATTACACTCAAATCTAAATATTTTTAAAACTTCGCAATTGAACGAAATTACCTCATTTGTTACGACGTGTAATTTCTTACTTAATTAAAATATAATATTTTATTTAATTTAGTAGCAGAAATGTTGTAATTATATTAAGTAAGATTTTCGATTGAAAGTTACATCTAGAAATAATAGACCATTCTGAGCGCTTCATTTATCATATAAGCAACCTGAAAGTGTATTAATTTAAAAATACAATTTTCATAATTAATAACATACGCATAAAAATCAATTATTTTATTTTTACACTACAAATATACCTTTTTCTTGTTTCCTATAGGCGTGTTAAGCGTAATTGTGTTATAGCAAACTTCTTGTAAATTTCCATTCATCCAAAAAAGCATTGAAAGCTTTTTTTTTTTTTTTTTTTTTTTTTTTTTTTTTTTTTCGAAATGCATTTCGGACTTAAGTTGATTAATTTTTTTAATACTTTAGAATTTTTACGTATTTTTTTTCTTTTTTTTTTACAAATATATTTTTTTATTTGCGCTTCGAAACCATTATTAATTTTGTCTTCTGTAACAAATACTCATTCACTCATGCTTCAATTAAAATACACTATATCAAAACAAAAAAAAGTAATTTAATTGTTTTGTGCACGAGGAAAAGTAATAGTTTAAGCTCCTTTAAACATTTTTTTTTCAATGATCTAATCACCAGTAGAATTTTTTTTTAAGTAATTAGGATTTTTTTTTCCAGAACATTTGAAGGCTTAGAAGACACAGAGTTTTTTATTTGGCCTGTAAAGTATAAAGAAATGAATAGATAAAAAACAATAAAGAAAGAAAAGCAAGCAAAAGAAAAAGAAGTAAAATTATTGAATGTGTTAAATGAAAGATATTATATTCCTTGCTTTGCTTACGTTCACTCTTGTGATATTTTTTTTTAACTTGAATATATGTTGTTAATGATTAACAATATTCCAATTATTAAAAATTAATATTTACATGAACTTTATTGTTCATACGTTACAACATTTGTGAGAAGGTGTTTGGTTTCTTAATAATGCATCTTCTATTTCTAAAAAAACACACTTTTTAAATTCAGAATATTAAAATGTATGACGCCTTATGTAAATAATGTTCATTAAAAATCTAAAACCAATTAAATATACATTTTTTTTAGAAATAACTTTTAAGTATTTTTGAAGAAAAATTTGAAACATATTACTAATATCTACAATTATTTAATAATAAAATTTTAGTGAACTTTAAATGCAATATTTGCTTTTCGTTCATATTGAATTTATCCGAAGAAAACAATTAAAAACGAAAACATAAAGGGGGATGAAAAAAGATAAAAATCAATAACTTCATCATTTCTAATTAAATTCATACCAAATCTAATTCAATTTATCTTACATCTTTTTAATAATATCTACAACTTTTATAGTGACAAGATTTACATAGGACCAATTCTTTTAGCAAAAATAAATTAAACGAAAATAGGAATTAAAGACAAAACCTCAAATCCAAACTTCTTATATTCTGTCTCATTTTAAAATCAATTTTTGCTCTCAAACGCATTCAATTTACAGTTAATCTTTCTTAGGACCTACATAATGTGACGTATTGGCCAGTTTTTTAATAAAGGCAGAATATATTTGAAAAAAAGGTTACGAAAATGGCTATTTTGAACAGAATTTTCCGAAGTGATCGTGGTTCTCAAATCCAAACTTCTTATATTCTGTCTCATTTTAAAATCAATTTTTGCTCTCAAACGCATTCAATTTACAGTTAATCTTTCTTAGGACCTACATAATGTGACGTATTGGCCAGTTTTTTAATAAAGACAGAATATATTTGAAAAAAAGGTTACGAAAATGGCTATTTTGAACAGAATTTTCCGAAGTGATCGTGGTTGAAAAATTGAGGAAGTATTCAAATAACAAATTGATTTTTTTCTGACTCACTTTTAAATCCATTTTTGCTCTCAAACGCATTCAATTTATAGACCTCTTATTTTGGAACTATATAATGTGACGTATTGGCCAGTTTTTACTTTCTTCTATCTTTACAAGAAGAAAGTATTGGATTCATGAAAATATTCGACTTCCGGTTTTCGACGGATTTATACGTTTTAGAAGGTCCTGAACACGTTTTGACTATTTTTAGAAAATGTCTGTCTGTGAGTCTGTCCGTCTGTCTGTCTGTCTGTCTGTCTGTCTGTCTGTCTGTCTGTGTGTCTGTCTGTCTGTATGTGACAAAAAATTTGTGGGCGCTCTATCTCAAGAACTAATGCTCGAAATTTAATAAAGTTTTATATTCAGTTATACCTTGATATGAATTAGTGCCTATTAGTTTTTGGTGAAAATTGGCCTGCAGGTGGCGCTGCTATACTACGTTTTTCATGATTTTCAAGATTGCTATATCTCAAGAACTAATGCACAGAATTTTACCAAACTTCAGATTCTGTGACCCCTTGATATACATAGTTGCTGATTAAGTTTTGGTGTAAATTGGCCAGCAGGTGGCGCTGCTATGCCACGTTTTTCATGATTTTCATGATAGCTATATCTGAAGAACTAATGCGGAGAATTTCACCAAACTTCAGATTCCGCGATACCTTGAGATACATAGCCACTGATAAGGTTTTGGTGTGAACTGCCCTATAGGTGGCGCTGCTATGCTACATTTTGCACGATTTTTGCGATAGCTATATCTCAAGAACTAATGCAGAGAATTTCATCAAATTTTAGATTCTGTTACACTAGAATATATAACATAATTAGACGCTGATTACATTTTGGTGTTAACCTTGCAACAGGTGGTGCAGCTATGTTGTATTTTGCACAATTTTTCCGATAGCCATATCTCAACAACCAACGCACAGAATTTCATCAAACTTCAGATTTTGTTACAAAATATCATATAACATAATTACACGATGATTACGTTTTGTTATAAATCCTTCAACTGATGGTGCTGCTGTGCTATATTTTATACGTTTTTTTTTAAACTAGCTATATCTCAAGAACTAATGCACAGAATTTTGTCAAACTTCAGATTCTTTTGAATCATAACATAATTAGACGCTTTTTTACGTTTTGGCATAAATTGTCCAAGATATGGTGTTGCTCTGCTACGTTTTGCAAATTTTTTGTTATAACTATATCTCAAGAACTAATGGACGAAATTCCATCAAATTTCAGATTCGGTTAGGTCTTGACATAAATAGATGCTTATTAGGTTTTAGTATAAATTACCCAACATGAGGCACTACTAAGGTCATTTTCTCAGAATATTAATTAAATTTTGCGTTTTAGGCTTTTCGGATACCAGAATCTCATTAGGCTAGGTCAAATGTTCGAGGAAATTCGATAGTGGGTAACTTTGGAGTCACCACTTTTCTTTTTTATTTTATTTTATTTATTTTTTTTTTTTTTTATTTATTTATTTTTTTTTAATACTAAAATGTACTTATGAGATAGAAGAAAGTTTTGGGATTGACACATCCAACTAGTTTGATAAAGGCACAATATATTTCAAAAAATTTTGCCAAAATCGCTATTTTAAACAGAACTTTCCAAAGCGATAGTGATTGAAAGAATTGAGGTACTCAAATAAAAAATTATATTCAAACAACAAATTGTTTATTTTATGACTCATTTTTAAATTCAGTTTTGCTCTTAAACGCATCCAGTTGACAGGTTCTCTTATTTAGGAACTGTATAATGTGCCGTATTGATCAGTTTTTTAACAAAAGCTGAATATATATTTTTAAAAAAGCTGTCGAAGTGGGTACTTCTCACAACATTTCCAGAAGTGATTATGATTAAAGAATTTGAGGATGTATTCAAATAGTAAACTGGTTATTTTATGTCTCATTCTTAAATTCAATTTTGCTTTCAAACGCACTCAATTGACAGAATTTTATTATTTAGGAACTATATAAGGAGCCGAATTGGTCAATTTTTTTAATAAAGTCAGAATATATTTCAAAATATGTTGTCAAAATGGGCATTTGAGCCGAATTTCACTTAAGATGATTCTGATAAAACCAGTTCTTACAGAAAAATGAAATTAAAAATTTTCAAAAGCGGCCAAACACGGATTTATCTCTAAACACATTTTACTTTTTGTTGTTGAAATGAGCACTCTTTGATATCTACCTCCTCCAATAGGCCAAGCCGACAGGGATTATTTGTGAATAGAAAATTTTTAACCGACCAAAATCTATTATATTATTCTGTTGGCATTTTAATCAAGACAAAGCTGCAGATGGCTAACAAAACTACAGCTTTTTTATATTTAAAATGGGTAAAAACTATTATAATAGATTATGATCAAATAAAAATTTTCTTTCTAACATCTAATAATACCTAAACCATTATTAGAGAATCCATAGAATATTCACGAAAGAAGTTAAGCAGCCAGTAATGTATATATATATATATACAATACATATATATATATATATTCATTTGCATATGTAATACGAAGTTTTACTTCCGATAAGATCCAAAAAATAATAGACTCCCCGACTTCAAACAAAGAGGTACATTTTGATGAGTAGGATAGAATTAAAAAAAAAAAAAAAAAAAAAAAAAAAAAACATCTTCTTAATGAAAGTTGTGGATGTAAGACAAATGTACCAAGTAATTATATATATGTATATTTGAAATGTTTAAAAACTATGTTGTTGATGAAAAACTTTTCAGTAATCAGTGAACTATTATTTTCATACTGTATTTTATTTCTAACTCAATGTGGAATTTTACATTTCGTCTTACATTCGTCTTCATTTTCTTACGCCGTTAATATTATATCCCTTTTTAGGATTTAAAAAAAAATACTGGATCAAACAATCACAGTGATCATGTGAACTGAATGACTGGTTTTGTAATCAAAATTCTAGTTGAAAAGAAGTATATCATTACCAAATATTTTCTTCCAAAAGAAAAGCAGAATTAAATTTTATATAGTAATGCAACATATTAATGTATTTATTGTATTTGTTTACTAGCTTTCGATTTTTTTTACACAAGTGCACTGCGAAGATATTAAATTATACAAATTTAAAAACAAAAATTTTCTTTACATAATTAAAGAAGTGCTTTTTGTTGCAACGTAAGTCTAAAAAAGGCACATATAAAAATTATAGAAATTTCAAAAATACTTTTATTTTTAAAGATAATTGCACTGAAGTTTAAATGAAAAAATAAGATTCCACATATTTTATGAATTTAATATAATTGCCAAGTTATGTATATTTTTAAATCACATAATGATTAAAAAAAAGTATGAAACATCAAATGCCCTTTTTTTTACCAAAATATTTGCTATATCTATATTATAGAATTCATAAGTTGATATCTTATTTTATAAAAAATGATGCAAAAATCTTTTTTCTTAAACCCATAATTCCAATATTAATTACATTCTTTTTTATACTTACCTACTTCACATTACCTATATTTATATTTTAAAATGCTCATGACAAGACGCTATAGAAATGTACATAAATATTTAACTAATATTAGATAAGAAAAAGTATTTCTTTAAAAAGTCAAAATCTTTAAAAGCTATTATCTAATCCCGAAACAATATTTAACTTGTCAATCTTTTTGAAATTTTAATGGAAGCATAGTTTATCATCTAAACTGAAACAACAAATATATTTTTAGGATTTTCTTTCCGAATTTAAATTTTCCAGCTTAGTTTTGACATGCGTCTTTAAAAGTTTAGAATGCTTCATTTTCACATAAGTCTGCTACAGAGTGGAAACATTGTAACTGTCAGTTTTCAAGCAGCTTTTATCTCTTGAGAAAAACTTTGACCATTTTTTGAATGTAACAAAGCTATTAAATATTATTTTTTATTGTTGTGATTATGTTATTATCTAATTCTCATCTTTTGTCTACATCCATATCTACTTGTACATATATAAGCGATACGTATCGTTTTTATTCCAATATTAATTAAATTTTTTTATTTGTAAATGCTATACCTGTCGTATACTGCGTATATCTATCTGTACATATATAAGCAATATGTATCGTAATTATTCCAATATTAATAACATTTTTTTTATTTTATCTATTGCACATCACTTATATTTAAATTACAATATTCACAAGATTAAAAGATGCTATAGAAATCTACGTAAATATTTTATTAAAATTAGATAAGAAAAGTATTTCTTTAAAAAGGGGAAATATTCATGTCTTCTAATCTCGAAAGAATATTTAACCTGTCAATATTTTTACATTTTCAAAGCAGCATAGTTTTTCATAGAAACACAAACCACAGATATACTTTTAGGATTTTCTCTCTGGGTTTAAATTATCCTCTCTAGCTTTGACATCCGTCTTTAAAAGTTTAGAATGCTTCATTCTCGCATAAGTCTGCTACAGAAATGAAACACTGTAACTGTCAGTTTTCAAGCAGTTTTTATCTCTTTAGAAAAACTTTTCGAACGTAACATATGTATTAAACAATATTTTTTTTCATATAAATATGTATATGTCTATTTTGTCTGTATCTATATCTGTATACAGGGTGGGCCATAAATATCGAAACAATAGGCTATCTTCTTAAATATTGCCTGTAGACCCATACTTCCATTTGCAAAAATTCATAAAAAAAGGTGAAATTTCTGATAAGATAAGTTTCAACTCCATTGAGGGTCTGTTTGCAAAAATACGAAAATTAAATTTTTATACCGCCCCCGTAGAGCAAAATTCCCAGTTAGGAAATTATTCCTTATGGATAAGGAATAATGGCCATTCCTAATTTTCTCAAATTAGGAATGATCATTCTGTAAATTGAACAAAAAATATTTCATCTCCGTATCTGAAAACCCGACAGAGATATTAAAATCCAAAATTCTCAAAAATCTTTGATTTACATCACTTAACCATGCCTGTAAAGGAAAAATTTTTGAGTCGTTTTCAAAGCAAATGAGGGATCGTCCACAAATTGTTCGTATTAAATGTCGATTTAAAAACCATATTCTTTTATAACAACATGACGCAGCTGCAATTTATTTTACAGCGTTGCCAATATTCTAAAGAATAAATTCACTAATCCTATTCTGATAGAAGTAGACGATTTTGTCAATTCAAGAGAATGTAAAATTTATTTCGTTTATTTTGTCTTGTTTCCAAAGTTAAATGCTTATTAGTTTTAATAGAATATTAAAAACTAAAATTTTCAGTTCGAATATTTTTTCATGCATTTCAATTTTTGCTTTTAATTAGTTTTAAAATACAGTAAAACTTCATTTTAACGAAGTCCCTATTTAACGAAGTTTTCTACTTACCAAAGTTTCCTGCTGAACATTGACTTAGAACGCAATTAACATTGAAATTCATATCCATATTACAAAAAATATATTCTGTTTGACACAGTTTATTGCACTTTCGTGCGTATCCAATATTTAAAAAGAAAGGTTCTTTTTTCAGATGGATGGATGAATTTATTTCAGCGAAAAATAAATTATTTATTTACCTAATATGTTGGAATCAAACGAATAAATGCGAAAAGTTTTCGATGCACTAAGAAGGGGATCCCAGCAGTCTTGAATTCAGACACTTTCCTCCAAGAGGGACTTCTGTGGCTCCGGAGGGGATTACACTTTTTTACTATTGAAAACACAAAATCTTAAAATTTCGTTGGGGACATTTGATCGCTTCGGGGGGCATGCCCCCCCGGACCACCCCTTAATTCAACACTGGTTCCCAGTTTCACGAAAATGTTATCCTTGCATTGTTTGGATACTTAAAAAAACGCGAAAGTTTTTATGAATAGAGATTTTTTAAAAGATCCGCACAAACTAATATTATATAATGTATGTGTTTTGCATATATTTTGCATATTTTATTTTACATTCAAAAAATATTAATTTTATTCAAAAAATCAGAGATACATAGAAACATTTATTTTTAAAGATTCACTTAAATTAGTTTTAAACATTAACAGAAAAGGACAATGTCATTGAAAGTGTAAAAATGATTTTATATATTGTAATAAAATGTAATACAAAATCAATAATCCCAAATACAATAAGACACCCTGTTAAAAATATTTTTCTTCATTTTTAAAGATATTTTATATTTATACCATGATTTTATCACATTGTAATTTATTGATATGATGGAGTTTTTTTTTTTTTTTTTTTTTTTTTTTTTTTTTTTTTTTTTTTTTCCACATATGTTACGTGACGTACGTTACATGTAGTGACATAACAGTGACGTCGCAATTTCATTTATTGCCAGAAACATGCATGTTTTTTGAAGTAAATAACAAGTTTTGAAGATTTTTTGTAATCTTCTAAAGTTTTCTAAGAAAGTCACATCTCAGTCACAATGTGACGTCACTGAGTGGTGGTTTTTTGTCACAGATGGGATGTGACCGCAGTGGGATGTGACCATGCATGCTATGAGGGTACTTGCCATACCGAAAAATAATCATAAACAAAATATTTAGCTCAGTTCTATGCATAACTTCCCATTTTTCATGGTAAAATAATGAAAATGGAACAGACATCGTGATTATACCACTCCCTTCAAGTGGATTTTTTTTTCATTCAAACAGCACTAACTAGATATAGCCATACACTTTCACAAAAAAATTGGCTCAGTTCTAAGCATACCTTCATACACTTTTAGGCGGTGCAATATTGAATGAGGATCAAAAATCGCTATTTTAGCGCCCCCTTCCGGCGGGTTTTTTTCAAATTCAGGGAAGACCAACTAGCCATAGCCATATACTTGCATAAAAATTTTGGTTCAATTCGATGCATAACTTCATACACTTTTAGTCGGTACAACAATGAAAATGACACAAAAATCGCTATTGCATATATTTCCAAAGTTGCTTATTAGTTTTAATAGAATATCAATAATTAAAATTTTCCGTTCGAATATTTTTTCATGCATTTCAATTTTTGCTTTCAATTAGTTTCAAAATAAAGTGACGTTCCCTTAAAGCGGAATATTTCAAAAATGAAGAGGACCTGTTTGCCACAGCCAAAAACGTTCACAAAAAATTTGGTTCAATTCTATGCATAATATCGTACATTTTTTGATGGTGGAATGGCGATATACGATCACACAGACAGACATACGGACAGAGAAACATTTTGTAAAAACATGTTTTTTGGAATCTCTGATCTCTAAAACGAATAAATCCGTCAAAAACTGAAATCGAAAAATTTTCGATTACAATACTTTCTACTGTTGAAGATAGAAGAAAGTGAGAATAACGAAGCACATACGAACTCTGAATTATAAAATTTAACATTAAATATATTTTGCACGAAAATAAATTTAAGCATTAACATATGATGTCACATTTTTAGAAAAGATGCAAAATTGACTTTTCGATTAGACAAACATGCTAAGTGAATTTAGTTTCTGTAAATACAGCATTTTTACTTTCTTCTATCTTCAATAGAAGAAAGTATTGTAATCGAGATTTTTCGATTTCCGATTTTCGACTAATTAAGTTAGAATTAGAGTTAGAGATTCCAAATACACGTTTTTACAAAATGTCTCTCTGCCCGTGCATCTGTCTGTCTGTGTGTCCGTATGTTGCCAATGTACCATCAAAATTTTATGAAGATATGCATAGAATTGAACGAAATTTTATGTGAATGTTTTTGACTGTGGAAAGTAGGTCCTCCTTCATTTTTGGAATATTCCGCTTTAAGGGGGCACTTCAAAAACGATTTTTTTGTCATTTTCAATGTTGTACAGACTAAAAGTGTATGACGTTATGTATTGAATCGAACCAATTTTTTATTGTATGGCTATGGCTATGACTATGACTAGTTGATCCACCCTGAATTTGAAAAAAATTCGCCGGAAGGGAGCGCTGTAATAGCGATTTTTGTGCCATTTTCAATATTGTGCCCTTAAAATTATATGCCCCTAAAACTATATCCGTATACAAAATTATATACGGATGGAATTGAAGCAAATTTTTGCGAAAGTGTATGGTTATGGCTAGTTGGTCCTCCTTGAATTAAAAAAAAATCCACCGGCAGGGGGCGCTTTAATAGCATTTTTTGTACCATTTTCGATATTGTACCACCTAAAAGTTTATGAACTTATGGATAGAATTGAACCAAATTTTTGTAAAAGTGTATGGTTATGGCTAGTTGGTTCTGCCTGAATAAAACAAAATCCACAGGAAGCGGTGCTATAATCATGATGTCTGTGCCATTTTCATCATTTTACCATAAAAAAAGGAGTGAAATTATGCATAGAACTGATTATTTTGGGGTATTTGGTCTGTCGCAGAAGTTTAAGCACAAGCATAAAATATCGATATTCAAAGAATTATAAAACGTTAGAATGAATAACAATTTTTTCTTTGCAGATTTCGCAACAATATTTCAATAAATGATATCAAAATTAGAAAAAAAAAATAAATTACCTAATTGTAAAAAATGTTCAAAGAAACTGTCTCAAAAGTATATGCACAATGCCAAAAACAACCAGATTTATAATTTTACAGAAATTTTAATTCGAAATTATTTTTGCGTGATTTCGGATTAGTTCGAATACACGCACGTCCATTCAAATTATTAATTTTTGTAGTGTTTCTGGTGGCAAAGAGTACCAGCTTTCTCAGTGGCCTCTTGGAGTTCTTCAATCGAGTTATACTGCTTTCCATTGTCGTTAACCCGGCAGGTTAAAATACCCTAGACATTCTGAACCGGGTTTAAGTCTGGTTTTAAAGATGACCAAATAAGAACTTTAACATTTTTCTGAGAAAGTCAAAGTTTTGTAGAATATGATATGTGGATTTAGGCATTGTATTGTTGAAAAGTCCATTCAGGACCCCACAAAATGTCACCAAATGGAAGCAAATGTTGGTTTAGCGTCTCTTGATGCATTTTTAAATCTTGTCTTTCTTTTGAAAAATCCAGAGAGGTCTGGCCATTGAATCAAATTGTCCCCCAAACCCTAGCAGATTTACAGCCTTGCTGCCTGCTGAAAAATACCCTTGGTTCTTTTCTTAAATCGTACCAATGCGCGTTCGAACAATCAGAGACATCTAGTTCCACTTTTTCTCATCGCTAAATTAAAACAGTAAACCATTTGTCCCCGTAGGACATGTGTCAAAGCGCCATGTTACAAAAGCCCTCTTCTTTCTTGCCTGTTTGTGATGTAATTTGAGAGATGGTTTGCGAGCCATTTTCTGTAGTATTATGTAATCACACTCTTTAATAAGCCTATGTACAATGTCTATGGGCATCTGTACACTGAGATTAATTTTAATTTTCCGTTTGGACATATTTTGTCTAGATACCAATCTCCGCATTCTCCTACACTGTAAAAAATGTCAAATGTTTCTGAATGTATAAAAATGTACTGTAATCAAAAACGAAAATATACAGTGACCTCTTCTAACTCACCTAAGGTTTCGAAAACCGTTCCTTCACCTTTAAAAATCCCAGAAAATTATTTGTTTTAAAAATTTAAATAAAAGTTTATAAAAATTAATTTTTATTAGCTGCCCGTTCTTTTCGGAAACGTTTCTAAGTAGCTTTTACAGTACAATAATCACTTTTCTGAAACCAAAATATCACTTTTTTGGGTTCTATCAATTCTCAAGTTAACATTTTCAGCTGCATAACTGATTTTGTGCATACGATTGTAGCAAAATAATGTTAATTTTCATATTAATGTTAATACTGTTAAAATTGTATGTTTGTCTATTAAACATGTTCTCTGAATATCAAAATATTTTCGTATGAATTAGTAACATCCGAAAAAGTGATATTTTGATTTCAGAAAAGTGATTATTGTACTGTAAAAGCTACTTAGAAACGTTTCCGAAAAGAACGGGCAGCTAATAAAAAACAATTTTTTAAAATTTTTAATTAAATTTCTAAAACAAATAGTTTTCTGTGATTTTTAAAGGTAAAGGAACCGTTTTCGAAACCTTAGGTGTGTTAGAAGAGGTTACTATATGTTTTCGTTTTCGATTACAGTACCTTTTTATAGATTCAGAAACATCTGACATTTTTTACAGTGTATCAGTCTGAGAAGTTGTCATACATGGTCGTCCATATCTTGGTTTCCACTTAAAATTATCATCTCTTGAGAGTACTTGATATATAATTCATTTTCATCGATTTAAAACTTCAATTTAGAAACTTTCAAAATCTCACAATTTGTGAATTCTTTAACCTTTGGCATTTTTAAAATGAAAGGAAATAATTTCTTCACCTTTTATACTTTTATAAAACTGCAATATCATGTCATACAGCGTCATTACACACGGCCAATCCCGTGTTTCTAAAATAATTTGCATAACGTGCTTAAACAGCGTTTCTTCAAGAAAAAAATAAAATAAAAATAAAAATAAATATATTTTTTATTTTAACCACCCAAGATCGCTTATTTTGTTTTATTTTGATTAAATGTCGAGTGTTTATTGTAAATTAGCATAAAGTATTTTCTTCTTCAATTATTTTAAGCCAGATTTGCAAAGTGCTTAAACTTTTGAGACAGACTATAGCAAGTAAGTCCACCCTGAATTTGAAAAAATCTGCCTGTCATTCTATGGTCCATCGGCTCGTGCAGAGACGGAAACTCGTTTTTACTCCGATTAATTGACTGAAGCAGAAATTTAAGATGAAAATCAAAGTTGGTATAATATTGAATTAAAATTATTAAAGCATTAATATGTGTAACTATTTTTTTAAATATTAAAATGTACGCATGAGATAGAAGAAAATATTGGGATTGGCACATCCAACTAGTTTACTTTACTTTCTAGAAATTACCGATATTTCTTTTCGTTACCCACAAGAAAAAAAATAATAATAATGCTCACGAATATTTTACTAAAATTTAAAAAAATAAATAATTCCTTTAAAAATCTTTATAAGACTTTTAACTTTGAATGAATATTTAACTTGTCAACCTGTATTTTAAATTTAAACGACATTCTACTTTTCTTCTATATTTAAATAACAGACATATACTTGGAACAGTTTCTGAGATTAAATTGTCCTCTCTAATTTTAAAATCTCTTACGTGTCTTTAAAAGTTTGGAAACTTTCGTTTTAGAATATGTCTTCCGTATAGAAATTAAGCAATGTAACTGTCAGTTTTAAAGAAGTATGCTGTTTTCATTAGTTCTTACAGATCTAAATTATTTTTAAACCCCAGTATTAATCTTCCTTCATACTTGTTGGTACATAGGACAAATATTTTTGTTCGTTAAAAAATCATTCATAAAAGTAATTAAAAACTTTCGACACCATAATTAGAAAATATTATGCAGATTGATTCTTTAAAATGGCGTCATGGTGGTTGGGTCTGTAAGAGCCGGCACATTTTATTTCGCTTGAATCTCGGTAACTACCGTTGCGATGTTGCCGCTCTGAGTAGCTGGTGATCAAAACAAATTCATAAATTGAGTGTACAATTTATTTTTATTTTTACTTGTCTGTGGGGAATGCTAGACAGAAAAATCTTATAAAAAAAAAAAGCTATGCAATGTGAAATATTCATCCAAATAAGAGATTTTATGTACATATCAGTGTTCCAGTTCCTTTTTATTCATGTGACGCCCTCGAATTATGAATTTAATATTATCATTCTTTAATAACTAATAAAACATTGAAATGACTGAATTATGGTGTTTAAACAAATAAAGTTGCACAACAAAAATAAATAAACAATCGGTATAAAATTGAAAACACACAAAAAGATATAAAATTAAAGACATTTAAAAAAAAACATGATTACATCATGATTGCCTGAAATTCTAAAAAATACATTATAGAAGAGAAGAATTGATAATTAAATATTATTGATAATATTTAAAAAAAATAGTAGTTCAGAACAATTTATATTTACAGATTATTTTCACTAAATGAAGTTTCACTATCAATTAAATATATAAAATATCAAGGAATTTTTTGGTAGAAAAAAAATTATTATTACAAATATTGAGACACTCTTACAATTTCGTTTCTTGAAATACCAAGAAATGGATTAAGAAAAATCTAATAATGTTTAACGTAGATATAGTAGTCTATTTGATTAGGTATTGGCGTAAATTGTTCTGGTCTATTTTACCAACGAATCCTTGAATGGTGAATATGACCTTTAAAGCGATTAATATCTTCAAATGTAATGCTTTTCCGTGTTGCTGAAAATGACATGAGCAACAACGCATTATTATTTTATTTTATATGATGAACAAAATATGGGCTATTAAAATTGGCTGAAATTCTCAGAAACAGATTGCATAACAAAACAAAAAGTCAGTTTCTTAAAATGTTTAATAATAATAATAAGAAGAAGAATAAAGACCAGACGATGTTGCCGGTCTTCACAGTAGCTGGAGGTATTGAGCTTGTCTAATCGTTGCATGCAACACCTTAGTTGTGCGCAAGCCCGTGGGAGCACAAGCCCGTGTGCAAAGTTGAAAAAGGTAACTGAGACCCATCCCCGTAGTTAGTGCAACAATTTCCCGCCATATTGTGAAGACATGGTTTTAAAATCATGTCTTTACAACATGCTCATAATGGTGGAATCACAGCGAATTGTCTAAGTATGTACACTGTAAAAAAAAAAAAAAGATGTTTTCTAAATGTCTGAAATGTAATGCACTAATGAACGAGTGCATTCGACAACCACTTCCAAGTGACACAATATTGTGAAGAGGGATCCTTTATCCTTAGAAATATTGGAAACCAATTTATTTTCGGAATTTAAAGATTTATACAGATAATTTTTTACTAATTGCCCGTAATTTCTAAAAACATTTTCGGGTAGCACTTACAATGCATTAATCAGTTCTGTATAGTCTGTATATAATTCTGTATACAACCGGTTTTTCGGATTACATCAGACCTCTTCGAAACATTTTCAGCTGCATAAGTGAAATTATATATGTCGTTGTTACAGTAAAATTTTAATTTTCATGCTAATGTTAATGCTGTTAATTCTATATGGTTTTCATTTAAGCATATTTGCTGAACACGTGAATGTTCACTTGACACCTCATAAGATCTGAAAAACCGGTTTTGTAGGTAGAAAAAACTGATAAATGTACTGTAAAAAGTTTCTCAAAACTACGATTTTTAAATTTTAAAATATTAAATTTTCTAAAACGGGCTCCAGGAAACTTATAATAGCGAAAATTCGTTAGTCGTGTAGGTTTTCGTAAATTAAGAAAGGTCTGTCATTTTTTACTGTGTAATAACATATTTCCACTATACTTAAGAATGCTGGGAATACTTTTATCCAGTAGCTACAGAAATGAAAACGAGAAGCGATCCGAGCACGTTTGGAATAAATTTGGTTAAGAGCCAACACTGCTGTCTAAAAAAGAACCGGGTGATAATGTTAAGTCAATAGGAGTATTCTTTTACAATAACTCGCTCAAATTTTAATATTTTTACATGATTTTTTTTACATAAGGTAGCTGTGGACGATCTACAATCGGGCTAGTTCCTTTTTTTATAATTTTTATTTCAGGTTTTTTTCAAAAAAATTATTTTAACTTTCGGAACCGGTTAGAGCCGGTTATGTAATTGAAACTATCATAATATAAAAAACATACAACCAAAATTGAAAAAGTAAAAACTAGCCCGGATGTAGATCGTCCTCAGCTATCCTGTGCAAAAAAATCACATAAAAGTATTAAAATTTGAGCAAGAAATTTGAAAAGAACGCCCCCATACATTTATTGTTATCACCCGGGTCTTTTACAATCAGTAATGTGGGCTCCTAAGTAAAAAATAAATAAATAAATAAATAAAAAGAATACTGCCCAATTAAAATGATGGCATTGAGCTCGCAGGCTACGCATACTAATTGTACATTACAGCCTTATATTTTCAATGATTTATTCCGTTCAAAAAAAAAAATTAAAGAAGGGGAAACAGCTCCCCTTTCCCTTTTAATACTTAATTATTGAATCCCCAAAATTAATCAGGGACATACTTTATCATATAAAAAATCTATATCCAAAATTCAGAGCAAATTGGAAAATTCTTCATAATTCCATTTATATAATTTAAAGAGGCGTTACCCCCCTCTTTTATACTTAACCATTAAACTTCCAAAACTATTCAGAGATTTGAACGAAATCTGATAATTCTGCATGAAAAACCCATTTATATAAATTAAAGGGAGGAGCATTAGAACCTCTGTTTCCCCTTAATATACTTATCCAATAAACACCTAATGCCAATCACGGAGGCGCCCAATCAGAATGATCCTAAATCTAAAGTTGACAATTCTGAATGAAAACTGATAATTCTGCATGAAAAACCCATTTATATCAATTAAAGGGAGGGGCATGACCCCCCTTCCCCCTGTTATACATATCGAATGAACTACAAAAACTAATCAGGGATGCGCCTTACCAGGATATACTCATATACAAAATTTCATATGGGTCGGATATTTTTATTATGAGTTGTCGCGTTACGCACGTACATACGTACAGAACGGGCGGGCACATAAGCTCTCAGGCTATGATAGCCTGTGAGATATGATATTCTGTTATTAATGATTTGAATATTAGGACATATGAAGCTTATATGCAGCTAGTTGGATGTTGTGATTGTAAAAATGTTGAACTTGGGAATAATGATGTTTGGATTGAGAAGTTTGATTTATTGACTAGAAAGTTAGAAAGATGGAGGGAGATTCAAAACCATTATAAAGTGGCTAAACTTAAGAAAAAAGTGGAGAAGTTGATTTTAAGCTCAAGAATATCTGTTCGTGGTTCTGGATTAATGGAGAAAATGGAGAAAGTGGAAATTGTTAATTTATCTAAAAAGGAGTTTAATGATAGAGAATTAGATCTGTTGAATAAAGACCCGAAATTTATGTTTGAACAGAAGCAAAATGTTAAGAATTTAATTATGGAGGCAGAATGTATAATTAGTAAAGTAAATAGTGAAAACAAGGAGGAAGTTAGAAATATAATATTTACTGAATTAGATAAATATATGAAAAGGCCTTTAAATCTTAATACACCTGAGTTGTTAAAAATTTGAATGTTGTTCATACAGACTGACAAGTCCAACAGGATTGCTGTTTTGGATCGTAATGAGTATAAAGTTAAAATGCAAAAAGCTATTGCCGATATGGATTGTTCCTTAATTGAAAAATCTCCTTTGAATAAAATCCACAAAAAGGTGAAAGATATTATTGAAAAAGGTTGTTGGCCAGATAATGTTAAAGTTAGATTGTTTATTAATAAACAGGGTGTGATTCCACGTTTGATAGGTAAATTAAAAGATCATAAAGAGGGGTATCCTCTACGCCCCATCGTTACAAGATGCCAAGCACCGACTTACTATTTGGAAAAGGCGTTTGTGCTTATTTTGAAAGAGTTACTGCCGCCATCAGAGAATGTTGTGGATTCCACTGCAAGTTTTGTTGAAGGTATAAGGACACTTGAGATTCCTCATAACTGTTTATTAGCTAGTTTGGATGTCAAATCACTTTTTTCGTCGATTGACATTTTTGAAGTTTGTGATGAAATTAAAAAGAGGATTGACAAGGCGGAATTATATAATGATAGTATAAAATGTACTTTAAAAGATGGATTACAGTTGATTGTACAAAGTAATTATTTTGTTTTTGATGGTAAAATGTATAAACAAAACATGGGTGCCCCTATGGGTTGTCCTATTTCGGGTTTTTTAGCTGAGTTTAAAATGAGGCCTTTTGAAGAGAATATTTTCGCAAAGTTCGAGAAAGTTCCTAAATTTTGGAAGAGGTATGTTGACGATGTGTTTTTAATTTGGGAGGGGGGAGTTGAGTCTTTCATTGTTTTTGTAGATGAAGTTAATAAACTGGATAGGAATATTCAATTTACGTTTGAATTGGAAAATGATCGTGCTATTTCATTTTTAGACGTGTGGCTTATTAGAGAGGGTTCTATGTTAAAAAGGAAAGTTTACAGGAAGGATATAGCTTGTCAGCATATTATTCCATTTTCTGCGTATTCACCCTTTGGGTATAAGTTTTCTACATTCCGGTTCATGGTTAATCGTGCGTTTATTATTTGTTCTGATGAATTTTTGTATGAAGAGTTGAATTATATTTTTAATATTGCTAAGTTGAATGGTTACAAAAAGGATAAAATTAATAAATTGGTTAAAAATTATAGGGATAAAAATAATTCTCAGGTTAATTGTAATTTGGTTGAAAATGCCTGTGAGAAGGGGGAAGAGATTGGGGTTAAAAGACTATCGTTTCCTTATATAAAGGGTAATTTTGAAAGGCTTAAAGCTAAATTAAAAAAGTTTAAAATTAAAGGGTGTAAGGTTTAAAAGGGTGTATGAAATTCCATATGAGAATGAAGGGGGGGGTATTACTTTTTATATCGGTATGACAGGTAGAAAGTTTGGGGTTAGAAAGAAAGAGCATGAATGTGACATAAAATTTGGTAAAGATAAGACTGCGTTATCAAGATTGTTTTTAAAGAGGGGGTTAAAATTTGTTTTAAAGATAGTAGATTAGTGTTCATTTCAAGTTTATTCCGAAAATTAAGCATCCGTGAATCCATAGAGATATATTCTAGGAGGGATAAGGTTTGTAATGATTCTTATTCTTATGACATTCCGAGTTTGTGGTTAGAATTACTTAATAAATATTTAAAGGGTGAGTCTAATAGGAGGAGCCGAAGTGGCATTGGCTATTCACGATCATAGAGGGCGCAATATTTTATGTTTTGGGTTTTTTAATTACCTTTATATCCAAAGTCATTTAGTTTTTCTACTTTTATTAATTTTAATTTTATACATATTAAATTTAATATATGATCAAAATTTATTATATTTATATGCCGCGGTGGCAATGGCTATTCACGATCATAGGGGGTGCAATGTTTTGTTTTGATTTTTAAATTATATTTATATTCAGTGTCATTTAATTTTCTACTGATTTTATATGTTATGAATATGGTTCTTATGAATGAACCGAAACATGTCAACTTTTTAATTTAATTTTTATTTGTGACAACTGTTCTAAGTAAATAAATATGAAATGTTTTTATACGTGAATGAAAAAGGTGAAGTGATTTTGTTTTAGTTTTTGAAAAAACGAAAGCTAACAACAGTTTTAACATTAAATACTAGGAATTTTTCATTTTTCGTTTTTCAAGAAGACATGAAACATGTTTTTTTCCTAGCGTAAACATTGTAAAAGTTTTGAATTTCTCCTGAAAGCATAAATGTATTTCAATGAGAGCAAAACATGATTTTAATATATTTTTAACATAATTTTAAACTCCATGCAGGTTCAATAAGTAGCTTATGGAACATAAGAGTTTTGAATAGAATTACACTTTTCACTTTGGCATAGTATTATTTTCAAAATCATTTGCACATACTTTGTAGACATATGTTCTTGGATCATCAAAAATTTTTCAATATTATTTGTCTTTATCTATTACTGACACAAATGTAAATTTTGAACAGCATTTATGCTGGGTTCACAGGAAATTTTAAATGCTTCAGAAAATAACTGCACTGAAAATTACTTTTGTCGAACAAATTTTGTTATATATGCTTCTTTTACTTTATAATGCAATTTTGAAAAAAAAATCTTTAAAACTCAAGACTGAAAAACAATAACGAAAATAAAATTATAAATTCCAATAAGACTTTTTAATTGAAAAAATTTAAAAAGATTGTGCTTGAGTAAAAATCTAACTCGACAATATGACATTTTAATGTAAACTTTATTGCAGAAAAAGTAATTCACTTCATTTATAATACTACAGTTTGTAAAATTTTGAAGATATTAACTATCTTTTTCCAAAAATTTAGTGAAGCGAAACTTTTTTTAAAAATAGGTATTAAATTATTACAATTATTTGAAACATAAATAGTAAAATCCGTTGCGAATGCAATATGGCACGCACATAGAGAAATTTTTAGAAACCCAATGTAATTAACTAATTTATTTCAAGTATTTTTAGAAAATATTTTACTCTCAAGAAAGTACACGTGTTTTCAATTTTTCACCAAAAAATCATTGCATGTATTGTATTAAAACTAAAATTCATAATTTCTTTTAATTGAAAAAATATCATGAATATGTTATCAGAAATTTTAAAAGATATTTTTAAATGATGCTGAAGACTAATTAATATTGTAATGTAACTAAAAACATGTTTTCAGAATTTTCTTCATTTGTACAAAAAATGCATATTAGCATTAGTGTTTGAAGCATTTCTAAAGATCTTTTGAAAATATTTTGAAACAAAAACAAACTACTAAAATACATTTTTCGTGGTGTACAAATACACACAAGTTGAATGTAAACTTGTATTTACGGAAAAAATGCGTGATACTCTTTGCGATACATTGACTAGGATCACAAATGTAGCAAATCTGATTGACTAATGCATTGAAAGTATAAATTTTAAATTGTTTTATGTCTAAGTTTTTAAACATGTAAGTGCCTTGTTTAATTATAAATTATATACATGTACATATTGTTGCAGCGTATATGGGGTTCTTTTGATCTTATGGTTAGAGAACTTCAAACTCTTGTCTCTTAGAAAAGTAGAAAATAATTTATTTACAGATCTTCAGTACAACAGAGTCTTCGAAACTCACAAATATTGCTCGATATTCAAAAAAAAAATAACTGCTCAAATCTATCGTACAAGTATAGCTTTAGATCCCAGAGACTCTTTATACAACGTCTCAACACTTAATAACATTCAAAACAACACAAATGAAACTCAAGCAAACTTGCTAACAAATGCCTTGTTCACTCAATGACTGACTGGTAAATAATAACAACAACAGCTCGTATCGCTCTCCTTATATATAGCCTCGCCGCATGCGGTGGAAATTTCTACAAACTTCTAGAAAAAACTGGAAAACCACGGAACAACATTAAATGTATCAGTAGATCTAAGGGGGGGGGGGTTACCATAAATAGGGAAGGGTTACCATCGCCAACAATCGTCAAGTTTGTCGCCAACTTGGCGATATATCGCCAAATTTGGCGACCAAAATTAGTCGCCAAAAGTGACGCCAACTTGGCGATATCTCTAATATTTCGTTAATCTGCCGTAGACATACACTGGAAATAATAGACAAGTTTGCTTAATAACAGAGACAATGTAACAAAAACTAATATTAGTAAAGAAATGGAGCTTAATAAGATTATTTACATCATTTTACAGTACAAACACTAACTATTTACAAAATTCGTAACAATATATACATAAATGTATAATGTGTTATATATTGTAATACGTATTACAATATATAACACATTATACATTTAAGAGTGTACTTTTTAGGTGCTTTTGTAACTTTATAAATACGTAGCACCTATAGTCATCGTTCAAGCCATCGGTCCGTCCGTCTCTGTTCACACAAGAACACAAAAAATATCCAACCAAATAGTTTTACATTTAAAAAGTACATTTTTTGCAGAATTTTGTCGAGTCATTGCAAATTTATAATAATCGGATGCATAGTTCAATTACAAGGACAATGAAAATTATTCCGGTACGTTACGGCCAATGAGAAAAAATAGCTTCATGTGCATTTTAATGTTACAGTATTTCCAACATAGGGGAAACTGATATTCATATATGAAGTACATATTAAAATATACATTCTGTACAGTCTATGGGGCAAAGAATATTTCTTATTCATTTACAATGCCGCATAAAAATATTTCATTGCATAATGTTATGGGAATAAAAAATGTTTGGGACGCGTCTTAATGATATTAACCAATTTCCCATTTTATAAATTAGACATATGTTCTTGAGCTTCACTACAACATACTTCTTGTAAAATAGGAATCAAATAGTTTTTACCCGGACATACAAAAAAATCGGCTTCCATCATGGATCCGAAATACTGTATACTTGTGACGTGGCTTGGGGTGTCGCCGGTGACGTGTCGGTCAAATGAGAACATAGTTTAAGTAAAATTAAAATCCAACACTTTTATTTACTGTATCTGGGAAATGGGGAGTGGAGCCAAAGTTCAATATTTCTGACAACTAAATACAATACAGTACTATGAGATTAAACTGTAACTCATACTCACAGTTACGACTAAGTCCGGATCAGAGCACTAATCCCCGGCTCTTCTTTTCAGGTCGCGGTCTAAGCTCACTTTAACCTGTAAGAAAACAGCCCGTGGCTGCACAAAATATTTTATTCTCAAACTCTCACAGTGCTAATTAACTCTTACCCGACTTCTTTGCTGAGACTCTTCCACCTTCAACTCTTAGGCAACTCTTAGCTTGAAGACTCTTAGGCTATCTCGGCTCACATCGCCATACAATACTTTGCTGGTTCACCTCGCCACACAACACAAGCTATCTCGGTTCGCCACACAACACTTTGTTGGCTCCTCTCGCCACACAACACACACACATTCCAACTCACATCTTTTATACATTGCAAACTGAAGACGGAGCTAGAAATTTCCATAAAACTCATAACCACAGTTAACTGTAGATTCGAGGGCGCCACACACACTCCGGAAAATAAAAGTTGTATAAAGGACAGATGTCGCTTTTGCGCCACACATGTTAGAACATTGACGTCACGATCTCACTCAAAATGCCAGAGTGCCTTTATTACAAAGGGACACTCCCTCACATACTATTACACAATGATCTAAATATTTTTAAAACTTTGTTATAGTACGAACATGCCTCATTTTCTACGTTTGACTTACAATTTCTGACTTGTTATCAAAAGTATAAAACATATAAATATATTTTTTGTTCAATGAGTGAATAAATTTTAGGATGCTAGTCATCCATTGGTTTAATGATTGAAATTTCTTTATTCACTTTCAGCATGATAAAAAACGAACATACTGAAATAATAAAGTGGGATAAATTTCTATCACTCCACAGAAAGTAAGTAAATCATTTATCTTCAGAGCTCTCCTATCACGTGACTTGAACGAAACTGCAATTAGTTTTATGAAGTACTTGTTAAGAACATCACACGACATTAGACTAATTATGAGCTAATAAATAAAAAACCCCTCAGAAATGTTATTGCAACTTTAATAACACGGTTTGCATAAGATATCACTTAATAAATAGAAGTCTTACATTCATTACTTACCTATGTTTAAAGCATCGTAATTTTACAAAACATTTATTTATTTATGAAACATAGTTTAACCTCATTATCGAAGCTAAAATAATTCTACGAATTTCTATTCATTGATTTTAAACAAATAATATAGCATCATAGATAAATGAAAAAAGTTGTTGGTGAAAGTTGATGGAAGTTAATACTTCAGATTGTTTGTCATTGTGGTTCAAAAATAGAAATCGAAAATCAAAAATCTCTTAATATATCAATTTATGTATGAATAATCTAAATTCTCCCAATCTCAAATTTAAGATTTTTAAACAAGTAAAGGGTTTACAAATTCCCAAAATATTTAAAGTATTTAATTTAAATAATTATGAAATTTTTTTCAATTTATTTGCCAAACTGTCTTAAAGACATTTTGCTAATTGAGATGAAAATAATATATATTTTATGAGAAAATCAGCATAAATGTTTCCTTTTATTGGTTTGATTTTAAAGCAAGAAGCATTCAGATATTAAGAGATGAAGTGAAAATGTTATTTAAAAAATTCAAACAGATTACTTTTTATGATTAAAAGAATAATGATCCAAATATATAGATGTAAATATCGAGTGAGTAAGAAGGTAATTAGATGATAAAACATTTTTATATCAGAAAATACACAAGCCATACTAGGCAATGCATGAGAACAGAAATGATAAACGAAATATACATATAATTCCTTATAATCATTATAGTTCATTATTCAAATTTAAAAATATTTATTTTTTATTTTATACTAATATTAATATATTAATAATTTCCCTTTTAGGGGCTCTCATCTCAAAGAAAAAACTCATTCTAACCATCTAGAGGACATTTAAATGTTTTACACTTTTAAAAATTCTGACCTGCATACAAATAATTTAAAATTGAATTTTTTTTAATGTTTGGCCTTAATAGAAGCATTCCCGGAACCTTTTTTGTCTAGTCTCTATCCTTAAAATTGGCTTAGATAGGTCAGTTTGAAATCCCAAAATCACTGATATATTTGAACAATCTAATTTTTGCCATGGAATAAACGGAATTGGTGACTAAGTTACAGAAATTACTACGGTCGCAATCGAATAATAAATAAACCTTATAATACTTCATAATCTCACACAAGATGCTACATTATGAATTAAGAATTAAATGCATTCAAATATTATAAAAAGTCATTTATATTCATATAAATATTTAAGAAATTCATATATATATACATATATATATGTATAAATTTTAGGTAGCTTTCATTACAAAAAGTAAAAAGCTACCTATTGCAGCCGTCCGGAGGAAAGCACTTCCAGAAAATTTTGGTATATTTTCACCGATCATGACCCCCAGACCCCAAAACCACCCTCCGTTCAAATGTTGACATATATATATCTAATTTCATTATCTATAATAATTTTATCATGCATGATAACAATATATATATTCAAAATGTTGGTATACCACAAGGTGGTAGTACATCTAGTGTATTATCTGACTTATACTTATATTACTATGAACGTCATTATTTAAATAATACAATACATTTATATCGATATATAGATGATGTTATTTTAATTGATACTGATAACACCTGTATATCTCAATTCCCTGTTGATTATCCTTCTAATCTAGAACTTTCAAAAAACCTACTTTTTAATAATACAATCAATTTCTTAGATATTAAAATTATATTAAAAGAGAACAAATTTATAACTGATATTTATGACAAAAGGAAAGAATTTAATTTTAAAGTTAATACTTTTACTAATTTTAAATCATGTCTTCATAATTCTGTATATCGTAATATAATACTTAACCATTTATATAGAATAAAATGTCTATGTTCTTCCCATTTAATTAATACTAATATTAAAAAGCTTGTATATGATGCTATAAATAATGGTTATCCTAAAAAAATTCATATATTCTTTAATTTATAATTAGATATTACATGATCTTATAATTAATTCTTTGCATAAAAAACGTATAAAAAAATATAAAACATAAAAATAATAATAAAAAATTAAAAATGTTAAAAAGTAATAAAAAAAAATATATATAGGTTGGTTGGGTGGGTAGATGTTAGAGTACGGTGGAGGGTGGTGTTGTCTGGATAAAAACGCAAAGGTTAATTATTTATTTAAAAAAAAATTGAGAGTGGGTTATTTATTTTAACATAATTTTTAAACTGTTTAATTTACACCAATATATGGATATTCGTCTAGTTATATCTATAGTTAAATAGCTATATTTTAAATATCAAATTATTTTTAATGTTATTGATATAATTTTTGGTATTATTATTAATAATATTATTACTATTATTATTTTTTTATTTATTTTTTATTATTATTATTATTATTATTATTATTTTTTATTATCCTATATTAAGATAATGAGTTTTTACCATGTAAAGTCACAATAAATGTTACTGATTAAAGTAACAATAATGTATTTTAAGTTATATGTTAATATGAATGTTATCTCTTAATTCTAATTTTAATCATTTTATTAATTTAATTTTATGTTAATATCGATTATTATTTTTTCCGGTTCAATTATATTTCCATTCAGCTTTATCTTTTTTGTTTGTTATGGATAACTATTATTTTTACTTACTTTCAACTCCTTTTTGTAAAATTGTTACTTGTTTAATAATTTGGTTTTTGTGTGATGGTAGTCCCAAATTCGTATTGTATTGCTTTTTCATGGCAAATACGAAGATGAAACCACACACTCCATTTGTAGTTCCAAAGTATTTGGGACCTGAAGATTCTGCTTTGGTTCTACAAATTTCAATTGTATTCATATTATTCTTTTTTTCCTTCCATGTTCAATGTGCTATAAGTTATTAAATTCAATGGTTAATTTCAAATGGTTAATATTGTTTACTATAATTCAATTCAATTCTTCGTTTTGGTTTATTGTTTTATTGATAAAATCCGTTGGTGAATCTTGTCTACTTTTAATGGTATTATATTAGCATTCAAATTATTATGCTGCTCCGCGCGTGTAATTATGAATGCATACAATTTGATATTTAATTGATATCTTTTCATTTTGAATAGTCATAATGAATTTTTTCCTAATGTGGTATCTTATATATAATTAATATATAACATCCGTTGCTATAGCAATTTTTTAAATATGGTGCGCATAGGTAATTGCTGCTATCCGCATGACCTTTGTGTATTGTCTGTGAGATTTCCACTATGTAGTTTTCCGTTACCACTTCATAGGATTTCCATTAAGAGTTGCAAATCGTTTCATCATGAATATTATATGTGGTATATTTATAATAATTTAACTGTTAATTTTGATATTATGTTTAATTCATTGTCTTGATATATGGTATATTAAATGTCAAAATCAATATTCATTATTTATTATTTTTTAATATTAAAGTAATACATTGAAATTATCATTATTTATTATTTTTTTATATTAAATAAATACATTGAAATTATGATTAGTTAAGCCTATGTGAAATGTAGTAACAATGTGAGCATTGTGCTGAGATGTTAACTGGATAAGTTTGTGGATTATTATGTATGTGATTTTTTCACTTTTAAATGAGTCGATTTTGTGATTTTGCATTTATTGTACTGTGAGTACTATGATTCTTATTATATGTGGTGTGGGATGGTAGTATTATGGTCGTGTATTGTTTCCTTTTGGAAGTTTGAGTACTTCTTTAAAGCTTTGTACATATTGTATCTATTTTCATTTTATAGTTGTATTATTCTAGATCCTTTTCTTTAGTAAATTATATTAGTCCAGATACTCGATTATTTAATTGTAATATTTATCTTTTTATCTTTTTATTATATTTGTATTATCTCTTATATTATGGCAGTACTTAGTAAAAATCTCGATCCTGGCAAGATACACAATGCTTCTTTGCAGTGTAGTGCCCGGTACAGGAGCAATAATAGGGTTACTCCTGGACCGTCATCCAGTTTCCATATACATGCTCCTCCTCCTCAATTACATTTTCAGAAATGTTCTGATATCCGATGTAAAACTTGTCCATCTGCTTCTCAGTCACAAATCGTATCAGATCGTCATATTTCTATTTTTTTGTAAGGCTTTTAATGTAATTTATAGAATAAAGTGTAACATTTGCAATTTGAAATATATTGGTGAAACTTCTGGTCCTCTTCATATACGCATGAATCAACATCGGTCCGATTCTGATAAAAATTTAGCAAAAAATATACAGTCTACAGCTGAAATACAGCATTTTCATAAACATAAATTTAAAAATACTACTATTGAAATAATACAAATTCAGAAAAATAAATCTGAGCGTCTGTATTTAGAGTCTTCATATATGAAATATTATAATACAATTTATCCTTATGGTCTTAATAGTGAGGTTTTTAAAAGATCTGTTAAAGTTTTTTCATCTATAAATGATACTACAGATTATTCTCCCATTTATCATAGTTTAAATCATCTTATAAATCCTAAAACTACACGTAACAAAAGAGGCAAAGGTTCATCTTCTAGTATTACTCCTAAAAACCTTATAATTCAACAAATTAATAATCTGCATCGTAATTATTTAAAAAATTACAATTGGTTTCTAATACGTAAATATATTTTTGGAATAAAAAAGAAACATATAGTACAATATTTAAATATTTTTCTCAGTAAAACTTACTCTAAACATTTTTCAGATATTTTTTATGATCTCATTATGACTCGTGTCAACCTGTACAATATAAATTTACTCAAAAAACCTAAAAATCTACAAACTAATACTCAAATGGTAATTACTTTTTCTAATCCAATATTTAATAAAATCAATATTAATTCCATATTAAATGATAAAAACTGTCAATTTCCTATTAATAATATTCATATTTCTAAAACCTTTAAGTGTCCCATATCTATCGGCAGAACGATTTTTAACTATAATTCTTTCGCTAAATCTTCTTTTGATGCTAGTACTTTACCCTGTAAATGCAATGACCCCTCTCTACAAAAATATATAAATAAAGATCATGGACATATTATTACTGGTAATCTTAATCTTGTAGATGATTTACCACTTAGAAGAATTATGGGTTATGGGACCAAGTACAGAATTCCATCCAAATTAAACATTAAATCTATCATAAAACTATATACATATGATATAGATATATTTATTTATAAACTTGCAATTTATTATAATAAACCCATTGAATATTTTAATCAATGGAAAATATTAGTTATCGATAAATTAACCAAGTCCTTAAAATATAATATTTCACACCTAGAATATGTAAATACACAGCATCTGTTTAAGCAAATCAATAAATTACAACAAAACTTTGTAATAACTTATGTTGATAAATCTCCTAATAATTATGCCATTATTTGTAAATCTTATTATCATCAACTGCTTAAATCTAGTATATCTAATAATAACACATTCCAAAAAATTAATGATAACTTACTTGCCAATAATCGTAAAATTAAAGGATTCTATAAATTATTAGACATTAACCCTACTAACTTTAAATATCCTTATCTAGTCCTTATACCCAAATTTCATAAGCATCCTGTTAAATTCAGAACTGTTACAATTGGTTGCAATACTTATAATAATGCTGCTAACAAACTTCTATTAGTAATTCTTAATCAAATATATAATATCACAAAAAAAAGTGATAATACACATTGCATAAAAAATAGTTATGAACTGGTCCATATTATGAAAAATCTTAAATGTATAAAAAATATCACTACCTCTGATTTTAAAGATTTATTTAATAATATCGATTTATCGGATTTACATAATATCATAAATGAGCTTTTTAAAAAATATCAACACGAGTTGGATATATCACATAATATCGATTCTGATTATTTTCATACCTTAACTAATTTCATTATCTACAATAATTTTATCATGCATGATAACAATATATATATTCAAAATGTTGGTATACCACAAGGTGGTAGTACATCTAGTGTATTATCTGACTTATATTACTATGAACGTCATTATTTAAATAATACAATACATTTATATCGATATATAGATGATGTTATTTTAATTGATACTGATAACACCTGTATATCTCAATTCCCTGTTGATTATCCTTCTAATCTAGAACTTTCAAAAAACCTACTTTTTAATAATACAATCAATTTCTTAGATATTAAAATTATATTAAAAGAGAACAAATTTATAACTGATATTTATGACAAAAGGAAATAATTTAATTTTAAAGTTAATACTTTTACTAATTTTAAATCATGTCTTCATAATTCTGTATATCGTAATATAATACTTAACCATTTATATAGAATAAAATGTCTGTGTTCTTCCCATTTAATTAATACTAATATTAAAAAGCTTGTATATGATGCTATAAATAATGGTTATCCTAAAAAATTCATATATTCTTTAATTTATAATTAGATATTACATGATCTTATAATTAATTCTTTGCATAAAAAACGTATAAAAAAAATTATAAAACATAAAAATAATAATAAAAAATTAAAAATGTTAAAAAGTAATAAAAAAATATATATATAGGTTGGTTGGGTGGGTAGATGTTAGAGTACGGAGGAGGGTGGTGTTGTCTGGATAAAAACGCAAAGGTTAATTATTTATTTAAAAAAAAAATTGAGAGTGGGTTATTTATTTTAACATAATTTTTAAACTGTTTAATTTACACCAATATATGGATATTCGTCTATTTATATCTATAGTTAAATAGCTATATTTTAAATATCAAATTATTTTTAATGTTATTGATATAATTTTTGGTATTATTATTAATAATAATATTACTATTATTATTTTATTATTATTATTATTATTATTATTATTATTATTATTATTATTTTATTATTATCCTATATTAAGATAATGAGTTTTTACCATGTAAAGTCACAATAAATGTTACTGATTAAAGTAACAATAATGTATTTTAAGTTATATGTTAATATGAATGTTATCTCTTAATTCTAATTTTAATCATTTTATTAATTTAATTTTATGTTAATATCGATTATTATTTTTTCCGGTTCAATTATATTTCCATTCAGCTTTATCTTTTTTGTTTGTTATGGATAACTATTATTTTTACTTACTTTCAACTCCTTTTTGTAAAATATCTTTGTTACTTGTTTAATAATTTGGTTTTTGTGTGATGGTAGTCCCAAATTCGTATTGTTTTGCTTTTTCATGGCAAATACGAAGATGAAACCACACACTCCATTTGTAGTTCCAAAGTATTTGGGACCTGAAGATTCTGCTTTGGTTCTACAAATTTCAATTGTATTCATATTATTCTTTTTTTCCTTCCATGTTCAATGTGCTATAAGTTATTAAATTCAATGGTTAATTTCAAATGGTTAATATTGTTTACTATAATTCAATTTAATTCTTCGTTTTGGTTTATTGTTTTATTGATAAAATCCGTTGGTGAATCTTGTCTACTTTTAATGGTATTATATATATATATATATATATATATATATATATATATATATATCTGATTTTTGTCACGCGATAACTATTGTATTTATGAACCGATTTGAATGAAACTTGGTATGTACATAGTACATACAAATGTCTCAACCGAGTTCGTTGGCCAGCATCATCCGCCATCTTGTTTCAAAATGGCGGCCATTTAAAAAAAATTAAAAAATTTAAAATTTAAAATTAGATGAGAAGAAATTAAAAGTTGAAAAATATTTTTCTTTTATGTGTTAGAACTTAAAGCAAAGATTCCAGAACACTTTTTATTTTAAAATAGCAAATAAAGCCTTTGTGCACAAATGTTTAAAGATAGAAAACCAACGAATATAAATGCACAAATAAAGTATGAGAAGGTAGCAAATAGCTATTTCGAATCTACTAACGAGATTCTTCATCAGTGCAAAACTCAGCGAGCTAAAAGTAGCAAAACTGAGCAAAGAGACAGAGAGACGCAGGCTTATATACCCGCTATGGGAACAGTCCCGCCTAAAGAAAAGCAACCAATGAGAAGAAAGCAGCCAAAACCAACTGAGTTCGATTTCCATGTTATTTTTTCTCCTGTTAATAAAATTGCTTTTTCAAATCTTAAGCACCCCATTGATCACTTAGATAACTCGGGTATTTACCAAATTTCTTGCCAATGTGGTCTTTCTTATATTGGTCAGACTAAACGTGCTCTCAGATTTCGTTTAATGGAACATAAAAGGTATGTCAAAAATCAGAAGCTTAAACGTTCCTCTATTGCTCAACATTGTTGGTCTTCTCAACATAAGTTTAACTTTTCTTCAGCCACCATCATCCATAAATGTCCTTCTATTCTTGATCTTGATTTTTGGGAAGCTTACCATATCATAAAAAATTCTCACTCCTTAGTCAATGACTTATCTAGTACTCCTTATTTTCCAAGTATTTGGAAATCTTTAATTTAATACTTTTTTTTTTCACTCGCTTTTTAGTTTTTGTTTTGCTTGTTCTCCGATAGATGTCGCTACTTGTCCACTCAGTTGGTTTTGGCTGCTTTCTTCTCATTGGTTGCTTTTCTTTAGGCGGGATTGTTCCCATAGCGGGTATATAAGCCTGCGTCTCTCTGTCTCTTTGCTCAGTTTTGCTACTTTTAGCTCGCTGAGTTTTGCACTGATGAAGAATCTCGTTAGTAGATTCGAAATAGCTATTTGCTACCTTCTCATACTTGTGCATTTATATTCGTTGGTTTTCCATCTTTAAACACTTTTTATTTTGTTTATATCTTAAAAAATGATTGAGTTATAGAACTTTGAATTTTTCTTATGGCTGACATTTTGAAACGATCTGATTTTTGTCATGCTATAACAAACGTATTTATGAGCCGATTTGAATGAATCTTGGTATGTACATAGCACATATAAATATCTCGACCGAGATCGTTGGCCAGCATCATCCGCCATCTTGTTTCAAAATGGCGGCCATTTAAAATTTAAAAAAAATTTAAAATTTAAAATTAGATGCGAAGAAATTAAAAGTTGAAAAATATTTTTCTTTTATGTGTTAGAACTTAAATCAAAGATTCCAGAACACTTTTTATTTTGTTTATATCTTAAAAAATTATTGAGTTATAGCACTTTGAATTTTTCTTATGGCTGACATTTTGAAACAATCTGATTTTTGTCATGCTGTAACTAACGTGTTTATGAACCGATTTGAATGAAATTTGGTAAGTACATAGTACTTAGAAATGTCTGTACCGAGTTCGTTATCCAGCATCATCCGCCATATTGTTTCAAAATGGCGGCTATTTAAAAAAAAATTTTAAATTTTAAATTTACAATTAAATACGAAGAATTTAAAAGTTGAAAAATATTATTCTTTTATGTGTTAGAACTTAAAACAAAGATTCAAGAACACTTTTTATTTTGTCTATATCTTAAAAAAAGATTGAGTTATAGCATTTTGAATTTTTCTTATGGCTGACATTTTGAAACGATCTGATTTTTGTCATGCTGTTAGTATTTATGAACCGATTTGAATGAAACTTGGTATGTACATAATACATACAAATGTCTCGACCGTGTTTGTTAGCCAGCATCATCCGCGTTCTTGTTTCAAAATGGCGGCCATTTAATTTTTTTTTTCAAATTTAAAATTTAAAATTAGGTACAAAAAGGTGAGAAATTGAAAAATATTTTTCTTTTGTGTATTTGACCTTGATACAAATTTTCCAGGGCATTTTTTGTTTCATCTATATCTTGAAAAATGGCTGAGTTATAGCACTTTCAATTTCCAGTGTGGTTGACATTTTGAAACGGTGTGAAATTTGTCACGCAATAATACGCATATTTATAAACTGATTTGGATATAACTCCGTGTGTACATAGTACATATCAATGTCTTGACCGAGTTCACTAGCCAACTTCATCCGCCGTCTTGTTTCAAAATGGCGGCTCTTTAAGTTTGTCAAAAATCTTTTAAATGTATAATGATGTACAAATAAAAAATTAGAAATTGAAAAAAGATTCTTTCGAATGTAATTATCTTAATAATGAATTCCGGAGTATTTTTTGCTTTGTCTTTATCTTAAAAAACGCCTGAGGTATAGCAGTTTGAATTTCTAATGTGGGTGAAATTTTTAAAAAAATCAATTTGCCCGCGACAGCACTCGTATATATTAATCGATTTCGATATGAGAATGCATGTCCACATGAATTAAGACTTCGACCAAGCTCATTTGTTTGTTTTATTCATCATGTTGCTTTAAAATGGCATACACTTCATGATATCATGGAATTTGGCGACTCTTTAAATAGCTGAAAATAAAACCAGGTTGAATAAAATATGACTAATTTCTAAAAATTCCTATTAATAATCACTATTGACAAAAACTAACATTTAATCTTATAAAATCGGGTTTCACTAATTTGAGCTTCGTATGTTTGAATAATATAACTTAACATAAAATAAATAATATATAAATAAGTATGTGAAAGCTACCTCTTCCTCCCGGCATTGCCGGAAGGACTTTTTATAATACTTCATACTCGCACATAAAATGCTACATTGTAAAATAAGACTTAAGGGAGACCCGTAAGAAAAAACCCAAAATTTTTATTATGGATTTTAAAGCAATGAATTTTGGTGTACTATTTAAGAATCTTCTTGTAAGGAATAATTAGCAAAAAATTTCACTTTTTATAAAAAAGTATATTTTTATGGGGATTTTTAGGATTTTTTTTGTCGAAAAATACACTTTTTTAAATTACTACTCCTCATTCAATTTTTAATATTTTGGTATTACAAAAATTTCTTAAATAGTGTTATAGTATATAGAAAAGAACTAAGGAGAGATATTTTTAATTTTCTATTTTAATCGGCTAAAAAAAATAAATAAAAATACGCATGGTAAATTTCCTTAAATTCGTTATAATTTTCATGTTTACCAATTTATGTAAAATTTTCAGAAATAGTTAAAAAAATATCTCTCCTTACTTTTTTTGCAAATTTTTTTAAGATTCTAAAAACATAAACACTTGGTTTCTAAATCATTTTACTACTGAGCCTTAGTACTTTGAACTTAGGCAAAATATGAAAAACATCATTCTCAGGAAAACACGTTTTAAATGGCCGCTAGTCCTTTAAACTCTATAGTGAGTACAATTTAAAAAGCTCATTTTCTACCTGTTCCAAGTGTCCCAGAGTTCTGAAATTGTGCATGGATATTCGCAAATATGTATTTTATCGTTTTCTGAGAAAAAACATTTTTTTGAACTTTTGATGATTTTTGGCTGAAAATGGGTTACGGGTCTCCCTTAAATGTATTAAAATATTAAGATTTCCTTATATATTCATATAAATATTTAATAAAATCATATTATATATATTTATAAATCATTGTAATATTTCATACTCTCACATAAGACACTACATTGTGAATCATAAGTTAAAGGCATTCAAATATTTTAAAAATAATTTTTTGGACACATTACAATTTAAATTTTATTATTCAAGTAAAATTATTCACAGAGAAATGCATTTACATGTTTTTCAGTGATCAATGGAGCATACTAATCCGTAGTTAGCTTATTAGGACTTAATGAAATAAAAGACCCCATTGGATATTAGCCCTTCTGGATCATTAATGTATTGCATTAATAAGATTAAGCAGCATACCTATAAGAGAAATAGATCCCCGAAACTTTTCCCACTGGTATAATAAAGAAATAGATAATATGGCATTAGTAATCCCTTATATAAGTGAATAGGTTGGATCTATTCCTGAACAAACACTTTGGAAGTAAGCTATTCAAATAACTATTTATATTCTAATAATATTTTATTTTCTAAGTGATTAATATTTCATATTAAGTAAAGTACATATATATAAGAAATAAATTACGTTTTATGTTGTTTTAATTAAAAGGCTTGTAAATTTACTTCTTCTTTCAACACAATTTATAAGAATAGCTTTACGAAATCTGAGATACCATAATTTAAAAATCTGTATACTGAAATTTCTCGTTAAAATTGTAAAAAACATTCTTAAAACTATTCTCGAAAACCAAGAAATTATAAACACATAATTATGAAATTCATCATAAAACAGTAGCTTATAACAATTTACTCATGAAATGGTGAAAGAAAAAAAATCACAAAAATATTTAAGGGGATATGGTGTAAATCAGTTTGATTTTTTTCTCATGTCTTTTTTCCAGAATTACTCCCCATTAAGTATTTCAACATTTTTTTTAATATTTCACATTGAGTAAAGTTTAATTAAGGTATACGTAAAAAGAAATACATTAATTTTTATGTTGTTTTAGTAAAAAGATTTGTAAAATTATTTTTTCTTTCAACGTCATTTATAGAAATAGCTTCCTGAAATTTGAAATACCATGATTTGCAAATCTGTATACTAAAATTTCTAGCTAAAAGTGAAAAAATATCCATAAAACTATTCTCAAAAACCTTCGAATAGTAATAATAATAATAAAATTTACAACAACTTATAAAACTCATAACAAAGCAGTTGTTTTTAATAGTTTATTCGGGAAATATGACGTAAAGAAAACTAAGAGAAAAATCACAAAAATATTTAAAGGGAAATTTGTGTAAACCGATTTGATTTTTATCCATGATTTTCTTCCGGAATTACTTAACTACATACTAATCAGTTTTTACATGTGAAACATTTATGATATAATATCCATACACAATTTTTAGATATAAATTTTAGTAACGAACTAACATTTCACATTTTCAATAGAATAAAATCTATTCTATCTGCACTTTAAGGCGATTTTACAAAAACTTGGATGTTGCTCAAATTTTTAAAAACATTTGTTGCTACTAGGAATCCCATTATCGAAATGCGAAAAGCATAATAACTGTATGTTTCGCTGTACTTTAAAGTTTATTAAAAGCACAAATTTTGGACAAGTGTTACTTCCGCAAATGAAAAAAAAAATACTAAAATTGTCAACATTGTAGTCATTTAATGGAACATTAAATTAAAAAAAAGAATATAGACATATTATTTTAACTGTATAAATTGTTCATAATTTGCATTACTTTTAAATTTGCATTATTTAAATGTATGTACACTGTTAAAAAAATTCTGAAATTCATGGATATATTTTTCTTGAATTTCACAGACAATTAGTTGACAGCATTCTAAAAACCTATATTCTGCTTGAAAAAACTTATTAATACACCACAAAAAGTTCTCGGAAATATTATCTGAAATCAGAGGCAGTAAAATAATCTTTTTTAAGTAAATGATTTTTTCGAACTTGAAAATATTTTGATTTCGGAAGTTTCTAAGAATAAAGAACACTTTTGAAAATCATGTGCAATTCGTTGCAGTTTATTAAATACTTTCGTCAGTGATCATATTATATCTACGTAGATAATTTAAGAAACTTTATTTTGCAGTAGATTAAATTTTTAACTGGTAAAATACCGTATCAAAAACTAGAAAATGATAATAAAAATGCAGAAAAATTTCTCAACTATGAGTCCGTTCACTGTAAAACATTTGTGGAAACGTTACTCAGTAAAATTTGTGGCAGCATCTCTGCCTCCAATTTTATGGAGTATTTTAACCTTTAAAACCGGTGTAACATTGTAATGTTACACCAGTAACATATGTTTAAATTACACCATTGCATATGTGAAAAAATTACTCCATGAAATTGTAGGCAGCATTTGCCACCATTTTTATACCAATTTTATGGAGTACCGTTACACAAATGTTTTACAGTGTTTGAAAATATGTGTTTTCGAGTCAGACCAGAGCACCGTGTTTAAAATGGAATCGAATAAACTATGAACATCAAGGTTACAATAGGGATTCGAACATAACACATGTTCTGTTTTATCTTATGTTCTAATGGCTACAAAAGCCACACATAAACGTACTTTCTGGCAGCATATTAATGGTAGGTACAGATATTTGTTCTGATTGGCTAATCAAGAAATCCATTATTTAGTGAAGCAAATAGTTATTTTCAAGGTTAACCATGAAGATTAATTTAAAGTTTAGTTGAATTATATTATCATTTTTTTAAATATTATGCGCAATAGAAAGGTTTGAATTAGAGAAAAAAAAATACTAGTGTACATATTGCACAAAAAATCTCTTTAACCCCTCATTGTACCTTTTTTATGAAAAAAATATTTCAAACATACATATTGGTCCAATAATGGAGAAAATAGCAAAAAAAATGAACTTTTGAGCTAAAATTTAATATTTTATGGTTTGTAACTTATGTGCACGTTGAAGGATTTAAAAATAATGCATTGATATATTTTACAATTAAGTTAGTTTAAATTAATTAATTTTATCTGTTTAACACGCTGCACCTTTTTTATATAGTTATATGCTTAAGTATTCAGTTAATGGAAGTAAATTGAGCCTTAATAGCTTAATCTTCTTTTCTTTCCATCAGAAAAACTAATTTTAACCTTTTGTCAAATGCAGCCCTCTCACGGGAACAAAATATGCGTTATTCCATTCTTTAGGCTTTTTGATCAGGTTTGATCAGGAGTAGAGATAATATTGGCCAAATGCATGGCACATAATGAGTTGTATTGTGTTTTTAGGTATGTGTCAGATGTGGCACGTAGAACAGCAAAGGGTTAAAACTATATTTTGATCATTTCTGTCATTTGTAAAGAAGTTAATACAGAAACAAAAATCATATCACTAATTTCCAACCATTTTTCTTATAAAATTCTCTTTGTTGCAAATAATAAAAATTTCATCTTGTTAATGGGAAAATACAAATGCATTATTTTATTTAAGAAGGCTTTTTGATTTCAGAAAACATAAAAGCTACTCCACAAAAGAAACTAATAAACTTACTTACCTTATGCACATACTTAGATTGCAAAAATAAAAAGCATATGAACATCCAAAAATAAATTTACCACAATCACAAAAGACATTTTGTAAAGGCACTATTAAACAGATACGTCATCCTTAAAAGATAAAATAAATAAAATGTTTTTTTAAAACATGTTAAATTGCATGAGGTGAGTTTTTCTTCACATGTACATGAAAGTACCAAGTGCCGAAACACATGCATTGAAATAATAAAATTCACAAAATGTATTATAAAGAGCCCATTAACGTAATTTTATATTCGAAAGCTTTTACGTAAAAGTTATTTTCAGAAAAACATAATAAAATGTGTTTTAGTTAAAGACATTTATATTCATAAAACTTTTAAAAGGTTTGTATACAGGGTGAGTCATAAATATCGAAACAATAGGCTATCTCCTTAAATATTGCCCCTAGACCCATACTTCCAATTGCAAAGTTTCATAAAAAAAGGTGAATTTTTTGATAAGATAAGTTGCAACTCCATGGGGGGTATATTTTAAAAAATGCGAAAATTAAATTTTTATACGGCCCCCAGAGGATAAAACATCCAATTAGAAAAATTTTCCTTATTCATTCCTGGACTGAACAAAAAAAATTTCATCTTGATATCTTCAAAACTCAGAAAGTTATGACAATTTTAATAAATCGTGAAGTTTCAAGGGATCAGACACAAATTGAAATGCGTGTAATTGAAGAAACAATGTTGCTGTAATGGGGCCAGGAAACATTTTATTTATTTATTTATAAAGTTGGAATTTTGAATATTTTGTGATGGTTAACCATATAATTTGTAAGCATTATCACATCATAAGACTTCTTAATATTTAAAAAAAAAAAAAAAAAAAATTGAGTAAATTAAAATTGTTATAACTCAAAATATTATTTGTCGCGTTGAATTTTTTTCTTTTGATTAAACGAAAATGTCTAATTTTCAATTTTAATTCAGCATTTTAAATACTATGTATTTAAAAAAAATAAAAGTATTTAAAATAGCAACATTAAAAAAAAGGTAATTTTTGTAAACAAATCACATTTTTAAAAGTAAATTTTCGGAGCTGAAAAGTTACCGTTACCGACGGTTATTGACGTATGTCAGTTTAAAAATGAGAAATACTGAAATACAAACAATTTGATGCAGTAAAGTGCATTTAGTTTTAAGATGGGCAAAGATGGGCTCCTAACGTTTAAATGCTGTATAGTTTCGATTTCAAATTTTGTTTAAGTTTTGCCATTTTCACCTTCTTTAATTACTGTTTAAATGCGTCAGTTGATTTAAACTTTATTTTTTTATCACGTCGATTTCAAATTTTTTCATTGTGCTGTGACTCACAGACAGACATTTCATAAAAACATGTTTTTCGGTATCTTTGAGCCCTAAACCGTGTGAATCCATCGAAAACCGGAATTCAAAATTTTCATGAATCCAATACTTTCTTCTTGTAAAAATAGAAGAAAGCAAAAAATAGCTTTAAAACCTTCATAAATTTTGAAACTGAATACAGTAAAACCTCTAAATAACGGACAAATCAAGAACGCAGAAATTGTCCGCTATTCGGAGGTGTCCGCTATTGGGAAAAACAAAGATATTCAAAAAGTGCTAAGAAACGTTTGACATTTTATTAATTGACTTTTATGTGTCCTAAAACCTCTTTTATATGATTAATCAGAAATTAAAATTATTTTTTAAGCAATGGGGCTAAATAAAACTGTACACACCTTCAGTCACTGTTCATTACATGCTTATGAAAAAACCCTGTTACAAAAGTTAACTTTTGCTTGCGATTACATGTCATTTGTTTTCCAAAGTGACATTATTGGACATTATAGAGTTCCGGTCGGGGAGGGGGATTGCACTTTTTGCTGTTAAAAGCATAAAATCTCAATTTTCCGAGGGGATATTTCAATGCTCTGGAAGATTTCCCTCCTTGGCAACCCCTTCAATTCAACTCTGAACGTGAGGGGGGGGGGGATTTTCCCCAGCTCATTTATCACCAAATTCCCTGATAAATTTAGAGGCCTGTTTACTTTTTTTTATTTTTTTGTCCTTAAAAAAATACTTTTTCATCCTTTATCGCCTTAAATAGTGTCCACTATTTGGAATGTTCGTTATTTAGAGGTTAAACAAGCACAAATTTAGGTTTTCAGAATGGGGATTGGACAATAGTCCGTTAAACAGAGGTGTCTGCTATTCGGGAGTGTCCGTTCTAGCGGTTTAACTGTAGTATAAAGTAGATTTTTTAAAATATTTCTATGTAATTTATTAAAATATATTTCCATTGATTCCGCTAATAGAAGAGTCATTTTCGCTATCACTATATTTACTAAACTTATTGCCTGCGCCAATAAGTTTTTAAGACACTTTTGATGAGAGTTTAATTAATATTACTTAATTTGATAACACTTTTAATGAATGTTTAATAATGGTCCGTTTTAATGGTCCGTTCAATGAGTCGTGCCAGTTACGAAGGTGGCTGCAAGGTCGAAATATTGCAGACATCTAGTATATTTATCGAAGTTTAAAGCACAAACCTATACGCTTTTATTTTATATCTAAAAGTTTAAGTGTTGTCTTGGATCGACATTTAACAATACGTAAATTTATGGTCGATCCCTTAATTGTACTTCAAATGAACTGATTTTGCTGCTCTCAGAGGCATGCTTAAGTGGTGTAAGTCAGGAATTTTGGAAAATTTTGGATATTAATATCTTTCAGGGATTTGCAGATATCGAGATGAAATTTTTTTTGTTCAATTCAGGAAGGGATAAAGAATTTTTTTCTAATTGGAAGTTTTATTCTCTGGGAGCCGTATAAAAGTTTAATTTTCGTATTTTTTAAAACAGACCCCCCATGGAGTTGCAACTTATCTTATCAAAAAATTCATCTTTTTTTATGAATTTTTGCAATTGGAAGTATGGGTCTAGGAGCAATATTTAAGGAGATAGCCTATTGTTTCGATATTTATGACTCACCCTGTATATGAAGCTGTAATGTGTCAGACAGTTATTTATTACAAATCTCGAATGTGAAATATTTTTCTTTGTAAGGCTTCATGTTTCTTGTTTTTTGAAAAACAATAAATAATTTTGTAAAACCTCGAAAAATAGGAGTTTTGAAAAGTACATTTAAAATGACGTTAAGTATTATTTTTCTTATTATCTTAACTCAATTTGTTTGAGAAACTTAAAATTATTTTCAAACCATTTTATGACTAAATTTCCATAACCGACATTTTCGCTAAATATTAAAAAATATCAAACTAAGATGTTGCATGGAAATTGATTCCACATATACTGTATAGTTACGGAAAAGAAATGATGGTAAAGAAAAAACTTATATTCGAATAAATGACTAAATATTTACTTCAAATAAAATCATATTTATTTTTTCAAGAATGGAATACATTTTTAATGAAAACATCTGAATCATGCAACATTTCGTCACGTATGTATATGTGCTTCTATGTTAAAAGTGGGCCTACAAAAATGCTAGCATAATTTTCTAATAAAACGTTTGCTGGTACTTCATTTATGAATTTATTTAATATCAAACATATATACAACATCATTTGTTTTACATGGTGACTTGCATCATATTCAATAACGGTTGATTTTTTTCTAATTAAGACCCTAAATTTTGTAAAATTTTATTTAAATTAGTTTAACCCTTTATGTGCCGACGGTACTTATAAGTACTATTATAATAAATTATTAGTTAGTATTTGATACATTCCATATTAAAGAAGAATTAGGTATTAAAAGACACTTTTTTTTTGAGTTTGTGTAATTTTTGTTTTTATAACAATTTTATTGCATTTAACGTTTTTCTTTTTAATCAAACATGAGGTATTGGAATGGGTACTAATTTTACTAGTTCTGCTGCTAATCTTTTTCTTTTTTCTATAAATTTTAATTTATTTTAAATTCAAATAAAAGTTTCAAAGTTTTAAGATATATCGATGACGTAATTGTTTTCGATGATAAGTTGCTGGTATCAATTAATGGTACGTATCCTTCAAGTTTAAAATTAATTAAAGCTTCAGATAATTGTTTTCATATTAATTTTTTGGATCTTGATTAAATTATTAGTAATGGTAATTTACAGGTTAAGCTTTTTGATAAAAAGATTTTTTTTTTTTTTTTTTTTTTTTTTTTTTTTTTTTTTAAGACTCATTCAGTGCCTCGTTGGCTTTCAAATCTGAGCAAAAGAGTTTCCATAATATTATTTTGGAGCAAGTGATCAGATTTTATAAACGATTTATATGAAGACCCCAGATGCCAAGGGGTACAAGTGACAAAATTTCGATTTGGAGTAAATTGAGTTTAAAGATAATTGATGTTAAATTGGAACATCAATAACAATTGAGTGGATTGAAATAGGAAATTTCTGCTTGTTGCATTCTGGTCTTTGAACTCTTATTTCAATAACTGTTAAAAAAAAGTACAATTTTCTTTAAATGTATAATTAATCAATATTGTTTGTTTTTCGAAAAAAGTGGTTTGCCTCTATAGCTCAGCAAATAATAAGAAAATCACTTATATTTCTTTACCTGAAATGAAAAAAGCATATTTTTAGGTCGTCTGTGTATTTAGTTTATTTTTTTTTCAATTTTGTCACTTATACCCCTTGGCTTCTGGGGTCCTCATGTATATTTATATATTATATAAAGATATGTCAGTTAAATATATATATATTATCAGATTTATATATATTTTATATTTTTCGTCGCACGAAAGAAATTTTAAGTTCACAGATTCTTAAATTTATTGCATATATTTTTGACAATAAATTTTTACCCATGTCAATTTATTTTTCATTATGTAAATGATCTTAACCAGGGAGAACACGCGCTTACCCAGGGTAGAAATGGTTTTAACTTTGTCACCATTAAAATCAAATTATAACCATCATTTTATTTAGGCGGGGGCAATCCTTACAAATTTTGCTATAAAATGAGTTGAAGATTACTTTTAAAAGATAAGTGGTTACAATTGCAAAAATAATACACTCTCCGGGTCAAAAAGACCCGGCGCATGTCACCCGGGTTAAAAAAAAAAGTTTTTTAATGTGGCAGCAGATTTGTGGCCAAACACCATGATTGAAATTGTTTGATTATGTTGAATATATGAACAATTGTTGTCTAAAGTCCTTACGGAAAGTTAGCAAGGAGAAATGCAATTCAACGTGGTTGTTACGGAACTCATTTTGAAAGAATTGGAATCTGGAAGGACAAATCAAGATTTTGAGGCTGGCCAACATAACATCTTAGACCAATCTTTTCCTGCTAAGTATGAAGTGTGGTATTTTTTCACAGGTATCTCTCATTTTCTTTTTTCCACATAGGTCAAGGTGGGAGCATGATTTTCCTGCATGTCTATTTTGCTTTTTGTTTTTTCACTAAGTGATTAAAGTTGATTTTTTACAGATATAAGTTTCTGTTTTATTGTAATTATAAAAAAAATCAATAAGAGTTAATTTGTTTGCTATATTGTTCTATTGTTTAATGTTAATATTACTTACAAATTTTCACACTAATTGTGTATGCAAGTCTGTCATGCCCTGAACCTGTGAGGATGCATTTTTAAAGTTTTTTAGTATGTGTTACTCTCCCGCCCCCCCCCCCTTCCGGTGAGCAGGGACTTTAATCTAGTTGTTTCTAATGTTGATCTTGTTTAGATAGTTTAATTTGCTGTTCAAATTTTGCATAATTGAAATCCAGTAGCTATCAATGACCTTACAAAGAAACAAAACACATTTAATTTATTTTTTTTCCTGGTAATTTTTTTTCTTTTCCCCTTTAAGTGAATAATTGGCAAATATTTATTTTACAATGCATAGCTGTAAAATAATTATTAGACATCTGATGAATTATTTACCCATCATACGTAGTATAAGGTAAATCTTGAAAGCGTTTTGAAAATCGAAAAAAAAATGACAGATTTACATATTTTAAACTGGAGATTTCGAAAATATAATTTTAGAATAAAAAAAGCTTGCAGTCCGTCTCTCTGTGTGTCTGTCTGTCACTCTATCTAAACGCTCTATCTCCCGAACAAATTGAGATAGAGACTTGAAATTTGGTGTGAAGTTATCTCATCTGCATTAATATTTTTTCTACACATTTAATAGTAACAGTAAAATGACATAAATAGTTCACGTCTGTTAGTCTTACTTCTCTTTTACAATATATTTTGAATTTTGAATCAAACATTTATGTGGAATATACTTTTCATTTGAAAGTTTGGTTTGATATAGATGTGCACTTTCTCATAAAAATAGATTCTTTACTTTCACATTGTCTAAAATTTATCAAATTATTTTGAATTTGTCTAAAATTCTGATAATATTTACCATTGTACTAAAAAAGGTAATTGTTCAACCAATATTAATTTACTACCTTTAAGCTATGTAGGAGAAAAAATTAAAAATTTCTTTAGATATAGACCTAATTATATATAAGGAGATATATAATATCCTTTCTATATCTTAGCAAACAATTTTATAAACCATACGTTCGTAAGCCATTAGTTCCATGTATATGAAAAGATAACTGTGCCATTGAACCATTCTATTACGGATGATACACATTTTCCATCTCTATGATTGCTATTTAGAGTACGTAAAGCGTTCATAACTTCCTAAATTAAACGGCTTTGTTGGCGGCTATTTCGATGGGACACATTTACGTGCAGCATTAGAACCCTGTTTACGCTAGAGAATTGGATTTGATATGACGACATACGTGGATACAATTATTAAATTTCAAATTGAATGTTGCTTTGTTGTAATATTTCTGTATATGGTAATGAAGGTAAGAGGTCTACATCATTATTCAATGTTTATGTCAATTTATAAAAATTGATAATTAAACGCAGTATATATATATATATATATTTGTATATATATATATATATATATATATATATATATATATATATATATATATATATATATATATATATATATATATATATATATATATACATAGATATATATATATATATATATATATACAGTGATAGAGAGAATCGGGAAGAAAGAGAGAGGGGGGAGCGGGAGAAAAAGTGAGAGAAGGGGCTATTTCGTCATTGGAAAGATTAATAAGTGATTTACTTATGTTGGAAAAATTATCTTTAATACTCTGATCACAAAACTATTGAAAACCAAGTAATTCTTCGCAAAACATAAGAGTGGGAATAACAAATGATTTTTCAAATCTTAATTTCTTTTACCATTCAAAATAATGGAGTAAAAAACAAAAAGGTAAATTCATGAATATTTCTGCCTGATACATTTGTATAGAAAATTCTTATTTTAATCTGAAGTGACCAACATTAAATTAATTAATAAAAATTTAGAATTTCGAAAAATATTTTTTTATTTCTTTTATTAAGTTTTTTGCTGAATGTCTAGAAAAGAGAGTTAATTCCTTTTTGCTTTATTTTTAAATATATTAAATGCTAATGTATCTATGTATAAATACATATATGGGTGAGAATAATATGCTGCATATAAATGAATTTTAATGTAAGTAGTAGCATTACAAACCTCCAATTTTAGGAAATCATTAATATCTATGTATATTGTATGTACATGATACGACAATTTGTATCTTATGAATAATTATCTATATATAATATTAAATATTTAATCGACAGCTATTTTATCTTATTTTCACTGTGCATTTTTTGCTGCTCTTTTGCAGAAATGCATGATCCTGTAGAAAATGAAAGCTGTAACACTTTTATGATTTCTCAATTGGCTTTGGTTCATTATACAGTAGTAAAAAAGGCAATAAACAGTCTGTAAAAATTAATAAAGTAATTAAATACTTTTCCTACTAAGTTTAATTTTTTATAGTTTTAATAACTGTTTAATTTTTTGTATAATAATATTTTTTAAATGTATTTAATGTCATTAAAACGGACAATTTGCTATAAAAATGATTGCTTAAAAATTTAATTATGTATCATTTTAATTATTAAATACTTCTTAAATTTTTGAAAGATAAATTTTCGCAAATACTTTTCTGTACGTCAAGAGTTTTGTTATTATTTTTTTAAAATCAAAGAATTGCTATTCTCATTTGATGCTTAATGCATTTGTGCAATTTTCTCTGCTTTCCATAAACATTTAACTACATAAACATAAAAAAATCAGTGAGATTCAGGCATCGAAATGCAATCTTTTGATAAAGCATACTAAAAATATCTTTACTGTTTAAATATTTATTTTGAAAGTGATTATTACCCTAGAGTACCTTGGCGAACACATAATCTAACAGGTTTATTTATAGTAGCCCTAAAGTTGTGCTAGAATTTTTTGTAGTATCGTTTTTTGTGATTTCTTTTAAAAAAGCATCAATTACTTCAACAACGGAAATATTTAATAAAAATTACTGATGCAGATGGTAAACCGATAATCTACTACTAATAAAAAAATCTTGAATACTCAATTTACTTTGAAACATTATTTGAAAGTAAAGAAAAACAAAACTTAATAGCAAAAATTACCAAATTAAGTTTGAAATCATGGTTGTCATTTCTTGAAATACGCTTTTTTCTCTTAGAATTCCTATTAAAAAATTAATATCATTTAAAAAATGAAAAGGAATAGGGTCAATCCATTTCAAGGGGTCCAGCACTGGTCCCTCGACCATTTTTAAAAAATCTGAATTTTTTTGTACAACAATTCTAACATGATGGAAGTTCAAAATGACCGTTATTTTAATTTTAATAGTTTTTGTTTGTGCATGGCGGCCATCTTTGTTTCATCTTGTGCAGCGATTTTCTCAGATACTAGGAAACACAAAATTGTAAATATCTCGTCTTTTATTTTCCCAATTGAAAGGGGGTTTGCAGCATTTTGCTCAGAATAAAATAGGCTAAATGTATAATGGTAGAATAATTTTGAAAAAAATTACCGGTGAAATTTTAGCTCAAAATTTAAGATTTTTTCCAAAATCTATCCGTTTGCAAGAGGAAATTTTTCAAGCAAGGAAAACAGTCACACTTACACATTTTTTTCTACAAATAGATCGAAAGTGCGTGTATAAAGTGCAGTAACTCATTCACCAAGTCCCAGATCTGGAAGTTCATTTCTCTTTGCAAAAACAATTCCGAAATTCGTCAAAAATTTCAAAAATCGCACTTTTTAGGCTTTGATATCTTTGGTGGGGCATGAGATAAAAATCTAAAATTCTGATCTTTGATAGTATTGTGAAGTAATGTTATGTAAAATATATTTCATGAAGGAGATTTGACTAGAAGTGGAGATATGACATGGACAATATGTGAAAACAATACTGCTAAACTATCGTAACCTACTATGTAATTGTTACACAAGGCTGTCAACTTTACACAATTTTTTCTACAAATAGGTCAAAAGTGCGTGTATTCATACACCAAGTCCCAGATCTTGAGTTGATTTCTCTTTGCGAAAAAAATTCCGAAATTCTTCAAAAATTTCAAAAATCGAGCTTTTTAGGCTTTTTATATCTCCGGTGGAGCACGAGATAAAAATCTGAAATTCTGACCTTTCATAGTATTTTGTAGTAGTGTTATGTACAAAAAATTTCAAGAAGGAGATTTGACTATAAGCTGAAATACGGTGATTAAATATGTTAAGAAATGCTATTATGAGTACATTAGGAGAAATGAGCTGAGTCTCATTTATTACAATATTTACACAGAAAATATCGTTTGTTGAAAACAGTTTAATAATAAATGTTTAATTTACAACGATACTACATATGTTCAACACAGAGCTTAACACTATTTACGAGAGATGTAATGAGTTCGACCAGTTACTGTTGTCAGTCCATCAGGCTGTTCTTTCTCAAAATTTTATTTGAAGACATTAAAGTCTTGTCATCCCTTGTAAACTTGAATAAAATTATCTAGGTTTAATAATTGAAACCATGTCAACTCGATTAGTTGCAACCTATTGTCTGAAATTTACATTTCCTGAAATGTGTACCGAGTAAAATTGTTGCAATAGCATTTCTAGTAGGTTTGTTCCTCGGGACAAATAGTGTATTGGCTTAGCATACATTCTGAATTGTTTAAATCACACAGATGCATTTGAAGAAGATATTTGTAATTAACATTTAACTTTGTACCATAAATAATTAATTTAAAATTTTGGAGGTATGAACAATTACATAGTAGGTTACAATATTTTGACAGTATTGTTTTCACATATTGCCCATGTCATATCTCAGCTTGTAGTCAAAGCTCCTTCTTGAATTTTTTTGTACATAACACTACATAATACTATCAAATACCAGAATTTCAGATTTTTATCTCGTGCTCCACCAGAGATATCAAAATCCTTAAAAGTGCAATTTTTGAAACTTTTGAAGAATTTCGGAATTTTTTTCGCAAAGAGAAATTAACTCCTAGATCTCAGACTTGGTGTATGAGTACACGCACCTTGACCTATTTGTAGAAAAAATTGTGTAAGGTTGACAGTTTTCCTTGCATAAAAAAATTCCTCTTGCATATGGATAGATTTTGGAAAAAATCTTAAATTTTGTGCTAAAATTTGACCTGTAAAAATTTATTTTTCAAAATTATTCTAACACTGTACATTTAACCTATTTTATTTTGAACAAAATTCTACAAACCCCATCTCAATTGGGAAAATAAAAGACGAGATATTTACAATTTTGTGTATCCTAGTATCTGAGAAAATCGCTGAACACGACGAAACAAAGATGGCCATCGTGCACAAACAAAAAATAGTAAAATTAAAATAACGGTCATTTTGAACTTCTGTCATGTTAGGGTTGTTGTACAAAAAATTTCTGATTTTTTAAAAATGGTCGAGTGACCAAAAAAATATTTTCTGGACCACTTGAAATGGATTGACCCAAAATCATTTTTTCACAAATAAGTCCATTTGACAGAAAACGTTAATTTCTTTATAGGTGGGTGTAATTTTTTTAGAGAATATTAAGACAATAATAACAGATTTCATATGTTATGCTACATGAAAGTACGTATTTGGAAAATCTTGATTTTTTAAAGTATTTTTTGTATGTTTATATGCTTTCTTGTACTTGACAACTAATTTTCTCTGTTAACTTTTTGATTTTTTTGTTAAAAATTATAAATATACGATGCTTTTAGTAAAAATTCTTTTATACGTAAATGGATTTTTATTATTAGAAAGTACTTTTTAAACTGTTTTAAATAACTGTTTCATTGTTTTCTTGTATCATTTTTACAAAAAAAATTTCTTAAATAATCTCCAAAATATAGTAGTATTTGTACGATAATAAGCATATTCAGGTTCATGCCTTTGTCATCTTATTTGCTAGTTGTGCAAATGCAGCTTCACGCTTGTCATAGAGTAGTAGAGGCTGATGATGTGTGAAGTAGAATAGTAGTGGTGAATAGAGTAGAGTAGATAAGTAAATACACTATTTAAAAAAAAAACTGTTAAAATTATGGCAAAAACTGCTGGCAGCAATGTTGCCAGCAGTTTCTGCCGTTAAAAATTGTAATAAAATAAGATGTAATAAAAAAAATGTACATCTAATTTTATTGCAAATTTTACCGCAAAAACTGCTGTCATTGGTGCCAGCAGTTTTGTCGTTTTTTTAACAGGGTTTTTTACAGTGTAGAGGTGATGTGGAAGTGAAGAGGCTAAAACCCTACTTCACCACTTCCTCATCAGCCACTTCTACTGAATGCAGATAAATATTTTAAAATATTACATATTACTAATTTATAAGTATTTAGATATAGTTAAAGCCTAATCTCCTAATCTCTAAGCCTAATATCAATTTAGCTATTAATATTAAAATAAAGTACATGAGCCTTTTGTTAAAATTCATGACTCTCTCAGAGCTCTTAGTTTGGCCTATTTAGAGAGAATAACTCATACCTAAAACAATTCATAAATACAATGTTTGAAAAATACAACATTTTATTATTGGAGAATTTACAGTTAATTATTTCCATCCTCATCACATATATTTTTACCTTTTCCACCTTTTAGAATAAATGGTGCACAGTGAATAACTCTCTATATATACGATAAATATTTAATCGACTACTACTTTATCGCATTTTCACTGTGCATTTTTACTGCTCTTGCTCTTCCAATCATATACAAAATTTATCAATATTCAGAACAAACAGGTATATATCGATAAAATCTGCCATAATAGGTTCTAAACAAATACAATAGAGAAAAAAGATTCAAGGGATGAGTTGCTCAATTAATACAATTTGCACGTAATCATTAGAAGGTTCATAATCAACACTAACTTTTCCTTCAAAAGAATATGAGACAATCCCTCTCACATTATTATGAGAAAGAAAAGTCTACATTTATGAGATTTGTGCTACTACGATCTACTTTATTACCTTAAAAATATTTCTGCAATCATTTATGCATTAATATATTCTATTGATTGATTCTTAAAAAATGTTGCTGGTGGCGACAAATGGATGCTAAAATTAAGCTGGGAATTAAGCTTTATAAAGGAAAATGACGCTTTTTTTTATTCTGTTTGATGTAGCGTAAATAACAGATGAAGGTCATGAATTTTATCTTTTACTCTATAGTGAGATGTACCAGAACATAAATTCATGAATATATGTGTTTAGTGATGTGATTCAATGAAATTTTTTTATATATACTCTGATTACTTGGTCAGTTTGGTTTTTATATTAAAAATAACTTTCTTGGATGTCGATTATTATTATTTTATTTATTAATAGTTGCTTTCATTTTAAGTGAATATCTCCTTTGTGTCATTTTTACGTTTTTTATCTTTACAAGAAAAGCTTATTGGATTCGATTAAATGTTCGAAATTCAGTTTTCGACGTATTTACATGTTTTATGGGTCAAAGAATCCTAAAAACATGTTTTTACAAAACATCTGTCTATGAGTCAGTCTCTCTGTATGTAACAAAAATATCATGGTTATTTTATCTTAAGACCTAATGCATGGAATTTCAGAAAACTTGAGATTCTGTTAGATCTTGATATAAACTAGATCTGAGTTGGTTTCGTTGTGCATCGCTCAACAGATGGCGCTGCTATGCTGCATTGTTCACAATTTCCGCAATAGCCATATCTCTGAAGCTAGTGCATGGATTTTTATAAAATTTTAGATTTAGTTAGCACTTCATATAGCATGGTGTTGATTACGTTTTGGTGCAAATCGCTCAACAGATGGCGCTGTCATAGTACATTATTCGTGATTTTCTCAAGAGCTCTATTTCAAGAACTAATGCACGGATTTTCACAAAATTTTAGATTCTGTGAGATCTAGATATAAAGTAGACCTGATTACTTTTCGGTTATATCGCTCTACATGTAGCGCTGCTATGCTGCATTATTTACAATTTCCATAATTGCCATATATCAAGAACAAGTGCATGGATTTTGATAAAACTTTATATTTAGTTATTACTTGATATAACTTGGCGCTGATTATATTTTGGTGCTAATCGCTCAACAGGTGGCGCTGCAATGATGCATTATTCGTGATTATCGCAATTGCTCTATATGAAGAATTAATGCACGAATTTTTCTAAAACTTCAGAGTCAGTTAGCTCCTGGTATAGATTAGTGTTGTTTAGTTTTTGGTATAAATCGTCCAACAGATGATACTGTTATGCTGCATTTTTCACGATTTCTCAATTAATGTATCAAGAAAACTAATGCATGTATTTTCATCAATCTTCAGATTCCGTGAGTATCTGGTAATAAAATGCTCCTCATTATTTTTTGGTGTACATCACACAACATGTGGCGCTGCTATGCAGATTTTTTTAAAGATTTTGCAATAGCTCTATCTCAAATACATGTGCACTGGTTTCCATCAAACTTCAGATTCAGTTATAAATTGAAATAGGTTGTTGCTGAGTAGACTTTGATTAAAAACACGTTACCGCTGGCGCTGCTATGTTGCATTTTTCAGCAAGTGTTAACTTACAAAAGATAGAAGAAACTATTGAGATTCCCTCATCTGACTAGTTAATTTTGGTTTCACATTATTATGAAAGTAGGATTAGTTGGTATTATAATCTGTTATTATTGTTTTAAAAAATAAATCTCGTCCGTATAAAGTTCAGTGAAAAAAAGAATCTGTAATTCTACTGATGTAAAGTCGCAGAAATCTCCAACTTTACCAATTTTTTTCAGTACACTGAAAAAAAAGAAGTAAATTTACAAAACTAGTTTTTGTAAAGTTACAGAAAATTGTAGCTTTACAAAATAATCTATTAATATTATTGTGATCTTACTAAGCGGGATTACAGCTATATTAGAAAGCTCTATGCATACCAGTTTCCTAGAAACTCCTTAAAACTCTTACAGAATTTTTTTTTTTGATTTACAGTTCAAACATGTATCTTTTACATGATATTTTGTTTATGTCGTTACATTAAAATTCTAGAAATTTCAGCTTTTTAGGAAAACTTTAGCAACTTTGCAGATTTTTTTTTATTTTGAAGTTTTGGCTTTCTAAGCAAGAGTGATGTAAAATGTTTCGTCTCATGTCGCAATTAACCTGAAACAGCAGAATCACAGAAATCGCAGGTAAACACGCTTTTATTATAGGACGAACATTTACTTCTTTCTTGAGTACAATTCGTTTTTAAAATTCTTCCTAGTGTTGTATTAAAAACAATGAGCAGTTTACGAACACTTTTCAATTTACCAATCAATCCAAGATTTTAAAATCAATTATCACTCGCGTAAGCATTGGGTATCGACAAATATTTTTAGATAAAACATAAAGCAAATTTGTAAATTAATTCCTGGTACTTTTTTAAGTCCAATAGGATAAAGATAGTTGGCAAGAGAAGTAGGAGAAGTTTACAAACAAAACTTGTCTCAAAACGTTATATCCAACAATTTTGGATTTTCTAGTTAATGAATGAATTAATTTGATTCCAATGTTATTATTCACTTTTTTCTATACCCTTGCACAACTACATACCTCCTTTCATTGCATGATGTATATACATATATATATATATAAATTACATTTAAAAAACAATCAAGTTCAGGTTTTTTATTCACAAGCTGCAAGAGATTCTCCGGTTTACGGGTTAAGATAGGACGATGCATGTTATTTTTAGATAATTTACTTTTGTAAGAACTTTAATACTACGAGTTCCATAAATTAACCTTTTTGCAAATTTAATTCTGACAATTTTATGAATAGGTATGGCGAAAATTACAATTCGGGAAAAGAGATAATATAAAGCTTACCGAAGTAAAATCTAACATGCTCTTCGGAAAGTAACATGCAGTAGTTTCAATAAAGCAGTCACGAGATGATACTGTCAATATTTAACTTTCAAACCAAAACTGAATATTACTCGATGCGATCTCAGCTCATGACTGCGGTACACTCCAAAAAAATATATGTAAAGTTACTAAATTTATCAAAAAAGCCTGGGTATGCTTAAAAGTTTTATGTAACTGCAACACCAAAGCTTCATGTAACACATACAGATTTGCACTGAACATAAAAAAAAACTGCAAGAATACTAAGAATATTTTATGAAGCTTGGATACCTAGGACGTTTTATGAAACTGTAGCCCGAGTTACACATAAAATTTTAGTAAGATTTAGTAAATTAGTAATTTTAGTAGATTGTTTTTTAAAACTACAGAATTCTGTAGCTTTACAAGAACTAGTTTTGTAAATTTACATATATTTTTGTACAAGATACAAATAAAATTTTAGGAAGCATAAGATTTTCGTTACGTTACATCTGTAGAATTAAAGTTTGTTCTTTACGATGTAGATTGTCTCAAGATTTAGATTTGTGATATTATAAAAAGAAGATTTCTACGAAAAATTTGGAAGTCTACAAATCAAACATTAGCACTAAATATTGCTGCTTTAGCTTGTAAGTTTAAAAAAAAGAAGATAATCTGAATTTTTCAAAATTAAATGTTTGATATTTCGTGAGGCAACTAATCAAATCTATTCACTCTCTGAAAATAATAAACAAATAATTTTAGAATTTTGGGATTGGAACTACCTTTTTACAGCTTTTTCCATCCTTCATTGAAGTTGATTGTCATTTACGTCTCATTTTCGTTTGTTTTCCATGATTCCTGCAATCTTGACATACTGTGATAGACTATAAATAAATATTAATAAAATTTTTCTTTTTCGAGATCTGAAGCACCCTGGGCAATCCTGTAAACTACATAAGGCAGTTTGGTATCTTTTTTTTACAGTTATAGTTTTTAATATTACGTTCTTATTTTATGTATTGTTAATTAAAAAAAATAAATAATACCTAAATATCCTTTTGTTTGTAATTATATAAATTTTATTATTTGATCATTTTTGTTTATTTTGGGGGGAAATAAACAAAATTTACAATTAAATTTACTATATTTTGAGTTTAATTTTATTTGTAAGGAAAATTAAAATGTAAATAAAATTTAACACAAAAAATATGGATTAAGTTTTTATCTAAAGACTTATGAAAGTCGGAAATTAAAAAAATTATATATTATTAAAAAATATAAAAAATATATCCATATATATAGACATATTACACTATGACTACTAACAAAAAAGGAAAAAATAACTTTATTAATTACACGAATTTTATGCAAAGACAACAATTAAAATAAAATCCTCTAGGCTTTATGCATATAATCTGCCATCATTGATATGAACTTTATCAAGTGAACTAGTTTTATATATGAAATATGCGGAATACATTAAATTTTGCGTCTGTAATAGAAACACTATTACTAATACAAAACTCTGATTTCTACCTTCAAGCATTTGATTACGATCTTGAGAAGTCCTGAAATATATTTGGAAAAGGAAATAATCCTGAGGAGATATAATCTAAACCCTTTGCACCCGTGTTTACTTTCGCAAAATAGAACGTCAATTGTAAAACTAACACAAGGGAAATATCTCTGGAGACTTTTGGCACTCTCATAGCCAGATACTACGAAGGGTGGCATTTTAATTAATATTTTACGGCAACTTCATCGAAGCTTGTGCATTATGCCCGAAGCTATGAAAGGAAAACTTCTTGAATGTAACAACTGTTAATTTCTAATGTTTGTTTAGCATGTGTTGTTTTGAATTGGAACAAAATATTTCAAATTCTAGTCTCAGATTTGGTCTATCACTATTATTTAAATAAATACATGGATATACGATTCTTTGAAAAATATATTTTATTTTTTAAAAATTAAAATGTTTTTTGATAAGAGTAGATAAAAATCTATATACTATCAATGTATTTATACAATTTTATGTTATTCATTTTCCATGTATATAAAATTAGGGTTTTTAGTAATATGTTGGAATATTTTAAAAAAATTAAAATTAATTAGATTCAAGCTACTTCATATGAGATAAAAAGAAACATACTTCCATTTTCAACAACTATATTTTGAGTTTAATATATAATTTTACATGTAATGAAACTTCGAATGTAAATAAAATTAAATTTTAACACATAAAATGAATATAAAGTTTTAACAAATTACTTATGAAATTCGGATTTCAAAAAAGTATCTAGATTATTAACACAATGCAAGATTTTTTATATAAATACTCAACATTCAGACTTCTAACAAAAAAGAAAAGGAAAAAAATTATTAATTACGAGAATTGTATGCAAAGATTGTAATTAAAATAAATAAAACTCTTTAGACTTTACGCATGTAATACTATCATCATTTATTTGAACTTTATTGTGTTAAGTAGTATTATAATGTGAAATATGCGGAATACATAAAATTTGGGGTACAGCGATAGAAACTCTATCACAAATACAAAACACTGATATATCGCTACCTTGAAGCATTTGATTGCGATATTGAGAATTCCTGAAATATATTTAGAAAATGAAAATATCCCGAGGATATATAATCCATACCCCTTGCACTCGTGTTTGCTTTCGTAAAATAGAACGTCATTGTATAACTAACACATTGGAAATATTTCTGGAAAATTTAAGCATTCTCATACACTGTTAAAAAAATTGAAAAGTTACTAAAATTCTTCTAGAAAATTTCTATTCCAAGAACTTTTCATATAATGATAACAGCCAAATTTCATGTAACCAAAGAAGGTTACATGAGTTTTTGCTGTAACCGTTACAGCAGTTTGTATTCTTGGAATACAAATCTACTTGAAAAATATGATTAACTTTAACCTTTTTTTATATAGCGTAGCCACATACTATGAAGAGTGGAATTTTAATTAATATTTTATGACAATTTCATCGAAGCTTGTGCATTGTGCCCCAATCTATGAAAGGAAAACTTCTTGAATGTAACAACTATTGATTTGTAATGTTGTTTAGCATGCACTCTGTTTTGAATTGGAAAAAAAATTCTATATCTAGTTTCAGATTCCGTCTATCAATGATCTCTAAATAAATACACGGATATTTACACGCGGCTTTTTTTTTAAAGATAGATTTGTTTTATTTTATGTTTTAAACTAAAATGTTTTCAGATAAGAGAAAGTGTTTAGATAAAATATCTATAAACTTTCAAGGCATTTATATGATTTTATGCTATTTGTTTTTCATGTATATAGAAGAAGTTTTTAGCGATATGTTGGAATATTTAAAAACAATTTAAAATTAATTCAGGCTATTTTGAGTACGATAAAAAGAAAGCATACTTCTATTTTCAACAAAAAACATGAAAGAATCTTAATGTTTTCGTTCCACGTTACCATGTTCTTTCTTTAAGCATAGTTTCATTAAAAAAATATGTACTACCTAAATATACTTTTCTTTGTATTTATGTAAAATTAAAAATTTTATCTTTTTTTTATATTTCTAGAAAAAAAAAGGTACAACTATATTTTGAGTTTAATTTATCATTTTACTTGTAATGAAACTTCAAATGTAAATAAAATTAAGTTTTGACACATAAAATGCAGATAAACTTTTAACCAATGACTTGTAAAAGTCGGATTTAAAAAAAATACATAAATATTTTTTTTAATGTAAAATTTTGTTTATAGACATTTTAAATCATGACTACTAACAAAAAAAGGAAAACATAAGAAAGAATATAATAAAAAATGATGAAGAAAATAACTTTATTTAGGATAAAGTATTTATACAATTGAGGCATTACCCATGTAATGTTATCATCATCAATGTGAACTAGTATTATGTAACATGTATAGTAGTATTTTAACGTGAAATAACGCTGAATAAGTTAAATTTTGCGTAGAGCGATAGAAACTTCATCACTAGAAAACACTGATTTCTACCTTTAAGCATTTGATTGCGATCTTGGGAAATCCTGAAATATATTTGGAAAAGGAAAATATCCTGAGGACATACAATCTAAACCCCTTGCACCCGTGTTTGCTTTCGTAAAATAGAACGTCGTTGTAAAATTAACACAAAGGAAATATCTCTGGAGACTTTTAGCACTCTCATAGCCACATAGTACGATAGGTAGCATTTTAATTAATATTTTACGGCAACTTCATCGAAGCTTGTGCATTATGCCCGAAGCTATGAAAGGAAGATTTCTTGAATGTAGCAACTGTTAATTTATAATGCTTTTTTATCATGTACAGTTTTGAATTGGAACAAAATATTTCAGTTTCTAGTTTCAGATTTCATCTATCACTGTTCTCCAAATAAATACATGGATTTTTATATACGGTTCTTTTAAAAACATATTTTTATTTAATTTTGTTTTTTTTTTTATTAATTTTTTTTCATAAGAGTAAGTTTTGCGATACAAATCTATTGTCTAACACTATTTTTATAAATTTATGTTATTAATTTTTCATCCATATAAAATAATTATTTTAGTAATATGTTGGGAAAAAAATGAAATTTTAGCTATTTTAAGTACTATAAAAGAGAAAAATACTTCTATTTTCAACAATTATATTTTGAGTTTAATATATAACTTTATTTGTAATGAAACTTAAATGTAAACAAAATTAAATTTGAAGACAAAAAATGAAGATAAACTTTTAAGAAAATTCTTATGAAATTCAAATTTCAAAAATATATATATAGAAATAGATTCTTGAGAATTCCTGAAACATATTTGGAAAAGGAAGATATCCCGAGGACGTATCATTTAAACCTCTTGCGCCCGTGTTTGCTTTCGCAAAATAGAATGTCACTGTAAAACTGACAAAAGGGAAGTATCTCTGGAGATTTTAAGCATTCTCATAACCACATACCACGAAGGGTGGCATTTTAATTATTTTATGGCAACTTCATCGAAGCTTGTGTATGTGCATTGTGCTCGAAGCTATGAAAGGAAAACTTGAATGTAACAACTGTTGATTTGTAATGCATGTACTGTTTTGAATTCATACAAAATATTTCAAATTCTAGTTTCAGATTTGATCCATCACTGTTCTCTAAATAAGCAATTTCCATTCTAAATTTCCTGCTTCTAGGCCCTTCGGTAACACACAAATCGCATTTTTAGGAACGTTTCTTGTTCCTTCACCCTCTTTTGGTATGGTGTTACCGATATAAAGTGTAGCCTACGTTGGAGCAAAGGCTTTCACCATTACTTTGCCACAATTATTTTTTAAATCGGTGTGGTAATTTAGAACGTTTTTTTTTTTTTTTTTTTTTTTTTTTTGAACGCATTTCGAGTAATTTCACCTCAAATTCCTATTTTTTATGAAAAGTTCTTAGATTTTATTTATATCTTATAAGTAATAATCATTCTATATTTCCTCTTTCTAGGCTCTTCAGTAATACAAAAATCGCGTTTTTAAAAGTTTTTTATTTCTACACCCCCTTTGAAATACTGACACCTACACATGCATCCTATGTTGAAGCAAAGACGGTCTTCATCATTTTGACATCATTACTTTTAAAATTAGTTCGTTATTTCCCGAGCTTTCTTCAAAACCGCAATTTAGAACGTTTTTAGAATGCTTTTCGTGTATTTTCTCTCCGTTTAAATTTCATATTTTTTAGGAAATGGTCTTAAAGAACATTTACATTGTAGAAGTAATTAACGTATCAAAATTCGTGTCTTTTGGTCTATTAGTAACATATAATTGCATTTTAATGGTGTTTTTTGCTCCTGAACCCCTTTTGGGTTAGTGGCATCGACATAAGATATAGCATATGTTTGATTCTGGGCAAATACCATCAGTTTGGTACAATTACTTTTGAAATTGTTCCGGAAATTATCCCCAACAAATAAACAAACTTTACCTCTATGTAATATAGGCATAGATATCTATAAAATTGGGTGCTTGGATATTATATCCAATATTATGATATTGGGTGTAGCGTACCTTTCAAAGACTACAGTTTCTGTTTACTGATGACAAGTACATTGTATGATATATATATATATTGCTACAAATAAAAAAATTTTGTTGCATAAAAATAAAGAAATAAATGCACACATATATATAAATGTATGTAAATATTTTGAAATTTTTTCAAAAAAAAAAAATTCACTGACCTTGAATTTAATAATTTTTAGATTTTTAATCGCTTAAAAGGCGTAAAGAAAGAATAAAAATGAAAAGCATACAAACCTTAATAGTACTAGTGTCATTGACTCTGCCATAAATTCACATCCTGGGATACGCGTAACCCTGAGGTTAAGTGGCGAGGTGTGAAAAAAAAATTATGGAAATCACAAAATCTGTTAGCAAAGACATAAAATTCTTAGAAATATCAATTTATTTTGTACCGATTTATTATAAGGCTGTGGTGAGAAGATTTTAATGAAAAAAATTATGTTTGTGTTATCTAGTTAAGTGGAAGGAACGAAACCCAGGCTTGTGTATGAGAAAAAGGGGTACTCCGAAATAAAAATCCTAGAAAAAGGGAAGGTCAAAATAAACAAATAAATAAATAATAAAAACGTTGAGAAGCACTGGACTTTGCGCAACAATGCTTTGTCATTAACCTCTTCAGACCGCGGAGTTTATTTATGCATTTTTTTTACTTTTATATTAAAATATATTTTTTATATTTAAAAAACTGATAACTATAAAAGTTTAAAAAGCGAAAAAATTAAAATTTATCTTTTGCACATAAAATTTGATGATACATAAGAACTCAATAAGCACATTGTTTTAAATTTTAAAGAATTTTTTTTTTTTATTTTATTTCTTTTTTTTTTGCATTGCAAAACAATGAAAAATGAAAAAAATACATATTTACTAATTTTTTATTACTAACGGACTCAATAAATTATGCTTATGCATTAATATTATTTATAAATGATATTATTTTTGTGCTTCCCGAAAACAATTTTAATTTGTTGTCAAATATATTTTAAAAAATAGTGCTTAAAGATATCAAATAAAATGGCATGGGGTGCATTTTAGTAAGAAAATACAGGGAAAGAAAATTTTAATTAGAATTATTATTATAAGCATTTTTATAAAAAATTAGGAAAGCCCTTAAGAAACTTATAGAGTTAACGCAGAGAAAAATTGTGTACGTTTTCATTTTTGTACATTTCATAAATTTTTGCAGCAAGCCATTTTAATATAACATGCATCTCGCTAAAAAAAGCGCAAGAAGAAACAAAATGATTTTTTTCAGCTATCTATTAAATTCCATTCACACCAATTTTTTTATTTTTAACGTTATTTATTTACTTGAAAAAATTGCAAAGTTGTATATCTTATACTGCTAAAAATTTGCTGATTCTGTCCAGTAATGCGATCTTTTTATGAAAAATTAGTTACCTAATCGTAATTTAACTATATGCTGAAGATAAAACAGGCAATAATATGGTCATAATAGCGTAAAATGACGGTTGTGTAACCGTTTTCGATTAAAAAAAAACGTTCGAATGACTGGACAGAATGCTGCAAATTTTAAAAAGTGTATAGGATGTTAGAGTTCTTAAGAGTCTAATGTGCCTGGATGATGCAATGCCCAGCACTTCTTACTTGGCGTTTAAACAGCACACGATGAGAAAAATGTTCGTGAGTCGCCAATCCTATGGCGATCCCGAAATAAAAGAGAATGAAAAATCAATGATAATGAATAACTCTATAAAAATAATTTTGAACAATTTTGTAGAAGATTTCACAATCCTTGGATAGATATATCTCTACATAAGAAACAAACAGAACATTAAACTTAATTTTCTGCTTTATTAAATTAATTCAATTTGACACTAAAACTTAAATCGGTTTAAAATTTAATTGAATCTTTTAATTTATTTTAAAATATACGTTTTTCTATATTAAATAAGTTGAAGAAGATACATAAAATAGCATCTGCAACATACTGATATCAATATTATATTTTTTAACAAACTGGGTAAAATATTTATAAATTTTTAAACAATGTTAAAAATGCCAGAATAGTAAGCTTTGAGCAAAGTAGCGTACCATCATTGAGTCCGTTTAAAAATTTGTATCATTTTGTGCAAAGTTGCATAGTAATAATCAGTTAAAATTTTCTTCATCTTAAATTGAAATATCTGCTATTTTTCTTGAAAACTCTTAACTTATTATAAAAATTAAATTTTTTACATTAATAACTAATTCCATATGATAAAATTTCTGAATCACAAAGTCAAAAAAAAAAAAAAAAAAAAAAAAAAAATTTAAGCCAATTTACTGCTGCTAAAGTATTTTTAATTAACTTTTAGGAAGTATAAAATTTTTCCATTAATTTATATTACGACTCGCATGCTATATGAATTATTATTATTCATTATTTATTATTGCGTATAAAATATAATTTTTTTTATAATACGTTCAGACTTCTTTTCTGCTTATTTAATAAATGTAGCCAATTAATAATAATAATAATAACTCATTTTATTATTATTATTATTATTTTGGTACTGAGATTTAAACTCAGAATTTTGTATCTTGTGCAATTTATTTTCACTCTCATTTACTTACATTTAAAAGCCCATTATTATAAATTAATATCATATATTATGCGATAAAATGCATAATAAAAATATTTCTTTAGTAACACGCAGAATACTTTTTAAACAAAACTGTTAGAAATTTTATCATCTAAAATTTAAAGTATTTGCTAGTTTTGTTGCAAACGTTTTTAAAACAGCTTTGAAGAATCCTCGTTTTTCACTTATCTTACAACATCATACTTCTTAACTTTTCTACCATAAAATGCAAAAATACTGCCGCTAAATCATTTTTTATTATGTTTTTGGACGTTTAACCTCAATCTCTGGCTTTAAGAAATATCGTTTTTCTCCGCAGTCATTCGTTTCTCCCTAACTCGTCGATATCAAACTTTGCGCATGCTCAGTGTACGCTCGGCCATGACAGTCAAGACAAATTTAGAAACGAGCTTCTCTATGTAAATTATAAGGATCCTTGTGGACCCTTGAGGGTCCTTGAGACGGATCCCATGTGACACGGGGAGCTTAAAAATGTATGTAATTGTTTTGCTGAAGCTCCTTACAGCGGTATTATCAAGTGATGTCATATTCAGACCAGGTGAGTTCAGTGTTCTTAGGCTTAGTTCAATAACATGCTTTACAGAGAAATCAATATGTTCGACAAGTGCATGCTAATAAGTATAAGATTTAGTAAGATAATTGTGCTTCTATTCTTACTATATTTTCATTCATCATTCTTATTTTGAAGTGTGGTGGGAAAGTCTAATTTTCATTGATATCTGAACTATAGACGGAAATTGGAATCAACAAATTTAAACGTGGAGACAGTGATAGATAATATCTATGTTCTTTTTATAATAATATTTGCATGAAAACTGAATTATTACTATACACATCATTTTTAAAAATGTAACGTGAGTGAAATATTATTTCTTTCGCATGAAATGTGATTTATTTTAAATCTGTATGTTTGCAGAGAAATGTATAAATAATTCATCTTTCGATCATGTACATTTTTTTTATTTCTGGCAGTTAAATAATAAAATTTTATGTCTTTAAAATACTATGCATTTTACATTTAAAGATTCTAATATTCCAGGTTTTTTGATTTAAAAAAAAATATTTTTTTTCTTTAAAAATAAGCATTTTTTTTCGAGAAAATTCTTACAATCTTTTATCACGAATTAATAGTCTTTGAACATGGATCTAATAATTAATTTTTTATAGAGCTGAATAATGATATGAGTTTCATAACGGATTGAAAAATCTTTCTAGAAAAATTATCTTTAAAGCATAACTGCCAGATTGTTAAAAGAAAATGTTTTTCGCAATATAGGAATGTGTCAATAAAAAAAATTAAGTGTTGAGGAATACAATAAAATTTGCTATCATAAATAAACATATTATATAACCATATAATATCGGATTTGTCAAGATTAAAAATTTATCTTTTATTTAATTAAAGCAAAGAATTTAGTTATACTTGATTTATTAATCTTTATTTTACATTTAATATAGTTAAATCAATTGGCATAAATGCATTTAATGAAACTTTTTTGTACACACACTTACATGTATTATTAATAAAATTTTGTAATTGAATGTATTCTCTACTCTGTTGGTTTAATGTAATTTGTTACGGGTGATTCAAATAGAAAAGCATTTTTTTAATACTATCAGAAATATTCTTCTTTAAAATAATATTAATATTAATAATAGCAATATAGTATGTATACACACACATATAATATAACATATATATACTGATAACAATATAGTTATATTATATATGTGTGTATACATACTATATTGTTATTATTAATATTAATATTATTTTAAAAAGAATATTTCTGATAGAATATATATATATATGTATGTATGTATATGTATATATAACATTGGAACCACCCGAAGCGAAATATATTTTACCAAACAGACAGAGAATATATTCAATTTAAAACGTTTTATTAATAAATTATTTTCTTCAAACATAGCTTTAACAATTTTTCTCACTGACTTTTTCAATTACATCCAAAACCTTAAAGATAATTATATTTTAACATTTCTGGTTATGCTTTTTCTAAATTATTATTTCATAATTATTATTGAAAATGTTACGCATCCTACATTATTTAGAAGATCAAATAATGAATTTTGGTGCAATATTCGCATAACATTGGAAGGAAATAAATTTTAAATTATGTTTAAAACAATTTAAATAAAAAATATAGTTTTGTGGAATGATAAACTATAAACTATGTGTTTTAAATCTATAAACTGTACATCCTTTTTTTTTTTTTTTTTTTTTTTTTAGGAACAGCATTTAAAACAGCTGGAAGAATAATTAACAAAAAAAAAAATACAATAATTATTTTCCTTTTTTGATTCCAGGAGTACCAAAAATTTAAGAAATTGTAATTAATCACAAAAGTTTACCACTTAAAACTCTTATTAAAATGGTAAAGCAAGCGAGAAATTTAAATATAGAAAAAGAGCTTATAGCTGACATTAAATATAATAATAAAACAAACTACTGATCTGGTATAAGTACATCACGAAGAAATCATCCAAATACATTTCAGTCACAGCAAGATATTTTTTTTCCTTCAGCCATTATCACCCATTCACCACAAGAGAAACAATGGAAATTGTAGCATGCAAAAATTCAATATGTAACGATGCAGCATGATTCAACATAAGTTAAAAAACTACAACGTTATAACGCACAAATTTCATAAAAACACAAGCCCCCCAAAGAATTTCTTATGCCGTTTCAAGGATGGCCTGATCCCCCCTTCATCAGGAAAAAAAAATGGGTTTTAAAAACCCGGCTCGGTTATAGCCCCGAGTACTATAACTGAGCCGGGTTTTTTGAACCCCTTTCATTTTTTCCCCACTGAGGAAGGGTATCAAGGCATCCTTGAACTTGCGCATGAAATTCTTTGGGAGGTTGGTGTTTTTATGAAATTTGTGCGTTATAACATTGTAGTTTTTTAACTTATGTATTGAAATACGCGTGCAGTGTTACAATTCTACTTATGATTCAAAATTATAATCGAACGACTCAATGGTTACAAAAATAAAATTAGAATTCTAGTAAATTGAAAATAACGTGCATATTATGAAAGAATGCATGGAATGTTGAATGATGGAGTTTCCTAAACGTGAAGTTTTGGAATATTTCCATTTGTTTAAAAATAATTCTGGCAGAGCTGAAGCATGTACATAGCCAAACTAAACATGCTTTTACTGGTATTAAAGTTATAATTTACACCTTTTAAAAATTGTAATTAATATACATATTTCCTTGTACTCTTATGACGTTTTTGACGATTACTTCAGTGAATAAACTGTGAAAAATTATTTTCTAACCTTGTATTATTATTATTACGATTTTTTTATCCGTAATACATGGTAAAGTGTCAATTAAGTAAAATAATAATAATAATAACAAATCTTGCATTTTAAGATTGATGTATGGTTATATTTGGGATATCAGGAGTTAGACTAAGATACTTATGAGATATATTAGTAATAATAGGAAATAAGTTTTTGGTCTCTGACTGCGTGCGTCTGTCGATTCTGTTCTGAAGAAACTGTTGTAATTAGAGCTACAAAAATTAGTAGAAATGTGTCTTTACGTATTTAAAAACCCAAATTGGCATTTTTTTAAAACTTATTTTGCTCTAAGTTTTTTTTTTCAATTTTGAAAGGATTTTACAATGTAAGTAAAATGAATGAGATTTTGTACCCCCCCCCCGGCACTCCCCGAAAAAAATTGCCCCATTTTCAATATAGTTAATTTGGAACTTACACTAATTTTTGTGTTTTTAGCTAACTTTTTGTGTGATTTAAAAATTTCTTTGCGTTTCGAGATGATTTTTTTACACTTGTAGCATAAATTTAGTTTAACATTTGTACTCTAATATAATAAATTTTGTTATCCTGTATTTACTATTTTTCGGCGATTTTTAATAGTATTTTTAGTGTTTTCTTGTGCTTCGCCGCGATTCTTTATCATTTGGGGAAAAATGATTACAATGTTTTAGTCTTACATACTAAATTTATTCTTTTTTTTCAATAAATTGTATAATTTCTAAAGCAATTTTTGATTTTTTTGTATTACATTTATGTGGTACATAGATTTTTCTTTCCTTTTATGGGTCAAATGATTTTTATTTCAAGTTTTAGACTAATATTATAAAATTGATCTTTTTCGATTTTTGAATATTTACCGAATTTTATGTAATTTTTTATGGTTTCTATTGTTTGCGGATATTTTTTGACATTTTTATAAGTATTATGGTTAAAATATTTTTACAGCGAACACTAACTTTTGTTTTCTGCGATTTTTGAATTTTTAATGCATTTTCTTGAGTTTTCAAATTTTGGGTTGATGCTTTTTCATTCATGAAAGAATTTCGGTATCACACTCCTAGCCTAACATAAAAAATATTACCCAACGCGATGTCTGAATTTGTAGAAATTTTTCCTATTCTATTACATTTTTTGGTCATTCGTAAAAGTTATTGGATTCAAAATTTTCAGCGTAATATAGTAATTTTTTTTCTGCGCTTTATAATGGATTTTCAGAATTTGATGAGATTTTTAACATTTTTCCCTTGTTCTTAATGAAAAAGCCTCACCAGTGGCCGAGAGGTTCTGACCTCAAACTGGTAGACGATAGGTGCTGGGTTCGAACCCAATCGCGACCGTCGGCCTAACCGTTCGGATTTTTCCGTGGTTTTCTTCGAACCTTGCGTAAATACGGGTTAGGTTACCTTAGAAAGACCCTCACGGAGGGCATCCCACCCCTTAGGGCCTATATCCCATAGTGTAGATAATTGGCCGACATACATACAACAACAACAACAACAACTTAATGAAAAAATTTTTATATTCGTAAAAAGAATTATTTTTTAAATGTTTAATCTAATATAGTCGCCACAGTGGTATAATCAGTAGTGGCAGTGACTGCGAAGCCGAGGGTTTGGGTTCGAATCCTGGTAAAACATGGATGTTGTGCTTTCCCTTTGTAATGATACATGAAATATATATATATATATAAAGAAATGGATACGGTTCTGATTGGCCGGATTGTATAATATAAAAAATGTGTAATAGAAATGTGTAAAATTTTTGTTTATTTCTTGGAGATTTTTCCAGATCAATAAAAAAGAATATGGTTTGATTTTTTTTTTATGCCAATACAGTAAAGTTTGTCATATTGTTTATCATAATATTTATTTGGAATTCGTAAACCGATGTTTTAATATTTCGCAAATTGTTTATGCGGTTTTACTACTTTTTTTAATTTTGAGGTGAATTTTTCGTGTAAAATGCATTCGTGTTATTTTTTTCCGAATACAATACATTTTTTCTTTCAAAATCTTTAATATGACTTTTAGCGCTTTTCCCATGTGTTTTAAACCGATTTTTGCTTCCTTAAAACAAAAACAAAAACAAAATAATCTTGATACAGAAATATGTTTTAATCTACTCTAGTAAATTTTACCCTTTTTGTAATTTTAGAATTTTTAATTTATTATTTTTTTAAGTTTGGACGCAGCAATTTTTTCACAATCTTAAAGTGAATCCAGTTTTAATTTTATTAAAAATTTATACAGCTATATTAAAAATTTTCAGGAATTTTCTATGCAATATTTAGGGTTCTTTTCTGTTCTGCAGTGATTTTTCAACTTTCGTAAATAACTCATACTTTTCGTCATGCCTTTATATTTTTCTCTATTTTAGTAAATTTATTTCTCTGTGGTTTTCCATACTTTAGTGTATTTTGGGGATTCACTGTGATTTTTTTCAGATTAATAAGTGGAATCCTGTTTCAAACTTTGAGTTCAATATAAGAAATTTATTCTCTCTAGGGCTTCTTAGATAAATTTTCTTTACTTTTAGTATTGTTTGCGATTCCCTGCGTTTTTCCCACTTTATTAAATATTCTAATCCTCATCATAATGTAGTAAATTTTGTTCTTTTTTTCAATAAACTATAAAGGTTTTAATCTTTCATCGGAATATTTATATATTTTTAGCGATTTTCGATTTTTTCGATTTTTTTTAATTGAATGCTATTTTTTAAGCGACCAATCCTCGACGATCAACTAGTTATATTTCCAACTAGTTATGTTTCATAAAATATATTTCGAATGTCTGTGGTGAATGATATAAGAAATATTTGACTAATTAAATAAAAAAAAAAACAATAATTAAAAATGTTAAATAAGAGAAGCAGAAAAAAATATACATTTTGAAAAAAAAAAAAAGAATAATAAACGCAAGTCTTTTTTTTCTGCTTTATTTCCGTTGATTATTTTGTTTTGCATAAAAGATATGCAAATATAAAATGTTAATGAATTTCCATTTAGTACAATTTTTGCAGTTTTTAAGGAATAGATCCATGTTTAATTAAATTTATTACTAATTTTTTACAGTTACATTCAAACCATTTTTTCAAAATTTAAACATAATACTAATTTACCTACACATATATATATATTTTAAATACTGAACGTTTTGACACCATATTTAAAAGAGCATTATATGAGTTTATGTTATATATAAAGAAGATTGATTGATTCTTATATACAAAGCAGACTGTTATATATAAAGAATATTATGCATTAATATTTTCTTCTATTTTTATGAGGAAATGAAAAAAATCAATAGCTTTAACTATTAAAGCTTAAGTATATTCAACTCATAAATCTAATTAATGACATTTTGAAAGTCAGAAAGTAAACTAACTTTTTTAAACCGTGCCCAAGTATATATTAATTTTTTAAATGGAAAATAGTTTAATATATGCATTCTAAAATTTCAACGCATTCTAAACAATATTTCCCCCTAGATCATTATGTAATAAATAATTTTGTGTGGCCCTGTATATTAATAAAAAATATTATTTGCACCTTAGATTGGCCAGAAGTATATTTTAACGTAAATTTTATTTCATTTGTATATAATAAGTCAATATACATAAGTACCAATGTTATTAAATAAAAATTTAAAAATAAATTCTACATGACGATTTGCTGAGTAAACCAACCAAATCTTGTTATCGAATAAAAGCTATTTAAGGAAAGTACTTCAGAGAGTTTTGGGAAGAAAGTAGGAAATGCATAAAATATTCAAAGTATAAATATTTAATGATCATATTTCTAGACTTGGCCTTAAGAAAAAAGGGTTTCAAAGAAGGAAAAAACTTTTTAAATTTTTAAAGCTTTTTATTCTTCTAAAGACAAAATCCTTTATTGAATCTCCAATGTACTATATTCAATCCCCTTTTTTTCATTTTCCCTTTCAAAGTAGTTTCTTTCTTCATAAAACATTAACTGAATTTTTAAAGATTTTAATTCAATTCCTTGTTTGTTCTTTGTTCAGTTTTTCGTATAACCACAAATCTAATAACTGTCTTTGAATTATATAGTATACCATGAATGACAATATGAACCTGCGCAAAATTATGACAACTGAAAAAATAATTATGGATGTTAAGGTGTCAGATACGCTTTAAAGAATCCAAAAACCAATTTTTCAGCGAAATAGCTTATAATTAAATATGATTCCTTTTGAACATTTAAAAACAAACTGCACACAAATTTTCGCATTAGAAGAGAATCTATATCTAAAATACTTTAATCTTTTCCTATATGATCAATGGGTGATTTAATTTTTTAAGTCAATTTTCTCAAAACAATAATTTTGATCATTGCGCGCACAATTTCTGAAAAATTGTTGCCGAGAATTTAAAAAAATTTTCACTAAATGTATTAAATGTATAGAAGAACAAAATAACCTATTATTATGTTTCTCAAGTTAGAAATTTGAAATTCACGATTTCTTTTGTATAAAAAAATCCCAAAATTTCGATTTTCTTTATTTTTTTTCTCTGGATCTATACGTTTTATTTTCGTTTCATTGTAGGTTATTTTGAAAAATTGTTATCTCTATACTCAGTTTAAAAATCTTGATTTGTTTTACTTACTAACATGTGAAAAATCATGCGTGCAATGCATGCAAAAATAATTCTTTTGTAAAAATCGTATGATCTTTAAAATAAATTTTAAAAACTTTATATATGTGTGTTCATTTTTAATAACTTTATATGATAAAGTAAATATTTCTTAATATGTATTTTCAACTTTATAATTAAAATTTACTGAGGTATATTTTTCTTGTATTTCGTTAGTTCAAAGGGTGACTGACCTAATTTTATAAGACTTCCCAGACATTAATTTGCATAGATGGAAATTACCGTAATAGTTTTTATCACATCTTTTTATTTCATTTGTATGTAATAAATCATTGTATAATACAATATTATTAAATAAAAATGTAAAAATACATTTTATATGTTTTTCTATGTATGAGGATTTGCTGAGGAAACCAACCAAATCTTGTTATTATTGAATAAAAGCTGTTTAAGGAAAACTACTTCAGAGAGTTTTGAGAAGAAAGTAGGAAATGCATAAAATATTCAAAGCATAAATATTTAATGATGAAATTTCTAGATTTGGCCTTAAGGAAAAATGGTTTCAAAGAATAAAAAAACTTTTTCAATTTTTAAAGCTTTTCAATCTGAAGACAAAATGCTTTATTAAATTACCTATATACTGTATTCAATCCCTTTTTACTTTCGTTTTCCTTTTCAAAGAAGTTTCGTTTTTCATAAAACTTTAACTGAATTTTAAAAGATTCTAATTCAATTCCTTGTTTGTTCTTTGTTCATATTTTCGTATAACACAAATCAAATATTTGTGTTTAAATGATATAGTTTATCATGAATGACAATATAAATGTGTGCAAAATATGGCAACTGAAAAAATAATTATGGATGTTAAGGTGTCAGGTACGCTCTAAAGAATCCAAAAATCGATTTTACAAAAAATAGTTTATAATTAAAAATGATTCCTTAGGAACATTTGAAAGTATCAGGCACGCTTTAAAGAATCCAAAAATTGATTTTTCAAAAAATAGCTTATAATTAAAAATGTTTCCTTAGGAACATTTAAAAACAAACCGCATATAAAAGTTCTCAAGAAAATTAGAAGATAAGTTATATCTAAAATACTTTGAGATTTTCCTATATGATAAATGGCTGATTTAATCATTTATGTCAATTTTCTCAAAACAGTAATTTTGATTATTGCGCGTACAATTTCCTAAAAATAGTCGCCTAGAATTTTTAGAAATTTTCCGCTAAATATATGAAACGTATAGAAGAAAAAAAAAACTATTATTATGTTTTTCAAGTTAGTAGTTTAGAATTCACGATTTTCTTGTATAAAATAATCTGTTAATTGTAATTTCTTTATTTTTTTCTGGATTTATAAGTTTTATTGTTTTCACTGAATGTCATTTTGAAAAGACATTACTGCTGTACAAAATTTTAAAAAATCTTGCTTTTTTTACCCATTGAAAAGTGAAAAATCATGCGCGCAATGCATGCAAGAATAATTCTTTTTAAAAAGTAGAATTATCATTAAAAATAAATTAAAAAAAACTTCATATATGTGTGTACATTTTTAATAAATTTATTTGATAAAATAAATCTCTCTTAATGTGTGTTTTCAATTTTATAATTAAAACTAACTTAAAGTAATTGCAAATCTTACAGAGATCACTTTTTCATGTATTTTGTTAATTGAAAGGGTACCTATCCCCATTTTATAAGACTTCCAAGACATTAATTTGCATAGGTGGAAATTACCTTAATAGTTTTTATAATTTTTTCATTTCATTTATATATAATAAATCAATGTATAATCCAATATTATTAAATAAAAATGAGAAAATAAATTTTACATGTTTATATATACAGGGTGTTTCGCTACCAGACCGACAAACTTTGAGGGATGATAGTACACATGAAGACAAACATTATTAAATGGGAAACCATGGTTCGCAAACGTCTTCTGTAGGAGCTAGGGGCCATTAAAGTTTAGGGCCCAAAACTTCAAACGATGATAGAAAACGGAAAAAAGGGCCGATTCGTTTGCGGTTTTCACTAAAATCATTCTTTATATTACGATTTCTTTAGAAAAAAATTTTAAAAGTTACTTTCAAAAATTATCGATAGAGGGCGCTTTAGACTTTAGAGTAATGAACAACTACTTTTTACTGTTATTTTTTGCGTGGGGTTGAAATTATTCTAAAGTTTTCACTTTAACTTAAATTTTAAGCCCAAAATCGAAAATATTGGGGTGGGGTAACTTAGGAAAATTGAACTGTGAACAGAGGGGGAGATTTTAAGCACGCATAAACATTAGACAAACTAATCGATTTTATTGCGGTTTGCGTGAAAATCATTTGTTTGGTAATTATTTTATTCAAAATGACGTACAGCTTTGGTGTCCTCATTTTTTGATAGAGGGCGCTTCCGACACATATCTGACACTTCAATGGCATTACTCCTGTGTGTTTTACTACCAGAGCAACTTACTTCCAGGAATTGTTAGGGACACAAAGATGGAATCACATAGGAATGTAACGTTGGAAATGCCTTTTTTGAGAGTTAAGTTTAAAGGAAGCAGAAAAGATAGCAACAGTAACAGCTGAGAAAGAGCAACACGTTAATGTGACAGAAAACAATTTATTTAAAGGTTTTACCACAAAAGGTGTTCGAAATTACGACCAGAAATAGTGTGGCAAGTTTAACAGCGACGGTAGATGGCGCTGCGGTTTCCTTGTAGTAGATAGCTCTAAACGGTAATGCATGTGACCAGCGATCACTTTGAAGTGATCATTCGCGAACCAACTCCAAAGGTAGCAGAATTAAGTAATTAAAAGATGAGCAACCCGATGGGGGTCCTCCACATTTTACCAATGACGTTTGCCGACACTTCAAAGTAACATCTGGGCAACGGTGGATAGGTCATGGTGGCATGCCGGATCGCCAGACCTATCATGTATCGACTTCTTCTGTTGGGGTCAAATGAAAAGTTGGATGTATGAGACTCCCGTACCATGAGTTAAAGACCTCGCATCTGATATTTCTGTAGCTTGCGAGAAAGCTATCAGAGATGCCAGAAATCTTTCAAAGAGTGAGGAATTCCATGCGATGCCTCTGACAAGCATGCCGAACTACTTCTGGTCGTAATTTCGAACACTTAATGTTGTAAAACATTTAAATAAACTGCTTTTTGTCACATTAACGTGTTGCTCTTTCTCTGCTTTTTCTGTTGCCTTTTTTTCTCTGCTTACTTTAACTGTAACTCGCAAAAGAGACATTTTCAACGTTACATTCCTATCTAATTCCGAATCGTCTTTGTACCCCTAACACTTCCTGGAAGTATGTTGGTCTGGTAGTAAAACACCCAGGAGTAATGCCATTGAAATGTCGGAGGTGTGTCGGAAGCGCCCTGTATAAATGAGGACACCAAAGCTGTACGTCGTTTTGAATAAAATAGTTACCAAGGGAATGATCTACACGCAAACCGCAATAAAATCGATTTGTTTGTCCAATGTTTATGAGCGTTTAAAATATACCCCTTTGTTCACAGTTAAATTTTCGCTAGTTACCCGATCCGAATGTTTCCGATTTTGAACTTAAAATTTAAATTAAATTCTAAACTTTAGAATAATTTCAACCCCATGCAGAAAATAACGGTAAAAAGTAGTTGTTCGTTACTCTAAAGTCTAAAGCGCCCTCTATCGATAATTTTTTTAAGTAACCTTTAAAATTTTTTCCTAAAGAAATCTTAATATAAAGAAAGATTTTAGTGAAAACCGCAAACGAATCGACGCTTTTTTCTGTTTTCTATCATCGTAAGTTTTGGACCCTAAACTTTAATGACCCCTAGCTCCTACAGAAGACATTTGCGGCCCATGGTTTCCTATTTAATATTGTTCGACTTCATGTGTACTATCATTCCTCAAAGTTTGTCAGTCTGGTAGCGAAACACCCTGTATATATATATATATATATATATATATATATATATATATATATATATATATATATATATATATATATATATATGGCCAATTTGCTGAGGATACCAACCAAATTTTGTTATTTTTGAATAAAAGCTATTTAAGGAAACCTACTTCAGAGAATTTCGGGAAGAAAGTATGAAATGCATAAAATATTCATAGCATAAATATTTATAATGATCAAGTTTCTAGATTTAGGCTTAAGGAAAAAGGAGTTTTGAAGAAGAAAATAACTTTTTCAATTTTTAAAGCCTTTCAATCTGAAGAGAAAATGCTCTATTGCATTTTCTATATTGATTTTTTTTCTTTTTCTCTTTCAAAGAAGTTTCTTTTTTCATAAAACTTTAACTAAATTTTTAAAAATTCTAATTCGATTACTTTTTGTTCATTTTTTTCATATAACACGAATTAAATAATTGTGTTTAAATGATATAGCATGCCATGAATGACAATATGAATGTGCGCAAAATATGATAACTGAAAAAATAATTATGGTAAATAAAGAAGTACTATCTTATATTTAATGCTATTTTGACTTATATGCATGTATTGTTAATAGTATTTGGGACGTTTTTAATTATATAATTAGACACTTTGAGTGTTGCCGTCATTACTACATCCCTTTGAGTAAATTTTTCACATTTGGTTCACATCTGTACTTCATATGTTTGGCGTACTTTCGGTTGTATTTTACTTGCTCAGCAATATATCACCCTGCAACTTCTTTTTTCTTTTTCTAAATTTGTAATTAACATAAGATTGTATAATTTTAAGTTCGTTATGCGTAGGATAAAACTGGGCTGTTATTTTAGCCATGTACAAATTATTATGTTTTAATTCATACGGGCCACATTCAACAAAGATTTCTTTTCCAGGCTTTGCCCCCCGCAGCGGTCCGCGATAGTGCTAGATGCACTACTGACGGGGCTTGTTAAGCTAAAACCATTTTGGTAAATTGCAAAGACTAAACCTGAAACTGAAACTGTAGATTTATAACAGTAAAATAAAAAATAATAATTACTGACAGTTTTTTGATGAATTTAAAAAAAAATAATAACAAAAAGTATCAAAAGTACGAAAAGTCTCATATTGTCAAAATGCATTAGGTTTTGCAAGTCTGGTTTTACAGCATTAGTGAGTCGTTGGGAAATGTTATTTATAAAATCGATTATAAAAAATCAATTTTCGCATACATTGAAAATTTTCTAATGCAATTCCAAAAAACTAAATTATCTGATCTTGTTCGAACTCTGTAGTAGATAATCTTTTACAATACTAAGCCCAATTATTTCTCAACGATAAATAGTAAAATAAGATGAAATGAAATAGTTAGAATAAAATCTAGCATTGACTAGAACATTTCATGCTAAAATGACTTAAACTATAATCGAATTGTTTGTGTGTCTTTTTAAAATTATTAATGAAAGCTATGACGCCGTATTTTGTAGTAGCATCGTGTAGTGCACCTCAGTTATGTATATCAATTTCAATAGATAGGAATGGCATAAAAAACAATAAAATGCATCGAGAACGATATAAATGGAATTAATTGTTTACCTTTAAATGAGCTATAATTGCTACATACTTAATTTTAACTACAATAATACCTTGACTTACGTCAGCAATTCCCACCAAGACAATTGACGTAAGGCGAGGTACATTTAAGCAAAAGCAAAAAGGATAAGAAATAAAAATTCTTCAAATCTAATGTGAATATTCTATTGTATTTAGGAATTACGTTGCATACACTTAACAATTGAAAAAAAATGCGTTTGTAATAAAAAAAAAATTTAAATAAATCATTAAGTTGTTAATTTACAATTTATTATTTTTTTCTAGATGTCCTGCTCAATATTTAGGTAGCTTTCGTATGAAATACTACTTATTGTGGTCACTCCTATGTTGGAATTTCTAAAAAAATTTTGCAGGTCATGACCTCTAGACCCAAAAACTCCCATCATTAAAAAAGTTTATCTCTCTCTCTCAAGTTATCTATCTATCTATATATATATATATTACTTTCTTATGGACACGATAACTTCTATAATTCTGCTCCAATCGCTTCCAAACTGATACATAAAATCAAGGGGTATAAAATCTCGGCTAAGTTCATTAATGGGCAAAATCGGTCCAAGATGATGGAAATAGGGGGAGTTTTTCTGAAAACAGAAAAAACGCCATAACTTCTTAATTAAAATTGATAACGAATTGGTATTAATTCTATATTACTTCTTAAAAATGAGCTAAAAGTTTATGCATGACAGATTTTTGATAAATTTAGAAATGGGCTCAAGGGGCGGAAAAAAAACAGGGTTTTTGGGAGAAAAAAATTCATAACATCGTCGATTCTCAAGATATCAAATCCAACTAAATATTATATAAATGTTTTCACAATTATCTAAAACTTTAGTGCTTACAAGTTTTTGAAAGAACTATTTATTACCGATAAAAAAATTTAAAAACGAAAACAAAAAGGGGGTGAAAAAAGACAAAAATCCATAACTTTGTCAATTCTTAAACTATCAAATATAATTAAATTTATTTTACATCTTCTGAATAATATCTACAAATTTTATATTCATAAGTTTTTCATAGGACCAATTCGCATAGCAAAAACAAATTAAACAAAAATAGGAGTTGGTGAAAAATACTTCAAATCCAAACTTCTTATATTCTGACTCATTTTTAAATTCATTTTTGATTTTAAACGCATCCGAATGGCAGATCCTCTTATTTAAGAAATGTATAAATGATGCATTTGTCAGTTTTGTGATAAAGACAGAATATATTTCAAAAAAGGCTGCCAAATAGGGTATTTTGAACAAAATTTCTCGAAGTGATCGTTATTGAAATTTTGAGGAAGTATTCAAATAACGAATTGCGTTCTTTTTGACTCATTTATAAATCCATTTTTGCTATCAAATACATCTAATTTACAGGTTCTCTCATTTAGAAACTATATAATGTGACGCATTGGTCAGTTTTTTGATAAACGCAAAATAAATTTCAAAAACGTCTGCCGAAATTGGTATTTTGAGCAGAATTTCCCGAAGTGATCGCTATTGAAAAATTGAAGTATTCAAATAAGAAATTGCGCTTTTTTCTTACTCATTTTTAAATTCAGTTTTCCTCTCAAACACATCCAATTGACAGGTTCTCTTATTTACGAGCTGTATAATGCCCATTGTATTGGTCAGTATTTTAATAAAGGCTGTATATATATATTTTTTTAAATGTTGTCAAAGTGGGCACATCGCACAAAATTTCACCAAGCGATCTTGAGTAAACAATTGAGGATGTATTCAAATAAGAAATTGGTTATTTTATAACTCATTTTTTAATTAAATTCTGCTCTCAAACGCATTCAATAGACAGTTTTTTTATTATTTAGGAACTATGTAAAGTGCCGTATTGGGCGATTTTTTAATAAAGTCAAAATATATTTCAAAATAAGTTGTCAAAATGACCATTTGAGCCGAATTTAGCTTAAGATGATTCTGATAAAACTAGTTCTTACAGAAAAATGTAATTAAAAATTTTTCAAATGCGGCCAAATAAAGGCGTTAAACTGGGCTCATCTGTTACCGAATTTTATTTTTTGTTATTCAAATGAGCACTCTTCGAAATCTACTTCCACCTATAGACCAAACCGACAGGAATTTTTTGAAGATGCGATAAAATCTTGCAATGAAGTTTGAACCAATTAAAGATTTTTTGACGACTTTTTATTTATTTATTTATTTGAGCTATTAGAAAGAGACCGGAAGGTGGCAGCAGAGACAGTCATCTCCTCGAGTTCATGGATGAAATATTAAGGCAAGTTAAATTTGGATACGTGTATTAAATCGGTCTCTCATATCATAGCTTGATGGAAAACACCTAAAAACCCGATTTTATTAGTTGATATGTAGGCTTGCCATTGTGTTTTCCTGTGAGCAAAATCATGAAACCCTGGAGGATTGGGAACAGAAAAATATAGGGGTAATAGCAGTACTTTTCATACCATTATAATCGTCAAGAAAATATATCATTTTTGTGGCGATCCCGAGTATATTTAAGTAAGTAAGAGCGTATTAAGACAATAGACGTCGCAGATTCAATGACACTACAAAAGTTAAGCATTTTGATAATCAAGTTTGACAATTCATTTTATAAGTTATTTTAAATATTTTAATGTATCACGCCGTTTGCTGAAATTACTATATGCTTGAATATGTATAGTAAATAATAAATTTTAAAGGCGACTAGTCAAAAACTCTCTAGATATTAAATAATATAGATAATAAGTTTAAACAATTCAATGAAATGGAATAACGCATGTAGTTACTGTAAGTAAAATGATATTTAATTATGAGGGATCTTTTACAGTGCAATGTTCTTTTCTTAACTTACAATATTTTCTATTCTTTGTTCGTTTATTCCGTATTTTATAGTTGTCATACATTTTTTCAGCAGTTATCTGCTTACATATTTTGATCCGCTTTAACGTTGTATCTTCAGGGTAATGTTTTATAGGAATTATTATTTAAGTAATATCGTTTACATATTTTAGAGTTAGTTTTTAGCATGAATTAAGCTTGGTACATGTTAAAAGGTAAAACATATAGTAAAATACGACAACTGGTGGTCATAAACAGGAACTTGAGAATAATACCGTTTTAGCATCACAAATGAAGATCTGATGAAGCCATAAAAAATAAAAAAGTTTTACTGTATTTTGGAGGCAAAAGAGGGCATTTGAACTCAGTGAAGGAGATAAATTCATCTTCTTTTAGAAAATAGGTTAAGTGGTATACAGTGTCTCACATAAGTGATGGGGCACTTGTGCTTTACAAAAGGAAACTAATCAAATAAATTAAAAAAAACATGTACACATTTTTTTGTGGGTGTGTTTCATACTTAAATTTAGTAAAGATTATTACATAACATACATTTTGTCAAAATATTAAAATATTAATTTAATAAAAATACAAATGTTTAAAACGAAGCAAAAAATAGCTCACATAAGTGATGGGACACCATTATATAATATATATGCAACACAAATCGTCTGAAATAAGCAATAAAAATATTTTTGGGGTTTTATTTTTACTTAAAAACAATTGGCAATAATTTATAAAATCGTCTGCAGTATTTCTCTCCAGCTTGTTTTGGAATTTTTGTGTTTTTTAGCTCTGTGTAGCCATGAATGCTAAACGAAAAGAAACTTCGCCTGAAATTCGAAAATTAGTTATTAATTTGCATATTGAACGTGGAAAATCTATTAGAAAAACTGCTGAAACAGTTAACTTGAGTCGTTCAACAGTTTTCAATAACATTAAACGATATAAAAAGAATCATATGATTCAGGATAAAAGAAGACCTGGCCGACCATCAAAGCTATCCAATGGAATAAAGCGAATTATCGTTCGAAATATTAAAAAAAAATCCAAGAAATAGTGCTTCAAAAATTGAACTCTTAATTGTTTTAATTAACTCTTCTATTTTAAATTTTTAAATTTATGCATTTTAATATTGTAAAAACTTTAGGTTCGCGCAGAAGAAATTGGGCAACCATTTGTGAAACAATTGTACTTTTTTTTAAATAATAAATGTTAGGTGGGGCTTGTTGAGCTCAAGCCATATGGTAGGCCTCCCCACCTAACTGAATCTGAATCTGAATCTGAATCTGAATCTGCTGATTTGGAAGCATTATATGGAATAATTGTTAATCCTGACACTATTAGAAGGGTAATTCGATCTGCTGGATATCACGGTAGAGTAGCCAGGAAAAAATTCTTCGTAAGTGAAAATAATAGAAAACTCAGACTAGCTTTCGCAAAATCCAACATAAATAAGAATTCTGATTACTGGAATAAAGTTATATTTGCTGATGAGAGTAAATTTAATATATTTGGTTCTGACGGTAGAATCTTGGTGTGGAGAAAACCCAGAGAAGAATTTGGCAAACAGACCTTGGTACCAACAGTAAAACATGGTGGAGGAAGAGTTGTGGTATGGGGGTGTATGTCGTCCGCTGGAGTTGGTTATCTTGATTTTATTGACAGTATAATGGATCAGTACAAGTATATTGATATTTTAAAGCAAAATTTGAAATCTTCAGCACGAAAATTGAACCTTCATAACGATTTTAAATTCTACCAGGACAATGACCCCAAGCACACTGCTCTGAACGTTAGACTCTGGCTACTATATAACTGTCCTGAAATAATAAAATCACCACCACAATCTCCAGACTTAAATCCCATAGAGAATATTTGGCAAGAATTGGAATCAAGAATTCGCAAACACACCATTTCTTCAAAACAACAACTAAAATCTGTTCTTCAAGAAGAATGGGGTAAAATCACTCCAGAAATCACAAAAATTAGTCGAATCCATCCCAAACAGATTAAATCATGTTTTAAAAGTAAAAGGAAATCCAACAAAATATTAAAACCTTTTAAAAAGTAAAATTTTTGGATAAATATTTGATGGAAAAGTAAGTGTCCCATCACTTATGTGAGCCATTTTTTGGTCCGTTCTGAACAATTGTATTTTTACTAAATTAATATTTTAATATTTTGACAAAATGTATGTTATGTAATAATTGTTACTAACTTAAAATATGACACACACCAAAAAAAATTTTGCACATGTTTTTTTTTTTTTTTTTTTTTTTTTTTTTTTTTTTTTTTAGTTTCTTTTTATAAAGCACAAGTGTCCCATCACTTTTGTGAGACACTGTATCGTGTATTATGTAATTTTTAGTTCTGAATCGAAGTACATCATCTGCAAGACGATACGATCGTTTATTACAAAGTTAGGCCAATTTTATGAATAGAAAGTCAAAAAATATACTTTGACAAAGGTAAAATATATTTTTACAGAAAAAAACTGATGAGCTTTTCCAAAAAATTATCAATAACTTCTTTTCGTCACTTCTTCTCGTCACTTCGTCACGTCTAACTTCTTTTCGCGCCAAATATATAGATATATAAATATCGAAATGAAGATTCCGTGAGTTTCTCCAAAACAAAATTGTTTTATCGTGTTTTTTTTTCTTGTTTTATGGAGGGGGGAAGTGGCGAAGGGAGCATTTAACTCAATAGAAGATAGCTAAATTTCGAAGAATAGCTTAATTGTACATCGTTTCATATGTATTTTTGATGTAAATATGAAGACCAAAATTATACTTTACTGCAGGTAAAATAGGTTTATACAGCAAGAACTGTCGTCCATTCACGAATATTTGGAAGAAAGTTGTTTTGAATCTAGAAATGGAGGTGTGATTCGTACCACAAAAATAAATAGTTTTACAATCTTTAGGTATAATGAATTTGCACTCTTTCATAAAGAATAACATTCTATTTCATATTCCTAAAACTTTATATAATTTGGTAGCAAATGACCATATTATCTTGCACACGGTTCCACAGTATTCCGTAACAAAAATACATAATAAAGGAAAGCCCACTTGACCTGAGCATTTTTTTTATTTATCCTCTGAGTTACAATGCTCTTCTTTTCAAAAAAAGAAACAAAAAATCTCTTTAAAACAGCTTTATTTTAGAGGTAGATATCGGATCTTCATTTCTGGAGACATAATAAAATTACTCCCAAATTTTTGGTAAAGTCCATCAGTTATTTCTGTGAAAATCTATTTTACTACCACTGATAATTTTCACTTTTCATTCATAAATTTTACTGTAAATTAAAAAAAAATAAACGTATAGATTTCAGAATAGTGTCTGTCAATTTTGACATAAAAAATACATATTAACCGATGTCCCACTTAACCTGCTTAAAGCAAGGTAAATGAATAAAAAACCTTATTTCACCTGATACTAGTTGTTTGAAGTGTTAAAAGAATACCCCACTTTCACATCATGTAGAGCCTATTATATATATATATTTACAATATTTTCATTTAATACCACAATTTAGATAAAAATCAACAAATATTTATACAGGCAAAACTTTCATGAGACCGGTAATATTATGAAAAAAAAAAAAAAAAAAAAAAAAAAACATACTCTCAAGAAATTTTTTGTTTCTGAGTATCCCTTTATATATGCGTCAAAATGGCAACTATAAAATATTTTTCTTTCTTTAGAACATCTCATTAAGACAACCCTACATTTATTGATTACGACCAAAGCAAAAATAAGTATTGTTGTGCTCTTTAATGAGAAAATGTCTGTGTTTCTCATCGACCGATTTATACAAATAAAAATAGATTTTATTCATTGCATTTTTTAACTGAAAAAATTTTAAACTCACTCTATATATTTTAATTAGCTATAAAAATCTAATTCTTATGCACAATGTCCCCCCGCTACTCCTATTGATAAAGTTTTGAATAAAATTTATAAATATATTCCTGATTGAATATCGTGACAAGAAACCTGGTCAACAATTTTTCCATAATTAGATGTAAATTGAATGGGTCTTTTATTCGAATAATAAAAAATATATATATATTCTCTACAGCTTGTTCAAATAATACAATATTTGTTGAATGTTCGTCGATAATTATTGTTGTTAAATAAATATATAGATATATAAATATCGAGAGATCGCATCTGACAAATCAATTGTACCTTTATCCAATTACATTCGTATTTCATCGTTAACATGCTTTTCAGAATCTTGTTATAAATAACTGTTTATTAGAGCATAGATAAAATCATATTTTAATGTAAACAACATGTACGTTAAAAGCAGCTGCGCAGCTTGTAATACAAAACCTAATTGAATAAATTATAGTTTGATGTTAAACTAAAACACAGCTTGGGAATAATTCAAACATTTCATTCAATAAACTAGAATGTACAAAAGGATCTACATTTTAAGCTAGATTAAATTTAGTCGAAAACAACTCTAAGTACTCTAACGCGATAAGTAATTTGTTATAGTTAATCATACATCTGATTTACAAAATTAATATTAATAATGCATGTTTGATAATTTTGTCAAAATATATTTAAGGCAATGTGTAACTACTGATACATAAAATAATTACTCTTATTTTATAATTTCTATACAGATGTATAATTTCTATAGTTACTTTTGAAATACTGCCTTGTAATTACAAATGGAATAAATGAAACTTTTTGCATGTATTTAAAATCCATTAGTCAATAAATTTATTTGCTACTTTTAAACGTTTGTGTTATTTTCCATTCGCTTTACCGCAGAATGAGGCATGTCCCAAGTGTTTTTTTTTTTTTCGGTACTACTCTGTTATCCCGTCCACCAAAATATTATCGCCAAATTATAAGTTTAAATACCAATAATGGATGATCGTGAATGTCAGTTCAATGATATTAAATACGATATATGTGTTTCAAACGTTATTAAGTGATTTTTATTTCGACTTTGTCTTTTTATTAATAATCTACTAAATATTTGGGGTTTTTTTTAATTATTTAAAATTAAAATTACGTCAATATGTATAATTTGGCTATTAGTTTGGCGATTTGTATAATTTGGTGAAATCGGTCTACGGGATAATAGAGTAGTATTGAGAAACACCGAAAATACTGGCAATAAATATATATCAATAAATAAAAACTTTGTTAAATCACCATAAAAAGATAAATTAAACAGGACGCGTTTCGAGCTGCAAAATTACTGCTCGTCATCAGCTGATCCAAACACGTGTCACAACGGACAGAGTGGAAATGACCCACTCTGTCCATTGTTATTTCCACTCTGTCCGTTGTGACACGTGTTTGGATCAGCTGATGACGAGCAGTAATTTTGTAGCTCGAAACGCGTCCTGTTTAATTTATCTTTTTATGGTGATTTAACAAAGTTTTTATTTATTGATATAATAGAGTAGTACCGTTTTTTCAATATCTGTATCTAATCAATACCTGTTTATAAGATTTGGTATTAAAACACGGGATATGACACAGGATTAAAAAAAAACTTTCTAAATAGATATTTCAAAATGCTAAAAATATTGTTAAAATTTAGTTTTTTTTATAAAATTATTATTAATTATACAATAAAATATTTCATATTACTTTTAAAATTCCTTCATTGTAGAATATCTATAATGACAAAGAGAGAAGTTTGTGAATGTGTCAGCGCTGTTCTGAAGAGACCGCTGCACGTAGAGTTACAAAATTTGATTTTTTTAAATTTGATTTTTTAGTCGATTTTTAGCGTTCTTTTTATGTTTCGAGAAGATTTTTCCACATTATTGAAAGGAATACAATTTTAATCATTTTTAATCCAACGTAGTGAATTTATTTCTCTTTTCAACAAAGCTTATTCAGAATTCGTGCAGCGTTTTTCGTATTTTCAACGAATTTTTAATGCGATTTTTAGATTTTCTTTGCATCTTGTGGCTTTTTTTGCATTGCTAAACAGAAAATTGTTTCATAATTTTAGCCTAATTTACTAATTTTTTGTCTGTTATAATTTTTGAATTTCATTGAATTTTTGTGAGATTTCAGAAGTAATTTTTAACGCATTTTCGAGTTTTTGTGCTTTTAGAATCGATTTTTTAAAAACAATTTTGTCAATGTTATAGGGTTTTTTATGTACCATTATTATCATGGACCCGGGCAACGCCGAGAGGGTCAGCTGTTTGATAATAATTCAAGAGAGAGATGTATAATAAAACTAATTTTTATAAATAAATTTTAGTGATTAAAATGAGTCTAAATTTTAGATAGATTTGTTACGGAAAATTTTGAGTGAAACGCTGTTTTCGATAAAGTTTAGAAGATTCAGTGATATCTCTTGTTACCTGACCTAAACTTATTATCTGTGTAATAAAAGAGAAGTATCTATTTTTGTCTCCTTTTGTTAATCTGGAGAATTTTTTATTTAGTCCCATTTTAAGTTTTTGATTAATGTTAGTTTATTCATATTTTGGTTTCATCCAACAGCTGTAAGTTTCATCCTACAGCTGCTTTATTTGTAAAACAAATAAAGAAAATTAGTTTCAAGAGGTCTTTATTTTAGCCTTGTATAGTTCAAAACTAATCTTTTATTAATTTTACTTTCTCCTATCTTTACAAAAAAATATTCGATTCGTGAAAATTTTTTAATTCCGTTTTTTGACGGATTTACACGTTTTAGAAGTAAGAGAGTTCAAAAAACATGTTTTTACAAAATGTCTGTATGTCAATATGTCTGTATGTGACGTAAATTGTGTGGGTGCTTAAACTCAAGAACTAATGGACGGGATTTAATAATATATGTATTCAGTTAATCTTTGATATAAATTGTTGCTGATTAGTTTTTGATAAAAATAGCTCAACAGGTGGTTCTGCTATGGAGCATTTTTTTACAATTTCCACAATAGCTCTATCTCAAGAATTAACAAAATAAGTATCTATCTTTCTCAAGAACTAATGCACGAATTTCCGTAAAACTTTTGATTCACTTAGACCATAACATGAATTGACATTTTCTATACTTTATTGTAAACCACTCAAAGTGTTGCGCTGCTACGCAGCATTTTTCATGATTTCCGCAATAGCTCAATCTCGGGAACTCACGAATTTTAATGAAACCTCAGATTCATTTAGTCCTTGACATGAATTGACTTTTTCTACCTTTTGACGTCAGTAGGTCAATAGACAGAAATGCTATGCAGCATTTTTTTCCGATTTCCGCAATAACTCAATCTCTAGAAATAATGCACGTATTTTCATAAAACTTCAGATTCAGTTTTTCCTTAAAGTGATCTTTACTTTTCCTTAAAATGTTGCTTACATTTTGCTGTAAATCGCTCAAGAGGTCGTATGCTGCATTTTCAGGATTTCAGCAGTAACCCTGTCTTAAGGACTGATGCACGGATTTTCATAAATCCTCATATCAGTTAGATGTTGACATAAGTTGCTGAAAATCAGTTTTCTGCGTAAATCACCCAATAACTGTGGATGCTGTTCTGAATTTTGCATGATTTTCATTATTTTAGTGATAATCATATATCAAGAACTAATGCATGGAATTTCATATCATTAGAATTATAATGATGGACATAGGTTGCTATTTAATTTTGGCATTGTGGTAAGGAATTTTTAAATTTTATCATGGATGAGATTGAAGAAAGTTTTGGGATTACCACATCCGACTAGTTTTAATATGTCAACAATGATAAAGGAAGTTTATCATTTTTTATACAGTCGATGTATCAGTAAAGGACACCCTTAAGGATTTTCTCGTAATTTTTTTTTATTCATAGGTATATAATTATTATATTCCAGTTTTTTAGTCTTATATGTATCTATCGATAATATTTATTTTTTCTTATACCCTCTGTTCCATGTAAGCAGACTATACCGTGCTACCTATAATTAAAATCTCAGTGTCCAGAAAGTGAAGAGAAGTGAAGTGTTTTTTCTGTTTTTATTCTAAAGTTGTGTTTGAGAAATGTGCAGACGATAATGCAGCAGTGAGCTGCCAGTGAGTGTTATTATTAAAAATAAAGTGTTTTTTAATATAATCAGTGCCTATGGAATAATTTGTGTAATGTGTGCATTTAATTTTACATGGTCCGTCGAGCCGGAGGTGAAAATAATTATTTATTTGAGTGAATAATCTTCGAATTAACTATGTGCTGATGTTATGTTAAGAGTTCTATTAAAGATCTGTCCACGTTGAACATGAGAGTCTTCGAATAATATTCTGCTTAAATTAGTGAAATGTTGTGCTCAAATAATGGAAGTGTTGTGTTTAAGAAGATATTGTTTTAAGAGTTAATGAATATTTTGACAAATTTTGTTTTGATACCGATCGCTGGAAATTTTTTTTTCGGAACTATGCTTTTTGGAAGCAGTCAGAAGTTTAAATGCTGCTCTTCATATTTCATGAAAATTTTCTTTGAAATGATTTTGCCAATTAAAAATAAAGAAGTCATATGTTGCTTAAACCTGAAGATGAACTGTTTAAATTATTGTGTGATTAAGATATGGACAAATAAGTTGGCTTTTTGTATATTCAGTGGACTTTTTGCATATTAAGAGAATAAAGTTTTCAGTCTGTTTTCCTGGGATGTGATAAGAGGAACTGTGCTGATTTTTTTTAAAATTTACCGTCTCCAGAGAGACAGTGCTGGTTTTTTCTATTAGTGTGAAGAACGACGATAAGACCTGAGTATGGTCTGCGTCCCAAACATTGGAGTTTATGCATTTTTGTCGTGAATGTCATGGTGCAGCAAGTGAAGTGTGTGGGTAGTATGAAAGTTTGATTGCCCTGAATGCTCACAAGAACCTTTCAGCTTTGTGTTTCTTGAACTGTGCTCTACATAGCCTGTGACGACTTTGCCCAGTTGGACTTTTTGCTGTGATGCCTTATGGTGCCTGAGAGGACTTCATCATGATGAGTTTTTTCCTGATGAGTTTTGAGTTCATGAACTGTGATCTACAGTGCTTGAAATGAGTTTATGAATGAGCTTTTGTTCCAAGGAATCATGGACTTAGTTGTGATAGACTGTGTCCTGTATGCCTTCAAGAGCTCTGATGAACTGTGGATCTACTTGGCCATGGCGTTTTTGCATAGTTTGACAACAGAACTACCAGTTTTGGTACTTTGTGTGATGGAGGACTTCTGCAGTAAAAGTGAAATTTTTAAAATTCTTTTTATTGAAAATGAAATGATTTTCTTTAGTTTAATAGAAAATAATTAAATGGATAAATTTTTAAGTAGTTTATGTGAAAAATATTATATAGAGATATTTATTAAAAATGTGTTTAATTAATATTTATAAAAAAGTGTTAAAACCTTAATAGTTTTGCTATATTTTTAAATTTAAACTGTTAAATTTAATTTTGAAGTTTAAGTATAATGAAGTTAAAAATTGTTACATCTATATATATTTTTTTGTTTGAATTAACATGCCTGCATTTGAGGATTTTTGAAAAATATAAGATTTTAAGAGTATATTTGAACTTTGAATAAAGTGTGTAATGTTTTAATAGACTCTTTTATATATTTAAAATTTTTAATAAATTTAAAGTTTTTAAAAAACTTATAAGGTGCTTAAATGGTAGGAAATCAGTTTTTGGTGCTGTCTACGGGCGGAGATTTATGAATTATTAATGAAAGTTTATAGATATTTTTGAGTAATTTAATATTTTAAATTTTGTTTTGTGACATGGCTCCAGAGGTTTACTTGATCTTGGTGATTTCCTGGAGTTTATGTCCTATTCTTTTTAGTTTAAAAGTTTGGTATTTTTTTATATATATAATATTAAAGTTTAGCATATTATGTTTTAAAAAATCAAATATATTTTTTTCAGTATGAGAGGTTTTTTGATTATTAGTGTTAGATTTAGGGAAACATGATCTCACGAAAATTTTGGCATATTAAGTACAGAATATTCTAAATAAATTTGAATTTTTATTTACTGGATGAATTTTATTATTTACTTTACACCAGTCATTGATTTAGTGCATATAATCTATAATCGTAGATAAATATTTCTTTTCTTTTTTTGAGTTCTCATAAAAATATTAATTTTTGCAATATGTTTTACAGATTCTTTTTCTTAGAGTTCTAGAGTTGAGTTAGAGTTTTAGAGTTGATTTAGAGTTTTAGAGTTGAGTTAGAGTTTTAGAGTTGATTTAGTTTTAGAGTTGAGTTAGAGTTGAGTTAGAGTGTTAGAGTTGATTTAGAGTTTTGGAGTTGAGTTAGAGTTTTAGAGTTGAGTTAGAGTGTTAGAGTTGATTTAGAGTTCTAGAGTTGATTTAGAGTGTTAGAGTTGATTTAGAGTTTTAGAGTTGATTTAGAGTTTTAGAGTTGATTTAGAGTTTTAGAGTTGATTTAGAGTTTTAGAGTTGAGTTAGAGTTTTAGAGTTGATTTAGAGTTTTAGAGTTGGTTTAGAGTTTTAGAGTTGAGTTAGAGTGTTAGAGTTGATTTAGAGTTTTAGAGTTGAGTTAGAGTTTTAGAGTGATTTAGAGTGTTAGAGTTGATTTAGAGTTTTAGAGTTGATTTAGAGTTTTAGAGTTGAGTTAGAGTTTAAGAGTTGATTTAGAGTTTAAGAGCTGATTTAGAGTTTTAGAGTTGTTTCAGAGTTTTAGAGCCATGGAAGAGATCCACCATTTTAAGTGTTAGGATTTTTTGCAGTTGTTTAGTGTCATGTCTGCTCAATGCTAATTTGAGAAATAATTTTTAAAGTTGACTTTTGTTAATTGGAAGCTGAAAGTTGATCACGTGTAAGGCTAAAAATTCAACTATATTGATGAAGGAGTCTTTGAAGATCGGATCCATTTTTTGATTGAGTTGATGGATCTTTTTGCGGATATTTTTTTTTGTATTGAGTTTAAGCAATTGTGAAATGTTGAAATAGATATGGAAATAAATTAATAAAGTTTTTGTTATAATAATGTAATAGAACAGATTTAAATCTTTTGTGTTAGATTCAACTGTAGGATTGCATTTTTTTGAAGTTGTTAGAATTGTCTCCTGAATGTGGAAGGAACATCTTTCAGCTGGCTTGTCAAGTTTTCTAAATGTGTTAGACTTGGTCAGATAAAATTCAATCTCCAGTGAATATAAGAGCAATAGTTTGTTGGAACCATGTTGTAGTGTAAGAGCGAATGAACCCTATGGGCTAAACTTGGTTTAGTTGGAGGTGTTTAGTATGTGATGGACTCTCATGGAATTGCTTGTTTTCAATTCTTGGGCTGAATTTTTGGATATTTAATGGAGATTTTTCGGAATGAAAATTTTTGTTTTGAAAACTGATGTTAAATTTGCAAAATGTTTCTGTGTTTAGTGGAGGGGGATTGATTTCAGATGTTAACTTTGCTCCTCGCTGAGTGACAGAAACAATCATGTGATAGTATATTCAGTCAGCTGTGTAGTGCCAGCCGGCTTGTGAGGAGAGTCTAATTTTTGTGAAAGTGTTTTTGTACTGGTGTACTATTTCTCGGCAATAAGGAGTTTCTATGGTCTTAGTGTCAACATTGGTTGATCTGTCCTAATATGTTAAGTATGGCAACAATAGTTTATTATTTGAGGTTTATTTGTGATTCTCTGGATTCAAATAATCTGTATCCGTGCTACAACTCTTGCCTATGTGATTTTGTGTTTTTCGAGAAAGTGAGGTATGAAGACCTAGGAGTTTGTATGTTGTAAAAATGAGATTTGTTTACCTTTGAATTTAATAATGGAGTTCCACTATTCTTAAATTTTATAATTGAATATTAATGATTTTTGATCTTTTTATTCAATATGTGAAAATAATATTTTTATATTGTTTAAAATAGTTAATTGTGTAAGATATATTATTAATGTATATGATAATTGAAATTTCTTCCTGTTATGGACTTTGAAGATTGTTTAATGAATATTACAATATTGAAAAAGTTTAATAAGTGTAAGACATTGACATGCTGTGTTCTTGTTGAAATATATGTAGGGTTTTTTCAAGTGTGTATAAGGTATATAAAAGCAGTATATATCAATATTTTTGAATATGTTTTAAAACCTAGGAGCCAGATCGAGTGGATCTTGTTGATATGAGAGTAATTTTAAGTGACTACCTACCTGGTAAAAGTTGTTTTTTGATGTGTGTAAATATTATATAAACGTTTTTATTTTGTCTATAAATATGTTTGAATATTTTGGGTATTGTTCTAAGCTGGAACTTTGGCTAATTTTTATTATTTATTCCCGGTTATTGTGTCTTCTTTAAAGATTTATTAATATATTTGGAGTTAGTGTACTGATTAAGTGCTGTTGATATAATGGTCCTTTTTAAGATGTTATCCTTTTTTGTTCTAAATATGGACATCGTCAGGATACACCAGTGTGTTAGGCTATCCTTAAGAGGATTAAAACTATAGTGGTGTATTTTAATATTTTTGTAGTCGCCTCTCCTTTTTAGATAAAAGTGTTAAGAGGGGGGTTTTGATAGGATTTAACATCAGTAGGATACTAGGAGTTCTTATCCCTTTTATTTCCTTTCTAATATTTCTGTTTAGCACTAAAGTTTAAATGATATTTAAAGCAAAGGCTAAAAAGTTTATTTATCAATTGTTAAAAAATTAAATTTAAAGTTAAAGTTCTATTTAATTTAATCAATAATTGAAATTAATTGTAAGATTTGGTAAGTGGAGAATTGAAAAGCATAATGTAAAAATAGGAGATCTAGTGTTGTTAGTAGAGGAAAATACACCAAACAATAAGTGGCCATTAGGCAGAATTATTGAAGTATATTACGGTAATGATGAGAAATTTCGCGTAGTTCAGCTAAAAACTCAGAATGGAATTTTTAAAAGATCGATTAGTAAATTATGTATTTTCCTATGCCTGAAAACCATAGTACTTAAAAAAGATAAAAGATAAATATATATATATATATATATATGTATGAGTGTTATATTGTTTTTTCTTTCAATTTTTATATTTGAGTAAACATATATAGTGACCTTTTGTATTTATTTGTGTAATTAGTGTACTTGGTAAAAAAAGAGTTATTATTGAATGTGAAACATGTCAATGGGGGCCGGTATGTTCCATGTAAGCAGACGATACCGTGCTACCTATAATTAAAATCTCAGTGTCCAGAAAGTGAAGAGAAGTGAAGTGTTTTTTCTGTTTTTATTCTAAAGTTGTGTTTGAGAAATGTGCAGACGATAATGCAGCAGTGAGCTGCCAGTGAGTGTTATTATTAAAAATAAAGTGTTTTTTAATATAATCAGTGCCTATGGAATAATTTGTGTAATGTGTGCATTTAATTTTACACCCTCATTTCCCAATATGAATCAAAATTCAATTTTAAATAACAGAAATACAGTAAAGTGTTGATTATCGTGACTCCGATTATCCAGATTGTTCAATTAATTAGATCGATCAAGAGACATACGTTTTTTTTCTAAAATTCTTTGAAATTTGAAAGATTTTTTTAGGCGCTGAAAGGATAAATATGACAAGATATTGCGAAAGTTAATTGTTAAATAACCATTTCCTAATCCTGAAATAATAAAATAATCAACAAATGCAAATTTAGCAATGGAAAACAATTGTTTTTAGAACCCAAGAAGTTTCACTTTTAACGCGCAAGAGCCCTAAACAGAAAAAAAGATATCCTCTATAAATCTGAGTACTTTCATTTTTTTTTTTTTTTTTTTTTTGCCTCAATCACAATCAATTTTTTAATGTATACACTGTACAGTTTATGTATATAGACAGTAATGATTTCTACGGGTACTTCTACATATGACATTGTACTAGCTCTCTAGATAATAAAACATTAAAAAGTAATAAAAATACATAATAATAACTCTAAACACGTCATTTGTAATATGCGAAAATATACACTACCACAATAACCAACCTCATGTCTGAAAAAAATATGAACGGAAGTTACCTAAATAAATTGCCACATACATTTTTTTTAAAGTTGTTTATTCGGATTATTCAATTTCTGATATTTCACTAAACGGATTAGCCTCGGTCCCGACCGGTCCGGTTAATCGGCTCTCTGCTATATATCAAAACACCAAAAAGGACAGTAATGTATATTTTCTGTTTCATTAATGGATATCCCGCAAAAAAATAATAAATATATTTGTTTTTACGATTGCATTTATAACCAGAATTTATTAAAAACCTTCTTACGAAAGAAAATCGTTATTCTCGAATAAATCTGACAATTACTGTTCCAGCAATTAATAACATATTCGGGATAATCATTCACTGTTTGTATAAATTATTGTAATAATCAGAATAGCAATACTTTAATTACTTTAGATGGATAGCTTAAAATATTAAATGTCAGGCAATTACGATTATGAAACTATTGAGACAGTGGGAGGATTTAAAAGGTAATAATTAGAAAAAATGTTTTAGAGTATTAGTTTATAGTCTCGTCTCACTATTTGTAAAAATTAAACTTCTATCGATTACTTGATATATTACTTGTAATAACTAATATAACAAATATGATAGAAAGAATACTTTTATTTGGATGTTTGAAATGCCAAATAACATAATTTCAAAATAAATCTGTAGAACTGAGGTTTAAGGCCACTGATCTGCAGAATTACAGGTTTCATGATTGCTGTAACTTTCATTAATATGAAAATACCTTATTTTTTGTCGGAGATGAACAAGCAAACATTTGAGACACAAAATATTATTTTAAGAACTTCTGCTACTTAATGGCTTTTATTTATGTGAGATGGATTCAGCTTTATGGGCCTCTCTTTGACTGCGTCCTTAAATAATATTTCCTACTTCTAGACAGGTTTTATTACCAAGTTGTAAAACATTAAATGAAGAGTTATATAAATTAAAAATGAAAAAAAAATATTGAAAATTTTATAACTACATAAAAAGTTAAAAAATAGTTTTTATAAAAGTTTTTGCGTTATTACATTCTTGTAAGCTTAATATAACATTTAAAAATTTATTTTTAGTTTTGCAGTAAAGTCAAAATATTTTTATCACGCCGTAAAAATTAATGAAATTGCATTTTTAGCAACGTCAACATGGGGTGTGCATTACTGGATTATGATTATTTAAGCTACCCAGTAACAGACACTCACCTTAGAATCTTAAAAATATTACAAATGACATTATTATATAAAATATATAAAGTTTACTATTATTGCCAAAACAAAAAGCTGCAATTTTTGAATAAAATGAATGTTATTAAATGGTTTAATAGTCCATAAACCACGAAGTGCTACAGCTTTATCATTTTGAATACATTCTTTTCGAGTGTTTTGCTTCTCAAACTGAATAAATCTAAGACTATTCTAGAATTGTTTACACTCGCTTATGTTTAAAGTTATTTGTAGGGATATGCGTATCAGAATGTTTGATGTTGTTGCTTACATTTTCCTTCCTTAATTTCTATAACTTCAATCATTAATGTTTTGTGAAGAAATAAATATTGGTTTTTTTTTCAATGATTCTGGTTTCAAGGAGTTTTTTTACATTTGCTATTCACAGGGCCATAGTTTAGGTATTGTATTTTAAATCGCGAATATGCTCTTTTAACCTTTCATTACTTTTTAGCTCACAGGTACCATAGCCTAAGAGCTTATGTGCCCGCCCGTTCTGTATGTATGTTCGTACGTGCGTAACGCGATACTTCATGATAAAAATATCGGATCCACTTGAAATTTGGTATATAGGTATATCCTGATAAGGCGTTTCCCTGATTAGTTTTTGGAGTTCATTTGATATGCATAAGAGGGGGAACGGGGGGTCATGCCCCTCCCCTTAATTGATATAAACGGGATTTTCATGCAGAATTAACAGTTTTCGGTCAAAATTTAGATATAGGATCATTCTGATGAGGCGATTTCCACTTAATTTATATAAATGGGTTTTTCAAGCAGAATTATCAGATTTCGTTCAAATCTCTGAATAGTTTTGGAAGTTTAATGGTTAAGTATAAAAGAGGAGGATAATTTCTCTTAAATTATTTAAATGCTAAATGGGTTTTTATTAAGAATTATCCGATTTGCTCTGAATTTTGAATATAATTTTTTATATGATAAAGCATGTCCTTGATAGTTTAGGAGGTTCAATGATTAAGTATAAAAAAGGGGAAAGGGGAGAGCTGTTTCCCTTTCTTAATTTTTTTTTGAACGGAATTAACCCTTGAAAATACAAGGCTGTATTGTACAATTAGTATGCGTAGCCTGTGAGCTCAATGCCATTAGTTTATCTGGGCAATATTCTTTTTATTCTTTTAGTCCTCCCTATGTATGATATTTCCTAATTTTTGATATTCAAAGCTTTAATTTTGTAAACTGCAGCTGTTTGTAAATCCTCATCTGCAACGACATCACTCATTCTACTATCGACAGCCGTTGACTGTCAAAGCTGTACGAAAGGGATAAACTAAAAGCAGAAGAGGGTAAAAGAGGGAAAACTGCGCATCAGATTGAGAAAAAATACCACCATTCTAAACTGGAAAATCCTCCTGTGAAGTACAGTGAAAATGTTATTTTTGGAACTGAACTGTGCAAACATTGCGGTCACTACCATTATAATTTCTGAAAATAATCACATAATTAATGATAAATACAATACGAATACTAATAAAAATTAGGCAGTTATTTTGTCGAATAAAAAAATTTGCAACCTATAAAAAGTTTACCATAAATCGTATTATAGAAGCTACACGTATGTAATTTCCAAAATTACGTACAGTTGTTTTAATTATTTTTTAAGTTCTTTAAAAAATGCATAAGTTAAAGCTAAAAATGAATTTAATATTTGAAATTAAGACATTTATACATGCATAATTATTAAACTACTGTACCAAATGTCTCAATTATTATGTCAAAATTAGTTGTTTATATTGAAAATTCCAAAGTTTGATACAATATCTGCATGAAGACGACCTCCTGAGATTTTTTAATGTACATACAAAATAAGGCACAGTTTCCACTCGAAATTCTGTCTACGTTATTCTGGATATTTATTTTGAGATAAACTATATGAACCGAGTGTCCGTTCTTTTTTATAACCAACTGTATATCCCCCCTTTTTTTTGGAGGGGATGGGGGCAGGGGGCAAGAGGGGTGTTTAGTGCAAGCACGAAAAATATTTTAAAGATTTTATACTCCCTTTTTAGGAGAATTCCTCGTTTAAAAATATTATATGATAGTAATACATCGTATAACATTTATATAGTTTCTTAAATACAGTAAAGAGATTATTCAAAGTTTAATGAACAAGTTTCCTGAATATGACAACGCATATACCATAAAAAATGGGCAGTTTTTTTCATAAAACAGTGATAAAGAAAACTAGAAAATTAACTTCAGATAAAAACTCATTAAATAAAATGTTCTAAGTCTCAAATAAAGTTCTTCAAGTATTATTCTTAATGGGAGCTATTCCATAAAACTTTTAAATGGAGCAAATATACGTTTCCTGAAATGACTGTAATAAAAATTGAACATAAAACTCTTAAAACGCATTGAATATTAAAGATGACATTATTTGATTTTTGATATTTAATATCGGTGTGGTATGCCAGACATCATTTATGTTTGATTTTAGGTGGAATTTTTTTGTCATGGTTTATTTTTTGTACTATTTTCAATTCTTATAAAACTGAAGGAAATAAAGATGATAGAAATCAAACAAAATACAACCAAAGTCATGCTTAAATCCTAAATAACTAATTACACTCACCAACTATCTTTTATTTGTAAATTCGAAATTACACATTTATTTATTATAAAAAAGACAAAATAGAAACAAATCATAAACTACCATTTGTGTCACTAAATGTTCGGCATTTAGTTATAAAATATAATACGTAATGTATGTAAATAATAATAATAATAAGAATAATAATAATAATAAATTTGTACGTCTCTCTGTGTGAATTTTGCATACGATTAAAGTTATCCATTGCATGGAGATTTCTTTTAATTTCAATAGATGAACGTACTGGCACATCAGATTTTTCATAATTTTTTTTTTACAATTATTCAAATAATTAATTGATAGTTCTCATCAAAAAATATTGAATAAGCTTCAATTTCAATCCACGAGCGTAATTACTGCATCCACGAATGTCTAAAATTGAAACTTCAAATTTGGGGCTTATATGCATTTACAAAAAAAATACTTACAAGTAGATTAAAAAAGTTATAACATTAGATAAAAAAATTATAACAAAAAAAAAATACTTTTATTTGTTGTAAATTAATTTCGGTAACCATAGTGTACTCTCATGATTCTAAAATGTAATATATATCAATAAATATATTTTGTAAAAAATATAATATTTTGTACTGAAGATAGCAAGCTATGGAGAGCGGGCGACGGCGACACAAATGACTACGTCATCAAGTTGCAGGATGAAATCATGATGTAGGACAAAATTAATAGGTGCAGATTAAGGAATGACTGGTCTGCCTCGTCAATTCTTGGCACGGTATGAGTATCAGCGGGCGCCAACTCGCCTTTTTGGCGTCACTTTCACGTCATCGAGTTATGGGATGAAATTGATGCCAAATTAAAGGTAAAATAAAGTACTTTAAGAATATTTCAGTCTACCTGCGCATATCCTATAACAAACCTTCGGTGTACTGTTCAGTGGACTGGTTTTATTTATAACAAATTATGCTTCATAATGTATAATAAAAAATCTAAAGACGTATTTTACATTACTTAACTTTGCAATCGACTTTCATGCTTATTTGATGGTTTAGGAAAAGATTCTTATTAGTAAGCGAGAAAAAGAAAGATTCGGCATATCATGAATTGTATTGTATATTATAACGTCAATTTTTGTTATAAATTTCAGTCATCCGAGGGTTTGTACCAAGATATGCGCAAGCAGAACGAAGTATTCTTAAAATACTTTATTTTAATTTGGCACCATTTTCATCCCGTAACAAGATGACGTGAAAGTGACGCCAAAATGGCGAGTTGGCGCCCGCTGTTACACATACCGTACCAAGAAATGACGAGGCAGACCAGTCATTCCTTAATCTACACCTAATAGTCTTGTCCTACATCATGATTTCATCCCGTAACTCGATGACGTAGTCATATTGAATTTTACATTATAACGTAATTTTTTGTTATAAATTTCAGTCTGCCGAGGGTTTGTACCAGGATATGCGCAGGCAGATCGAAATATTCTTAAAATACTTTATTTTATCTTTAATTTGGCACCATTTTCATCCCATAACTCGGTGACATGAAAGTGACGTCAAAATGGCGAGTTGTTTCCCGCTGTTACACATACCGTACCAAGAAATGACGAGACAGACCAGTCATTCCTTAATCTACACCTAATAATCTTGTCCTACATCATGATTTCATCCCGTAACTCGATGACGTAGTCATATTGAATTTTACATTATAACGTCATTTTTAGGTAGATTTTGTATGAAATTCTACCTATTGCAATCGCACCAGTTTATCTATCTATCTATCTATCTATCTCACTTTTTTATGGACACGATAACTTCTATAATTCTTCACCAATCTCCACCGAACTGGTACATAAAATCAAAGGGGATAAAATCTCGGCTAAGTTCGTTAATGGGCTAAATCGGACCAAGGGGGTCGGAATAAGGGGCGTTTTGTGAAAATTGAAAAAACGCCATAACTTCTTTATTAAAGTAGATATCGAATCGGTTTAAAGTTTATATTACTTCTTAAAAATGGGCCAAAAGTTTATGCATGACAGATTTTTGATAAATTTAGAAGTGGGCTCAAGGGGCGAAAAAAACAGGGGTTTTGAGAGAAAAAAATTAATAACTTCGTCAATTTTCAAGATATCAAGTCCTAAATTTTTTGTAAATGTTCTTAAAATTATCTAAAACTTTTGTATTTACAAGTTTTTCATGGGATCAACTTTTATCCATGTAAAAAATTAAAAACGAAAAGAAAAAGGGTGGTGAAAAAAGAGAAAAATCCATAACTCCGTCAATTTTTACGATATCAAATCTGATTAAATTTATTTTACATCTTCTCAAAAATATCTACAACTTTTATATTGACAAGTTTTTCATAGGACCAATTCGTATAGCAAAAAGAAATTAAACAAAAATAGGAGTTGGAGAAAAAACCTCAAATCTAAACTGCTTATATTCTGACTCATTTTTAAATTCATGTTTGATTTTAAACGCATCCAAATCGTAGATCCTCATATTTAGAAACTGTATAAAGTGACGCACTGGTCAATTTTCTGATAAAGACAGGATATATTTCAAAAAAGGCTATCAAAAGGGTATTTTGAACAGAATTTCCCCAAGTCATTGGGATTGAAAATTTAAGTTCAAATAAGAAATTGCGTTTTTTTCTGATTCATTTTTAAATCCATTTTTGTTCTCAAATGCATCCAATTTACAGATCCTCTTATTTAGGAACTATACAGGGTGAGTCATAAATATCGAAACAATAGGCTATATCCTTAAATATTGCCCCTAGACCGATACTTCCAACTGCAAAGTTTCATAAAAAAGGTGAATTTTTTGATAAGATATGTTGCAACTCCATGGGGGGTCGATTTTAAAAAATACGAAAATTAAATTTTTATACGGCCCCCAGAGGATAAAACATCCAATTAGAAATTTTTTCCTTATTCATTCCTGAACTGAACAAAAAAAAATTATCTTGATATCTTCAAAACTCAGAGAGTTATGACAATTTTAATAAATCGTGAGGTTTCAAGGGATCAGACACAAATTGAAATGCGTGTAATTGAAGAAACAATGTTGCTGTAATGGGTCCAGGAAACATTTATTTTATTTATTTATTTATAAAGTTGGAATTTTGAATGTTTTGTGATGGTTAACCATATAATTTGTAAGCATTATCACATCATAAGGCTTCTTAATATTTTTTTTTCAAAAAAAAAAAAAAAAAAAAAAAAATTGAGTAAATTAAAATTGTTATAACTCAAAATATTATTTGTCGCGTTGAATTTTTTTCTTTTGATTAAACGAAAATGTCTAATTTTAAATTTAATTAAACATTTTAAATAATATGTATTTAAAAAAAATTAAAGTAGTTAAAATAGCAATATTAAAAAAAAGTAATTTTTGTAAACAAATCATATTTTTAAAAATAAATTTTCTGAGCTGAAAAGTTACCGTAACCGACGGTTATTGACGTATGTCAGTTTAAAAATGAGAAATACTGGGAAAAAAAACATTTGATGCAGTAAAGTACATTTAGTTTTAAGATGGACAAAGATGCTCCTAACGTTTAAATGCTCTATAGTTTCGATTTCAGATTTTGTTTAAGTTTTGCCATTTTCACTTTCTTTAATTACTGTTTAAATGCGTCAGTTGATTTAAACTTTATTTTTTTATCACGTCGATTTCAAATTTTTTTCACTGTGTTGTGACTCACAGACAGACATTTCATAAAAACATGTTTTTAAGTATCTCTGAGCCCAAAAACGTATGAATCCATCGAAAACCGGAATTCAAAATTTTCATGAATCCAATACTTTCTTCTTGTAAAAATAGAAGAAAGCAAAAATAGGTTTAAAACCTTCATAAATTTTGAAACTGAATACAGTAAAACCTCTAAATAACGGACATCTCAGGAACGCAGAAATTGTCCGCTATTCGGAGGTGTCCGCTATTGGGAAAATCAAAGATATTCAAAAAGTGCTAAGAAACATTTAACATTTTATTAATTGACTTTTATGTGTCCTAAAACCTCTTTTATATGATTAATCAGAAATTAAAATTATTTTTTAAGCAATGGGGCTAAATAAAACTGTACACACCTTTACCCACCGTTCATTACATGCTTATGAAAAAAACCCTGTTACAAAAGTGAACTTTTGCTTGCGATTACATGTAATTTGTTTTCAAAGTGACATTATTGGACATTATAGAGTTCCGGTCGGGGAGGGGGATTGCACTTTTTGACTGTTAAAAGCATAAAATCTCAATTTTCCGAGGGGATATTTCAATGCTCTGGAAGATGTCCCTCCTTGGCAACCCCTTCAATCCAACTGTGAACGTGTGGGGGGGGGGATTTTCCCCAGCTCATTTATCACAAAATTCCCTGATAAATTTAGAGGCCTTTTTACTTTTTTTCATTTTTTTGTCCTTAAAAAATACTTTTTCATCCTTTATCGCTTTAAATAGTGTCCACTATTCGGAATGTTCGTTATTCAGAGGTTAAACATACACAAATTTAGGTTTCGAGAATAGGGATTGGAAAATAGTCCGTTAAACTGAGGTGTCTGCTATTCGGGAGTGTCCGTTATAGCGGTTTAACTGTAGTATAAAGTAGATTTTTAAAAATATTTCTATGTAATTTATTAAAATATATTTCCATTGATTCCGCTAATAGAAGAGTCATTTTCGCTATTACTATATTTACTAAACTTATTGCCTGCGCCAATAAGTTTTTAAGACACTTTTAATGAGAGTTTAATTAATATCACATAATTTGATAAAACTTTTAATAAGTGTTTAATAAGACGGTCCGTTCAATGAGTCGTGCCAGTTACGAAGTTGGCGGCAAGGTCGAAATATTGCAGACATCCTGCATATTTCATCGAAGTTTAAAGCAAAAACCTATACGCTTTTATTTTATAAGTTTAAGTTTTGTCTTGGATCGACATTTAACAATACGTAAATTTATGGTCGATCCCTTAATTGTATCTCAAATAAACTGATTTTGCTGCGCTCAGAGGCATGCTTAAGTGGTGTAAGTCAGGAATTTTGGAAAATTTTGGATATTAGTATCTTTCGGGGATTTGCAGATATCGAGATGAAATTTTTTTTGTTCAATTCAGGAAGGGATAAAGAATTTTTTTCTAATTGGAAGTTTTATCCTCTGGGGGCCGTATAAAAATTTAATTTTCGTATTTTTTAAAACAGACCCCCCATGGAGTTGCAACTTATCTTATCTAAAAATTCATCTTTTTTTATGAATTTTTGCAATTGGAAGTATGGGTCTAGGGGCAATATTTAAGGAGATAGCCTATTGTTTCGATATTTATGACTCACCCTGTATAACGTGCTGCGTTGGTCAGTTTTTTGATAAAGACGGAATATATTTCAAAAAAGGCTACCAAAAAGGGTATTTTGAACAGAATTTTCCGAAATCATCGTGATTGAAAATTTAAGGAAGTGTTCAAATAAGAAATTGCGTTTTTTTTTCTGACTCGTTTTAATATCCATTTTTGCTCTCAAACGCATCCAATTTACAGATCCTCTTATTTAGGAACTATATAATGTGATGCATTGAACTTTTTTTTGATAAAGACAGAATATATTTCGAAAAAGGCTACCAAAAAGGGTATTTTGAACAGAATTTCCGGAAGTCTTCGTGATTTGAAAATTTAAGGAAGTTTTCACATAGCAAATTGCGTTTTTATGACTCGTTTTAAAATCCATTTTCCCTCTCAAACGTATCCAATTTACAGATCCTCTTATTCAGGAACTATATACTGTGACGCATTGGCCAGTTTTTTGATAAAGATAGAATATATTTTTAAAAATGCTGTCAAAGTGAGTTTTCGCACAAAATTTTCAGAAGCAATCATGATTAAAGAATTAAGGATGTTTTCAAACAACAAATCGGTTATTTTATGACTCATTTTTAAATTCAATTTTTTTCTCAAATGCATTCAACTGACAATTTCTTGTTATTTAGGAGCTGTATAATGTACTGTTTTGGTCGATTTTTCAATAAATTCAGAATTTATTTCAAAATATGTTGTCAAAATGGGCATTTGAGCTGAATTTTTCTTAAGATGATTCTGATAAAACCAGTTTTTGCAGAAAAATGAAATTAAAATTTTTTTATAAACGGGCAAATGAAGTTATTAAACTGGGTTTATCTCTAATCATATTTTTTTTTTTTTTTTTTGAAATGAGCACTTTTTGAAATCTACCTCCGCCTATAGGCCCAGCCGACAGGGATTTTTTGTTATAAATTTCAGTCTGCCGAGGGTTTGTACTAGGATATGCGCAGGCAGACCGAAATATTCTTAAAATACTTTATTTTATTTTTAATTTGGCACCAATTTCATCCCGTAACTCGATGACGTGAAAGTGACGCCAAAATGGCGAGTTTGCGCCCTCTGTTACACATACCGTACCAAGAAATGACGAGGCAGACCAGTCATTCCTTAATCTACACCTAATAATCTTGTCCTACATCATAATTTGATCCCGTAACTCGATGACGTAGTTATTCGTGTCGCCGCCGCCCGGTCTAAATATTCTCATTTTTAAAAATCTCGCCAACTTTTAATAATTTTCTGACGTTTTTGTTATTCAATTAACATTGCCATTTTATGATTTCGTCGTTCCAGCTTACAAGATGTCGTCTTCTAAGTACGTTTAATTCTCTGGCATAATGTTTTGCATCTCTGGCATTATGGTAAAATGAATGGAATGGTACTCAATTAGTTTCACTTTGGCAAAACAGATATCAGGAATCCCATCCATCTGCTTTCCTTCCTAAGCATTAGACAAGAGTAGCAACAACTAGTACAAATAGAAGTTGCGGATGGGACCTGAAGTCGGTTATAGATTTGTCTGATTGTATTCTAGAAATTGAACATGCATTGTTTGCGTTAAGGGTGTATTCGAGAAAATGTTTTCCCACGTTCAACAGCTCCAAATTTTCTGATACAATTTCAGACCCATTTTTAAAACTAAAAACATGAAACTTGCTGAGAGTATTTTTGAATTGATGTATAAGGTGCTGTGTGATGTTATTTTATGCTGAGTTCATTAGAATTTGATTTATAAACAATTATCTTCTCACTATGACCCATTTTTTCGTTCACAGATCTTCTGCTTTGGAAAAATAGGTTCAAACTGCCGTTTTTGATTGCTTTTTTTGCAATATTTTCTGTATTTATCAAAGAATCGACAATTACGGCTCCTTGTACACTTTCTAAATAAGACAATTTGCCAGTTTGATGCGTATGAGAGCAAAACTGTATTTAAAAATAAATCGGAAAATAAGCAGTTTGAATCGAAATACGCCCTTAAAGATATATTTTGATAGCGTTTTAAAAGAACTGAATGAATACTTGCTAGCTGCATATCTTGTTTCCTGGATATGGATTTGATACTGTTTGGCCTAGAACAAAAACAGAACATTGCAAGTTTGAAAATGATTGATATTTTAGAAGATTTAAGTTTTTGTGCGATTAATTTATTTTTCGTAGCCTTCACTATAGAAATAGCAATGTATTAAGTCTACTTATAGTATTAGGAAAAAGGTGCGATAAATATATATTATGTTCATTTTCATGTTTTAACAACCGTAAACGTTTGTCACCGTAATTATACTTTAGTATAAATTTCAGGAATTATAATCAAAGAAAATATATAAATAGTTTTCAAATTAAGAAAGAAGAAAGTAAGAAAAAATATTTTTAAAATTTGAGAGAATATTTTATGAATAATGTATTCATTTTCATGTTTTAACAACCGTAAACGTTTGTCACCGTAATTATGCTTTAGTATAAATTTCGCAAATTATAATCAGAGAAAATATATAAATAGTTTGCAAATTAAGAAAGAAGAAAGTCAGAAAAAATAATTTTAAAATTTGAGAGAATATTTTATGAATAATGTATAAAAAAACCTTTTTACTAGGTCGTCCGGAAACTCGTTTCCGTTTAGAAAATTAAGTCAAGCCGGAAAATTTTATCATTTAATTATTAAACATTAATGTGGATATTTAACGTCCAATAATTAACTAGCAAAATTATTCGGTAATGTTTCGGTACAAATTGATTGATCGAAACTACTTTCCAGACAGCCTAACAGTAATCGTGCCTTACATAGATTATAAATACGGGGTGTTTCTAAATGAATCTCGGGAATTTAAAGCTTGCTAGTATTTATTACATAAAATTTAAAATTATAATTAATACATAATGTGGAAGAGCAAATCAAACAGTTTTACCTACAAGCTTTCAAGTGTTCAATGGTAGCCCCTATCGTCACACGGCACGCATGAAGTCGATAGATCAGTTCTTCCGAAACATTCAATAGTGTTTTTGAGGTAACTGTTGAAACAAATACTATCATCAGGTTGTAGTGAAGGTACGTGCACACGACCCTTCATGAAATCCCACAGGTAGAAATTATATCGAGTCAGTTCAGATCAAAATGTCTGAACAGAGTCTAGCAGAGCAGTCTGGACAGAGTCGTCTTTGCTAATCAATGTTTGAAAAGAGCTGAGCTATCGACTTGATGTGTGCCGTGTGACGAAATGTGCCAAATTGAACACTTGTAAACTTATAGATAAAACTTTTTGAGTTGTTCTTTAATTTTATGTATTAATTATAATTTTAAATTTTATGTAATACTACGAACCATTAAAACTCCAGTATTCATTTAGAAACACTCCATATGTTATTCGGAGCGAGTAGGCAATTGGCAAGGAATCTAAAACTTCAGTGGAGCGGTTTTTAGCTGTGAAAAGTTAATGCTGAACCTTATTATTCAGAATGAGTAAGTTTACCACAGTTAAGACAGCCTAAACGAATTTTCTTTTATATTATAGGATTAATGCGGATATACTTTACATTAAATTTTAAAAGTGTTTCTTTTCTTTTTTTCTTTTAAATAGAAGTGCAATAATTACTTCTACACACTACGTTGATTAGTGTTGGTGGTGTCATTGTTGCTACATTTACAATGGTCAGCTGGTAGTGGACGCACATACACATGATTCTTCATGAACCCCTACAGGTAGAAATCACATAACGTCAGATCGGGTGAGCGTCTGTACAGAATTTCTTTGCTAATCGATTTGATGTGTGCCGTGTAACAAAAGGTGATCACACTAAACACCTTATAAGCTTTTCGGTAAAACTGTTTGAGTGGCTCTGTCATTTTCTGTATAAATTATAAGTCTTATGTAATAAGTATTTCAAAGCGTTAAATCCCAAGTACTGATTTAGTAAAACTCCGCATATTATTCGGAGCGGCTGGACATGAAATGGTTTTTAGATCTAAAAAGTTTCAGCTGAACTTTCTCGTACCAGAATTAGTAAATTGACAACAGTGTAAAACATTTATGGAAACGTTACTCCATACAATTGTTGTAAAAATGGTGGTAAATGCTGCCTCCAATTTCATGGAGTAATTGTTTTCACATATGCAATTGTGTAATTTAAACATATATTACTGGTATAACATGACAACGTTACACCGGTTTTAACGGTTAAAATACTCCATAAAATTGGAGGCAGCAATGCTGCCACCAATTTTACGCAGTAACGTTTCCACAAATGTTTCTCAGTGAAGAGTTAAAATAATCGAATTTAAATAAAGGAATTTCTTTTAATATTATATGATGAAGTCGAATATACTTCACATTAAATCTTTTTTTCCAAACAGATGTGCAATAATTACTTCTGCATATTTCACATGTTGTTATATTTTGCTAAAGTATCATTTGTTTGTTTATCTATATATATTTCTAAGAAAATCTCCGATTATATATTAAATACCTAGGAAAAGTAATTCTTATTGCTTGTACTAATTATATTTATTGTACTACACTAAAGCAAAAGTTTTAAACCCTATAAAATAAAATAATTCCAATTAAATTAAACATTGATTCAAAAGAATCGAAATCATAAGAAAATATTAATTTTTCTAATCGTAACTATTTTTTTCACGTGGTTTATATTTTTATTATTTAAAAATTTATAAAAAAAAAAAAAAAATTACAAAATATTATTTAAAACAAGTCAAGAGGCAGTCACTTATTTTTTTAAATTGTCTATCCCAAAGGAGTCGATTTAAAGTGGATACAAAATGTACATTTCTTTTTTTTTTCAAAGAAAAACGTTTCACATAATTCATTCATTTCCGTTTTTCAGAAATGCTATCACAATTCGATATCTCAAGAGATCTTGCCAGATGTCGCCATAAATATTGCATGAACAACTAGAAAATATTCCGGATGTATTCCTGCACAAGCATTTTAGATAATATTTTACTCTTTCAAATACTATTTCACCGACTACTCTTGAAATAATAGCTATTTTGTTTAGAAAGACATTGAGATATAAAGTTTTTTATAAGGATATTTTTTAACAAATAACATGCAGATATCAACGTGAAGTTAAAACTTATTTTTTTGTGTTTTTTTAATAAAGTATTTTGTATGATTTAAAATTATTTTGTTTCAAAATTTTAGATTTTTCCAAACTATAAATCGAGCACTCTAGAAAGAGAAAACAAGTTTTTGTCTAGGGAAATAAATAATATATTGAAATTCTTATGTGTTTGTATTTTTAAAAGTCGTTAATATTTAAAATATCTTAAAAGTAATAAAATTCAGTGCAGTAGTAAAAAAATACTGATTCTATTTTTTGAGCTAAATTTTTAGAATTCAAAATTTAAAAAATTTAATTCCAAAAATCGTTTTAAAATGGCACTATACGCCAAAACATTCGTTCTCTGCAAGCAATTTAAAACACGAAAAATATCAAGTCAAGTACCTTTTGCAATCAGAACACAATATTATCAAAATTAGTGCTCGAGATGGGATACGTATAGCAGCTATACGTTTAAACGATATACGTATATCCGTATAATACGCTTTTCTGCTATACGGATACTTTTGAATATACGTTTAAACGTATCCGGATACGTATAACGCGTATCAACTAAACGTACATTTAAGAATACGTATATTTAAAGTATACGTATATTTCACGTATCGTATCTAATTTAAATAGTAGACTTCATCAGTCGTATGTCACTGAATTGACAATAATTTGGAAATCGGTGGTGTTACGACAGGAATCCGCATAGTACGTCTTATATATAAGAGATCAAGCAATAAAAAGCGTATACCTTATAAAAACTTTTGCTAAAAGTTCACAAAAAATCAGACCCCTGATTGGCCAATCTCGTTTCACTAACAGTGAAATATCTATCTGGATTCCGACCAGGAGTGTAGAAATCGTAAAAAAGACAGCATAGTAGCACCACCAGTTGAACGATTTACACACAAAACTAATCATCACCAATTTCTATCAGGCACTACCTGAAAATATAGGGGAGACTGGGGCACATGTGAACATAGCTTTTTTCTCATAACTGGGTTAATTTCTATAAGCAAAACTACTCAATATAGTAAACAGTACTTTTTTACGCATGGTAATTTTTTTAATTATTTTTATAGCTCTTCTTACATTTCTTAAAAGTTTTATGAATTCAAAACAAAGTTCATATGTGCCCCAACGAAGGGGTAGCTGTAAACACAAGGCAACATGTGAACACAAGGAAAAATAATTAATTGACACATTTTTTATTATATTTTCCATATGTTACCATAATCAATAGTTGTACTATCTGTTAAATTCACCATAAAGAAAAATATGTGTATATTTATTTATTTTCTGAGTGATATGTTTAAGCAAAATATTATAAAATAAAAATAAATAGATTGTGTTTTCTTTGAGGGGAGTGGGGGAATTAGATAATTGATAAAATATTTGTCAGGTTCCTAGAAGACATCTGCCCTGAATTAGAAAGGAATGACATTTCCTCATCTGAATATTTTTATGTATTGTTAGTTGTGTATCCTTGAAGCTTTCGAAATACTTTTCTTTCTTTTCTTATAATGACAAATGACAGGTGGTTATCCAGGCGCAGGTGTGCGGATGACGCACTCGTTGCTGAATGAAAGTGATGACCACGGGGCATGGCTCAGCTGTCATTTAGTATTTAAGTGATGTGTAAACAGTAGATGTCATGACTCAAGGTTGGTATGCGGAATTGAACCAATGGATGAGCTCTAAGGAGTCCTGCATGGGGGAAGGAAGATCTCTGAAGGTCAACTCTGGACTGAGAGGTTGGAGACAGTTCTCGCTTGGCGTTGAGACCGATAGGTCGCTCAGGATTTGTGGTCCTGTTGGATAGTGTATATTTTGATCGTGGGACAAGACGTCCCGGTGGATAGTGTTATAGGCCGAGAAGTGAGGCCTAGTACCCTTGTGTATTGAGATTCTGCAGTAATCTCTGATAAAGCGTATCTAACGTGCGTTGAGTGTGAGGAAGAAAGTGTAAGTTGAACGGTACACAACCAACGGTTATTGTAGTTAATTTAATGCTGAACCGGATCATCTATATCCGAGTTGTAATTGTAAATAGTTGTAAATATTGTTTCTTGTGTACATATCTATATCTTAAATAAACTGTTAGTTCAGTTCATTAACAGCGTCAGTGTTATTTTACCCAATCCTCACAGCAGGTGACCGATATCACCCATTAATATCGGTGGTGGCAGCTAAAACTACCTAGGACATTCTTCAAAGTTTTGTGGACTGAGAGGAGCGTCCGACAAATTGTTGGCAGCGTCGGGATAGAATCGCCTGAAACCAGTGACCAGCGAGCCGTGTGGCAGTCTGTTAATGCCAGAGTATCCAGTGGAATTCTTGTGTGGTCGTGCCATATCGTCGAGTATGTGCTAAAGCATCGTGCCGGATCGTCGATTGTATGCTAAAGTGTCATGCCGTATCGTCGAATGTGTGTAAAGTGTCGTGCCGTAGCGTCGAATGTGTGTAAAGTGTTGTGCCGTATCGTCGAGTATGTGCTAAAGTATCGTGCCGGATCGTCGAGTGTGTGATAAAGTATCGTGCCATATCGTCTAGTGTGGACTAAAGTGTTGTGCGTATCTTTATTAGAAAGAACTAAACTGAACTGTGTTGTGCCTGATTACCGCTACATCGTGGAGCTATCTGTGAATAGAAGAGTACCCCACCAAATAAAGTATAAGGTAAGGTGTTTTGATCATTCATTTCTTCTGACATCTCGAACCAAATTGTATTGTTGTATAAGTAATAGTAATTTAAGTAAATTGTCTATGTAATTTATGTGCAATGAAATAATTGTGTTCAGATAGGTGTAAAGAATTAGTAACCATATTGCTATTGTTTTAAAGAAAGGTCATAATAATTTGAGATGATAATGATATGCTATTTATAATGATATTAGTGAACTAAATTAATGCATTAAATCTAAATTATTGTTAAAGTAATTGTTAAATGAAGCAATACTGTTTAAATTTTAAGAGTTGCATTATCAAAATTCTAAGCAAATGAAAATTTTAATTGGCCAATACTAGTGAGAAAAAAAAAAGGCTCAAAAGAGAGCCATAGTGAAAAAAAAAAGGCCCAAAAGAGAGCCATAGTGGAAAAAAAAGGCTCAAAAGAGAGCCATAGTGAGTAAAAATAAAAGTAAAGATTTTCGGTATATTTGTTTTAAGTGTAAGAACCAGTATTGAGTTCGGAAATATTTTATGAGGATAATTGTAGAAATTTATATATGCATGTTGTACAATTTTTCTTTATGTGGATTTCTTGATTGACATCAATACTTCTATTCAATATCAACGTATCAGTATGATTATGTAAATTGTATGTTGTTATCTAAGGGTATACATTGAGACCTATATTGCATAGTAAGCAAATCGAATTACTCTTTTACCTTTTGTTTTATTGGAAGTATATTGTGTGATATCAATGGTTGAGGAAAATTAGAGTATTCAGTAGGTTAATTAGAAATGAAATGTATTGATTATCTGAAGGGTATTAATTAGTTTAATAAGTGGAGAAATATCTGTACTAAGTTAGAAATTTAGGAAATATTAAGTTGGTAGGTTTAACTATTCTTGTGGGGTGGTTATAACAATCGGTGAAGGTATGGCTTTCTTATTGAAACTAAAAAAGGTTGATCTTCAGGTGATAGCTGAAGAATTGGGTGTTGAATTCACGGAAGATGATACCAGAATTCAGCTTAAGAAAAAGATAATGGACAGTGATGAGTATGACGAGGGGGTTATTAAGGAATTATCAGACACTATTGTTGCAGAACGATTAGAAAGCGAAAAGTTAGAAAAACAGGAAAAGTTAGAGCGCGAAGAAAAACACGAAAAGTTAGAAATGGAGAAATTGAGGATGGGACATGAATTAGAAATGGAGAGACTAAGGGTTCAAGGTTCAGCAAATAACTCTAATGGATCTAGGGAATCTAGTAATGAATGTAACATTGAAAAATTGATCAAAAGTGTTAAAACTCTATCTATCAAAGTACCAGAAGGGACTGAGGGATGGAATTTATTTTTCAACAGTTTAGAAAGGGCATTCCAAACTAAAGATGTACCAGAAAACCAGCAGGCCGAAATTCTACTAAATATGTTAGGAGATAAGGCGGATAATTTGTTAATTTATACCACTAAGGAACAAATGGAGAATTATGAGGAATTAAAGGAGTTAGTCCTAAGGGAACATGAGCCAACCCCGAGGGCATGTTTAGAAAATTTCCGGAAAGCTAGGAGAAATCCGAACGAAACCCATGTATTATTTGTATCACGTTTAATAGCTACGTGGGAAAATTATTGTAAAATTAGAGGTGCGGACACTTATGAAAAGGTCAACCAGTTAATAGTTACTGATAAGCTAATGAGTACGCTAGATGAGGATACTGCAGCATATATTAGTTTAACTCACCAGGGTAAATGGTTAGAAGCTCCTAAAATTGCTAAAGAGTGTGATAATTATTTTGATGCTAAACATAAGTCTTATGCGGTTACGCATAAAAACTTTAAAGGTAAAGATAAGTACGTAAACAATGGAAAAATGAGACCGAGGGAGGATAATAAATTTAGTGGTAGTTGGAGGCAAAATGGTAGTTATGAGTGTAATTCTTTTCCGGATAGGAAAACAGAGTTTAAGAAGACGAATGATGCTTCAGGGCCTAAATGTTTTAAGTGTGGTTTGAGAGGTCATTACCAACGTATTTGTAATAAAGTGGGTAATGAGGGAACTAATAATGGCAATAAAGGGTGAGACCAGAAAGCAGGTGTTCATAAGATTATGGTGAAAGAAAATCAAGAGTTACCTAATGGGGCTATTGTGGCTAGAATATCGGCAAAGGCCGAGCAGAAAACTAATGTTATTGGTGAGAAATTAAATAAACTTGAGAAAATTGAAGTTAGTGTTAATGGGCAAAAAGCAAAGGGATTGGTTGATTCTGGATGTGAGATTAGTGTTGTTCATAAAGATTTAGTACCGGAAGAGAAATTAAAGGGAGCGGGTAGTATTTATTTACAAGGGTTATTTGGTGAAGCTGTTAAATCAACGTTAGTTAAACTACCGCTAGCAATTCCGCAATTCGGGCAAACTAATATTATTCATCAGGAAGTACTTTGCGCAGTAACTGATAATATTAATGAGCAAGTAATTTTACATCCCGAGGTGATTAATGAGTTGTCAGGTGTCAATCTTGAGGAGCCATTGATAGAGTCCGAAGAATTAAAAAGTTCCGAAATTATTATTGATAACTCGAATGAAAAGGAAGATGTAAGTAACGATAGCTGTAATGTTTACGTAATAGACGCGAGATCGCAAAATGTGCAAAGTCAGGATCCAGAAAAAACTGAAACGGAGGAAAATAATGAATCTATGGTTTGTAACTCAGATATGTTTAAGAAATCCCAGTTGGAATGTAAAGAATTAGAGAAAGCTTGGGAATTAGCTAAAAAGGAAAAAGGGGATTATTATATTGTATTCGGATTATTGTATCATAAAGAGAAATTGTTAGGCGAAACTATAGCGCAATTAGTAGTACCCAAGGTAAGAAGGGAAGAAATCTTAAAATTAGCGCATTCATCGGTATTTGGAGGGCATCATGCAGCCAAGAAAACGTTGCAGAGAATAAGGTATTCTTTTTATTGGGAGGGAATGGCAAAAGAAGCTAAACAGTTTTGTGAATCATGTTTAGAGTGCCAATTGACTAGAGGGGTTAAAGTAAATGATAGAGCTCCTATTTCCCCAGTGTCGCGGCCGGAACTTCCATTTCAGGTTGTTAATGTTGATTTAATTGGGCCTATTGATCCTAAAAGTTCACAAGGGCATCGGTATATACTGACTTTAATTGATCAGCATACCAGATGGGCGGATGCGATCCCTCTAAAAAGTTTAACTGCTAAAACCGCGTGTGAGGCGTTACTTCAAATATTTATGAGAACAGGAATTCCTAATGTAATTGCCTGCGACAATGGAACCAATTTTACTGCCGACTTAACGAAAGAATTTGAGAAAAGGTTAGGTGCTAGTCCAAGATTTTCGACTCCACAGTATCCACAGTCCAACGGACTTGTGGAACGATTTAATCAGACTCTTAAACGTATGCTACATCATACGATTAGGGAAGAAGGAAAAAAATGGCATGAACAAATACCATTTATATTATGGGCGTATAGGGAAATCCCAAATTCTACGACGGGAATCGCACCTTTCCAGTTATTATATGGTAGAGCGCCGGAGGGTCCGCTATCGATTCTTAAGTCGTCATGGGCAGGAGAAAATAAGGGAGCGCAGTTAGATACTACGCCGATTCATGAGTACTTGGATAAACTTAAGAACCGCTTAGAAAGAGCCGCAAATGAGGCAAAATTGTCGTCTGAGGTTCAACAAAATAGAATGGCGTATCATTATAATTTAAGGTCAAAAGAAAAAAACGTTTGAGGTAGGCGATAAAGTTATACTGTTAATCCCCGATTCGACTAATAAGTTATATTCTAGGTGGCAAGGGCCGGCAACTATTGTAGAAAAACGAAACCAGCATTCGTTTATTGTTGAGTTAGCCGACGGGAGTAGGAAACATGTGCACCAAAATAAGATAAGAGAATTTATCGCTAAATGTAATATAGTTAATATTGTTTTCGAAGGTGATGAGGAATTTGGAGAAGTTGGGGAAATTCCTATTTTGAACCGGGATCAAGAGATAGAACGGGATATTGAGAGGTTTGAAATAAAAGGGCTATCTAATAGTCAAGTCAAAGATTTAAAGTCCATTTTGAGGGAAAATAAAGAAGTGTTTATGGGTCCTGTACGACCAGCGGAAGTAGGGGAACATCGTATTGATCTGAAACCGGGTGTAGAAAGGAAAAAACCAAAGTTATATAGCGTGCCGGTAGCTTATAAAGAGGAAGTGGATAGGCAGATTCAGGAGTTATTAGAATTAAATCTAATCGAACCGTCGAATGCTGAAATTAGCCATCCAATTGTTTGCGTTGCGAAAAAAGATGCAACTGTCAGAATGTGTATTGATTACAGAGCTTTAAATTCTGTAACGCAGGTTCCCACCTTCCCGATGAAAGATTCCCAGGAAATTATGTATACCGCAGGGGCGGCTAAATATTTATCTTCAATAGATTTATTGAGGGGTTATTGGCAAATTAAAATGGCTGAGGATTGTAAACCTTTGACAGCTTTTACGACGCATAGCGGAACTTATCAGTGGCGTACAATGCCTTTTGGATTATCAGGGGCTGCTGCTACGTTTCAAAAAGACATGAATGAGGTTCTCCAAGGTCATCGGAGGTATGCAGAAGCATATATTGATGATGTCATCATTTTCTCCGATACCTGGGAAGAGCATTGTGAGCATGTCAGGGCTGTCATTGAAGAGTTGAAAAATAGAAATTTTACGATTAGACTAGACAAATGTAAATTTGGAGAGAAATTGACTAAGTTTTTAGGTCATGTTATTGGGGGTGGAACTCATGCACCTGATGAGGAGAAAATCGGAGCAATAAAGGACTTAAAGAGACCAAAGACTAAAAAGGAAGTTAGATCAGTTTTAGGATTAATGGGATTCTACCGATCTTATATTCCAAATTATGCTGAGATAGCTATACCTTTAACCGAATTAACCAAAGGAAATGTCAAAAATACTGTACCATGGGATGAAAGGGCAGAAAAAGCATTTAATACTCTTAAAGATGAGTTGTGTAAAGTGACGAGTTTGGCTACACCTATCGTAGGCCGGGAATATCAGCTTCACGCCGATGCTTCCAACCTTGCAGTAGGATGTTGTCTTACTCAAAAAGATGAAAAAGGTCAGTTTAAACCTATAGCTTTTGCCAGTCAGAAATTGTCAGGGGCTCAGCGTGCTTGGCCGAGTATAGAGAAAGAGGCTTGGAGTGTTCTCTTCGGGTTGCGGAAGTTTGAAAAGTGGACTTATGGATCTCAAATTGAGGTCATTACCGATCATAATCCATTAAAATTTCTCACGGAAACAACCCCAAGGTCGCCCAAACTCACTAGGTGGGCTCTACCCTTGCAACGCTGGAACCTGAGCATTTCTCATCGTCCCGGAGTTCAACATTTGAATGCTGATGCAATTTCGAGGCTACAGAGAAAGAGCTGGGAAGAACAACCAGTTACTAGCCCATCAGTATCAATGTCAAAATAGTAGACAACCTTAAAGGATGTCATCACATGTCTAATTTTTTTTGTGTGTGTGTAAATATCTTTTTTTAAGTTTTGTGTTTATAATAGTAAATTAGCATGTGTATTGTTTATGCAATAGTAGTATTAGTATAAGGTTCAGTAGAGATGTCAGTAGAGAATGTTCAGACACCTGAAAATGCCTATGTAATATTTAGAATGAAGAAATCTGCAAAGAGACTATTGAACTCTTCCGTAATATTATTATATGTATGGGGAAAATTAGCCCCTAAGAGGCATATTTTCCGCTAAGGTGGGGGGTGTCAGGTTCCTAGAAGACATCTGCCCTGAATTAGAAAGGAATGACATTTCCTCATCTGAATATTTTTATGTATTGTTAGTTGTGTATCCGTGAAGCTTTCGAAATACTTTTCTTTCTTTTCTTATAATGACAAATGACAGGTGGTTATCCAGGCGCAGGTGTGCGGATGACGCACTCGTTGCTGAATGAAAGTGATGACCACGGGGCATGGCTCAGCTGTCATTTAGTATTTAAGTGATGTGTAAACAGTAGATGTCATGACTCAAGGTTGGTATGCGGAATTGAACCAATGGATGAGCTCTAAGGAGTCCTGCATGGGGGAAGGAAGATCTCTGAAGGTCAACTCTGGACTGAGAGGTTGGAGACAGTTCTCGCTTGGCGTTGAGACCGATAGGTCGCTCAGGATTTGTGGTCCTGTTGGATAGTGTATATTTTGATCGTGGGACAAGACGTCCCGGTGGATAGTGTTATAGGCCGAGAAGTGAGGCCTAGTACCCTTGTGTATTGAGATTCTGCAGTAATCTCTGATAAAGCGTATCTAACGTGCGTTGAGTGTGAGTAGAAAGTGTAAGTTGAACGGTACACAACCAACGGTTATTGTAGTTAATTTAATGCTGAACCGGATCATCTATATCCGAGTTGTAATTGTAAATAGTTGTAAATATTGTTTCTTGTGTACATATCTATATCTTAAATAAACTGTTAGTTCAGTTCATTAACAGCGTCAGTGTTATTTTACCCAATCCTCACAGCAGGTGACCGATATCACCCATTAATATCGGTGGTGGCAGCTAAAACTACCTAGGACATTCTTCAAAGTTTTGTGGACTGAGAGGAGCGTCCGACAATATTGTTGCAATAAAATAAAAGCTTAAAGAAGTAAATTTGAAAAAATAATAGAATTTAAATTTTGCTTAGGGCTTTTTGTTTGAGAGAGATTTTAGGGAGGGAGCATTTGGATAATATTTGTCGGAAATCTACCGAAAGGCGAAAGATTTTCATTCCTATATTTGCCTTATTTGCCTATAAATTAAGGATAAAAAATTGTTTTCCGTTTATAAGCTTCCTCCAAATTTATTTTGCTTTTAAAAGGAAGGGGGGTGGAAGTCAATAATTAAAATTTCACAGTAGTTTAAAAATTTTATTTTCTTAAAATATAATTTTATTTTCAAAGCACCAAATAACATAGCTGTGTAAGAAATGGAAGTAAACTAATACTATAAGTTTGCAACAAATGAAATAGAAAATTTTTCAAAGTTGTTAAACGTAATATTTTTTGCATTATCGATGCATAAAAAATAGTGTTGAAAACCGTTAAATAAAATAATATTTATTTAACGCATTCATATCATTTATTGCATTTTAGAAAACATTAAATTTATTTAAATTACAATTGAACATAACCGAGTTTGTTGCTTTTTATGTATTTGCTGACAGATATGTTTGTAAAAGTTTCCATAGAAAATCAAGTTTATAAGACAGAAATGTCTCCTATTTCAATAAAATTATAGATAATGAAGCTCGCATTATTTTCATGAAGTTAACTAAAAGGAACAGAATAACTGAATGATTATTGGAGAATTTAATGCCGTGTTCAGATCTGCTCAAACTACACTCTTCATAAGTGCCCCACACTCCCACAAGAGTTAAAATGACAAATCTTTAACATTTTTCAATTTTAGCAACAAAACAATTATCATAAATATTTATTAGTATCCACAATATATGTTAAAACGTTATTTTTTTTAAAAATGAATAAATAAATAAAATTATTCTCTTAGCAAGTTGGAGATTTTACTTTTGAGTTCAGTAAGTAGTATTTTGGCTCCTGGGGACAAACAAGATGTCGAAGAATTTCAACAATTTTTTTCCAAATGTCTATAGGTGCTACTATCTTTGGTAATTTTTTGAAATAATAAAACATACAATAACTTGTGAAAAATAGCAATGTTCTCATATGCCCCATTTTCACGCGTGCCCCAGTCTTCCCCATATATGTTTTTTATTTCTGTGTATTAGGTTTTGAGATAGAGCGCCCACAAATCTCATGTCACACACAGACAGACAAAGTCACAAACTCACAGGCAGTTATTTTGTAAAAACATGTTTTTCGGACTCTCTTACCCTTAAAACGTGTAAGCCCGTCGAACGTTTTCCCTTATTAATTAAATACTTTCTTCTTGTAAAGATACAAGAAAATATATAAAAGTAAGTACAGCGCCACAGATCTTCCAAAGAATAGTTTGATTCTACTACAACTAATGTAAGACATTCCATAATAAATAACTTTTTGGGGAAAAAACCATAAACTGAGGAACGTATTCAGATTTTTTTAAGTGCCTGCACGTAGTTCTTTGAACAAAGAAACGCGATGGGGATACTTTACCGGATATTTCTCAATGTCGTTAATCCGCAGAAAAACATTAAAAAATCAAATTTCATACCTTGAACGAAAAACGTTTAAACGTTTATACGTTTAACCGCTTGCATAAGATCCGTATATACGACGTACCGTATATGCTCTTTTGTGCTATACGTATAAACGCCGATGCCGTATTATACGTATAGTTAATCCGTATTTCGTATAATACGTATTATACGTATACTCGTATAAACGTATAATCGAGAGCACTAATCAAAATATATATTGTACGAAACTTCTGTATAAGTTTCTGTTACAGCTTACCTAATTAATAAATCGTTTATCGTATAATTCTATCGATCTTTGTTTCTGAGAAATTAAATTTTGGAATCTTATTTATTAGAGTCTTATTTACTGGAACCCTGTATTTATCTAAATTTAAACTATTACTACTGAGATGGGAAACATTATTTTAAGATCATTCGATCTATACTAGGAACTTAAACTAAAATAACCATACAACTGTGCTCTGAAGGTCCTCCAGATTTTTAGAAATCAGGATAATTTTGGCAAGTGCTAAAAAAATATTATCACTGATATTTTCAAACGTAAGTTTCTTTAAGCTTGGATTTAAGAAAAAATATATATATTAAGGTAAGTGCAAAGTAATATTACCACATTAATTATAGACTTTTTTGAGCGATGGTAGTAACAAATAAAAAAATAATAATAATTAATGCCGAAAAGAGTAGAAACTATTTACTACCGGAAAAAAGAATAAGTTTATCAAGATTTAAAAATGCCGGATTTTTTAAAAGAAGAATAATATTTAAATTTATGTCATAATTCCATACATGAATTTCTTTAAAAATAGATTTCCTCATACTCAAAACACGATTTTAGAAAAATCTTCGACATGTGTTATAATTATAAACATAAGCAATGTCCTAAACATCTAACAAAATCTTAAAATACTTAACTTTCATTCTAACACAGAGAAGAATATATCTTACTGGCATGTAGAATCTGATTGTGGTTTTAAAAAAGTTCCTACTAATAAGTTCCCTGAAATACTCCCTATAAACTCTAGTTAACTATGCTAGAGTTTTCTACTAGAATTAATAAACTTAATTAAAAATCTATGAAAATACACGCGCACAAAACAGGTTTTTTAGTCTATAATTCTAGTTTATGAAATCATTCCAGAAATCAAGTGATATTTTCTCGTTACTGAAACGATTCAGTTTTGTTTCATCACCTAGAAAAGAACAAATTGGAATTTATAGATCTTTTCATCTATTTAGATATAAGATATTTATCCTAATCGCACAGTTTAAAAGTCTATAAATCGTTTAAAAAGTCAGAAAATGTCTAAATATTCATCTTAGGCGAAAACAGTATACATTTATCTAAGTGTAATAATAAAATTAATAAAATATATAAAGACAAACAAGTGTTTTATTCAAAATTAGAAACAGCTGATAAATGTGTATGTAAAAGCAGCTTTACTTAGCGTTTTATAAATGCGAGTAATTTGAAATTCTACTTAGATAACACTACATTTTTTAATATTTGAACTGTTTTACCGTATAATAGTATTGAAATTGACATTTAAAAAAAAAAAGTTTTGAATTTTTTAAGATGTCAAGTCCTTTTAAGTAAATAATATCGTATATCTTTGAAACGTACAATAATATACAGGGTGTATCTAAACTACTGAGCACAAGTTTAAGGCATGAATGTACAAATCAAGACAAATAATATTAAATGGGAAACTAAGGGTCCAAAACGTTTTCCCAAAGGAGGTAGTCGCCATCAAAATTTAGGGTCCAATATTTGAAATGATTGTAAACAACGGAAAAATTGGTCGATTCGTTTGCGGTTTTCACGAAAACTATTCTTTATGTCAGTATTGTCTTGAAAATAAATTATAAAGATAAATTTCAAAAAATTCCGATAGAGGGCGCTTTAGATTTAGGAGTAACGAACAACTACTTTTTATCGTTATTTTTTGCACGTCATTAAATTTTTTTAGAAGTTTAGACATAAACTTAAATTTTGAGCTTAAAATCTGTGGTTAAGTAGCGCAAACTGAACTTTGTTCAATGGGAGTGGGGAGGTTGAAATTTGAAATGATTATAAACTAGTTGGATGTGCCAATCCCAAAACTTTCTTCTATCTCATACGTACATTTTAATATTTAAAAAAATACTTACTCATTTTAATGCTTTAATAATTTTAATTTAATACCATACCAACTTTGATTTTCATCCTAAATTTCTGCTTCAATCAATTAATCGGAGTAAAAACGAATTACCGTCTCTGCACGAGCCGATGAACAATATAATGATAGGCAGATTTTTTTTTTTAAATTCAGGGAGGTCCTACTTGACTTACCAAAAAATAATCATATACAAAAAATTTAGTTCAATTATAGAACTAACTTCATACACTTTTATGCGGTGCAGTATTGAAAATGGCATAAAATTCGCTATTGCAGCACCCCCTTTCGGCGAATTTTTTGCAGATTCAGGGAGGACCAACTAGCCATAATCATACACTTACACAAAAAGTTTGGTTAAATTCGATGCATAACTTCATATACTTTTAATCGGCAAAATATTGAAAATGGCACAAAAATCGCAATTGCAGCGCCCCCTTAAGGTGGATTATTTTCAAATTCAGGCGGGACCAACTAGCCATAGTCATACATATACACAAAAAGTTTGGTTAAATTCGATGCATAACTTCATATACTTCTGGTCGGTACAATATTGAAAATGGCACAAAAATCGCGATTGCAGCGCCTCCTTCCGGCGGAATATTTAAAAACTGAAGGAGGACCTGCTTGCCACAGCCAAAAACATTCACTAAATTTGGTTCAATTCTATGCATAACTTCATACACTTTTTCATGGTAGAATGGCGACATACACACAGACAGACACACACACAGAGACACACGGACAGACAGACGTTTTGTAAAAACAGGTTTTTTTGGAATCTCTGACCCCTAAGACGTGTAAATCCGTCGAAAACCGGAAGTTGAAAAAAATTTCGATTTCCGGTTTCTATTTTTTACTTTCTTCTATTGAAGATAGAAGAAAGTAAAAACGGAAAAATTGGTCGATTCATTTGCGGTTTTCACGAAAACTATTCTTTATGTAACTATTGTCTTGAAAATAAATTTTAAAGATAAATGTCAAAAAATTCCATTAGAGGGCACCTTAAACTTTAGAATAACCAACAACAATTTTTAATTGTTTTTTTTTCTTGTATCTAATTATATTTTGAGCTCAAATTCTGAATCGTTGGGAGGGGTTAAGAAGCGCAAACTGAACTGTGTTCAGGAGTTGAAATGTTACCTTGTGCACCCTACGAACACAGTTCAATTTTTCGCTATTACTTAAACCTTTATATTTATCTGCTTAAACCTTTACTTAATCTTTACTTAAACCTTTATATTTATCTGCTTAACGTATTTAAACTATAAAACAATATCCTTATTCCGTATAGGTGGAGCAAAACGACAAATTTTAGTAAGAAAACGGCATTACTACTCTATTGAGACATACAATGAATTGTTGTTTTTAATACAGCTCTTGTTTTCAAAACTACCGTAGACATACGTCGTGGAGGTGGCTATATTTCATATACCACCCGTCCCAACTGTTAGATAATCTTAGTACATTGTTTTATATATTTTCTTTATCAAAATTTGGCATGTTTTCAATGCATCCACCTAGTTTATCTGTTCTTTGTATCCACATGCTGCTGTGATTATCTTCATGTATATTTTTACAGCTTATACAAAAATATGACAAGCAGAGTAATGCTCGGGAATATTATTAAAGGGATCTATTCGGCCATCTATTTGGCCATCTATTATCTTTATCAAACTTACATCCAGTTGATGAAAGTGATTGGAAGTTCTATTACTACAACATTTTTTCAGTCAATTATTTTTTTTTTCTTAATGATCTGCTTCAAAGATGATTTCAGGTTTTCCAACTATAGGTATGCCATCATTTATTCTACTTTTGCATATTTTATATGTTGAGAAGTTAGCTGTTTAATGTGATGGTGATCGTCAGAGAGAATTGCAATGAGAATTTGTATTGCAGTTTCAGTTTCAGTTTCAGCTAGGTGGGGAGGCCTACCAAATGGCTTAAGCTCAACAAGCCCCACCTAGCAGGGTGAAATAATTATGCTAAAAGCCCAACATGGACTAAGACAGAAATGCCAAAAGGAAAGGAGAATCTCCGTAATATACGGACTCAGGAGAGACCAGGGACACTATTGAATGGCCCCAGACCGCCGTCAAAGATATATTAGAAAACAAATGAAGGAATATAATTTAAACACAATGACAACGCGTAGCCCTAGCTATTCAGTGCGTGCTCAAAAAGTAAACATTATTAAAGAATTTTTCACAGTGATAAATACAAAATTACATGTACAATATAAATAATTAAGATAAACCTATGAGCATATTCATAACCAGAAGTTGCAATAATCATATTTCTAATTTAAATAATACTTAATGATGATAATTTTTCTTAGCTCTCAAAAAAAAATAAAATAGTAATAGGTTAAGACAATTTAGAGATAATTGAATGGAATAAATAAAATACACAGAATAATATAAGTAAGAGTAATAAATTAAAAACAAAAAGATGATAATGTAAAACCTTTTAAATTTGCTAATGATAATTTAGTAGGTTAAAGTTCTATTTAAAAATGTTCTTATGATATTCTAAATGTCTTCATCATCTATTAAATCCAATGGTGGCATTTGAAAAAGCCCTTGATTTCTTTCCAATAATGTTATACAGTCTATAATTTTTTGAACTAGTGCAGGTTGTTTTAATATCAGTTGGAACCATGATGAAAGGGATATATTTTGAGATCGTCTAATATGATAAGTTGAAGTTAAAGAGCATTGAATTATATAATGCAAAGAGGAACCTATTTTTCCATAGGTACATCTTGGGGAGTATGTCTTTCCGATTTTAAAAAGGTACTGTGGGAAAGGTCCATAGTTTGACCCTAAGAAATATAAATTTCTATGTGATAACAACAGATTTTCAGAAATTGTTGGTATTAATTGAAAAGTGAATCTGCCTCTGTCATCTGTGTTCCATATATCTTGCCAGTCACGGATAAGTTTTAATTTTAATTGGCGCTTTAAATATGATGGTGGAAAGGGAATAAATTCTTGTTTTGTGTCTAAATCTGATATTGCTGCTTTCGCAAGTTCATCTGCTGTTTCGTTTCCATAATTGTCAGAATGACCTTTTAACCAGGAGAAATAAACTATTTTTGTAGTGTTTTGAAGTAGCTTAACGATTTCTTGCGCTATTGCTAATTTTGATGTTATATCTTCTAAGGCATAAAGACTAGAGAGGCTGTCAGTATGTATTTTTGCAGTATTATAATCAGTTTGAAGGAACCAGTTCAGTGCTTTAAATATTGCCGTTAATTCCGCTTGAAATATAGAATTCTCTTGTCTTAACTTGAGCTGGAAAGTATGTATAAGAGATTTATTTTGGTAACAACAAAAAGAAAGTCCTGTTCCCTCATCATTTTTAGACCCGTCTGTAAATATGTTTATCTCAGTTTCTTTTGCGTTTTCTTTGTCCCACTTAAGATAAGGTTTATACGGACAAATAGAGGCCGACTTAGATTTCGTTTGATACATTTCTGGTTTGAATTCATCTATTGGTACTCCCAATCTGAGGACTTTTCCTGATGTAGAAATCTGTGATAGTTTTAATGACAACGGTGGAATTCCTGTCAATGTACACAATGCCAAAGTTGCAGTTTTTTTGTAAGCACCAGAGATAAAAAAAAAGCATTGAGCTTGTATTGAGGAAATTAATCTTAGTCCATGAGACTTTTGAAGTAGATTAAACCAAACTGCTGCTCCATAGGTAATTTTCTTTTCTAGTATGGCATTGTACCAGATCTTTAAAATACTTTTTGAGAGTCCTCCTTTTTTAGATGTAAATTTGAGTAAGTTTTGAATGAGGAAATTTAATTCTAATTTTTTATTCTTTAAATGAGGAAGAAAAGACATTGTTTGGTCCAATATAATTCCAAGGTATGGCAGGGTTTTTCCAGATTTTATCGAGTTATTATCTATTTTAAAGGTTGGTGGTCTTTTTAAAAATTTTGGCTTCTTAAGATGCAATGATTGACATTTTTCGTATGAAATGATCATTTGATTTGTAATTGCCCAATTGCTAATAATCTGTAAAGCTTCTCGTGCTGTTTCTTCTAAGAGATTTCTTGTTCTACCGTACAGAATTAATAATATGCCGTCTGCAAATGCTACTACTTTAAATCCTCTTATTCTCAAATGATTTAAAAGTTTTTGTATGAATACACGCCATAAAAAATGTCCAAGGCAAGAACCCTGTGGGCAGCCTCTGCTTTGCCAATGAATGTTATTTAGCAACCAATTCGGATAAATTCTTCTTTTTGACAGATAGGATTTAATTGTATTTAAGTATGCTGTTTCTATATTTAAGTCTTCTAGTAAATTCAGGGTTATTTTCCAGGGTAATCTATCAAAAGCTTGTTTTATATCAACTGATACTAATGAGATATAGACATCTTCTTGCTTTAATAATTCTGGAAAGCAGATCTTGAATTGCTGTTTCTGTTGACATGTTTTCTTGGAAACCATATTGAGATGGAAATGTTTTATTTTGTTCATTTAAATGAAAATTTATTCTTTTAAGCAGTATTTTTTCGAACACTTTTCCAAATACTGAGAGAAGAGAAATTGGTCGGTATGAAGAGGCCTCAAGACGAGACTTACCTGGTTTTAAAAAATATACCGCTTCTCCAACTTTCCAGTCCTCGGGGAAATAGTTTAATTTTAATAATGAGTTGTACATACTATGAAGAACAGATGGATTAGATTTATAAATATTGTGAAGTATAATATGATCGATTTCATCTGGTCCTGGAGCTTTATTTTGATTAAATGAATAAATAGCTTGTTTTAGCTCTTGATAAGTTATTGGCGGTGCTGATGTATCAGGAATATAATAAAAAGGTTCTAATTTGTATTGCATGTGCAATACCTTTTTTTTGCATCAGTTTTATGACGTTTTCTAAGTGTGTTCGTAGCCAGGTAATTTTTTGATTAACTTTTAGATCCCCTTTTTATAAGTGGACAACATTTGATGGTGAACTGTCCTGGGCATAAACTTATACTGCATAGTACTTTTTTCAGGGAATGTACAGACTCTAATCAACTATAAGTACTCACTTAAAATAAGGAGAATTCTACTTATCGCTGTGAACTATTTCGCATGGGGTAAACTTAGAATTGTGTATAATAATGGATCATATGCTACTTCAACTCCAATGAATTTCCTCTGCGTCATTTATTAGAGAAGTCGATATAAAACGTTCTAATCTACATGGATAAAGAGGAAAATCTTTGTCTTAGTACTATTCACTTCCTATTACATATTTTTTATAAAATAGAGAATAATTTTGAAAGATTATTTTCTCAAATTGAGAAAAAGATACTCAGACTAGAAATTTCTGCTGGAGATTGCAAAGCTAATTCATAAGGAAAGCCATTTCGTAGAAGAAATGGGGAATGGGAATTTAGAAAACATCTCACACAAAAGACAGCTCATAAAGCGAATAAAAATTTTCGCTTTATATAAGCACAGATTGGCAATCAGAGTCTATAGGTTTACTCACAAAATATATAACCCAAGTTTATACCGCAGGATGTTTTATACCAGATGTAATATACACCTGTAGAATAGCTCTAAAACTTATTAGAAATTACTCGACTACGAAACAAAACAGGAAAAGACATAAAACAAATAACTAGAACTTCTTTAGAAATATTGTTGCTTTACACGCAAATTTTGTTTGCTCTATGACGGTCGTCATAATATTAAACAACTACCTTCTCAAAATATATTCAATGTAATAGGTACAGTAAATGATGACATACTAGAAATTGAATTCATGCAAAACAATTTTTTGACAAATCATTATATATAAAATATAACTGATTGAAAAAAAGAGTGTGGTAACAGAATTTCCAGTCACAATGTCTCAATTACATAAAATTTTAATGAAGATAATATACTGCTGAATAGGTTCAATTAACAACATATTCAATATATTACTCAGCTTTTCTTCTGTTACACAAGGTATAAAAATATATGTATAGTAGGTCACACCAGCAGCATCTAAAGTCAGTGAATACAAAGAAAGGGTAAATTACTTTGATACATAGAACACTTATGCCCGTCTTCGGGGAAAAAATAGCAATTCAATCATAAATAAAACACTGGACCTAGGTGGTTGTGTGGTTGACACAAGTGAGATATGAAATGCAGCCACCTCTACAAGTTATATACAAAGTAGTTTTGAAAGCAGCTAGGTAATAAATGCATTCAAAACAACTTTTCGTTGTATGCTCCAATAGAGAGGTAACTCTGATTTTTTACCAAAAGTTGTCAGATTTGCTCCAATTATATAGACTACAGATATTGTTTTATAGTTTAAATATGTGAAGCAGATAAATATAAATGTTTAAGTAACGCTTTTAAATAATAAACAGCTCTGTAGAAATTTTTTACTTTTTTTAAAAAATGTCAAAAAATGACAAATTTTACCCAAAATTTCGATTTTTAGAGCAAAAGCTCAGACTCAAGCCATTTTTTTTCAGCGTAAAAATTTCACGCTGTTGATGTACTAGTATAAAGGCAACTTTTGGCACCTACCCGTTTTTGATTTTTAAAAAATAATTTTTTTCTCTCTCCCTACTTTTGGGCTATATAAAAAACTTAAAGAGAATCCTCAAAAACTTCATTTTTTCAACGTCTTCAAAACTTTGTATGTAACTACAGCATTTTTCGTATTCTAAACCTATGAGAGGGGATTTTTAATTAATGATAGACCTGTAAACGATATTCTGTATTAAATTTTACCTATTTCTAAACTACATGATGAAAAAATGAAAAATTGCTTGTAACATCAGAAGTTTAAGATTTGCGGGGTGAAATGGAACACGTTTTCTCTCATGGTTTATTTTTCTATACACTAATATTTTCATGTAATATATAAAAACATATGTATGAAAATGTATTGCAACAATATTTTGTTTGTTCTAATTACTTGAAGAGTTTAAAGTTGCCAATAAATTATTTGGTTAAAAAAAAAGTCAACGCCTAATCCAACAGACATGGAACACGCAATAAAAGAAATTAAAAATAGCAAATTAGTTAGAAAAACTGCACAGAATTATTCTCTGACAACCACAACATTACACAAACATCTGAAAATGAAAAACCGATTAAGAAAGAGAGGGATGCAAACAGTACTAAGGACTGGGGATGAGGGCGTATTAGTAGATCGTATTAATATATGCAGCGATTGGGGCTACTCAAAAGATTCACTTACCCAATGACTACTAGTAAAGGATAACACAGAACAGGGCTAAATTTGTATTAAATTCTACTTCTGCAATTCGAATATAATTTCTTAAAATAAATTTTAATTTCTCTTGATTTAAAAGTTGTTTTCTAATTTTTAAAAAGGCACATCTTTACTTATATATGAAATAAAGGCTTGGTTTCAGAGTAACTACGTGTTCCTATTCCTCCCTTATCATTATTGCCTGTTTTTATTAACCCTATTAAACTTTGAATTGGAATAAATAAAGATTATAGCATGTGTTCCGATTCACTCCTATCTGCGGGGTGAATCGGAACACCATTAAAAAAATAAATAATCTATATATAAACAGTAAAAATGTTTCGTTTTTGCTTAAAAAGTAAAGAACAAAACAAGACCGAAGTTTCTAGTAGAAAAATAAAAAAATAAAAAAATCAGTTGTTGCTTTTTTTTAACGTTAAAGTTGAAAAGTGTTCCGATTCACCCCATTTTACGGCATCCGTTATTGCAAATTTTATTTGAATCCGTAAAATGTGACTATTCATTTTTCTGCATGCACTATTTTTTCAATTTAAAACAATTAAGTAACTATTTCCTAAAATGTTTATTTTCATCCATAAAAAGAACAAAAATATATCTGTTGCTGTGACCACCTATATACATTGACCAGTTGTATAATTGTGTCTGCTTAAGATGGCCTTTTTTATAATCATTTGAAATTTGAATCTACCCATTCCCATTGAACATAGTTCAGTTTGCACTACTTAACCACAAATTTTGAGCTTAAAATTTAAGTTTATGTCTAAACTTCTAAAAAAATTTAATGAGATGCAAAAAATAACGGTAAAAAATAGTTGTTCGTTACTCCAAAGTCTAAAGCGCCCTCTATCGGCATTTTTAAAATTTATCTTTATAATTTTTTTTTTTCGAGACAATACTGACATAAAGAGTAGTTTTCGTGAAAACCGCAAACGAATCGACCAATTTTTCAGTTTTTTATAATCATTTCAAATCTTGGACCCTAAACTTTGACGGCGTCTATCTCCTTCGGAAGACGTTTGAGACCCTTAGTTTCCCATTTAATATCTTTTGTCTTGATGTGTGCTATCACCCCTTAAATTTTGCCCAGTAGTTTAGATACACCCTGTATTTTAATTATAAAACAATGTTTAAAATTATTTTTTTTATTATTTAAATTTGGTTTTTTAATTTTTAAATTTTCAGAAACATTATAATTCTTTAAACGCACTACTTCTAAGAGTATAATACATAGAAAGTGCATATTACATCAATTTATTTCATTCCATTTCTTTTATCTGCTTCTATAATCTAAGGTATTAATAAGCTGATAGTAGATTTGATACGTGGAGAAATTGATAATCGAAGAATCCAATTAGTAGTTGAACAAAGAGGTTTCTTTTTTCCAATTTCCATTAAAAGAAATGGAATTCCTACTGAATTGCAATAACGAAAATATTTAAGATTAACAGTTACAAAAGAAAATTAATGAAGTTTTTCCGCTGCGTAAAAGAAAGTAAGAAAATTGCAAATTTATTGTGTCATTTGAGAATGTGTAATTAAGGTAAGCTGTTGGCTTCATCAGAAAATCTGTAACACCATCAGTAAACACCTTTATTAAATTGTGTGGACCCCCCCCCCCAAATTATCTATTTTTCTATTCATGAGGGACTTTCTGCGTTATTTATAATTTACTATGTACGGAAAAAAATGACAAAATATTCTCATATATTTTCAGCTATATAATAATATTTATATATTGTAATTAGTTTGAATTTATTTAAAATTAAGGAGTTATACTTAAAGATGAACAGCATAAAAAGTTCTTTATTTCTACGCATAAAGAGTTTGTTTGCAATGATGCTCCTCCTTTTAGTGTTACCAAGTTATGTTTAGGGTTAATGAATAAATTCCTCGTGAAAGCGTAAATAGGACGAGCCACATTGGAAAATAATTGTAGATCCTGATCTATTTTTAATTTAATGTTTTACAATCGAACGGGTAATTTTCTTCATATAACAGATAGAATATGCATGTTATATCAATTTATTTCATTCCATTACTTTTATCTGCATCTATAATCTGAGGTATTAGTCAGCTGATAATATTTTTAATACGTGGACAAACTGATAATCGAAGAATCCAATTTGTAGGAGCACAAAGATCTTTCTTTCTTTTCTATTTCCATTAAAAGAAATGGAATTCCTACACAATTGCAAAAACGAAAAGGTTTAAGATTAACAGTTACAAAAGAAAATTAATGAAGTTTTTCCGCTGCGTAAAAGAAAGTAAGAAAATTGCAAATTTATTGTGTCATTTGAGAATGTGTAATTAAGGTAAGCTGTTGGCTTCATCAGAAAATCTGTACTAAGAGAATTCCTTCATTAATTTGTTAAATTACCAGCAACCTGAGATATCAATGAAAATGGATTAAGTTGTGTGACCCCCCCCCCAAATATATATATATTTGGGGGGGGGTCATATATATACTGTATATATATACATATGTATATTTTACTATTCATAAGGAACTTTCTGCGTTATTTATAATTTATTATGTAATAAAAAATGAAGAATTATTCTCATATATTTTCAGTTATATAACATTATTTATGAATTGTAGTTAGTTTGAATTTATTTAAAATTAAGGAGTAATACCTGAAGATAAAAAGCACAAAGAGTTCTTTATTTTTGTGCATAAAGAATCTGTTTGCAAAGATGCTGCTTCTTTTATTGTACCCAAGTTATGGTTAGAGTTAATGAATAAATTCCTCGTGAAAGCGTAAATTGGAAAAGCTATATTGGAAAGTATTTTTAGATCCTGATCTATTTTTAATTTAATGTTTACAGTAGAGCTCGTGATTTTCTTCATATAACAGATAGAATATGCATATTATATCAATTTATTTCATTCCATTTCTTTTATCTGCCTCTATAGTCTAAGGTATTAGTCAGTTGATAGTAGATTTAATACGTGGGCAAACTGATAATCAAAGAATCCAATTTGTAGGAGCACAAATATCTTTCTTTCTTTTCTATTTCCATTAAAAGAAATGGAATTCCTACTCAATTGCAAAAACCAAAAGGTTTAAGATTAACAGTTATAAAAGAAAATTAATGAAGTTTTTCCGCTGCGTAAAAGAAAGTAAGAAAATTGGAAATTTATTGTGTCATTTGAGAATGTGTAATTAAGGTAAGCTGTTGGCTTCATCAGAAAATCTCTGCTAAGAGAATTTCTTCATTAATTTGTTGAATTACCAGCAACCCGAGATATCAATGAAAATGGTATTAAGCACCTTTATTAAGTTGTGTGTCCCCCCCCAAATATATATATATATATATATATATATATATATATACATATATATATATACATATATATGTGTGTGTGTGTGTGTGTGTGTGTGTGTGCGTATTTCTATTTATAAGGAACTTTCTGCGTTATTTATAATTTATTATGAACTAAAAAATGACGAAATATTTTCAGATATTTTCAGTTATATAACATTATTTATAAATTGTAGTTAGTTTGAATTTATTTAAAATTAAGGAGTAATACGTAAAGATAAACAGCATAAAGAGTTCTTTATTTTTGCGCATAAAGAATATGTTTGCAAAGATGCTGCTTCTTTTATTGTACCCAAGTTATGGTTAGAGTTAATGAATAAATTCCTCGTGAAAGCGTAAATAGGAAGAGCTACATTGGAAAGTAATTTTAGATCCTGATCTATTTTCAATTTAATCTTTACAGTAGAACTCGTGATTTTCTTCATATAACAGATAGAATATGCATGTTATATCAATTTATTTGATTCCATATCATTTATTTGCCTCTATAGTCTTAGGTATTAATCATCTGGTTATAGATGTAATACGTGGACAAACTGATATTCGAACAATCCAATTAGCAGTAGCACAAATAGATTTCTTTCCTTTCTGTTTTCATTAAAAGCAATGGAATTTCTACTCAATTGCAAAAACGAAAAGGTTTAAGATTAACAGTTACAAAAGAAAATTAATGAAGTTTTTCCACTGCGTAAAAGAAAGTAAGAAAATTGGAAATTTATTGTGTCATTTGATAATCTTCCATTAAGGTAAACTATTGGCTTAATTCTGGGCTAAGAGAATTTGTTCATTAGATTTTTGAATTACCAACAACCTGAGAAATCATTGAAAAAGATATTTAACAACTTTATTAAATTGCGTGAGTTCCCTCCTACCGAATTATATCTTTTACTTCTTTTATAAGGTACTGTTTAGGTTATATATAATTTATTTTATACTAAAAAAGTTGAAAAAATATAATCATATTTCCATTTATATAAATTAATTTATAAATTGTAGTTTGTTTGAATTTATTTAAAATTAGGGAGTTATACGTAAAGATGAACAGTGTAAAGAGTTCTTTATTTATAGGAGTAAAAGGTTTGTTTTCAATGATGCTGTTTCTTTTATTATTTCTGAGTTAAGATTAGTGGTAATAAATAAATTCCTCGTGAAAGTGTGACTACTAGGAGGAGCCACATTGGAAATAGCTTTAAGATCATTATGTATTTTTAATATAGGGTTTTACAGTAAGGCGCGTGATTTTCTTTTATGATACATAGAATATAGATATTATATTAATCTATTTCATTCCATTTCTTTTATCTGACTTTATAATCTAAGATTTTAAAAAGGTGATAGTAGAATTAATATCTGCACAACCTGATAATCGAAGAATCCAATTAGCAATAGCACAAAACAATCCAATTAGAAGTAGTTTATTTTCCATTTCTTTTAAAATAAATAGAATTCATACTGAATTGCAATAACGAAAAGGTTTAGGTTAACAGTTACAAAAGAAAATTAATGAAGTTTTCCCGCTGCGTAAACGAAATTAAGAAAATTGGAAATCTGCTGTGCCATTTGATAATTTTCTGTTAAGGCAAGCTGTTGGCTTCTTCAGAAAATCTGTACTAAAAGAATTATTTCATTATTTTGTTGAATTTCCAACAACCTGAGATATCCTAGAAAAAGGTATTAAGCATATTTATTAAATCTTTTGAGTTTTATTGTTTTTTTTTTTACTTTTTATAAGAAAATTTCTACATTATTTATAACTCATTCTGTATATTCTAATATTTTATTATTATTAAATTTTCTAATATTTGAAGCTAAATAACTTATTTTATAAATTGTATTTAGTAGTAATTTATTTAAAATTAGGTAGTTATCCCAAAGATGAACAGATTACATTCACTCAAATATAAACCAACTCACTGTGAATCAATTAAAAATTTCAGCTGAATATTATTACTCACAACTTCCTTTGTTTTTTCACAATTTTTCAGATTTCTGAGTTGAAAAGTTAATGTATATTAATACGGACACCTTGGGAGCGCAGAAATTGTCCGCTATTCGGAGGTGTCCGCTATTGGGAAAACCTCAGAGATAGAAAAATTGCTAATGAATGCTTAATTATTCATTTGTTGATTTTTAAATGTCCTAAAATCTCTATTATATGATTAACCAGAAATTAAAATAATTTTTAAAGCAATAAAACTGAAATAAAATTGTGCATACCTTAATTCTTTGTTTATTACATTTTTACGAAAAAATTTGTTACAAAAGTTTGCTTTTACTTGCGATTGCATGTAATTAGTTTTTCAATGTGAAGTTTTAACTCTGTCAGTCGTTTTAATCCTTTTGAATCATCTTTTTCTTTAAAAAAAAAAAAAAAAAAAAAAAAAAAAAAAAAAAAAAAAAATTGTATAATTGTTTACTGTATTTTTCTGCTTCTTAAAAGCATACAATCTCAAATCATCCGAGGGAGGGTGGGGGGTTGTGATCACAGATAAATGTAGGGGGGGAGGGGTTTTCTTCAGCTCATCCCCATATTTATCTGTGATCGCAAAATTTGTGTACACATTGCCCCGATAAATTTAGAAGATTTTTATATTTTTTGTTCCTTGTTAAAAGATAATTATTTATTTATTTATTTATTTATTTATTTATTTATTGCCAAAATTACTGTCCGCTATTCGGAATGTCCGTTATTTAGAGGTTAAACATACAAAAATTTAAGTTTTGGGAGTGGGGATTTGAAAACTGTCCGTTAAATAGAGGTGTCCGCTATTCGGGAGTGTCCGTTATGGAGGTTTTACTGTATAAGGTAAAGAAAAGAAACATAGATTAAAGCGGCACTTAAAAAAATCCCTGCTTAAATACTCGATACGTTCTGAGTATTTTTTAAACACTTAAAACAAGATTTTTACACGCAATTTCAAAGGATGGATTTTCAAACGAACATTTTTTTCCCTTTCCTGATTAATAAATTTGATCTTAAATTATGGGCAGTTGTAGCGAAATCTTCAAATATATATGTATATATATATATATGTGTGTGTGTGTATATATAAATTGAATTATTTGCGATTTATGCCTAAAATTTTTGTCAAATTTCACCATAATATGAATTTTTTTATTTATCTTGATAATTTTAGGTTTGGCTTTTAATTATTTTTAAGATTGATGATTTTTTGTTTGAAAGGCTTGTTATGAGCATATTCAAGTATTCATGCCTTGCGTAGTGACAATTTGAGGAGTTGAAATCCTTTAAAATATAAGCATATTTATGTGACAAAATTTAATCTCTTAGACTAGCATTTCGCAACGAGGCTATGTGTACCACTGGAATTGTGTGGAGGGCTTTGCATGAGCTTGTAAATATAGATAATAACGGAAATCACAAATATGATTAGAAAAGTAAGAAAAATCTTAAAAATGTCATAATGTAATTTGTACTGATATTTTATATATGGTTGTGATTAGTATATTATTGTGAATAGGGATAACTTTGCCCCAAATTTGGAGTAACATTTCTCCACGTTAAAGATATTTTGGTCTGTACTCCATGGAGGAGCTTTGGCGAATTATTTCCAATAAGCTGCCTAAATCACACTAGCGCTTCTATATGTATTTTGAGACCAAAACTTTGCCATCAACTCAAGTGATGAGGCAGATTTAATCTTTTTTTCTTTTTTGGGCCAAAGTTACCCTTGGAGATCAAAGTTACCGCAATTGACTGTGCTAATGAAAAAAAAAAAAAAAAAAAAAAACATTTTTGTGTTATCTAGTTTACTGGAGGTAGGGAGGAAGTCGTGTTTATAAAAAATGTTAATACTCCAAAAAAAAAAAAAAAAAAAAAGAAAAGAAAAAGAAAAAGAAAGAAAACAAAAAACAAAAAAACGTAAGTAAGGCGTAAGTGAAAGAAACAAGATCGCTTAGTGAAGTCTTAGAGAAATGTACATTTAATTCAGAATCATAAACTATTCTAATTTATGCAGATTGTTACAAAAAATGTCGAAAAAGCCTTAAAAACGAAATTGTATCTGGAGAACATCCCCATAAAAGCTTCATACAGAAAACTATATTTCTGCTATTTTATCTCGATGACACTCCAATAAAATATTTCACAGCGGAATCACTGAAAATTATTTGTGACGTATTTAATGTACATTTTTAAATAAAATTATTTGCATTTAAAAAAAATGAAGTCGTTTCAGTCTCATTATATTTTCTATACACAGATTTTGCCATTATTTTTAAAGTGTTTTTAAAGCAAATTATGTTTTATTAAATTCAATTGTTTTCGTAAATTTTAAAATGATGATGCATAAGTTATGTTTATGAGAGTAAATTTGAATTTAAAACAAGAAAAAATGCATAGAATTGCAAGATATTGATATACATTAATGATATATATTATTAAATTAAAAAATACAGATTTTTCGTACTAAAAGCAAATCCAAGCATTGCGACTTCATTAAGTAAAATAAAAAATAATTTAAAGTAAAAAATGTTTCCTCATATAAATTCTTTAACAAATATTTATGTAGTAGCTTTAAAACGATTTATATATGCTTTTCAAATTTTTAATTCAGAAATTATAATCTTAAGTAACCTAAAGGTACATAAATACATAAGATGTGTGTATATTTTAATATTTACACTTATAGTTATTTGCACGTTCCAGCTGTATATCTGAAAAATGAAAATCTGATTACAGCATGTAAAATACAAATGCAAATATGCCTCCGTCAATTTCATAACAAAGAAGGATAAACATACATGACTCTAATGAGATTAGAATACTGTTTTCCTTTAATCGGGAATGTTTAAAAGCATTACAATAGATTAATATTTATTTTCACTTCAATTTCACTGTTAAAATTAACCTATTGTATAACGTATTTTTACATTTAACAATGTAAAAGTATGAATATTCTCTTCCTACTTTCTTTAAAAATTTTAGCTTTTAAAATTTTGGTTTAGAATAGACAACTATTTTTTAACCTTCTAAAATCCATAGTATTTTTGGTAAATTTTCCAGATAAACAAATAATCAGTAGTAAGTGTAAATTCACACTGTTTCTTTCATTCGGGAATGCATTAAAAAAGTGATGTTTGAAGGGCACGGTATTATGGATCTATCAGTTGTATTCTGAGAAAGAAAGCTGAAATTCTCAGGAACACTGCATTTAGACACGTTGAAATTATCTATATACATTTTGCAAAGATATAAATCAATTTTGAATCGTATATCTCATTACAAATACAGTAGATTTACTCTATTCCGAAAATCCACCAATTCCAAACAGAGATCAGAAAAATACCTATTTTTAAAAATTAAAAACATGTTGGTGAAAAAACATATATTTATTGTTAATCAAAGACATACATAGAGTCTAAGCTTGATGAAAACGCCTGAAACTAATTTTGCATGAAAGCTGATTTCTTATCGGCTCCATTTATCACATTTAATTACTGCTAAACACAAGAAATATCAAATTTATACACACTTAAGAAATAAAATCAAAGTGGCAAATGCCAACGAACAAAAAAAAAAAAAAAAAAAAAAAAAAATTGAAATCGATTGGTGATGTTTAGTTTTTAATAAAACGTTGAATTAGTTCCTTTTTGTCATCGTTGTTTCAGATTTATGTGTGGAGAAGAAGCGCATTTATTGCTATTATACCAGAAGCATGATTTTTATTTGAAGAGTCTGATATATATTACCAGTCAGTCGCGTAAACATATATGGGACCATGGGGCCTGAGCCCACCCAATAATTTTGAATTCTAGCGTGCCCAATTTTCATTGTTTTATTTCGTTATGTGTTTCATTATTCATATTTTATCCCAAGAAAAAAATTTATTTTGCTAATGACTGCGTGTTTTAATTCTCTGACTGACACCCATACATCCAAAATGAATGAAATGTAAAATTTTAACTTTCTCCTGTTTCAATTTGCAATCATGTTCCTGATATGATAATATTGCAATAAATATTACTGTCTTGATAGGGGAAAACGCATGAGAATATGATTTTTTAAAAATTGTAACTAGCTTAAAACATTATAGTTTGACTAAAACTCATCTTTCCCCAACTGTCCACCCTTTAAAGAAAAAAAAACTGGTTGTACCATTTTACCAAAATATCCTTGAGCCCACCCAATATTTTTGAGCAAACCCAATATTTTTCAAAAGTTGGCGCCTCTATTACCAGTAATTTTTTAAGTTATCAGATATAACTTAATCTACTCGCCACGAATTTATCATAACTGTATAGAGTTTACACTAGCAGATTCTCCAGCTATAACTTGCGTCTTAATAAGTCAATGTACTGATGAAATCCGCCTACTCCAAATTCCCGCCAGACTGAAATGTGTTTGGTCCCGGTAAGTTCGGAATAGCGGAATTTTACCGTATTAAATTTCGTTTCGCAACGAAAACTGTATCCTTTATTTATTAACAGTGTAATTGTTTTTCTGTGTCTAACAGTTAATGATTTCATATAAAACCCTTTATAATTGAAATTTAAAACAAAGTCATGAACATTTTTTAGCAGTTTATTGTGCAGATAAACATTTTGTTAATGTTAAGATAGAATATATTTTATGCCCAATAGTGATTCAATTGTTTTCCCAAATTTTTCATAAACCAATGGTTAAATTATATTTCCACTTAAAAGAACTATTAGTTACCACCCCTAGTAGCAAACCAATATTGGTCCAACGTGGCGCCAATATTTCATTAATTGGAAATATTGCCAAATAAAACGTAATTTTTCTCCAATAATGAGATGTTTATATTTGGTTCTTATTTAAGCAATATTTGCAGCCAATATTATACCAATATTGGGGTTTTATTGGAAATATTGCCAATAAAACGCCAATATAGTACAAATGTTGGCATAACATGGGAAATATTTCCAACGAAATTCCAATATTTAACCAATATTGGTGTTTTATTGGCAATATTTCCGATAAAACCCCAATATTGGCATGATATTGGCTGCAAATATTGTTTTAAAAAGGTAAAAATGTAAACACCCTAATATAGGAGCAATATTTTATGCCAATGTTGCGCCAATGTGCCAATATTCTTCCAAGATGTAGCCAATATTGGTCCAATATTAGTCCAATATTGTTTGGCTACTGGGGATTTATTCAATATAAACATTTGTAGCCGAAACTGTCTTTTTTTTTCGATTGAAAATGTACATTGTACATGTACAATAGGGTGGAGCGAAAAAAAATTTTTTTTGAAAATCAAAAACGGGTAGGTGCCAAAAGTTGCCTTTATACTAGTACACCAACTGCGTGAAATTTTACCGCTGAAAAAAAATGGCTTGAGTCTGCGCTTTTGCTCCAAAAATCGAAATTTTGGGTAAAATTTGTCATTTTTTGACATTTTTTCAAAAAAATTAAAAAATTCCTACAGAGCTGGTTAGTATTTAAAAGTGTTGCTTAGACCTTTATATTTATCTGCTTAACATATTTAAACTATAAAACAATATTTGTAGTCTGTATATTAGGAGCAAATATGACAACTTTTTATGAAAAATCAGCGTTAATCTCTCTATTGGAGCATACAACGAAATGTTGTTTTGAATGCATTTCTTACCTAGCTGCTTTCAAAACTACTGTGTATATAACTCATAGAGGTGGTTGCATTATACCACCCGTCTCAACCACCCAATCATCTAGGCCCAGTGTTTTATTTAAGTATCAACTGTTATTTTTTTTCCCGAAGACGAGTATAAGTTTTCTATGTATCAAAGTAATATATCTCTTCTTTGTATTCACTGACTTTGGATGATTTGGATCATGCTGGTGTGACCTGCTGCACGTATACCATGTATAACAGAAGAGAAGTTGAGTAATGTATTGGGTATGTTCTTAATTGAACCTATTCAGCAGTCTATTATCTTCATTAAAATTTCATGCAATTAGTACATTATGATTGGAAGTTCTGTTATCACAGCATTCTTTCAATCAATTACATTTTATATGCAATGATTTGCCTAAACATTGATTGTATGAATTCAATTTCTAGTATGTCATCATTTATTGAACCTATTACATTGAATATATGCTGAGAAGCTAACTGTTTAATATTATGACGATCGTCACAGATGATTGCAAACAAAATTTGCGTGTAAAACAACAATATTTCTAAAGAAGTTTTAGAAATTTCGTTTCCTGTGTTATTCCGTAATCTAGTAATTTCTAATAAGATTTTAGATCTATTATTTAGGTGTGTAGTACATTTGGTATACCCGCGGCATAAACTTGGATTATACATTTTGTGAGTGAACATATAGACGCTGATTGCCAATCTGTGCTTATATAAAGCGGAAAATTTTATTAACTTTATAAGCTGTCTTTTGTGTGAGATGTTTTCTAAATTCCTATTCCCCATTCTTTCTGAGAAATAACTTTCCTTATGAATTAGCTTTGCAATATCCGACAGAAATTTCTAGTGTGTTCTGAGTATCTTTTTCTCAATTTGAGAAAATAATTTTTCAAAATTATTCTCTATTTTATAAAAAAAAAAAAAAAAAAAAAAAAAAAAAATGCAGTAGGAAGTGAATAGTACGTAGACAAAGATTTTCCTTATTGATCCAGTGAATCCATGTAGCTTAGAACGTTTTATATCGACTTCTCTAATAATTGACGCAGAGGAAATTCACTGGAGTTGAAGTAGCGAATGATTCAATATTATACACAATTCTAAGCTTACCCCATGCAAAATGGTTCACAGTGACAAATAAAATTCTCCTAATTTTAAATGAGCACTTAGTCGATTAGAATCCGTACATTCCCTCATAAAGTACTATGCATTATAAGTTTATACCCAGGACATTTCACCATCAAATGCTGTCCACTCATAAAAAGGGGATCTAAAAGTTTATAGGAAATTACCAGGATACGAAAACACTTAGAAAACGGCATAAAACTAATGCAAAAAAAAGTTATTTACAAACGCGGTTGCTTTACACATGGAGAACAAATTTTCATTGCAATTCTCTCTGACGATCACCATCACATTAAACAGCTCGCTTCTCAACGTATAAAAAATGCAAAAGTAGAACAAATGATGGCATACTTATAGTTGAAATATCTGAAATCATCTTTGAAGCAAATCATTGCGTAAAAAAAATACAACTGACTGAAAAAAATGTTGTGGTAACAGAACTTCCAATCACTATACATCAACTGAATGTAAGTTTGATAAATATAATAGATGGCCGAATATTAATCCCTTTAATAATATTCCCGTGCATTACTCTGCTTGTCATTTTTTTTGTATAAACTGTAAAAATATACATGAAGATAGTTACAGCAGCATGTGGATGCAAAGAACAGATAAACAAGGTGGAAGCATCGAAAACATGCCAAATTTTTATAAAGAAAATCACAAATCAATGTATAAATAAAACACTGTACTAAGATGATCGAATAGTTGGGCCGGGTGGTATAGGAAATATAGCTACCTCCACGACGCATGTCCAAGGTAGTTTTGAAAACAAGAGCTGCATTAAAAACAACAATTCGTTGTATGACCCAATAGAGTGGTAATGCTGTTTTTGTGACTAAAAGTTGTCTGTTTTGCTCCAGCTATAGGGAATAAACATATTGGTTTATAGTTTAAATATGTTAAGCAGATAAATATAAAGGTCTAAGCAACACTTTTAAATACTAACCAACTCTGTAGGAATTTTTTAATTTTTTTGAAAAAATGTAAAAAAAATGACAAATTTTACCCAAAATTTCGATTTTTGGAGCAAAAGCGCAGACTCAAGCCATTTTTTTTCAGCGGTAAAATTTTACGCAGTTGATCTACTAGTATAAAGGCAACTTTTGGCACCTACCCGTTTTTGATTTTCAAAAAAAATTTTTTTTCGCTCCACCCTAATGTACAAGTGTCTAAAAATGTATTATACAGTGGAATAAATCTGCCACACAATTCTGAAATAATCATTTGTTACTTGCCAATCTTTTTTTTTTTTTATCGGGATAATGTTGCAAAGAAATACGTTGCATCCATGTCATATATCTATTACAACAATTAAAAAAAAAACAAAAAAAAAAAAACAAAACAAAAAAAACAGGATTTTAAAATTATTATAGATGACGTCCAAAACAGTGTAAATATTGTTAAAATGATAAAAAAAAAAAATTAGTGACCACTAAATTAATAAATATAACATTTGCTTTGTGGAACATTAAGGAATCAATTACATATTACCAATCATATTAATAAAAATTCGTGAAGCTCTTAATTTATTTGAAGTTCTTAAATATGTAATAAAATGAGTTTCGTTTAAAAAAATTATGCATGTACCTATCTTTACGTAGTCAATAATGTATTAAGAATGTGTGAACTAAACAAATATATGTATTCTGTTTAAATAGATAAAATGTTAATCAAACTGTTTAAAAATATTTGATAATGTACCGAAATCGTTTAAAATTAAATTTAAAATACCAACATGTCAAAATTTCGTCAATATCAATACATCATATAAAAGCAAGCGTAACTACAAACATTTGCATTTGCAACTGATTTATTATCTTAACATTTCCAAATAATCCAAATTCTAGCACAATAAAAAATGTGATTGAACTAGAATAATTTCGGAATCCTTGATTAGAAAATTATGCATTTCACTTATGGAGACATTGTCAGTTTATATTAAGGTTCATTATCATTTTAATAGGACAAATTTCTAATATTTCGAAAATGCTTCACCGTTTTCTATGTCAGAATATGGAATTGTAGATCATAAATGTGCTTTTCATTAAAATATTTCTACTAATCTTTTAGTGCAAGGCATGTTATTCCATATTATCATAAAAATTTTGAAGCGTTGTTTTAATTCATTAAATAAGAGTAATGTTTGGTACAGAGTTTCTCCTGTTCCATTAAAAGCATTATTTTCATTCATTAAACGAAAAATTAAGTATTAATTATGTATATATTTATTTTTCTTATGCTTTTTTTATTAGCTTTATTTTTTTTAAAGTTACTGTAATTTTAAAAATGAAAAATTTGGACTGAAACTTCAAAAAATATTTTTAAAAATTACATCATAACCACATAAAATAATTTATATTTAATAAAGTGAAATGTTTTATTTTCAATATCATTAAGGTAGAAACTGAGAAATGACATCAATGGCTTTAATATTAGATTATTTTGAAACTTAAATTATTTACAAAAGAGAATACTTTAGTCGAAAAATAGACAAAAGAGATTTTTTACAAAAGAGAATAATTTTAGTGATCGCCCAAGTGGAGTGATCAGTAGTGGCTGCTACTGCTACGGCGAGGGGTTGGGTTTGAATCCTGGTAAGACATGGTTGTTGTTGTGCTGTCCCTTTGTAGTGATATATGTACAATGGATACAAGAAATAAAAATTGTACTGACTTATCGTTGTTTCTGGGTAAAATACGGACCAATTGAGGCGAAATACATAGTTGCTATAGGCCCCAATGTAATCACCTGTCAAACCAAACATTTTAGTACATCGTACCTTTCAACTTCACGTAAATATTATAGTTTTACCCACCCGCCTATCAGAACTAAAAGAAATTAGTACAATCAAATAAGCCCATTTTGGGTCAGTTTTTTGTAATAAGTACTACAGAGACAAAATTTGACATTTTTTTAGCTACTAATTTAGCCTTCGGCTAATTACATTTTTTTTAATTTTCGAAAGTATCTCACAAATTATGAGTTTTCGTGAAAAAAATTCCCGTTATATAAAATAAAAGATAATTTTTTTCAAAAAAATAAAATAATAGGTATACACAATGGAAAGTCGGTTATCCTCAGTATATCACAAAACCGAGAAAAGTTGATTTCTTTCTCAAATTTTTTTTAGATTATTTAAAATTTCGTTTTGTAATTTTCGCTACTAAGAATTTTTAAACTTTTAAACATCAAACTCTTTCGATTTTTACACCGTCATATAGGGAGAAATTTTTTTCTTTAACTCAATTTGTTTGAATCTGTATATCAATTTATTTTTGAAATATTAAATTTTTTCATAGTTTTTAGTATCATAATTGTAATTGCGGAAACAGAAATACACCATTTCTATTAAAAGTAAAGGGAAAATAGGTATGGAGGAAAGAGATATGCGAACATGCAGTATCTCGTAAAAATTGTTTGGAACATTTATTTACATGTATATATAACCATAAATCGTATTACAATATATGAACCATTGAATGTAATAACTTATATCATTTTGAACATGGAGGGAAAAAAAATAATGAAAATTAAAACAAATGGAATTTGTAGTTATATATATGTATATGTATACATACGCTTATAAATATATATATATTTCTATGAATTAAATTTTGTTGTATAGGAAATAGTGGCGCAAATTTCAAATAGTGAATACTGATACAAAATATTTTGAACGAAAAATGACGTACTGCTTATGAAAACACGCATTCGTCCTTATAAAATTTCTGTGTTTTTTTTCCTTCTGCGTATGTACTTATACTTATTTTGAGACACTGGATAAAATTCTTAAGAAAGTGAAAATGACGTCACATTTAAAAGAAAACAATAATTTCCTTGGATATACTAAACTTTTTAATAAAAATGCATCTAAAATAGATAAATTACAACAATTTTTACTCTTCGATACTGAGATTAGTATGTGAAATAAGATTGCAACTGTTAACATCAAAAGATAACATTGTCAAACATTGCATCAAGTTTTGAGTTAAATTAATGATTTTAAAATAATCAAATTAAAAAAACACAGTAATAAAAAAACATTGTAAAAACAGATATGAGGAGTGCGCATGTAAATTTTGAGAAAGTGAAAATGATGTAGGCTTTAGATTTAATTGGGAAAAAAATTATGATCGTGTCAAAGTATTTTTCTTTCATTCGGGGGATAACAAGCATAACAGGCTCAATTTGCAAGTTCATAATAATACCTGATCTTTATTTTGTTTTACTGATTACATTTGCGACAAAATTTAATTTTAATAATTTGTACAACTGAGATTTATAGAAATAGTACATTGTCAATTTCAGTTTAAAATAATATTTCTTTGAGAGTTAGACTAACAATATAAGATGCATTTTTTATTTTAACTAATTTCTTAGGTTTAATTATAAATCAATTGAAACAGTTTCTTCTAAAAAATTTTCTTTCGTCGAAATTTGATGGACTCCACCTCATACACTGTTTAAACTAAAGGTTGAATATGCTACACCTAGGGGTGAAATGCTTCTCCTGTGTGCGAGACCCCTAAGACAGCCTGAATTGTAGGCCTAGAGGTGCCCTAGGACACCTCTAGTTTTACCTACGGAACCTCATAAGGTGACATGTGGTGCCATGGGTTGCCTTAAGGCACCCCTAGTGGTGCAAATTCTGGCTCCCTTAGGGGAGTCGCAAACGGGACAAGCATTTCACCCCTAGGAGTGCTATATGCAACTTTAGTTTAACAGTGTATTAATTAAAATTAATTATAAAATTAAAATTGTGTTACCTAAAACATAATAATTTAAAATTACAGCTCCCCCCCCTCATTTTTTTAACACACCATGCTTGAATAAAAATGCAATTTGTTTTGCGAAATAAATATCAGAGGATTTAATAATATTAGTGAATATTCTCCTAAATTTTTCCTTCGTTATACTGTGCTAATTATATTAACTTCTATATATAACGTATAAATGAGGGTATAACGTATTTATTTTAAACAAAATAAAATAACAATCAAATTATTTAAATAGATCTAGCAAATATAGAGATAGATTTAAATTAAAATTTGAAGTAACAGCATATCAAAACCCAGTAATTGTTATTAAACTTTAGTACCAGACTTGAAATTTAAATTATGTTAAGCGTATTTATTTTACCCAAAATAAAGTGAAAAATAAACTATTTTAAAGGATTAACGGAATATATCGACGGATTTAAATTTAAATCTGGAATTACAAACTATAGAATTGTAGTAACAATTATTAAACATTTGTAACAGGCGTGAAATTAAAAATAAAAGTTTGCATTCATAATTGATGTATTACCTTCGAAATTTTCAAATGTTTTAATACCAGAAGTTTGCATGCATTAGAATATTTTAGAAACGCTTGATTAGAAAAATATACATTTCACTTATGCAAATACAATAGATTCGCGTTAAAGTTCATTATCATTTTGAACGAATGAATACATGACATATCTCAAATGTCAAATGATGTTTCTAGCCTTTTACATGTCTCCTTGACAGAAAATTAATTTTACCTGTTTCTACTGAAGTTAAGAAATTGTTTCATCAGACCATTAAAACAGCGTAACAATGCTTTTACGTCTTTATTAAAAGTTTAGGATTCTCTATTCATTCTCTTCGTGTTAAACCAAAGTGTGTTGTTGAGACAGAGTATCCTCCTTATTTTAATTTAAGGATTATACGGAAATGAGAATCCTATATTAGGAATGATCCATATTAAGTTATTCTAGCTTATCTTTCAGTTACAGGCAGGATGTTCAAGGCTATTATTAAAATCTTTGTCTTTGTTTATATGTATTTAAACGGATGTAATTATTTTCGTAGAAAATTATTTTGTTAAAATCATTTTTAAAATTACAAAGTTAAACTTCTAACTAAACTAAATAGAGATAGACTATTTTTTTAAAATCTGAAATGACAACATATCAAAATCCAGTAACTATTATTAAACATTAGTACCAAACTTTAAGTTTAAATTATTCTAAGCGTATTCATTTTAAACAAACTAAAATGAAAATTAAGCTATTTTAAAGGATTAAGAATATATGGCGATAGATTTAAATTTAAGTCCAGAATTACTAGCTATAGAATTATAGTAACTATTATTAAACATTTGTAACAAACGTAAAATTAAAAATAAAATTTTGCATTCGTAATTGATGTATTACGTTCGACATTTCCAAATGTTTTAATATTAAAAGTTTGCTTTCATTAGAATATTTCTGAAAAATTTGATTGGAAAATTATACATTTCACTTATGCAAATATAATCGATTCGCGTTAAAGTTCATTATCATTTTGAACGAAAGAATAGGAATACACGACATTTCTCAAATGTTGCGATGTTTCTAGCCTTTTACAACGTCTCCTGCGCCAGAAAATTAACTTTACCTGTCGCTATTGAAGTTAAGAAATTGTTTCAGAGACCGTCAAAACAGCGTAATATATGCTTTTACGTCTTTATTAAAAGTTTAGGGTTCTCTTTTCATTTTGTTCGTGTTAAACCAAAGTGTTGTGTCACAGCTTCCTCCTCATTTTAATTTAAGGATTATATGGAAATTGGAACTGAATATTAGGTATGTCTCATATTAATTTATTCTAGCTTATCTTTCAAGTGCAGGCAGGATGTTCGAGATTAATATTAAAATCTTTGGCTTTGTTTTATATATTTAAACGGAAGTAATTATTTTCATAGAATATTATTCTACTGAAACCATTTTTAAAATTACAAAATCAAATTTCTAATGTAATTTAAATATTTGTTTTCTTTTATATGTTATACTATATTTTATGATTCATTTTCTTAAATTTCACAATAGTATTGGGGTTAAAATATTCAGCTTGCAATGCTAATTTCAATATGTATGAAACATTTTTATACACTAAAAAAACATTTAATTTAAGAATTATCTTGAAATTAGAGTAGAATATTAGAAACATTCTATATTAAGTTATTCTAGCTTATCTTTTAGTTAAAGGCAGGATGTTCGAGATTAATATTAAAAGCTTTGGTTATATATATATATATATATATATATATATACACAATTTTATTAAAACCATTCAATTAATTTTTAAAAAATGAAGAAACAAATAAACAGTTTTTTACAGACCAATGCGCAAAATGCCACAAAAGGAAATGTAAAAAATGTATATAACAAAACCAAAAGAAATTCCATATCCCCAAAATACATGGAAGTCTTCATCAGGGAGGCCCCTCCATGTAGGGGTAAATAAAGAGAAGTTTCTGAAAGGATGTAGGCTCATAAGCTAAATTACATCCTTAGCCCCCAACTTCTCAGATTTCAGAAATCAAACTCAAACCTTCAAAAATATTATAAATATATGCAAAAATTTTTTAAAAATACCAAAGGACAAGACCAAAAATTACACAAACAAAAAAATTACACAAACAAAAAAGGAAAATTACCTACAAAACTAAATATAAAAAATAATAAAATTGTAAAATACAAACCCCCAGGAATACAAAACCCTCTTCAGCTAGTGGGGCCATTCACTAGCGCTTCAATCTCGCCCTAAATTGAAATCAAGCATCCGTAAGTAAAGAAACACAGACTCAGAAACTTTCAGTTAACATATAAGATGGATAACAGTTAACCATTAAAATCTTTTTTAAACCACTCATAGCCAATTCTAGATCTGTTTTGTTATTGCAAATCCTGCGGATCCTATTAACTTGTGAATACATAATATTTTTTAAAACTTTATTGCTAATACATGAAAACCAGTAAGTGAGGCTATTAACTTCAAAATTAAAATCTTTCCTTTTATCATAAAGTCCAATCAACCATTTTTCCTTGTTTTTCTTAATTTTAAGATCTAAGAAAGTAATTTGCTCACCATCATCGGTTCGGTTCAGGACGAGCTCTTTAGGGTAAATGTTAAGGCTTATTTCCTCATGATGGTGAGCAAATTACTTTCTTAGATCTTAAAATTATGAAAAACAAGGAAAAATGGTTGATTGGACTTTATGATAAAAGGAAAGATTTTAATTTTGAAGTTAATAGCCTCACTTACTGGTTTTCATGTATTAGCAATAAAGTTTTAAAAAATATTATGTATTCACAAGTTAATAGGATCCGCAGGATTTGCAATAACAAAACAGATCTAGAATTGGCTATGAGTGGTTTAAAAAAGATTTTAATGGTTAACTGTTATCCATCTTATATGTTAACTGAAAGTTTCTGAGTCTGTGTTTCTTTACTTACGGATGCTTGATTTCAATTTAGGGCGAGATTGAAGCGCTAGTGAATGGCCCCACTAGCTGAAGAGGGTTTTGTATTCCTGGGGGTTTGTATTTTACAATTTTATTATTTTTTATATTTAGTTTTGTAGGTAATTTTCCTTTTTTGTTTGTGTAATTTTTTTGTTTGTGTAATTTTTGGTCTTGTCCTTTGGTATTTTTAAAAAATTTTTGTATATATTTATAATATTTTTGAAGGTTTGAGTTTGATTTCTGAAATCTGAGAAGTTGGGGGCTAAGGATGTAATTTAGCTTATGAGCCTACATCCTTTCAGAAACTTCTCTTTATTTACCCCTACATGGAGGGGCCTCCCTGATGAAGACTTCCATGTATTTTGGGGATATGGAATTTCTTTTGGTTTTGTTATATATATATATATATATATATATATATATATATATATATAGATAGATAGATAGATAGATAGATAGATATTCCGCACCTACCATCGGTACAGCCTGTTAGTACTCTTGCCTGGTGCAAGAGGAACGAACACGGATGGGCTTCCTCCAACCCGCTTGGCCAAAGTGGAGGAATTCGGCCAAAAACCCCTTTATTTTACCATGAATTCACAAAACAAATCACGGCCCTCAGTTCTCGGTAATCTGCACGTTCCTAGATACGGCAGCGATCAGACAGACATCCTCTAGGGTGCTAAGAATCACCGAGCTCGGCTTGGCTGCCATAAATTGATGACCTTGGCTACGTATAATGAACGATCCCTATCTTCTGAAAATCGTTTATAAGAACTTGAAGAAGAGTTAGATAGAATCAACTGGGACATTTTAGGATTATGTAAAGAAGAAAAGGAGAAGATAAGATTGACCGGAAATGTTCGGTACTACAGAGGCACAGAAAATGGAAAAACAAGCGGCGTAGGATTTCTGATTCATAAAAGGTGGAAGAATAACATTGTTGAATATGATAGTGCATCAGATAGAGTTGCAAGATTAGTAATACAAGCGTCCAAATGATACAAGCTGCAAATTACCCGGGTTTATGCACCAACAATAAGTTATTTTGATAAAAAAATTGAGGATTTCTATGAAGAAGTAGCTTCAATGCATTGCTACATTAAATTAATTTATGGGAGATTGGAATGCTAAAATTAAGAAGAAAAAGAAAGGTGAATTATCGGTAGGAAATCATGGATATGGTATGCGAAATGAAAAAGGAAACAGAGTGATTGAGTTTCCAGAATGTAAACAAATGTATATCATGAATACATTTTTCAAGAAAAAGCCACAAAGAAAACGGACATGACGTTGTGCAATCGGATCAACAAGTGAAATCGACTATATCATGACCAACAAAAAGCATCTTATTCAGGACTGCAACGTTCTCAACAACTTCAATGCAGGAAGCGATCACAGATTGGTTAGATGCAAACTGATGTTAAATACTAAATTGGAAAGAATGAAGCTTTTGCTACACTCAAAGAAATCAATCGATATTAAAAACCTTCAGAAATATAAAGAAGATTTTCATTTGGAACTTTAAAACCGCTTCCAAGTACTTCAATCAACTTTAGCAAGCTGTTACAGCTTAAATGGAAATGGAGTTGGGTACATTGCAAGAACACAAGACAATAGATGGATTACAAATATACTACAATGGTATCCCAGAGATGTAAAATGACCAAGAAGACCATTACAGGTAAGATGGAGTGACGAAATTAGAAAAGTGGCTGGTGTAAATTGGATGACGAAAGCACTAGATAGGAAATATTGAAAAAATCTGGGGGAGACCTACATCCAGCAGTGGATCGAAAACAGTTGATTATGATGATGATGATGATATATAGGTATATATATATATATATATATATATATATATATATATATATATATATATATATATAATTAAACGGATGCAATTGTTTTCGTAGAAAATTATTCTATTAAAATCCTTTTTCAAAATTACAAAATTAAATTTCTAGTACAATTTGAATATTTGTTTTCTCTAATATTTTATTCTATATTTTATGTTTCTTCATAGTAGTATTAGGGCTGCAATATTTAGCATATATTGTTAATTTCAATATGTGTAAAACATTTTTATTCAAATTAAAAAATAACTAACTTACTGTTTATATGAATACTGGAGTCGAATATTAGAATTGTTTCATAATAATTTATTCGACCCTATCTTTCAGTTAAATGCAGAGCTTATAATGTTTATTTCAATATGTAAAATATTTTTATTCACATAAAAAATAATTAATTTAAGATTTATATGGAAATTAGAAACGAAAATTAGGAATGTTCTACATTAAATTATCCAATCTTATCTTTCAGTTACATCAAATATGTTCGACATTATTATTAAAACTTTGATTTTGTTTCAAATATTTAAACGAACGAAATTATTTTCATAGAAAATTATTCTATTAAAATCATTTTTAAAAATACAAAATTAAGCGTTCAGTGCAATTTTAATATTTGTTTTATTTTATATTTTATTATATATTTTACGTTACTCTATCTTAAACTTCATAGTAGTATGAGGATTAAAATATTTAGCTTATAATGTTAATTTCTGTATGTATGGACGGTTTTATTCACAAAAAATAATTAAATACAGGGTGTTTCAGAAAGGACACCTTACTTTAAAAATCTATAACTCGGAAACGGTGATAAATAGAAACATGAAACCAGTGGTGTGTTTATTAAAAAAATCGTAAGAATCTTATACATAAATCAGAAAATTTAGTTAAAAATAGCGCTCATAGATGGCGTTGAGAGCGTTAAGAAGCATTGAACGACCAGCCGTCGAAGTCCCACTCCATATGCCTCAGTCTCCTTCAAGCCTCGGCGACGCGATCATCGTCCCAGAACAGGCTCTATATCTCTGCACTGTATAAAATTTGACCATTTTGCTGCATCATCACTCTCCCGCTTTTATAGAATATCTCTCTTTTGAGCCAGCGGGAATTAAACCCAGAGCCTCCTGTGCTCGCAAGCGATTAGCGTCTTTATCCCTCGGCCACGGAGGCCCCTGAATATTGAAATGAACTCGTCAATTACATGGATTTATACTTATCTTTATTTATTTATTTATTTATTTGAACTACATAATACATTTGAGCCTTCGACCTCCTACACTCGAAGGCGATTAAAGGCGCTGAGATATAGATCCTGTTCTGGAATGATGATAGCGTCGCCGAGGCTTGAAGGAGACTGAGGCATATGGAGTGGGACTTCGACGGCTGGTCGTTCAATGCTTCTTAACTCTCTTTAGAAGGTTTTAACGCTCTCAGCGCCATCTATAAACGCTATTTTTAACTAAATTTTCTGAACTATGTATAGGATTCTCACGATGTTTTTAATAAACACATCACTGATTTCATGTTCCTATCTATCCCCGTTTCCGAGTTATAGATTTTTAAATTTAGGGGTCCTTTGTGAAACACCCTGTATAAGAAATAGTTGTTAGGCTTATTTACTGAAATAATGATCAATTAATATTCATTTAAAATTGTTTGTTGTACTTTTTCTACACGTAACAATAAAAATTATAACCTTATCATGCAAATAATACATTATGCGTCACCGTTATTTGACCATTAGAGTAAATATTTATTTATTCAGATTTCCTTCGCCTTGTCTGCAGCCATTTTGAACTCTTCGATTACTCTTTTTGTAATACTATGTTTACAATTCAGATAGTTATATAATTCAGGCATTTAAAAATAGGCTGATATTACAAGCAAAGCTTTAAAAACTGAGTTTGCATGGAGGAAATCCAGACGTATCAATCTCAATGCATGAAAATGGTTTTCCGTGATAATTCTATGAAATGGGTTTCAAAAAGCATTCTAAGATAGTTTTACACCATATAATAAGCGCGCACATACAATAATTATTTTTGAGAATTTAAGAATGTGTGATTCACATTACTCTTCACTGAAAGCCATAAACTGTCAACATTTCCTGTTTCAAATTATTGCATATAACTGGTTGTTTAATGTTTTTTATATTTTTGTTGCATGAAAACCAATTTTCAAATCGATTTTTAGAGATTTTTTCAGCATAAATACATTTTATTGAGGGTGTTTTATTATATATTTCATTTGGCTAATAATAAGGCAATTAATGTTAAATTATAAGCTTTAAAGTTTAAGAATAAAGCGACAGGAAGCATGCTTCCAAAAGTTTTAAGCAGGAACTTATTCAAAAGCTTAAAAAATATAAATTTCTAGATATTTTTTACATTTGTATGAAATACAGGGTGATTATAATTAAAGCCCGAGTTTCAAAACGCTGTAAAAAGCGAACCACTCGTTAGAATGGCGTCAAAATTTAACAGCGTATTATTGAAGAAGGGGGAAAGAACATTAACCAAAAAAATTCCAAATTTGAGTGACAGATGGCCCTGTAAGCGTCAGTATATGTAAATGAAAATACCTGGCATGCGCACGACAATTTCAGGTGTTATAAAAACGTTGGGTAAACGGCGTTTCCTCATTTCGCTTCTCAGACGTTGGCCATGAGTGTCTCAATGAAGGATCGTGCTCCACTTGTAAAGCTTTATTACAAGAACGGTGATTCTGCACCAGTGGCTCTGCAGAAGTTCAGGACTCTCAAGGGTATGATAAAAGGCGCTGGACCGATGACTGTCAGAGGTCTGGTGAAAATGATGCAAAAATTCGAAAAAACAGGTTCTTTTGATGTGCAGTCTGGTAGAGGAAGGAGAAGATGTGATTCGGCGGTTGTTGAAGAAGCAGCCACAGCAGTTCAGGAAGAGTCTAACGGTGGTGAGCAACCATGCAGTGCACGGAGAATCGCCCGAACATTGAACAGGCCTGTGAGCACGATACATAACATTCTACGAAACATCCTGCAATGCTATCCGTATAAAATTTGCCATGTGCAGGAGTTGTTCCCTTGTGACCTGCCAGCAAGAGAGCGTTTTGCTTTGGAATTTCTCGCTCGCATGGAAGTGGACAATGATTGGCCGTGGAAAATTCTGTGGACAGACGAAGCCCATTTCCACCTGACGGGATATGTCAATACACAGAATTGCCGAATATGGGAAACAGAAAATCCACTCGCAACGAACCCAGTACCGCTTCATCCTGCAAAGGCCACTGTGTGGTGCGGATTTACGGCATCATTTATCATAGGACCGTATTTTTTCGAGGAGACGGGTGCTTTAGGTCCTGTTACCGTTACCGGCAATGGTCAGCGTAATGACGTCATTCCAACTCTGCAACAACGTGAATGTCTGGATAGTATCATTTTTATGCAAGATGGCGCTCCTCCGCACATTGCAAATCGAGTGAAGCAGTTGTTGAGGCGGTATTTCGGAAATGCTAGAATTATCAGTCGTCATTTCTCTACAGCCTGGCCGGCCCGATCACCTGATCTTAATCCGTGTGATTTCTGGCTGTGGGGTTATCTGAAAGATATTGTGTTCAGTATTCCGATTGCCAACGTAGTTGATTAAAGACACGCATTGCGCAACACATTCTGAACTTGACCCCGGATGCACTTCGATCGGTTGTGGAACATGCTGTTTCCCGATTTAATCTTGTTGCCCACAACGGCGGACAGCATATTAAACATGTTTTGCGCCAGTCTCGCCAAACTTAAAAACCGATTGCATGGATGCTTTTTATGCGGTTTTTGGCCTCAGGACAGTTAAAAACCGGTTAGATGGATGCTTTTTATGCGGTTTTCGGCCTCAGGACAATTAAAAACCGGTTAGATGGATGCTTTTTATGCGGTTTTTGGCCTCAGGACAATTAAAAACCGGTTAGATGAATGTTTTTTATGCGGTTTTTGGCCACAGGACATTTAAAAACCGATTGGAAGTATGCTTTTTATGCGGTTTTTGGCCTTAGGACAGTTAAAAACCGATTTTTCCCATCCGATGTGGTACGACCTTGCCGTGGTGAGCGGGCTTACATAACTAACAGTATCACACGCGTACAGTCATGCACACTGAATAATACAGTTGGTTTATATCGTGTAACTTACGCCTTAGCCGTTGTTTTACGATTTGTCCTTTGTAGCCGAAATTCTGACACTTACAGCGCCATCTGTCGCTAAAATTTGGAACTTTTTTTTGGTTGATGTTCTGTCCCCCTTCTTCAATAATACGCTGTTAAATTTTGACGCCATTCTAACGAGTGGTTCGCTTTTTAGAGGGTTTTGAAACTCGGACTTTAATTATAATCACCCTGTACATTATAAAATATCTATTAATAGCATTTCAACGCACGAAATCTGCAGAAACCATCCTTTTAATGCTATAATAAATAATGATGACATTCATAATAATAATATAAAAAACTAATTTGTGCATTTCATTAAAGTTAGGTAATGAAAAACAAAAACTTAGCCAACTTATTGCTTGTTAAATAATGAAATTTTAATAAGAAAGCTTAATTTAAAAGTTTTTTCAATTTTCTGAACTTTTTAGAAATTCTATGGATTATTAATTTGTAGAAACATACATATTTTAATGATGAAACTTTGATTATTTGGTTTAAAGTGATTATTTCATTCCACTACTGGTAGTCATTTAAATTAATATTTTGTCTAGCAAGTTGTATTTGAGAAATAATTTTTATTGAAAACTTTTAAATTATAGTTTACTGCAATTTCATCATCTTGAGAGTTTTCGTAAACTTCAAAATTTCATAACAATGCACCATTTGTTGTCGGCATCACAATGAAGAAAATATAATGCAAGATTTCGTTAACATAATTAAAATTTTCACTATACTTGCATCTATAATGTTGTATGTAAGTTTATATGTACTTAGGAAATATTTTTTAAGAAATTAGCTTGTATTTCAAAACGTATTGATTTTTTAATTACATTTTCCATTATGGAATACATTTTTATTTCTGATTACTTATAGTAATAGAAAAGCTTTCAGAAAATGTATGAAAGTTTAGTTGTAAGAAGGGGAGAATAGACGAATTCGGGGAACTTCTCTTGTTTTCAAATTTAACTCAGTTCTTTTTTTAAATCTTCAGAGTATCGTTACTCACGCTCAATCTACTCGTCTACTAAGTAAATAAATATTTATAACGATTTCGTTTTGGAAATCTTATGTTTTATTTTAATTTGAATATTTTGTTAAAAAAAGTCAATGTTTAGAAGCTTATCGTGTAAGTTGTATCCACTCTCTTTTGAATTGGATCAAAAATATTAGACTGCTTTAATGAATAGGGAATATAATTAAATTTATTAAAATCAAAGTTTTTATTACTGTAACAATTAAACCAAAACAATAGCAATGAAAAGTAATGAAATCAAATTTCTGAAGAGAAATTATTTTGAATCAAAATATGCGCATACAAATGTATACAAATTATGAATATAAATTAAGAATATAAATTATGAAACTAATTGTCCAATTACTTGAATATCGTGTAAGAAATGATGCAAGGCTTACACAATTATTTCTTTTGTTTATTCTTTATTACAGAACACATAAAACGGAACCATATTTGCAACCCAAACACTGAAACATTTCTGCCATTATTTTTTCTTAGAAATTATTCAAACCAATCATCACAATCTTTTTTATTTAAATTTTAGATACCAAATCATTAGGCATTTTTATCAAAAGAAATTTTCTTTAGCTTATTTATGTAGTTATTCAATTCCTAATTATTCCATCATTTTTTTTTCAATTACAACATGCCTATTTTTAAACTTTGATATTCCATAAGCTTTTGTGCTTTCAGCGTTTCATTATTGTCGTTTATATTATTTATTTTTCATTTCAAAGTTTTCTTTATATAACAAAGAAATTTCCAGAACTGTTTTTTGGCTCCCTTTGTGGGTCGACTTAATTAATTTTCGCAAGAAAAATAACATTTCCAAGGATTCTTTCAGACCTTTTTTTTTTTGGAGGGGAGAGGGAGAATTTGTAACTAAAGTGTTCTCTCGGGCGAATGAAATTCAACCTACTCTTTCCTTTTTATTTTACATAGCTTTTACAACTGTTGTTGTCACGAATGCTTTTTTTTTTTTTTTTTTTTTTTTAAGCTTGTTTATTAGATTTGAAACTCGATGGCATAGTGCTCAGAATACCTAGATTCGGCATTGCTGATCGGGAGTTTCACGCCCTATTGGGCTAGGCGTACTCAAGATTTAATTCCTTCGGGGTTTCTTGGAAACAAAATATGGATGGTCTCACGTTGGGCCGACACTCGGATTGGGCACATGCTGCATTGCAGTTCGGAGTCAAGAGTCTAATAAACGAAGTTGGGCGCTGTAGACTCAGATCCTTCTTGAATCATTCAACAGCATTTTTAGTTAGTTTAAGTTTTTTAGATTTATGATAGTATATCTGATCGATTTAAGCAACTCAAATTAGACTTAACTGAGGCAACTCTGTCTCGTTGTAAAACAGATAATAACAAGGCTAAGAACAGAAACGAAATTTAACAAATCCCCGTGATATATATGTGAAAAAAACAACAATTAAATATGTATATGGATAATATATAAGAACTTAGATTAGTATTCTTTTACGCTTAGTATAAAAAAAGCTAATTTTAGATTTTTAAAAAATTGTCTGAAGCAGTACGTGGAAAACGTATGCTTCTTTTAAACAGAAATTGCATCATTCTGATAAGTAAGTGTTTAGCGTTAGATAGCGTCTTTTTTCTGCAATTAACAGCAGAATTGCTGTGGTATATATACAGCAGAGCAGCGATCAAATATGGCTATCCTCATATATAATATATTGACCAGAAACTTTGTATTTAAGTAAAAAGAAAATCATAGAAACTTTGTATCACAGAAATTTATTACCAATACAGGAGATTGAAAGGATTTTGAAATATACACTCATGCTTGCAACTCATATATTATTGTTATATATCTAACACACACACATACATACATATATATATACATATATATATATAGAACCAAATGTTACCAGATATGTAATTATATCGAATCAAATTTTGTTTTGAATCGCCATGTATTCAGTCATTGTCTTCATAATTTCAGGGTTAAATGTAAAAAAGATATCATTAATTTTCAACTTGCGAAATTTAAATCCTTACCGTGTTTAATCATATTTTTTTAGTTATATAATAGTATGTAAAAGTTAAAAAAAAATGTTTGTTAAAAAAATACATACATGTGTTTTTACGTTGCTTTAATAATATTTTCACGCAAAGAAACACGTAAACCTAATGTTACAATATTAAATAGTGTTCTAATAAAACTAAAACTTTAAAAATAGTTTTATTTGAAAGGAATTTTATCAAACATTTTTTTACAAGTACTTTCAAAACATCTGTGTAAGGAATATTGATAGCAGATTTTAGTTCATCTTTTTAGCATAAAACAGGTGTTTCGTATAAATATACCGCCACAATTTTCTGTATATGTTTTCTACGAGCTGTCAGACCATTTTGGACTTAATTAAAATTTTGATTATGACGATGATAATAATAATTGGTACAGGGTCAATCCATTTCAAGTGGTCCAGCACTGGTCGCTCGACTATTTTTAAAAAATCTGAAATTTTTCGTACAACAACCCTAACATGATGGAAGTTCAAAATGAGTGTTATTTTAATTCTACTATTTTTTATTTGTGCATGGCGGCCATCTTTGTTTCATCGTGTGCAGCGATTTTCTCAGATACTAGGATACACACAATTGTAAATATCTCGTATTCTATTTTCCCAATTGAAATGGGGTTTGCAGCATTTTGTTCAGAATAAAATAGGCTAAATATACAGAGTAAGAAAAATTTTGAAAAATAAATTTTTACAGATGAAATTTTAGCACAAAATTTACGATTTTTTCCAAAATCTATCCGTTTGCAAAAGGAAAATTTTCATGCAAGAGCAACTGTAAACCTTACACAATTTTTTCTACAAATAAGTCAAAAGTGCGTGTACACATACACCAAGTCCCAGATCTAGGAGTTAATTTCTCTTTGCGAAAAAAATTCCAAAATTCGTCAAAAATTTCAAAAATCGCACTTTTTAGGCTTTGATATCTCTGGTGAAGAACGAGATAAAAATCTGAAATTCTGGCCTTTGATAGTATTGTGTAGTAGTGTTATGTACAAAAAATTTCAAGAAGGAGATTTGACTACAAGCTGAGATATGACATGGACAATATGTGAAAACAATACTGCCAAACTATTGTAGCGTACTATGTAATTGTTCATACCTCCAAAATTTTAAATTAATTATTTATGGTACAAAGTTAAATGTTAGTTACAAATATCTTTTTCAAATGCTTCTGTGTGATTTAAACAATTCAGAATGTATGCTAAGCCAATACACTATTTGTCCAGATGAACAAATCTACTAGAAATGCTATTGCAACAATTTTACTCGGAACACATTTCAGGAAAAGTAAATTACAGACAATGAATTGCAACTGATCGAGTTGACATGGCTTCAATTATTAAACCTAGAGAATTTCATGCAGGTTAACAAGGGATGACAAGACTTGGGGGGCTTCAAATAAAATTTTTAGAAAGAATAGCCTGATGGACTGACAACAGTAACTGGTCGAATTCATAACATCTCTCGTAAATATTGTTAAGCTCTTTGATGAGCATATATAGCATTTTGTAAATTAAATGCTTATTATTAATCTGTTTTCAACAAACTATATTTTCTGGGTAAATATTGTAATAAAAGAGACTAATCTCATTTCTTCTAATGTACTCATAATAGCATTTCTTAACATTTCTTTAATCACCGTATCTCAGCTTGTAGTCAAATCTCCTTCTTGAAATTTTTTTTTTACATAACACTACTACATAATACTATCAAAGGCCAGAATTTCAGATTTTTATCTCGTGCTCCACTAGAGATATCAAAGCCTAAAATGTGCGATTTTTGAAATTTTCGACGAATTTCGGAATTTTTTTCGGAAAGAGAAATTATTTCCCAGATATGGGACTTGGTGTATGAGTACACACACTTCTGACCTATTTGTAGAAAAAATTGTGCAAGGTTGACAGTCTTGTTGAACAATTACATAGTAGGTTTACAATAGTTTGACAGTATTGTTTTCACATATTTTCCATGTCATATCTCAGCTTGTAGTCAAATCTCCTTCTTGAAATTTTTTGTACGTAACGCTACTACACAATACTATCACAGGCCAAAATTTCAGATTTTTATCTCGTGCCCCGCCAGAGATATCAAAGCTTAAAAAGTGCGATTTTTGAAATTTTTTACGAATTTCGGAATTTTTTTCGCAAAGAGAAATTAACTCCCAGATCTGGGACTTAGTGTATGAGTACACGTACGTTTGACCTGTTTGTAGAAAAAAATGTGTAAGGTTTACAGTTGCTCTTGCATGAAAATTTTCCTCTTGCAAAAAAATAGATTTTGGAAAAAATCGTAAATTTTGTGCTAAAATTTCACCTGTAAAAATTTATTTTTCAAAAATTTTCTATCATTGTATATTTAGCCTATTTTATTCTGAACAAAATGCTGGAAACCCCATTTCAATTGGGAAAATAGAAGACGAGATATTTACAATTTTGTGTATCCTAGTATCTGAGAAAATGGCTGCACACGATGAAACAAAAATGGCCGCCATGCACAAACAAAAAATAGTAAAATTAAAAGAATGGTCATTTTGAACTTCCGTCATGTTAGGGTTGTTGTACGAAAAATTTCAGATTTTTTAAAAATGGTCGAGCGACCAAAAAAATATTTTCTGGACCACTTGAAATGGATTGACCCTACACTATCCTGATTGAAAACATATCCTCCTGGTGTAATAAAATGTGGTTGTAACTAAAAATGCTCACAAGAATAACTGAATATGTTTCGCAATTTACTTTTACTATTTAAACATGCTATTGGAATTCACTCATTAACCTTTAATCCTTTCAGGTATGTTGATGAAAGCACTTTGTTTTTCTTCCAAATGCCATAATGTTAGTAGAATTTTGGGTATATATTTTCAGTTATCATGTATGACAAATATAGCTTTATCAAAATTACAAATACCTTTTATCATGAATTCTGGTATCATTCACTAATTCCAACATTTTAGCAATGAAAATGCTTTGCCCCTGAAAAGATTTAAATGCATAATTTAACTCATAGGTTACATGATCTTTTTTTTCATTTTATGATTTTTGTTAGTATTTTGATTAACTATTATGAGATATTTAAGTGTGATAACATGCATTTATGATCGTGAAGTTTATGTAGGTCTAAGGTAGTAATGATTAATTCTGTAAACTATTAATTTCTTGCACTCGAGTGGTAATTATCATTGATCACTAGTGTCCACTCAAAAAGGTGCTCTATATACTCTGAACACTAGTATTTGAATTAATTTTCTTCGCCTTACCTAATAGCCGAATAATCTTCAATAAAAGATTAAAAAAATAACATGTAAACTATTAGTGGTGTCCAAAGCATCTGGCGTATGTATGTCAAAACGTTAAAATTCTGACTTATGAATAAATAAATGAAGCCATTCTCTTAACATGTTGGAACTGAGATTTTACTTTTGATATCTATAAATAGTGTTTTCGCTAATAATGACAAACAAACGTGAAAGAGTATTAAAAAAATTTCCATATATCGACAGGTGCGTTCATCTTTTTTTTTTTTTTTTTTTTTTTTTTTTTTTTTTTTTTTTTTTTTAAATTTTGTGTTATTTTTATTAAAAATTTATTAAAAAAAATATTTAATAATTATTGATAAATGACTACTTTCTCACCAGTCCCATGTTCGAATGTGCCTCAGTCTCCCCTATATTTTAGTACAAATGTTATATGCATACATTATGAAAAAGTGTTTTTCCCATGTCCTTTTTCCGGCATCTCATATTTTCTTTAGATTGAGTTAAAACAATTTAAAAGAATTACGCATTTTTTTTTTGATTTGTTGATATGAAACAGATAATTCTCAAGTCTACAGATATTTCTTTTTTATATTAATGTACGTTAGATTTATAAACTTATGTTTTTTTTTTTTTTTTTTTTTTTTTTTTTTTTTTACAACTGCATTTTGTACTGTGATTTTCATGCATGTGTCTGTATAATTTTTTAAGTAATGCATGATCACTGGTTTTAGAAAATATTTTTGAAAATAAATGCAATTTGTGGAAACTTTACAATTAAAGAGAAAATTCCCGTTTTTCTTTTCTAAATTTATGGTCCAAACGACTTGAAACATTTAACCTTGTGTGAAGCAGAGAAATGTTCTTTTCACCTATTGTCATAATTTGGTGTTCTGCTTGATTAAAATTTTACTGCTTGTGGTAATTTAAAAGTCAGTTTGAGATAATGTAAAAAATGTTTATTTCATATTTATTTCAGCACTGTAAATCACAGAATGAAAATTGTCAGTCAACTAATAGTTTTTAATATCCGTTAAGTTAAGCATAATATTATTCAAAGTATTTTCTCTCTCAGTGATTACGGTCGTACAGTAATTTATTTATACAAATAAGCGTCATATAATGCGAAATTACTTTCAGCAATGTAATTATGTGTTGGGTATTTTAAGCATGCTTTGTAATTGTAACCACATTGAAACATGATAACATGCTATTATATTTTCTGACATTTTGTTTTGTTTGCCTATGAGGGACAGTTCAAACAAAGAAACCAGATCTGTATAGCATGGTGTCCTTCCCGGTCGCCTTTATTAAGGGATTTAAAAAAGTTACAGAATTCAGCCAAAACTGAAACCGCCAGAATCGCATTTTCTGACATTGTAAGAAATATATGTATGTTTCTGAAGTCTAGCTCTTTACCTTATTGAACTTCATGCGAATTTTATATACCACCAAACTTACCCGCAATTTCGAACCGCGTTCTTCTATCTTAAGCCTCTAAAACCAAAAGATTTTTGAAGTTGACAGAAGCATTTTGAAACAATATTTTTTATTCCTCTCCCAGCTTTTTGAAAATGTTTCTAAGATGTTTTTGCTGTGTATAATTCAATATTCTCTTCTTGAAATATTGTTTTATGAAAGTCTATCAATTATCAAGTAAACATTTTCAACTGCAAAATTGTAGCTGTTAGATTAAGTATATACAAGAGTAACAAATTATACTAATTTTAGTAATTTAATGTTAATGCTATAAAATTTTAATGTTATACTAATTCTGTTAATTTATCATATTTATCGAAGATGAAATTGTTTACCTCAAAATTGACATCATCAAACAAATTGATACTATTAACGGAGAAAGCTGATTAATAGACTGCATAAACTACTCGAAAGTGTTTATTAAAATTACAGTACCATAAAGGAGTTTTCTTTTAGAAATGCTTCTCTAAATCACAGACATTCATTGATTTCCCAGATTTCTGAAAATAAAGAACATATTTCGTAATAGTTTTTTACTAGAAAGATGTTATAATTATATTTGGATTAAATATTATTTTCGGAAAGATACAAGCTATACACGACGTTTTTTTATGTCAATTGTGCTTTTTTAATCCTCCATTTTACGGTGTGCCATCTCTGGTACATACCTAAAAGTACTACAATTCATGTTATGTGCCATGCTATTGGCCAATATGATCGGTGTAGCTGATCAAAATGCGGTCCAAAGAATGGAATAATACTTACATTGCCCATGTCAGATGGCTACATTTGGCAAAATGTTAGAATGTGTTCTTCCAAAAGAATTCTTCGGAAACATTTTCTATCAAGGTATTAAGGCAAAATTTACTTTTATTGTCTTTAGTGAATAACTAAAATTATGAATATAAATCAAGTTGCAGAATGTTAAACATATAAAATTAACTATTTTAAGCTTATATAATTGCAAAATATAGCAATACAAAATTTTAAATTCCTGACTGTGTTTACAGGGTACACGCCATAAAATGTCAAATTTAGCTGAAAATTGGAAATTTATTTTCTTTTACAATTTTTCCATTATAAAATTGATACATGATTTGAAATATTTTTTTCATATGAATAGAAAAAATCGTGCAGTGAAGGGTTAAAGCCGAATGAACTACACACACACACACACACAAACACACACACATATATATATATATCATGCTCTATATTATACTTTTAATGATATTTTAATTTCAAAATCAAGTGAATGTTACCATTTTTTTTCAGAAGATGAACACTGCAACAGGACTGTTGACATTTACCAAGCAGTATCAAGCCCACCTGTAACAGATGAAAACAGAAATCGACCGCTGCATTGCTCTTATAGAATTAGAGTTCGCCCAGCAAGAAACGATTGGGTTGTTTTCGTGAGATTTACAAGATTTAGAGTGGGAGAACCAGACGAGAACAGACGAAAATGTTTAGGTGGCTACGTTCAAATCATCGACGGCTACCGGGACTCTAATCATAGCAACAAAGAAGACCCGGGTTTTTATTGCGGAGAAATTGACTCTCCGAAAACTTTTGTTTCAGAAACTCCTCATGTTAAAATTGTTTTGCACATTGATCGGTACAGCCATGATACTTTTCTGCAGTTCGATGCTAACGTAGAACAACAGCAAGAGGTAAATATGCGATTGTGATTGCCTTTTTTTAACCTTTCCAACAAAGTTGTAATGTTTTAATACATTGTTAATACAGTGTTAAAAACGGTTGGTCTGTCCGTCTTTTTACGCTCTAACTCCCGTAAATATACGCAGAATTTTATGTGATTGGTAAATCTTATTAAGGAGCCTCTAGGCATGTTTTGTATTGTATTGTAGGCATGTTTTGAATTATATTTTCTATGTGGGTGAAAAAAAAACTTTGTATTTTATTTTTAAGCCCTTTAAAAATTCCCCTTGAGTAATTTACGCTTATATGGAGAATGACACATGAATTCTTTTGAGCATCCATGTATACGGGGTATAGAATTCGTGTACAACGAGTAACATGCAAAAAGTTAATAAATTTAAAAGCCCATTACAGAAATTTAAAACATATTTTGAACAGTTTTGTGGTTGATTTATTCTGCGTGTCTCTGTAAATGAACTATAAATATTTTGAAGGCTCTATTCTATAGTAATATTCTTGTATATCCTGTCATTTATATCAGTTTCAATACATTTAAAATAACGTAATGCCATTAAAATATATTGAAAACGATTTTTTTCTAGTTGACCATACTATAACCTAATCCTTTTGAATGTTCCTTTAAATGAACAGTTAATGCTAGACGATTCTGAATACGAATCATACCATGGTTAACATCGATAACACATACGGAAGAGGGGGGTTAGTGTGGACAAGGGGTTAGTGTGGACATTAAAAATAACAATTTAAAAAATGTAGAAAAAATTACTAAAAAATTTACACAAACTGACAACAATGTACTCCATACTAAGCAAAAAGTTTGTGGCAAAGGGTTAAAAAGTTTTTGAATAGCTGCAAGATGTTTAATTTCATGCATGAAAAGTAAAAATAAGATTTCTGTTTCATTTTTGCAGTACAAAGAATTTAAATTTAGAATACAATAAACAAGTTGCTATAAGACAAGTATGACTTGTCTTCTTTATTTCTATAACCTTCATTAAGATATTAAATTGGTTAAATAAATATAACTGAAGAATAACTTCACAATGTTAGCATGGGGTTAGTGTAGACACACTACTAAGAGTTAATGTAGACAGCTTATTGTACTGCATAATTTGTATTTTAAGTACTAAATTTATTATAATGTAAAGATTTACGGAAAGTCTGTTAGCTTTCAAATGTAATTACTATATTAAACATGAAATAAGACTATTTTCCATATAAATAACGATATGTATTGAAAATTTCATCAAATCATTTCAAGCAGAAATTTTAAATTTTTTCTTTTGCTATTTTTTTTTTGTTTAAATTCACCAATTTTGCATTTTTAGAAGATTAATTTAGCCTTAATTTTAAATTAATTCAATAAAATAGAATATACATTTTTTTCTACGTTGGTTAGAAGCATAAGGAATGTCAACTGTTACATTATTATAAACGAATCCCATCGTCACCAACTGTTAGATGTTCCAATATTGTATATTTTGTAGGCAGAGTGGAAAATGTAAATGGTGTTAGTGTCTATGATGTTGTATTTCTGCAGAAAAAATATCCAGCACATCATTTTACTTTTCTTGATATGAAAAAAATATTCCCTAATTAAAATTGGGGAATAATAGGAAAAAAATCACACAACTTGTGATTGTTGGTGATACTTCTTTCTCCATAAACCCTTTGTACTGTAATTTAAACTTAGAAGTTTAGATAATAAGGAATATTTGTGAAAAAATTACCTGTCCACACTAGCCCCCCACATATTTTGGTTTTGTCCACACTAACCCCTACAAGGGGTTTGTATGGACACATGGATCAATGTTAAAAACTGCCAATTTTCTTATTGTTTAACTGTATTTAATCATCACTTTTCCTGTATATTAATAAACAGAAAATATCATTCTTTAATCTGAAAGGTTTGCGAAATTTTAAAAATGCTCATAGAATTTTATAAAATTAAATTAAATTTTTCTGTCCACACTAACCCCCCTCTCCCCTATTAATTAAAATCCGAGTTTATTTACGATAGTTGGGAAGACGTTAATACGCATAGACGAACAGGCGATTCGAATTCATAAGCACATTTAAAATTTAATACTTATTGGTTGATAAGCATTTAAAATGCTAAAAATTGTTTAAAAGTTTGTTTGTGACGTTTATTTTTATAGGTTGTAATTAGATGGACTTGTGGAAGAAATTTTTCGATCTTCACTTAATACACAAACCCGTGAATTTAGATCGGTCTCTTGATTCGCGTATTTACGGAGTTCCACTGTAGTTAAAGTTAATGTATTTGGAGCTTTATTTGGGTACTTAATTTTTGGAATATCTTAACTATTCCTAAGATATACGTACTTTTTTAACGTCTGTTTTAAAGTGTATAATCTAATCATTAATCACTATACAGACTGGATTACATTATGAAAGAGAAATTAACTTTAAAATCTGTTAAAAAAATTTCATTCAAAACCAAAAAGATACAAAAAAGCCGTTTTTCACAGCCTCATCTGTCCAAATATCAGCCTAATATCGAACAAGCTATGGACACAGTCAGAGTCCAAGTTAAAAAGCGCGCAATATCAAACCAAATCGATTGAGTGCGTAAGGGTACATAGCTTACTGAAACAATTTTCCTTGAAGATTCTATAATGATAAACACTGCAGATATTTTTCAAAATCAATGTTTTTTTTTTTTTAAAAAAAACGGAGTCTGGTTTGTCTCAAAAGTATACTGTAATAATTAAGAATTTAATTATCCACTTTTAAAAGCATGATAACTAATTAGCTTACCTCAACTGTTTTTTTTTTTTTTTAGAATTTCCTGAAGAAAATATGTCTTCTTAAAAAGATCTGTAAGACATTTAGTCATAACGTTTACATAAGTACTTCATCAGAGAGCTTTCAAAGTGAATCTCAGCAGACATAAAAATTTTAACAACTATGACAGTTACTTATTTGTTCCTGCCTTATAAAACAGCTGTTGTAACAAACTACTATACATTGATTTTAATAACTTTTTTTTTTTTCTAGGAAAGAGATTTTAAGTTATCAAACTCACGCTTCCTATTGAAACTGTTTCAAGAAAATGGCTATTATGAAGGGAAACTTTGCAGATATTTCGAGATTTGAAATAAAAAGTTTTGCAAAGTTCCAATGTTTCCACTTCATTATATTAAATTACAATGAAAGTAAAGGAAATTTTGTCGCTGAGTGTTCATCCTGGAAGTTAGAGCAATGCATTTCAACTAGAAACAATTGTGTGGATTTTATTCAATTAAAGATAAAAAAGCAGTAGTTGAAATATCACAGTCTGTTCACATTCTTTATGTAATTCCTTTTTTATTGTGAGATCGAGATTTAGCTCTTTTGGTTTCCCAAAAAGTTGATAAGGACTTAGGTGTCACATTCAAATCTCGAAAATTCAGAAATTAGGAAATTCATATCATTTCTGGATTATTTGAATTCTCAAAAGTCAAAATTAACCCTTTTCTGATCCCCACGTATAAATCCACGTAAACATTTTTCGCTTGAGGTTATAAAAAATATATTTTTATCTCCCACAACGTAAGAGATTTGCCAAATTTAAGTGATAGCTTTCTAAGTATGTCTTTCACATTTTGAGAAATTCAATGGCGGCGAAAACATGCAACACATTTTTCTTTAGAAATCCATTATTTACATTAGATCTCTTTAGTTGTGTCTCAATTTTAAAATAAAACTAAATAGCAGCACCATTAGTGATTTTTTTTCTTATTGACATTTTTTTAGGATTTTTTTTTATTACTCATTCTACTTATCGAAACTCTTTCATGAATAGTTATCTATATAGACGGCTCTTCTTAAGATAATGTGAACTATGTACACCATATTTATCCTACTTTTTGCGCGAAAATTATTTTTAATTATTTTTTATTGGTGATACTTTTATTTATAATTCTTTATTTAAATAAGAACTGAGAAAAACAAAATGATCACTCAAAAAGTTTTGTAAATGTTTGATAATAATGAAATAGGAATGATACTTAACACATGTTGTTATACATACTTTATGAGTATGTATTATATTTTAAAACATTCAGAGCTTATCTGATTGTTTTCGTTGTTTTTTTCTTTCCTTTAAATGACAGGTACACGCACGGTATGGTCAGTACGCACAACTGTATCCACATAGAAGAGGTACTGCTGTCCCTGGTTCATATTGTGAAAGAACATTTCATGGATGTGCGCCTACCAGATGTTTTGTGCAATCACCAGGATTTCCGGGAATATATCCTAGGTAGCGTAATTAAAGTATCATGTTACTATAAGACATATAAATAATTAAATGATTTTTTCTTTAAGCGGTTTACTTTTTTAATTGATAACAACCCTTGCAATTGCTATTATCAAAAGAAATTTAATGCGTACATTTATTTAGCATAATACTTAAAAAAAAAAAAATCTAGTTTTCTTGGAGTTGATATGCTATATATACCAAAACTTAGGTGTTTGCTCCTTTTGTATGTATATAGATAAAAATCACAAGTAAAAATTAATAATTCTTTTATCTACATGCTAACGATAAATATTAGAATTAAAGGTTCTGTCTCTGTTTTATTGTGGTCTTTAAAATCTTTTTATTATATTCTTACTCAGAAGTTTATTGACTGATTTATTTATTTACAATTAAAAATTACGAACTGAATAAGCAACACTTTATATTCGAAAATTGAATTTGTGTAGAATATCTGAAATTCGTAAGCTAAGAAACAATAAGCAATTAGTTCAAAGAATAATCATTTTGAATTGATATGAAATAGGGGGAGGAAATTGCATAATCATCCATGCAGTAAGCTAAAAGGGTTTCCCGAGTTACCTCTACTTCCATTTCATATCACATGATGAAGATAGGTTGTTTTACATCAAATTTTCAACTGTCGTGTGAGAAATGCAGGCTAAAACGCAGCGGATGTTAGTGGAATTCAATAGTTTGTTTTATCCATTGGCTGGGATTATGCATTCTAGAAATATTCGGAAATCAAGTTTGAAAGACCTACAGTTTCCGATTTTATTAGTCTCTAAATGTTATTCATATTTTCTTATGCATTATTTTGTTAACATTCTGAATTAATCTCTATCGAACCTCACGCTAAGACAAAGTTTTTAATCAGAAAAATTGCATTCATATTGAATATATGCTTTTTTTAAAGTCAAGCGACTTTTAGTTGCAAACATATAGTAATCAAGCAATGAAATAGAATTAATTACTTAATCTAAATAGATATGTTGTTTTAAAGAGTACAAGATGTATACACAAATACATACTCTACATCAAATGACTTTATTTATATGTTCAATTTCCAATATTTTAAAGATTACTAATGAAAGTATAAGTACTTTTTCACACTACTTTGAAATTCTACCATTTTCACAAATCTTCAATGATGTATATATTTTTCTTTTTTTAAGTGGAGCATCGTTTATCTTCACTTTGGTCAACCGAACAGATTCTTGGAGGGGAAATTTAAATTGAATTTCAAAATTCAAAGAAACATTTAATCAGGAAGCTTTTCGGAGTCTTTCATTATAACGCATAAGAAATTTCGCAGCAAAAGAAAGGGCGAATTAAAAAAAATGATTTATTTACTTAAAATGTAGACTACAGTACTTACTTTTGATATACTGCAGATTCCTTTGATCACTTTTCTCTTAGATAATTTGTTCCCTTCTACTTATATTAAGCATTGTAGTACAGAATACATGTATATTTATGTTTATTATCACTATTTATTTATTTCACTATGCTCATATAGCTTTAGTATGTTTTTTTTTATGATTAATTATTATAAATCTCATTTATCCGAACAACAACAGTCATTTATTAGTTCGAATAATCAATGCTCTAGTGTACTTTATGTCATAAAAAAAGAAAACTTTTTTAGATTGCATATAAAAGAAATATTTAATATTTATTGTATTAACTTCAATTAGGAACCTTCACTGTCGATACTCTCTGGTAGTGACTCGTAGTGTAGTTGCACTTGATCTGAATTCTTTTGATGTAGACGGCTTAAGATGCGATAACCTGCTGTTGTGTTTCCCAAGACCGCTTACTAAAGACCCAGCTGATTGCCCTTATGATCGAGTAAAAGTTTATGATGGTCCAAATGAAGACAGTCCCCTGATAGTTACACTGTGTGGTAAGAGTTTATGCATAAAAAATTATGTATATTCATGTCACCGTCTAAAAATGACATCTCTCTCTCTTTCTATACACACACACACACACATATATATATATATATATATAGAGAGAGAGAGAGAGAGAGATTGACAGAAAGATAGATAGATAGATCTCACGTGAGTTACAAAACTCAACTTTTCCAGAAAATCAAATTTAGGGAAACCACTGATTGCTTCCATTGATTCTCATTCAAATTTAAGTTTTACAATGGTAGAGATACAGTTTGAAATAAGTTTATTTGCAAATTGCTGTGCTTTCTTGGTATAAGGCGGGTTTTTTAATTCACAATCGTATATATATATATATATATAGAGAGAGAGAGAGAGAAACGAAGTATAAGCCAGCAGAAGCAAATACGTTGTTTCGTCTGCTTTTTGTTTGAACCAGTGCATTCTGTTGCATTACGTCACCACAAAATTACAGACTAACTTAAATTCTTCTTCTTAGCATGGCCTTTTTATGTCAAAATATATACACTGTTAAAAATTTCCAGTCATTCTTCGGTTTTCTCTAAAAACGGCTAATTGCATTAAAAATAGCAGTAATTTAACTTTATTTCGACAGTAATGTGGGCAATAATATGGTCAGACTAGAGTTAAAACACAGTTATGTAAGCATGTTTCATGCAAATGGAATAAGTGGACAGAGTTTGTTTCAAATTTTCAATGGTGTAGATAATTATTCAGTACCTGAAAATTACATTTTCATTTTAATAAGACAGAAATTACATGTCTTATGCATTTAAAAGATATTTTCAACTTATAAAGTTGATATGATACTCTGAATCTTGAGGTTTCGGGGAAAACAAAAACAGTTTTAAGGCAAAGTATGTCGTAAATTCGAATTAACATTTTGATTATAAAACAACAGTAGACACAAATTTTATTTTTATTTTTACCATAGTTTCCAAAAAAAGTTTTATTCGTGGTAGATAAGCCTAACAAATGTTCTTGTTAAAGTGTACTGCAGAGTTTATTTTCCAAAAGTAACATATGGAGAACTTTAAAATCGTCCAATGTACTCCCTAGCCGACAATCTCAATATCTATAAAATGTTGGACATTCAACTAATTGTTTGCTCATGATTAAAGCTGGTAACTTTTGTATTATTGTTTTTTATATTAATAGCTTATTATTCATTATACATACTTGCCAATCTCTGACTATGATTTAAGCAAGAAAGCATACTTTGAACCGGACAATTTGTTTAAATTAATCATCTTCGCTGCTAAAAACATTTCTGAAATTTAATTTAGGCCGACAGAAGAGATTCCAGTTATACTCGTAAAAAAATATATATCATGATCATCATTCTGTGCAGTCCGTTAAACAGGATATAATGCACTTTAAAACGCAATAATATTTTATTTACTGTTCCGTAGCATGTAGAGCGTAAAATAATTATTACAGAATCCTGTTTTTTATGTGTTAAAAATATGTTGCCGTTAAGTGACATTATTTTCCGAACCTGGCTAAAATGAAGTGTTACACCATAGCGGAGAAAAAAGCATGGGATAGTTCTGGAATTTTGCAAACAGATAATCGGGGACTGTAATTATATGCGGATTACCCTTAATTTTCTAAGTATCTAAGGGAAAAGACCGCTTATTTAGTAGACGGGTTATTTATCAGAACATTTTTCAACAAACGAAGGTGTTTCCCCTCAAAAGTGAAGGGCAAACGCTCAAATTAAAGTTTTTCTGATGCTCATATTATAGCAAACTTATAGTTTATTCTGAGAGTGTTCTAGAAAATATTGCTTCCTTTTGAAATATGCATAAATCCATACGCTTAATAAATTTCCGCTTAGACAGATGTAGCTTTGATTTTAAAAAAGCCGTTTAATTAGGCTATGAATACTTTACAGCAAATATTCCCAGTATTATATTGACCAAGCCAAACCAATACCATCTGTAAAATAAGATGTTTCATATAATATACGATTTTTACTATTAAAGCAAGTCGGAAATTAGACTACAAGCCTAGAAAATGAGGTGTGTTCGTAGTATAATGAAGTTTTAAAAATATCCATATCTCCATATAATAGTATACAGTATTTCGGTTGCATAATAAATATCCGAAATCTTTTTTCTTTTTTGCCCCAATAAATACCCCAGTAACTTGTAGTAAATCTCTTTAACGTATACAATTCCATAAAATAGAATTAAATAGAACTAAATGTGAAAATGTGAAATAGTTTAATAAGATTAAAACGCGACCCAACTAGTGTTTCCTCCTATACCTGTATGTAATGGAATTCTTTTTTGCGGCCCTGTAAATTAATAAAAAATATTCTCTGTACCACAGATTGTACAGAATGTATATTTTAATATATAATTCATTTATGCACGTTAATTTTATTATGTTCTAAAGAGTATAACATCAGTAATATGCGCTAGAAACTATTTTTTCCCATTGACCCTAATGTAACGGAATAATTTTGATTTTTCCTGTAATTCAACTATGCATCCGATTTTCATAAATTTGAAATGATTTGACAAAATTATGCAACAATTAGATATTTTAAATTTCGAATGATTCGATTGGGGAGTTTTTGCGTTGTTACGTTCAGACAAAAGTACAGACGGACGGATGAATGAGGACGACTATAGATACTACTTATTTATATAATTACGAACATGTCAAAAAAGTAAATTATATTCACACAGTGAAAACGTAAAAAAAGCCTTAAAAAAACTGTTTATTTTATTTTCTTTAACTTATCTAAGAGGTACGTCTTCTGTCCGAAGTATGTTTTTAAGATAATTCTATAAATATAATATGTTCACAAAATATGCTAGCCTCTCATATTTAGCACTTTTTTTTTAAAAAAAAAAGATGCATTTTAAAACTCATTTTAGTAACTCATTTATGTATGGCTGAAAAGTTTTCGACACTAAGTTTTCTTTTTATGAATGCAATACACATAATACACAAAATCTTACGCGATTACTATTGTTATGGACTTTAAAGAGCCATTATCCTTCATGAGTACACATTTTCTCTGCCTTCCTTGTTTTTCCTTTCCCAATATCATTGTCTGTCATGTGTAACCTGATTTTAAATTTTAAAATGCACAGTTCATGATGTAAATTCATTTACTGTGTTGTATTCCTGTAAAAGAGCCATAAATATCTACTCTTAAAAAAAATATTTTCTAATGCTTATTACAGATTTATAAATATTATGAAGTTGTTAATACCACTTTTAAAATACTATATATGTTAAATTCATTCAAGACAATCACGTTTATATATACATTTATGTCATTTCATTTGTGAAACTTTCTTTATGTGACATCTAGCAGATCAAGTAGAAATAGCAGGCTCATTCAATATGTACAAAAAAGTATATGTACTATACTAGTACTAAAAAGTTGCTAAAAAATTTAAATACAGCAATCAGGAAAACTATATAAGTTTTAATTTGAAAAAAAAAAAAAATAACAGTCAAGAGGCGGCTTCACGGACAATTATTTCGTCGAGTTTGATGCTTAAATTCCAAACATAATTTAAATTTGATTCACATATTAAAACGCAATTAGCCTGCCAAGTCATATGTTGGGAAAAATTTAATATATAAAACTGAATTTTAGTGATTGACTATTATATTTACCAATGTGTTTCTTGTACCTAAAAGTTTCAAAACATGGAAGATTGAGACCAAGAAAACAGAATGATAAACCTATGAATCAAACTTTCAGAAAGATAAAACTTGACAGACCAATTATGTTTTAATATACTAATCGATTTGCACTTAATTCTAGTAACCTAGCCTCTACTCGCTGAGGTGATTGCTGTGCTTTCGCCTCCTGGTCTATAACTATTCTGATGCTGATTGTGTCTTAAACTTTAATTGGTAACTTTTTTCATGCAGCAAAATTGAATTTTTTTAGTTGGTCTGGATTTCTTTTATTTTTAGTATGCTACACAAAATAAACTGATATCGAATGGTTGAATAAAAAACTTGAATTCCTGCATATGAAAATTGAAATCAACATCTTGCAAGGGAGTTCGCTCCAAGTTAGAAATCACTGCTTTAGAGAATATAAAAGTTATGACTTTTTAAATACTGATTTGAAAAATAGTTAATTTTCTGTCAATTTTTGGACAAATAGAGTTTATCAAAAATATTCTAAACTATATATCAACATGCAAATTGAATATAATATTTTTCAGACATGTTTTACATAATATGTTTATTTAACGTTTTAAATTAACTTCTTAACGTTATTATATCAACATTTTATCGTTGTATAACAGCTTGCAATATTATCGATTTGAAACACTAATAATGACAAATAATTATTCTAATTTTATGTAAGTAATGAAACCAGTGTAATATCAATGATGTTTTATTACTTAGATCTAAATTATTATATGTTTATTTTAGTATGTAAATCTATACTATTAAAATCTATGCGCGTAACAATATAACTCAAAAACTCGTAAACCACAGGACGCAATGCTACAAAATTTGACATAAGGGTGATAATAATAGTGCTACAAAATTTGCTTTCAGGGAGTCTATGAACGATTGGTGTCAAAAATTAAAAAAAAAAATTAAATAGATTTATATATATATACTTAAAGAAGTTTTTGCCTTTTTAATCATTTTTAAAATAGCTGTTGTTCTCGGGCAAGAATAGATAAACCTGAAACTTATCTGACAAATTTATTTTGTCACAATGACAAAAAAGTATTAAAAACTACATAAAAGTTAATAACTAAAAAACAAATTGAGATGCAGCTTTCAAACAAATTGAATTTAAAAGTAAAACTTTTTCCCTACACTACAGTGTAAAATTTATAAATGCGCGATGTTTAGAAGTTTGAAATTTACAGTGCCGAAACTTGTAAAGCTTAAATTTCATTTTAAATTTGTTTATTGTTGGTCCAGGAATATTAATGTTTGATCCACGGCATATGTAATATATGACTGAGTTTCGATTATCATAAAAATGATGTTTTTAATTTTTATTTTTTAAAATATAGAATTTATTTTTCTTAAATTTTAGTCTTTGAAAAAAATCATTTTTCTTATAATTGTAACAATTTATAGAATCACAATTTTTACGTTCAACGCGCGAATTCTAACCAGTTCTATGTTTGCTGCAATGTGAGATATACATATTACGTACGCAACGTTTTAATAGGTATTTTTTTTTTTACCATGCACGCTAATAATTTGAAATTATTTAAGTGAACTTAGTTAAAACCTTTTTTAAAAGAATAAATAAAAAAAAATTATTCTTTCACAAACATTAGCAAAATTTTCTATTCTTATAAAGATATCGTTTTATCGTCTGTTACCATAGCAACGCAATAAATTAAATTTCATAAAAAATGAGCAGTAGTAAAAAATATTTTTAAAAATCTAATAGCTATTGAACAACTCAACACTTTAACAGAGAAATCTCATTTCTTATTTAGATATTTTAAAGTTTGTTGTCATTGCGTTTTATGCTGATTTTTGTTTCATATTCGATTATTATTATGTCTTTTTGATGTGAATTTTTTACATGTTATTTTTTACTATGGATTTTAATTTTAAAAACATAGTGAAAAAAAGGATAAAACACATTTATGTATGTTTTGTTTTTGAAAACAGTGACAAATTGCTCACTGACTATTAAATATGTCTTTATTTAATATTTGCAACTATATATATTAAAATCTGTTTGCGTATCTCTGTCAGTTCAAAGTCGCGGAAACCAAAAGCGCAAGGGTATGAAATTTAGCACTGGAGTTGCTACGTTTAAAATCCGTGGGTTAAACAGCTAGTATATAAATATTTAATTCTAATTTCATTGTTACATACATTTCCATTCAAAATTTAATGTTATTTTTCACATGGATATACATTGTACCGTTACACGAAAAGAAAAAACATTTAACTCATAACATCAAAATAATATATTTGTTTTAAATGAAGACAAATCATTGACATTAATTATTATTATTATTATTATAACCGGTTTCAAAAGAAGGAAAAATATTTAACAGCATTGAGCATTACAAAGGATTTTTTGCAATTTTGAATTTTGTAGATATTTTTTATAATTTTATGATAATATTAACACTCTGAGTGCTTTGATGGCTTTCCTGAATTTTCATTAAATGATTTATAAATTTAATGTTAGTTTATTTTTTTCCTGATTGCTTCTAACATACACTTCATGCTCCTTTATTTAACATTCATCTTAAAATACACTTCTATTAAAATTACTTTAGTCTAAAACCGATTTAAATTTTTTTAGGATACGGAAAGATACGGGTAATAACCCTTAGAGGATTAAAAATTTAGTCTACATAAAGATCAATAAATTATTTTTTTATAAATAAAATAAAATTATCAAATTATTACTGTTATTTTCTAAGGCTACAACAGAAATTCAATGTGTTTTCCAAAGAATTGAAAATAAAAACTTGCTAAATGAAGGTTTTACTGGATTACATAAATTTATATTTTGGTATTTACATCAATTTGGCAACAATTCATATTAATTCAATTTTATATGCATAATTCACATTTTTTAAGGAGCATTCACGCACATTATTATTTGCAACAGGTCGAGGGCGCCTGAAATCTCAAATTGTTGCGTCTGGTCCAGAAATGCTTGTCGAATTCATCAGTTCACCAGCCGGCCAACTTTTGAACACGGGATTCCACTTCAAAGCCGAAAGTGTACACAGTGAAGCTGAAACAGAACATGAATATCCACGACTTGATAGCAATGGTACTTGCTCTATTGAACGAAAAATGAGACCAGGTGAAGTTTTGACTTTCGGTCACCTGAGATCTTGGTATCCTCCTAACACAACATGCACTTATAGGCAAGTAAATATATCTTCTTTTTTTTGGGGGGGGGGGAGAGAGAGAGATTTTTTTCTTTTTGGCATTTAATGAATTGATGCGTTTATGATCTTTAGTGTTTGGGAATGCTTATTTTTACTACAGGAATGAACTTTAATAATTTGTCTTTTGTGTACTTTTTGCATATAGTATTTTTTTCGGAAAAAATATAACTTTGTTTCAGCTTGTCTATGAACTACAGGGGTTGGACAAAAATATGGAAACACCTTTTGAAATTCATGTTTGAAAAGAAAGATTGATTATAATGAACTATGTTAATGGCACTGGAGTTTTCGCCTACTGACGCCACCTATACACCTTCGTAAAATCGCTGCACCGTTCAGTCGTTGTTGGAGCACTGTTATGTGAGATTATCATTGCATTATGTCAGAGTTAACAGACTTCGAACGTGGACAAATTGTTGGCGCGCGTATAATGGGTGCTTCCGTAAGCAAGGTAGCCGAGGTTTTTAGTGTTTCAAGAGGTACTGTGTCGAAGATTTATTCCGCATATTCGAAATGCGGAAAAAACATCATTCGCTAAATCACAGCGCGGACGAAAGTGTGTGCTGAGTGATCGTGACAGACGATCATTAAGGAGTATTATCGCGAAAAATAAGCAGTCCACAGCTGCAAAAGTTACTGCTGAAATGAATGTCGTGTTACCAAATCCTGTGAGTACCAAAACAATTAGAAGGGAGCTTCATAAACAGGGAATTGCTGGCCGTGTTGCAATTGAAAAGCCATCCATCAGTAATGCTAATGTCTGTAACAGGAAAAACTGGTGTTTAAGTCATAAAGCCTGGACTATAGAGCAGTGGAAGAGTGTAATATGGTCTGATGAGTCTTCTTTCACATTGTTCCCCACTTCTGGCCGAGTTTACGTCTGGAGAACGCCATCTCAAGCCTATAATACAGACTGCTTGTTGCCAAGAGTGAAACATGGCGGGGGTTCGGTGATGGTTTGGGCAGCCATATCGTGGTTCTCTTCTGGCCCCATGATAACTCTGTAAGGGCGTATTACTGCTCAGACTTATGTGAACATTTTGGCCGATCAAGTCCATCCAGTGGTACAAGCTTTGTTCCCCAATGATGATGGTATCTTCCAAGAAGACAACGTTCCCGTTCACACAGCTCACATTGTCATGGACTGGATTTCTGAGCACGAGGATGAATTTTTGAATTTCCCCAGGCCACCAAAATCATCAGACTTGAATATTATCGAACCTTTATGGTCTACATTGGAGCGGAAAGTGCGTTCTCGCTATCCACCGTCAACATCGTTATCTGAACTTGCTACCGTTTTGCAGGAATAATGGTATAATATTCCCTTCGCAAACATACAGAAACTGTATTTATCCATTCCGAGAAGACTGTAAGATGTTTTGAATAACAACGAGTACCGTACACAATACTAGGCAAGGAAACGTGTTTTTTTAAGGTGTTTCCATATTTTTGTCCAACCCCTGTATATAAAGTTATACATAAGTACATAATATTTATTTAGAGCTACATATATTATGTTTTTATAAATGTATATATCTATATATAACTGCATATATGCAAAAATATATGTAATATATATGCATAAAAATATTTATATAAACATATAAGAAAGAGTATATATATAGAAATATTATATGAAATGGGGATGGTTCGAAAATAAATGTCTGAGGAAAGGGTACTTGAAAGAAAAAAGCTTGAGAAGTGCTGATCTGATATCAAAAAAGCTAATTTCAAATATCCTATCATTAAAAGGAACATAAAAGGAATATTGTTTTGCGATAGTTTAATTTTTTTATAAATGACAATCAATAAATATTAATACAAACAATTTTGAATATTTGTTCAATAAACCTTCTCGAACTCTCCTTATAACTTTTGTTATTAAAAAGTTTGTTTTGTCTTGAAATTATTCGCTTACACATAATACTACTCATTCGTTCAATTCCTGACTTTTAACTTTAGCAGCTGCAACTGAACTCAACTCCAAACATTCTTTTATTTCTTTCTTGGCCCAAGAAAAAGTACTTCAAAGAATGAATTTTATTTGTGTACGTTTGAAACGGACAAGGAGAGGACCAACTTTGATAATCACTGATTTTGATTATTTGGTACTACTCTGTTATCCCGTCGACCAAAATACTATCACCAAATTATAAGTGTAATGTCTATAGTTACTTTTGAAATACTGCCTTGTATATACAAATGGAATAAATGAAACTTTTTGCATATATTTAAAATCCATTACTCAATAAATTTATTTGATACTTTTAAACGTTTGTGTTATTTTCCATTCGCTTTACCGCAGAATGAGGCATGGCCCAAGTGTTTTTTTCGGTACTACTCTGTTATCCCGTCGACCAAAATATTATCACCAAATTATAAGATTCAATGCCAATAATGAATGTTCGTGAATGTCACATTCAATGACATTAAATACGATTCACGTGACATTCAATGACATTAAATATGATTCACGTGTTTAAAATATCATTAAGTGATTTATATTCCAATTTTTTATTTGTATTTTTATTAATATTCTATTAATTATTTGGGGGTTTTTTCATTATTTAAAATAAAAAATATATCAATATGTGTAATTTGGCTATTAGTTTGGCGATTTGTATAATTTGGCGAAATCGGTTGACAGGATAACAGAGTAGTACCAATTATTTTAATATATGTTGTAGAACAGGGATCCCTTACTCTCAGTTTGAATGGGTTTTATACAATACTCTTTAGTTCTTGAGAAACAGGAGGTGTCTAAGATAATGACACAACTCAAATACCTTACTTTGAAAAGAAAGGGTGTACATACAAAGTCGTAACTCTGTCGGATAAGCAGTAACCCATCATCTAGCAGGTCTTGGTTTGGAGTCGGGGCGCGCTCCTTTTTTTTCCCTGATTTTTGTTTTATAATTATACTTGTAATTAAAATTTAATAATCTCTTTGTCAATTAAAAATTATAATGCACATCAATTCTTATTTTAACCTATTTACTTTTTTCTTTAACTAAATTTTTGTATGAAATATAAATAATTTCAAAACTGTTATATATTAAAAAAATCATTTTTAAAATGTATTTCCTACATTCTGTATCAATACAATGATACTGAACAACTGCGTCAGTTCGTGATTTAAAAAAAACATCATTCATGAATTGCTTTAACAAGAGACATCAATACGATTATAAAATTATTCTGTTTTTGAATTAATAAACATAATTATATTTAAAATAAACATAAGAATTAAATTACAGCCTACTTTTTGCATATTAAAGATTTGTAAATATTGTAAAACATATGATTGCTCTTTGAATTATTTTACTATTCTTTTTATTTTGCTTCTGTTTTTATTTATAATTAAATGTCTTTTATTTTTATATAAATAGATGATAGCAGAAGAAATTTCGGAATTTCTATTATTCAATATCAGCTTGAATTTTTTTTTAAATAATCCTTAAATGATGAGAAATATGGGTTTTAAACCAAAAATTCTAAATTAATGTTTAAATATGCTAACATTGTAGTTAAAGAATGATATTAAAATTTTTAATAAAGATAAATTAAATTATAATGTGTGAAACTAAAAGTGGGACCAAAATAACCCAACAGAGCATCGATCTCGGATCCACTGGTCAGCGGGTGACTTTATACCGAGTCACGATCAGCCATGCCCTTCCTTTTCAAAATTAGTGTTTCAATTGCTTTATAATTAGATATTAGACCCCCCCCCCTTTGTTTCTTAAGAACAAAGTAGGGCTGTAGAAAATCCATTTAACCTGAGGCTAAGGGGTCTTTGCTCTACAACATTTATTAAAATAATCAAAATCTGTAATTATCAACGTTAGTCCTCTCCTTGAGAATGAATTGTTAAAGAGAATTGTAAAAGAATATATCTCTATTGTAAAAGAATAGAGGAAGTTTTTCTAAAAATATCTTATATGACACAGAAACCGTATAAAATATTTTAAAAGAAGTAACTATATGATAACTGGCAGCGCTATTTTACTAGTATTATATTACTCCCTATTTTCTTTTCGGAAGTTTTGAAATTTACGCTGCGTTAATACGTCTAACAAATAAAGCAATAAAACGCATTTCAGTTTTTGGAGTCAAAAACTGTATGTTCTACTAGTATGTATTTTTTTAATACAAGGCTATACATCAGAGCTTACTAGATTGCAGAATATAGAATAGAATTAATATATTTATTTATTTCAAAAGTCACTAATAATACCAAAAATAATATGTATATCAAAAATAGAAATATCTCATATAAAGTTTTGAAATTTTTTTAAAGCCACACATTTTATTAGCCTCACGCCAGAAGAATAAATCAGAAGAAATCGCCAAAGATTGCTAATTAAAATGAATTTTTCATACCGATCATTTTAGTGGTTTAATTGAAGTGTTTTATCGTATGCCTTAAATTTGTATTTTTATTTTTTTTATTATTATTGATTTATTAATAGTTTAATTTCGTTATGTCATATAATTTGGAAAGAAATGTTGATTTATTTATATTAATTTAAGCACAAGTAGATTTTTCTTACGTAATCAATTGTACGAGATAGGTGTATTTAAAAAAAAATCATTTATAAAAAACTCTTAAATACAAAAATAGTTCGTAAATCATAATATATTTTTCGAGAAGATTGCAATTTTGTTTTCAAATAAATTTCATTTGAAAGTTCGTTTTTATTATTATTATTATTATTATTATTATTATTATTATTATTATTATTATTATTATTATTATTATTATTATTATTATTTTATTATTATTACAATTGCGATATTTAGAATTTTTAGAAAAATTACAGTAGAAGTGGAATTTAGTCGCTTGGCGTTGCAACTGCTTTGCCGTTACGCATGAACATGTTTGTAATTTATAATTGAGATCGTTAAGAAAATAATACCATATATAATTCAAATTTTATGAATAATCTCGCAATAAATTGACTTTCTGTAGGTTTATTGCTTCTGAAGATGAGATTCTCAAGCTGTCTTTTGATTTCTTCCGAATGGAGCGTGTGACACGTTGTGAAGAATCCCTCAAGCTCTACGACAGCGCCTCAGCAGATCCTTCAAAAATCATATCAAAACTCTGTGATATCAATAAACCCAGGACAGAACATCCCAAATCAGTCTACGAAACGTCCGGACCAGGGCTCTTTTTAGAATTTATTAGTAAAATCGGGTATGTTTTTCCGCTTTATATAAATGTAAACATATCCTTGGGTATTTTTCAAAAATCGATATTTTTTCAGTACATGGCTGCCATAATTTCACAAAATATTTTCAAAAATTCAAAAGCTAATTAGCATATTTTATGAAGATTAATGACTTGTAAATTAATTTGTCTATCAGTATTTTTATCTTATAATATAGGGTGATACATTGTGTTTTATCGTTATGCAATACTACTAATTTTATCTATTAGCGTGTTAGATTACTTTTATTTTACAATTATATATATTTTTTAATAGACAATTAACGAAAAGTCCTTTATATTTAAATACAAATTTATTACAAAATAATAATGATTGTTTGAAAAAATATGGAAGGATTTCTAATACAAGTAGTTTCTTTATAATTTTCATTAAAAAATATGTACACAAAATTTCAAGATATAGTAACTTTGAATACTTAAGTACAGGAGGTATTCAGATGCAAGATACATATTTGTTCAACAGTTTCCAATATTGTTAAAAAATAATTGTTTTTTCGGTTCGTCTGTCCGTGTTCTACCAATGGTGAAAATGATACTCGGATTGTTTGTAAAATTTAAATGTTTTAATGTTTTTCATATAATGATTGCTGTTGAAAATGGATTTCTTGGAATGGTGGGAGCTTTGATACCACCAGTGTTATGGTGTGATATTTTTTCACTTATATAATGGTGTAATTTAAACATATGTTACATGGTGTAACATTACATATTAGTGTAATGTTACACTGGCTATCTTGTTTAATCGTTCTTCCACCATAAATTTGGTGGAAGCTTGGTTGCCGCCAATTTTATGGAGCAACGTTACACAAATTTTTTACAGTATATTTTAGGAATTCCCAAAGTGGAAAAGCATTTATTGTAAACCTGATCGAAATCATACTCATTATAATCAATATTTTCAAGTTCTAGCGCAGAACAAGATTAAAATTCAAAAAAAAAAAAAAAAAATTATTTTTCTAAATACAATAAAACTTCTCAATATGCTAACCAGAGAATTTTTCACCATTTTGGATGTGTCTGCTTTTTTGAGGTATGTATATATATATAACTTGTGCATTTAGTAAATAAAAAATATGTTTCCTAAATTGAAGAATACTCTATTCTGGAAATCCAATGAGGTTTTACTGTAAAACCTTCATATGGGCAGTTTAATTTAACAAACACTCCACTTTTTTTAATATAAGAACATATGTTTACCACAGAAAAATGAACACCTTTAAATAGTAAATAAATTCATCCTTCAAGAAGCGCACGTTATTGAGACGATTTGCTGAAGTTAGGTACTTTTTATTCAATTTTTTTAATCTTATTCTACTTTTGAAATTTAAAATAATGATTAAAATCAGAATAATGTCAAAATAAATTTAAAATATAAGCTTTAAAATAATCATAATACTCATTTAAGGCTTCTAAAATAGTAGACAGAGGGGAATACAGCTTAGTTTGCCCACACTTCAATCAAATCATTTTTCCTGCAAAAAATTCCAACCCGCATTATTTTCGCTAAATAAAGATATCTGATATTCGCGAGAGTCCGTTATAGAGGTTAAGGGAGGTTGTTTAATTTTTAAAAATGCATACTGCAACATAGTTAAATATTTATGTAGATCAGATGATAATCACAAAAGCTATTTAAGTATCAATAAAAATAAATCAAGACATACTCTATATTAATAACAAGAAGAAAAAAAATACTTATCTAGTTTCCAAATTTCTTTTCTCTTAAATATATTCTTTAATATCTATTTGTCATTGTTTGCATTTTTCGTATAAATGCATATACATAAATTTATATAAACCACAAATTTAAGGGCAAAATTTATTTAAAGCTTTTATTTTTCTTTTTTTTAATTCATATTCCTTTTTAAATAATAAAAAAAGTCAGCATTAAAATAGATTTCAAATTAAATATCCATGTATTTTTTTATTGGCAGTTTTATTACAGTTAGGAACAGATTAAGAAATTATAATAAACAAGTCTTATGACAACGTCATATATTTTCATACAGTTTATTTGACTTATTTTTGAATTGCAGTCGATAACAGAAAATATCTTATTAAAACTGAAAGAATGCTTTATGAGTCAAGAGTGCGAAGAAAAATATTTTTTTAAGCATAAATCTTTTTTACTTTTGGTTGGTTACTAGCAGATGCTATTAGCAGCTAATTAACATTAATATAACAGAATGAATTTAACTTAAAAAATGACTTTTAAAGATATTATTACTTTAAATTTGGGAAAAAATGAGAATTTGGAATGTATAATTTGTAATAGAAGACAACGTCTGTGAAAAAAGGTATACTTCTAGAACAAGTTTCTGTTTTCGCAAACAGACTCAAAACTAATTGCACTTCTTACGATATTTTATTTTGTATTATAAAGAAAAGACACTAATTTTAGTACTGTAAAGAAAATCATAATGACTTACTTGAATCCCTGTTGCAACAGGTTAAAAAAAAGTTGCCCATTTAAAAATTTAAAAATTATCACACAGACGTGAAGAAAGGTTGCTTCATTTTAGAAATAAATCCCTTAATAAATCCGGGTAGCCATATTTAAAGAATGAAATGTTTCATCTTCAAAACATAACCCATCATACAAAACTTTCTTTTTTTTTTTGGCCAGCTTTCACAAAGTGACGATGAATAACACAATATTACTAACAAAAATTAATATAAAGTAACATTAAATCTGTTGCACACAATTTGTATAGATCCCTAATGTAATCTTCAAATGTTTTTATTTATGCGTCTATCTAATCTTAATACTGACTGCAGCTTAAATTTTGGTTTTTTATCAGGTCGCTGGAAGGATCTTCAATCAGTTACGCTTTTGAAGTGAAGCCTGTGAATGTGGTTATTCGACGAAACAACCTCAATCCTTGTAGTAAGAAATTTACCCCCGAGTCAGGCCTAACAGGTTTACTCTCAGGTCATTCCCTTCCTGATCTCAGCAACAATGTTTCCCTCAGCTGCAACTACACTTTTGACGCATCGAAGATGCAGCAAGGCCGAGTCAAACTAAAGATATTTACATCTTTAAGAGCTGCAAAAGAATGTTCAGAATGCAAACAAGAACCGCTTTTTGCTGAAGTCAAACTTGGTTTAGGGGAGAGGCTATGTTTCTGTAAGGTAAAGTTATTTTTCATAGTATTTCCATCGTTTTACAGACACAAATTTAATATTACCGAATACATATCAGAATTTCTTCATTCTACATTTTATTTTTAACCCCTTCGCGATGTGAGCCTTTCACGCAGTTTTTAATCCTTTGTCAATAATTTTTAAAAACCGAAATTTGTGCCTTACTGAATCGCAAAAATTCTCTGAATAAGTAAGGCAAATTTTTCAATAAAATTTCACTGGTAGTGTAAAACATGGATTCTGAGCACATTAAGTGGCATTCATACCGATCGCAAATCCCGAAGATGTTAAACTATAAAAAAAAATATAATATTTTAAAATTTAATAAAATTTAGAAAAAAAAAACAGTTTTACTTAGTCTAATAATATCTGATTAATTATCTAATATTTAAATTCCACGCATAGTTTTGACATGTCTGTGTTATGTTGACACTTTCAAATTCGATAAATAGTTATAAAATAATTTTCCTAAAGTTTTAATACAGAAGAACTTAGCAGCAGGAAAATAAAATAAAATGAAATATAAAATTATAAATGGGATAACATATTTAGGTTTAGGAAATCACCTTTAAATACTAAACTTTCGTAATAGGTAAAAATGCATGTAGGTCGTAAAATGCACTCAGCTAAACAAATATTAATCAATCTACAGCACCCATCTATATATACTTTACTTCTGATTATCTAATAATTACAAATATCGGCAGAATCCTCATTCAGCATGTTTACTTTTTTATCCAGAATAATAATAATAAAAAAACTTTTTGTGTTTCTCAAATCACTGTATGTTTGTGTTAATTAAATATATCATGCACGTGTTTGATGTGTAAGATATCTTTCCAACGTAAATGGTTGTCTTAAATTTTATAGTTTCTAGCAGCAACTAGAATCATTATTAAAAATCTTTTTTTAAATCTCCAGTCAACACTTTGCAGTTTTGCTTTGTAAGAAATAAAATATATTTAAACTTTAACTTAAGAGGAAGTGGTATCCTTTGAATTATTTGTAATTTTAAGGTATTTTTTGCATAATATGTATTCAATTAACGAAAATGATCCTATCAAGATATTCTATTCTCCTGCAAAATTCAAAAATTTAAAATTTTTGAATTATTAAGAAATTTTTAAAATGTTGTCCTTCTTGTGCAATTTCGAATATTTTTTCGGTAATTTTTTTCACTATTCGTAGAAGTCCACTGTATAATTTTAAGCATCGGGTTTATCTTTATTTAATTAGTTTGAAAGAAAAAATAAAGTGTGCAAACACTTGTGAAAAGATTGAATTTATTTTATATTTTTTTGTGTAAAATATATATATACTTTTTTATAAATCCGATACCTAATTTTATAAAATATATCATAGGGAACAACCTTTAAAATTGTATCAGTTGAAAAATATACATAACTATTTTATCACGTTGTAAAAGGCATATTCTTTGAAAAACAAACTGAAAAAAATCTTTTTTCAGTGAAGTGGATTGTGGTATTTGAACGGACGGCGATTTCACAAAACTGCTTTAAAGTGTATTTATAATACTCAGATCATTACAAAAGTCATGAGAATGTACTAGGGGTAATAATGTATTATTTAAGCATAAAATTAGAAAATCGATATTTTCGTCATTTTTCGCCAAATAGATGGTACCAATTCCCTTTAAAATTAACCTCAACTCACATAAAATTGCGTATTTTTTTCTTTTGACAGTGAGTTGACGAATCCAATCGAAAAATTCAGAGCTGTGATTGTAGAAATTAGGAGAAAGAAAAATTGGATTCGATTATGAGAACGCACTTACTCAGAAATGCATGTGTTTCATCCTGATTGAACTTTGGTTGGTGGTGATAATTTTGAGAAAAATAAAAACATTGAAATAAAAATTAAGCGATGTGTATCTTGTTTTGTTTATAAAATAGGAAATAGTGCTGAAAAACTCTATGTTCTACTCAATCAATCGATGATGCAGCATGAATTGGCAATTGATATGATTCGATTACATACTGGTAATGCGTTTAATGAAAACCTCTATCACATTTTTTATATTATCATGTTTAAAACTTATGTGGGAATGTCTAATATCATTTTTATCATAATATACAGGGAGAGCAAAAAGTCCGTAAAAACTTTAAAAATTCATAAAAACCGAAAAATAACCGAAATGAAAAACGGTTTGCAGAGTTAGCATCCATTGGTCACGGGGATTTTTTTAAGACAGAAATAAAAAATAATTGTGCTGGTACTTGCGATTTCCACGGAAATATGCAAATGAACCGGTTATAAGAGCTTGCGCTCCTAATCCACAACTAGTTCACCGTTGTGAGCCGTGAACTTGATCAAGGATGCTCACTGCGAAGGACAAAGCTTTGTTGGTGAAGTTATTTTACATGAACAAGGAATCAGCGACTATTGCTTTGCGTAAATTCCGATTTCAAAAGGATTTGAGGACGGGAAAGGGGCCTTTAACAGCGGTAGGCCTCATAAAGCTTGTTCGGTGGTTTGAGGAAACATTCTGTTCTTTATTTGGGTATCTTTTCTTTGATTTGGGTACGTCAGCGCTACCAATTGGCTGTTTTTTGAATTATTTTTTTCATGTGTTAAAAAAATCCCCGTGACCTATAGATACTAATTCTGCAAACCGTTTATCATTTCGGTTATTTTTTCGGTTTTTATGAATTTTTAAAGTTTTTACGGACTTTTTGCTCACCCTGTACATCAGTTTACTGAATATAATACCATCAGTCCAAATTAAGTTATGGTAGAAAATCCTATGTTATTGAAAAAATACCTTGTTTTGCGAGCCCATGTTCTTTAATATTTTTCCATCCTATTGATGCTGCTATCTCCTCTGTATCCTATCTGCCCAAGTAAAAGGGCAAAGAAGGATTAGTAAACGAACTATCGTGGAAGTGCTAACAGGATACTGTAGACTTAATGGACGCCTTAGGGCACCCTAAATGTGGTGACCAAAACCTCTCTGTAGGGGTTGTAAATACGAAAAGGCGACTGCATTACATGACCTCTGCAGCTGTGAAGTATATCCTGTTTATAATTTTGAACACCTGGATCGACATTTAATTGAGATATGGGAAATTCAGGATATTCCTATCAAATGATTGCTCAATTTTACGTCAGCTACTCGTTTCAAACAAAGACTATGTGAGCATGATATTTCCTCTTTAATTTTTGGTAGATAGCACAAGAGACCTCTGGTTGCGGTGCTTTGGCACAGGCGACCCCCCTCCCCCCCCCAATAATACAGTAATAAAGTAATCCTCTCTCAAAATTTGATGCTCGAACTTGTCAAAAATATGTATAAAGACATTTATTTCTAGTTGAAACGAAATGCTATGAAAATAAACGTGATTTTGTTCAGTAATAAATTGTAAATCTTTTATACAAGTTGCATATTCGAAGTCATTTTTAAAACGTGTATATGAATAATTTGCGATTTATTGATGTTAAAAACGAAATTTTAGCTAATTTCGTGCCATTTTTTTGTAATCAAAGAAACTCATGATATTTCATGATAATGAAACCAGACATTTTTGGGAATTATTTTTTTGTAATTTGCTAAATAATCGTTTTGAACCAAGTTTATTTGACGATGAACATTTCTTATTTTGCATTTGTTGATAGCTGAAGTTTGTCCAAACTTTATGTTTGAATTAAAAAAAATACAGATGCTCTCTAATTTATGTTATTGCAAATTCAAAATGTTTTAAACTTATCCAATGAAATAAATTTTTGCCAATTGATCGGTATTTAACTCCGGTAAATTATTTATAAGTATAAACGCTGTTTTGGACAAAATTATGTGAAATATTATCTGAATAGAATATGTACCCACAAAAATGCTTTAAAAGTGCTTAGTAGAATCAATATTTAATATAATATTAAAACTCAATATATAATTATTACTTCTTTTTACAGGTGTCTACTCATCGCAGCCACACACTGTTTTCTTTAGGACCTCTGTTGCAACTTTCTCTTCATGCAGAATCTTCATGGGACAAAAAATTACCCCAAAAGCACGTAGTGAATGGCAGCTATATATTCTTTACAGAATCCCGGTGTGGGCCAGAAAGACTAGAACTTGATCTTCAGGGTCAGCTAAATTTCCCTCCTTTAATAGTACTTCCTGGAACCTGCCCAGACGGCCAATGCACGGACAGCTCCATTTTTTGTTCATGGAAAATACCAGTTTTCTACAGAATGGATTTGCTGTTGAAAGTAGATGGTTTACCAGAACAAGCTAATTGCAGTGCAGATCACGCTATGGTTAATAACATTGTTCTGTGCCCAACATCCGAGGAACAGGAAGTACTTCTACACAAAGAAGACATATATGACTCAAACGTTATTATAAGTTTAAGACTAAGTGAAAAAATGTCTAATTTTACGGTGAGATGGACACAACTGCGAATGCTGCCAACAAGAGGTAGTACAGAAACACTCGTTTCTCTAGGGAAAGATTGTGACTTCTTGTGTACAACTTCGATGGCATGCCTCACCAAAGAGCTTGTGTGTAATGGTGTAAATAACTGTCCGGGTCCATCAAATGGTGCAGATGAAGAAATGAGTCTGTGCATGCTGCCAAGACATAGCTTTAATCTTTATTGGTGGATAATAGGTTGTGCATTGGGAATATGTGGGATGTTAACATTTTGTTTGGTGATTACTATATGTCGTAAATGTCAAATTCGTCGCCATAGGATTTGAAACCCACTGCATAATTATTATTTAATTGTGTTTTCCAATTTTCAAGTGTACAAATTTTTTATATTCGTATATAAATGTATGTATGAAATAAAAGTATTTTCTATTAAAATAAATGACTATTTTTTAAGCACTTTTACAATTTTAAATACCGGATTTAAACAAATTTTTTAAAGAATATTTTAAAATACACCAAAGTAAGAAACTAATACAACTTGTTTCCGAAGATTTTCTGGTTTTTGTCAGAGGAACAAAAGTTATGTCATTGTGAAGGCAGAAACAAGACCAATCGTAAAATGGCAGAACTTCTTTTTTTCGCCTAAAGACAAAAGTTATAACAGAGGTATATAATTGATTCTGTTATAATTGACTTACCGATTAAATAATCTTATTATAAATTAATCTAACAAAAGATATAGTCTTTCATAACGTGGAAGTTTTTTAATTTTAACATTCGAAACATTTAGTATGCATGATATTAATTTTATAATAAATTAAAATGTGCATATCGCTGTGACAGTTTATATATTTGAAATCGAGTAACCTTAATCTTAATTTTAACAAATATTATTTTACTAATATTGGAGCAATTCACTTCATGAGTCATCATAAAAATTTTTAGTTTTATGTAATATCTCTATGGAATTGACTGACTGTGTTTTAAACATTCAATTGGTTTTAATATTAAGTTATCCATTTTCGTTTGTATCATACTGTTATTTACTGCTATAATAATTTTCAATAATAAATTAAATGGTAATTTTAAAACAATCTCCTACATATTTATTAAAAGAAAGTTATGCTTTTAACTCTTTAATTCTAGCGCCTTTCATATGCGATGTAGTTTACTTTTTTTTATTATGTTTATTGTTTGATCCTCACCATTTTTTAAGTAGTGTAATTCGGTTTAATTTCGTATCATATTTATCTGACATTAAATAAGATGAATATGGATACTTGATGAAGTAGTGGCACTTAAAGAATCTCAATTTTAAAAACCGTAGTCTAAACTTACTGAGCGAGGCACATTTTAGATCCTGGGAATTTTTTTTAATTTTAAGATAAAAACAAAACTTTTAAAATTGAGCATGCATTACAATTAGATCGTACGAACATTTAGCAATAATATCTATCTATCTATGAAATAATTTCTCCTGATTAAGTCATAATCAATGCATAGCCAAATCTGCTGATCCTAGAATCATGAAAATTGGGGAGAAAATACTTCTAATGACGTAAGGGTTCATTATAACAGAATTTTTGAAAATTGTCAGCCAAAGGATTAAGGAAGGTGGATCGAAAATAATAGAACATCTTATTATACCTCAGCAGACGTTTGAGTTAGGAGCTTGAAATTCCAGAAAATTTATTTACAAAAAAATAATTAAATATCTATTTCAGCAATTTTACAAATTTCACCCTAAGACTTTTGAAAGGGGGTCAAAATTTTTGGAGCATTTAGCACATATCAGCAGCTGTTTTAGGTAGAACAGATAAATTGTAGAAAACTATTCAACTAAAAAATAATTAAAGTTGTCTATCGGTTATTTAAGAAATACTTCTCCTATCTATACAAATGTATTGAATAGGGGCAAAAAATTTTAGAGCATTTAGCACATCTCAGTAGCCATTTTATTAAAAAGCGTGAAATGGCAGAAAATAAATCTACTAAACAAAAGAAAAAAACATATTTTTAAGCGATTTTTTAATTTCCCCATAAGGTTATATATTAGGGGTCAGAATTTTTCAAATTGTTTTGGACTAGTCATGTGATATATAATGAGAAAGTCCTCGAACCACTCTTTCATATAGTGAATACTTTTCCCTCCAGCTCTCCGTTAAATATTAGTCATATTGTATAAAGTTTTCAAAAATAGGCAGGGAGGCTTTATTGTATGGGCGCAATAATTGGAAATTTTGCGGGGCATTTTTCTGAAAATTGCTTTTACTCCTCATTTGACATATCATTGGAAAGCTGTGACCAGTATATCATGTTACACACCTCCCGCGATTCACCCCTACTTCACTATAAAGGGGGCACTTTTTGAAATTAACCGAAATAAGTCAATATCCGAAGATTAACTTTCTTATATTTTTGAATATTTTCCACATTTTTCAGCCAGAGGGAATCATCACACGATTTTTCCACCATTGTAGCACCCATATAGTCCTTCGGTTTATTATTTTTTTCCATATGTTTTAGTTACCATGTATTTACTAAAGTATACTTTATAAGCATGTAAAAATAATGATTTTTATAATCGGTTGTAGTCTATCACGATGGTAGATTCTCGAAAAAAATCAAAAATTGTATCTATTTTTATTTATTTATTTATTTATTTATTTTAAGATGACGGTTTTTTTCGATGGATAAATCCTTGAAAATCGCTCATCACGAACCATAACCAAGAAACAGTTTTAAGTAAAAGCGTGAAATTCAAGATAATAAGCATATCAAATACTATTATTAAACTTTTTCAGCAATTTTAGAAATTCCCCTTTCTATTCCAAAATGATTAACGGGAAAAACAAAACTTATAGGTAATTCCGCTATATCTCTGCACTAGTTTTAAAATAAAGATTGAATTTGGGATAATTAATCTACCAAAATACACTTAAGCATGTATTTGAATTATATTAGAAATTGCCTCCTAAAAGGGTCGATGTTTTAGGACATTTCGCCATATTTCAGCAGCCAGTTTTAGGAAGAAGCGTTAAACTCAGTATTACAATCCAACTAAAACAATAGTTAAACATTGTTAATTCAATAATTTTAGACTTATTTAATCTATTATGTCGTCGGTATCGAGTTTCATCCGTATAGTGTAAGATTATACATATATGACAACAATTATAAATATTTGATTAAATATTATTGTGTTTTTTAAAATTTTAAATGTATGTATTTTGTTTGATTCAAGATTCCTTTATCTCCTACCAGCGGAGCGGGCGAAGGCTGCTAGTTTTTTATAAGAGCATGAATACAAACTTAAAATAATATTGCAAGAAAAACGCAATTGCTGTTAGAAAAACTTTGTATATAACAGCAAAAAATATAGTAGCTGATTGAGGAATACCTACTGCATTTGGATATGAACAAGGTGAATTTTAAATATGTAAAAATACTTAAAAGTGCATATTACTGACTCTGAAGAAATGTGACAAAATTCAGACGAAGTAAACTTCGTTGGAAAAATTTATATACAGATACGATTTTCTTTCATTGTAACATGAAATTATAGCCCTTATCTCTACATGCAGCTGTGAATGCGTACACAAAAGTGCAAGAAACTTTAGAAATCAGGATATAAAACAGATAGAAAGAATTATTAATTTTATCACCTTTACACCATAAATGAAAGGACATTTTTCGTAGAGTAGAATTTGTCAAATTTCAGAAGACTGCCATACAATAGATACATAAATGTAGATTTAGCTTAATCATCATGTTTTAACTTTAATTAATTATAATCTATAAACATAAATTTTAGTTTGCATTAAAAACAATGCAAGTATTACTATTTTCTTCAAATTTAAAAGTTGTTAACAAGTGACTATTATAAACAGAAAAAGAAAAAAAGGCTTGATTTCCAGGCCAGGATTCAGTCCGTCCTGGTCAGGTTTTAAAATATCAGGTTCGGCCCGATTCCGGCCCAGTCAAAACAGAAAACAGTGGGAACGGGCCCGGCAAGGCTATTTATGATCTGACCCTAAACAGTTTCTATAAAAGATTAAGATTTTACTTAACATACAATTCAGATTACTTTAACCCTTTATCTACCGAATTATTTATCAAGAAATGGCTTCACATCAATAATCGTCTTCTTTAATATCTAAAGATATACTGGAATTTTTAAATAATAATAATGTGAAATTTAGAAGTGTTTTTTCATTAAAGCTTCACGTAAGGCAGGGTGTCGTCACTGCGACGACATTGTGAAGTCACACTGTGACTTTGTGACCATCGATTTTCGATGTGACGTCACGTGACATCGATATGAAATCACAGTGACTAAAATGTGAAGTCGTTATGGCCATTTTAGAGTTCGTTTGTGACGTCACATTGTGACCACTTTGTGAAATCACGGTGTAACAAATTTGTGAGAAATGTGTCATTTGTGACTACTTTGACATTAACATCCTGCCGAAACTGTGACATAAGCGATGTTGTGGCAAAAGTGTTTTTTAAAGTAAATGACTTGTTTTGAAGAATTTTTGTAATTTTCTAATGATTTTTAAGAAAATCACATCTCAGTCACAATATGACGTCACTGAGTGGTAGCATTTTGGTCACAGATGTGATGTGATCACAGTGACCCCACAGTGACGTCATTGTGACATCACTGTGAACATGCATGCTATGAGGCTGATTAAATATATCGGTATTTGTAAATTTTTTTTGTAAAATATTTACAAAAATAATTAACTTAATTAACCAAAAATGCTCTTATGGAAACAGTAAATTTCTTATAAAAGCAATGCATTTAAATGTATTATGAACCCCTCGGTACATAAAAAGGCTTTTACAGTCGAAAATATTTCATATAACTTTTTTTCAAAGAAAAAAAAAAGACATACCTATGGAAATAGTGAAGAAAATTACCTCTTTTTTAAAATATTTTACTTCGACTGTTTTTCTATTCTATCCAAATTAGATCGAGTAAAAGTATGTTATGTGGTAAGAACAGAAATTATATTAATAGACTGATTAAATACGAAGAATTATTAACACTTATATTCATACACGATCATTTATATTTATTCTCCTGAAAGACATATTCATGGCTGTCAACTACTACGCCTATTTACAGTTAAATAAACACATTAAAAACAGAAATTTTAGTAAATAATTAAGAATATATACTATAATGTTTAACATTGAATATATATTTTATATACATTTTACTAAAACATTTTTCTGGTTCCAAACATGTTTATACGATTTAAATAGGCGTAGAAGTTGGCAGCTCTGCATATTCATTGAAAGTAGCTAATATTTTGCCTTCGTCGTTTAAACTTTTATTCCGGTCCAGCTGGCCAGTTTAAATTTCTTGTCGGTGCAAATTGTTGCCAGAATTTTCTGAATTCTGCAGTCTGCTTTGAAAATTTGACTTCATTTCGCCAAGCCCGAGCCCCTACAACTTTTCAACTATTGTTGTGAATTATTATATTGTGTAAATAATATTTATTTTCTAACAGCAGAAGTATTTTCTCGTTAATATTAACATGAGAATAATATTGATTTTAATACGAGAGATATTGATATGGATATTAATAATATTAACATGAGAGATATTGATACAGATATTAATAATATTAATATGAGAGATATTGATATTGATATTAAAATTATTAATATGAGAGTTCTTTTCAATAATGTCTTATTTAAAAGAAGTTTCTTATAACATTTAAAAAATCCACCGGGAGACAATGACTCTATTTACTTAATTCATTTTATATTAGCTTATTTTCAAAAATATAATCCGACTTTTTTAAACTAACGACAAATACAGCCATTATATCCAATAACAAAAGCTGATTTGATCTCAGAAACCCCTATCAAAGAATATGAATGGAAATACATTCACATAGAGATCACCACTATTTTTTTAATATTAAAATTAAACTTTTTTAAAGCCAATCAAATTAGCGGATATTTAGAATCTAGGATGTCTGAAAGGGTGTTGACGATCGTAGCTCGTAGGGGGGGGGGAGGGTTATTTTAGATTATGCTTATACTTCAGATAAAATGTTAACTTGTAGAGTAGTTTTCAATAATAGCAAACATAACAATATGTTACTGTAATGTACTTTACTATTTACGCTTTTTCCATAACATCTGTCATTAAAAAAGATTGCAGTAGTTTAAAATCCAAATATAAAATTCAAATATTAACTTTAGAAGAAGTGTGCAGGGAATTTTCGGAAAAACAACAATTTTGAAATAACAGCTTATCTTGCATACAATTGTTAAAATAAAACCATATTCATAAACATAGCCATTGGAATTTCAATTATGAATACACGTGTGCAATGAAAATTATATCTGTAAATTATTTAAATGCATTTAAAAATTTCATTTCTTCCATACAGTTTTTTATTAAGTATGAGTAAATACAATGTAGGTTAAAATGAAAAATAATATACAATTCGATAATATGAAACAATCATCATGAAACAGAGAGAAATTTCATAAATGAAAAAAAGAAATTGTGTCAAAAAAATTGTTTCTTTCATATATACAGGGAGTCCCAAAAAGACACATTCTTTTTAATTTCAACTATAATTAATAGAATAAATATTGAATTATATGTTAAAATACACTGTTTATTGACAGATATACTGATTAGATTTGTAGCAGCATTAGAATTTATTACTTCTTTGAATTTTTTAATTTGATCATGTTCGATATTAATAAAAATTATTCTAGTCGAAATGTTGTAATTTTTAACCTGGCGAAAGAAACTGGGAATTGGGAATAATTCCCCTCCTTTTTAATTCAGGTAAATGTGCTTTTCATGCAGAACTTACCGATTCCCTTCAATTTTTGTATGTAGGTTCATTTTGATAAGGCACTTCCATGATTAGATTTGGGAGTTCGTTGGTTAAATATAAGGAGGAACGGGGGCTAATCTCGCCTCCTTTAATTTAGATAAATGTGTTTTTTATGCAAACAATAAAATTTCATCCAAACTTTAGATATAGGATCATTCTGATCAGCAGCCTCTGTAATTATTTGTGGGTGGTTATTGATTAAATATAAAGGAGGTGAATGTGGGAATAAACCCCTTAATTTTGGTAAAAGTTTTTCCACGCATAATTTACCAATTTGCTTCAAATTTTGTATATAGGTTCGTTTTGCTGAGACGGCTTCATGATTAGTTTTGAATGCTTATTGGTTAAATTTAAAGGAGGGGAATGGGGGTAGCCCGTTAATTTAGGTAAATGTGTTTTTCACGCCGAAATAAAAAAAAATGGAAATAAATTTATACTAGTAAGATATTGGCCTAATTAGTTTTAATATTCTTTTCGTAAGCATAAATAGGAGAAAGGGCGTTTACCCCTCTTTAATTAGAGAAGTGGATTTTCAAGCAGAATTATCGAATTTGCACCAAATTTTGGGTATAGGTTATTTCTAAGGCAAATCCCTGAATAGTTTTGTGGGATTAAGTTTTAAGTATAAAATGCGAAACGGAGAATAACTCCTCTTAAGTAAATGGGTCTTTACGCATAATCATCTGATTTTCTTCAAATTTTCGATATAGGTTCATTTTGAAAAGTCGTATCCATGAAACGTTATTGGGATTCAATGAAAGGGTTCAGTGGGGGTTTGAAGGGGACGATGGAGGAGCTAATGCCTTTTAATTTGTTTTTCGAGGGGCATTATTCCTTGAAAAAATAAGGCTCTAATATGTTAGTGTGAATAGCCTGTAAGGTCAGTTCCATCAAATTAACTGGGCAACATCCTTTCTTTTTGACTGGTGTACCAATCGAAAAATATCAAAAAATTATTAATATCAATTTGTGTGGATGGTTAATTTGGTAACTTTATATAACTTGGTATTAACATAAAAGTTCATATATTTTCAATATTTTTTGTGGAATTTATTTTACTTTATTTATTAATTTATTTTTTATTCCGTCAAATTTTGATGGGGTTCGTCTAGTATCTCAAATATCAAGTTCTCAGTAAATGTTAGTATTAATTTTACTTCGTTTCCAATGATATATATTTTCTCATAAAGTCAGACATTTTAGAAAAACTTACAAGAAATTAAATATGAAAGTAAAATAGATAAATTATAATAATTTTCACATTTTCGTTTTCGCATCTATAGGGACAAATCTAATATATTTACTCTAGAAAAATATTTAGATAGAACAGTAAATACGCTTTTAAAATGACAGCCATAAAATTGAGCATCAAAATGTAAATGTTTTATGTCATAAAAATAGTGAACTTAGATTTCTGTTATTGAATATGGATGGAGAACAAAATTTATATTTATGCCCAATTTTATATAAAAACTACTCAATCACATTTCAAAGATTTTTTATTTCTTTTCGATTTTTATTAAAAAATGGTGAACACAACTTAAGTAAAAAATAAATATATGTAATTAGATGATAGAAGACATCATGAAATAAACTAAATAGAAAAAAATTGAATTTCTGTGAATTAAAATATTCCTTTCTGGTGCACAGGAGTTCTCAAAAAGAGCGTTTTAGAATTTCATATACAATAAAGATAACATAGGTTGAACTGAAATATACTTCTTTGTATGGATATAATTTATGAAACTTTAAAAATATCTATGGTCTCCACTTGTAAATTTTGTTTTTATTAATCTTGAAAATACTTATTTTGTAGAAAATTTTGTCTTATAATATATGCGATTATTTATCATTCAAATTAGTTTTGAAATATTATAACTAATGAACTTTAAACTGTTTTAATTCTGTTTTTTCATAAATAAGGAAAAATTTCATTCTTTATAAAAATATTTAATAAAATTTTTAAGAAAGATGTTTATATCTCAAAAAAACTAAATAAAGTATGTTTTTCTTTTTTTTTAGAATTATTTACAGAACATCTGTTTCATTGCAGAAAGTTTTACTAGGAAAATTTTGGTGGCAGCGGATGTTTCAAGGTACACCTCATATGTTTAACCCATTGAGGGGCGGTGGGTTATATATTATCCCACCTAATTTAAACTATACTCTCACCAAAAACTTTTAACGATATTTTATATTTTTTAATTTGGCCGCAAAATATTGAAAATTTGCCTTTTCTTATTTAAAATAAAAGTGTTCGATTTTTTCCTGTGAAAATTCAAGATTAGAGAGACATTATTGCTAGCCCCTTAAGGGGTTAAGAAGGTGCGCCAGACCATGCACCGTCGATGTAATGCATATATCCAAGCACCAAGTAAAACATTTTGAGCATCTATTGTAGTAACATTGATTCTAAGTGTGTAACATTTGAGGAAATATAGTATAAATATAATGATATACTATGACTTTTTGGTATACATATAGACTGCAAACCCCCTAACAGCTTCAGATGGTCTTTACTTCCATATGTTCTTATGTGTTTCTTTTCTTTTCTTTTCTTTTTTCTTTTTCTTTTTTTTTTCTTTTTTTTTTTTTTTTTTTTTTTTGTATGCTTTTTTTGCTCTTTCATTTTGGGCGCATCATTTTGAATCATCCATATACATATCATAATACTAATAATAAAATAACAAAATATTTTTCAAGGAGTATTCATGAATTTCATTGAAATATTATAAAAAAATATTTCAAATTTTCTAATATATTCTAATTTTTTTAACTATCTAATATTCTAATAGTTTCTAATTTATTCTATTGTTTCTAATTCTAATGTTTTTTAAAAATGTTGCAAGAACATTTTTATTGAGATTTTATAAGAATAAAATAAAACTTAAGATATAATGATTTTTCTTAAATTTACAAAGTTAATCAAAAATTAGTTTTTCTTAAATTTAAATTTTTTTATCGAAAAATTCTGCATAATTTTTGTTACCAAAATTGGATTTTATGAACGAATGAAAATTCCCAATCAGCATCTAATTTTATAATTAACAGCTGATGAGTTTTACAATCACTTTTGGAAAGCAGAATCGTTTAGGGATATGTTTTGTTCAGTTCATGCCTGCATTCAGTTAACCCTTTAAGACCAAAAAAGTTATGGCAGAAAAAATGCCTTGGTTTTTAATTCTAATTAATAGGATCATATTTGATTTAAAAAATGTTTAAAAAAATGTCTTATGTTAGAGTGCTTCAAAAAAAAAGATTCATAAAATTGTGTAGAGGAGGCTCCGCTTTAAATTACAGAAAAGGAGGAATCATTTGTGTATGTCAGGTCTTAAAAGGTTATAGTTGCGGTTTTGTAATATCTGTGAAAGATAAAGCTAAATTAAACTCATTTATATTTCAAGATTATCTTTCCGATTTATATCAAGTGAAACACATATGATAAAACTGTTCTCTATGAGCTACACTCGTCACCCCCTGTCGAAACACCACAAATTCTAAAGTCACGTTAATTTGATCGTCTTTTGAAAGATTGCGAAGATTGAACTATATATATATATATATATATAATATAACTTTAATATATATATATAATTTTTATACGGTCACTAAGTCCCTATAATTATATTTAATAAAATTTCCCACATATCATAACAAATATAACACTAAAACTTTGACTTCTGTAGAACAAAATTTTATCAAATTTCAAAGTTTGAGATTTTTGCACATGATTGTGTCTTCCATTGAAGGATCAGTTAAGAAATGAATTAAAGTACTTGGAGATCGAAATCAGAGAGCAATGTCTTTTTTACAGGAAACCACATTTAGCTTGTATCGCCAAATCAAGGAGTAACCAAAGGGAAATTTTAAATGAACTCTCTCCCATTTGGTGATACCGGCTAAAGCTGGTTTCGCCGTAAAAAAAGATATTGCATCCTGAATTCCATCTCCAAGTATTTTAATTCATTTCAAAACTGATCCCTAAATGAAAGAGAAAAACATGTGCAAAAATCTCAAACTTTGTAATTTAATAACTCTCTCATTTTTTGCAGTATATAAGTCAAACTTTTTGTTTTATATCTGTTATGATATGTGTAAACTTTTACTAAATATAACTATAGAGACTAGGGGACCGTATAAAAATTCAGATTTTGTATTTTTTTATAAAATTGATTCTTTAAATTACACAATGCCACAACATGAATATTTACCTCATTTGAAACGTTTTTGTAACTTTAACTACATGTCTAGAACCAACGGTTGAGAAATTAAAAGTCGGCAATAAATAACATATTGCACCCTGTATACATAAATAAATCGATAAGTCATTACATACAATCCCAAACAAAGTCATTTTGCCAATAAATATTATTTGTAAATATATAGAAAAATGAAGAAAATTATTAGGAACAATATTAATAATATAAAAAAGCATGAGATTAACAAAATAACACTGAAACAGGAACGCATAATGATTTTATGCATATTTATTTAAATATTTTTTCATGCATATTATATATGCTGATGTTTAAAAATATGCTCCAACACTGTTAAAACTAATGTTGACACATTGCACCTTTTAAGGGTGGAAGGCTTGTCTCACTGGCGACACCCCTAAAGGAGCCAAAATAGCACCTTTAATTAGGGTGAAAAGATGCCATCCTTAATCCAGAGTGCCCAATAATAAAAAACATACAAACCGACTTTTGGCCCTCGACGGATTCGAACCCACAACGTCTGATTACAAGCTTAGCGCTCTAACCACTCGGCCATCAAGCACGTTCAAAGTCTCCCTGAAATGTTCAAATGTCCTGAAATTCAAAGGTTACTTTATATAAAAAAGCTCGCCAAAAGTTAGCCATCCGAAGTTCTAACCGAAATTGGGATAGGATATAGCGGTGATAGTCATCGTAGGAAAAAATTGCTGTGTTGATCCACCAGTGACAGCGAGTTGAAGGGCAAGGATACACATCACAGAGCATGCGCAAATGACTAAGGGGTAAAAATCTTCCAACCGGTATGCATTGCGCGGCACCCTAATTAGCGTGAAACACCCGACGGCACCCCAAACACATTTTCAAGCTCGCGGGTGTCAAATGTTAACATCTTTTCATCCCTGGGCGCCAAATGCAACCGGTTCGTCACCTTTATTTTTAACAGTGAATATTCGTAAACAAATGCACTTTTATCTAAAGAAAACATTATTCCCGATACCTTTTGATACTATATTGGTTCTAAAACTTTTTAAGAAACTTTTTACTGGTGTCATTGTCTATTACATTTATATATTGTTTGCATAAGGGCATTAAAAAACTCAAAACAGGAATGCCATACGATTATATCTCACTGTCAGATGTATTTTTAAGATGTAAAAATATTTTTACTACCCATTACACCATTAAAATCACAATGCAATCACAATGCAATTCTTCACAATGTGTTTCGTTCGTATTTTCTTATATTTATTAAATAATTTTTGGGCAGAGTTACCAAAAGAAAAGTTGAAAATAAACATATTTTTACATAGAAACTAAATTAAAAAAGTTCTTCATAATTACGTATAAAATTTAACGTCTTTTTGTTGTTGTTGCTGTTGTTGAATTGATAGAACACTATATGAAAGGAACTAGTATAAGGCGGTTTCATTAGGAAAAGAGGCAGGTTTATGTGTTTCACTGTTGGAAAACTGTAGGACATAAATAATGGTAGCTGTATTATACCAAATACCGGATGGGTAAAAAATCCGTAAAAATTTTAAAATATTATAAATCTAGAGAAAAAAAGAGGCAAAAAACGGTTTGCTGGGCTAGAGCATCGATAAGTCGCGAAACTGAATTGAAGACCTTGATTTTAACCTTGATTTAAATCATATTAATTTAGTTCACTTTAATTTGAACATTTTTAATTTTATTGAAACAAATAACTCCCCTTTTTAATTATTTTTAAATTAAATGTATTGATTCTACCATGTATGTAAGAATTTAATCATTATAAATTAAAAATTTGGATTTATTAATTAAAGGCTTATTTGTTCCGAAAGAATCATTAAACGAAACCCTCTGTGCAATCTGCGATCACATGCACTTACTTTTTTAAATATTAAGGTGTTTGAAATAGAAGAAAGTTTGGAATTGGCACATCCAACTAGTTTAAAAATATCATACATAAAAGTAATGTTTATTTTGCTTCGACAGATTTTACGAAAAGTTTCTCTGTAGTTTTTTTTTATGGTGTATAATCAGTTATAAGAAACCAGATCTGAAAGAAAGTTAATCAGATATTATCAATTCCAAATATGCATTCTCCTTTTAATAAACATGATAAATCAAGCTTTAACATTTACATGAAAATTGCTTTGATAATCACACAAGTACAAATTGTGTTATGCCACTGAAAATGCTTAATTGAGAATTGATACTATCCTAAGAACAAATATTCTGGTTTGAGAAAACAAATTACTCATTGCAAAATCTATGTTTTTAAAAAAAATCAACCTATATTTTCTGAAATGCTTTATAAAATCAGTGGCAACAAAATAACCATTTTTTATAAATTCTTCTTTAATCTAGAAAATATATTAGTTTCAGAGATTTCTAAAGTGCAATTTTCGGAACACTGGGTATCTCGGAATGTTTAATTCTATATTTGAATTTATGATTATGTTATACTTTCAAAGATTTTTTTTGTCTTTTTTTTTTAATGCTGACATATACAGGGTGGTCATAAAAAAACGTTGCCGATATATGGAGCTCTAGCGGCCAGTTCGTTCAACCGATCGAAGTGAAATTTCAGATATAGTTATTCGGAGGTATGAGCTCAAGATTCTGTGAACGGTAACAAAATGGTACTCACGGTTACGGTTATAGTTACAGAAACTCAAAAATTTCCAATAGCAACACCCATTTTTTTATCGCAAAATGCTCAGCGCATGCAAAACTCTAATGAGCGTTGGAACGGTATGGTTATTGCAATAAACGGACACGTTATCCTCGCACAAAATCAGCTCTACGAACGGCCCCAAAAAACACGACCAGGGCGCACGAAGAAAATTTGAAAATTACAGAGACAAAATACCAATCACGGAACATCGTTTGCTAGATTGTCAGCGTAGAAAACGGATAAAAAGTAGGGTGGGAACCCCTAGTTAGTTCTTCAGTCGGAGCTCGCAGCTGCCAACAAAATGACTTCGTTCGTGGTGAGTTGGTAAAACGATTATCAAAATGAGATGAATGCTGAGAAAATCTGGCGCGTTTACCGTCGAAACCATCGCCAAATACGTGGCTTATGCATTTCACAAGCTCTTCGTGATTTAATAATGAAATTCGAATAAATTGGCTGCACCTGTGATAGACTGCGATCAGGGACGACCAACTGTTCCTGAGGATACTGTTATGGAAATGCATCACATAGTGACCAGAGGACGCATGCAAACTATAAAAATGCATCTCTTGTATTTGATATACCAAAATCAATGGTCTTAGTGTTACTGCGCTCGGTAATCCGCATGTTTCTTTACCAGTACCAGCGCGCCCAGATGTTGGATGTGAGAGACCATCAACAACTCTTATCCAATATGATGGATATAACGATCGACCTCTTCACATATTATGAACGGACGAGGCACATTTCACCTTAACTGGTAACGTCAATGGCCTCCACGATCCCCCGACCTCACTCCTATGAATTTCAGGTTCTGAGGATATCTAAAATCTAGAGTGTACATATGCAATCCGCAAACTTTGCCGGATGTGAAAGAATCTATCAAACGTGAGATTGCAAACATCCCTCATGCAATTTAACGTTCGGCTGTATTGTCCACTGTCGCCACCATGCAATGTGTAATCGCCTGTGATGGCACCCATGTTGAAAATGTGTAATCAAAATAAAAGTATTCTTCTATCTGTGTTGTAATCAGAGATTAGTGTACTGACTCTGTGTCGTATGTAAATTTACTCCTTGCGCCCCAATCGTGTTTTTTTATGGGGAGGGGGATACACAGAACAGTTTTTTGTGCGAGCATAACGCGTCCGTTTACTGCAATAACCATACCTTTCCGACGCTCTTTAGAGTTTTCGCATGCGCTGAGCATTTTGCGATAAAAAAATTGGTGTTGCCATTGGAAAATTTCGAGTTTTTATAACTATAACCGTAACCATGAACGCCATTTTGTTACCGTTCAGATAATCTCGAGCTCATATCTCTGAATAGCTATATCTGAAATTTCACCTCCATCGGTTGCACGGACTGGCCGCTAGAGCTCCATATACCGGCAAAGTTTTTTTTATGACCACCCTGTATATATATATTTACAAAATAAAAAAGTAGTAGATATCAAAACAAGAAAATATTAACGCATATTTTGAGAGCTTTTATAAAAACAGTTAGTTCACCTAAATTCGTGAATTTTTTTCTTTTCCCTGATTCTTAAAACTAAAATATTTACTCTCGTTAACATGTGTACTTCAGAAATCTAAAATTTGGGACTGTGATTAGTTTAGTAAAAATACATTTTAATGAGTGCCAGAATAAAATTCATAACTTAAATATGATTTTCAATGTTTTGATTTTCTGAATTTGTTCGGCAAAATAGAAAAGATCAAGATTGTTCTTATTTTCTCTCTTTTGAACACATTTGAACAAAGTTGAAAAGTTTTTATGCATTCGGTTTTCCTGGATTATTATTACGATTATTACGATTTAATAAGATTTATTAAGACTTCTTATCAACGTTTCTCATTATCAAGCACTATCTTAGAAAGGATAATTTTTATTTAGTTCCAGAAAAGACATATTGTATTATATGTAAATTATTTATTATTATTATTATATAAGTAGATTATGCATAATATCAAATAAAATGTGAAATGTTTACATTGCTTAATTTTTTATGTTCAGAAAGTACATCAAAACAGTTGTAGAGTTTATTATTACTTTAGCAATTGCATTGGAAGAACCCGAGGGTAGTAGGAAATACACTATATAAAAAAGCATAAATATTTAATGATCGCGTTTCTAAATTTGTCCTGGAGGAGAAAGGTTTTCGAAGAGGAAAATCATTTTAAATTTTTAAAGTTTTACAGCCCGAGGGCAAAACATTTCATTAAGTTTTCCATATGTTAGATTGGATAGCTTTCCTATCTGAAACATTTCGGTAAACCTTCAACAGAAAATTTCAGGATTCTATTTCTGTGATTTTTTGTTTCCATGAAAAAAAACTCAATAGCGTATAATATTATGACAATTTTGCATTAATCGTAAAAAAATTTAAATTTTAAATAAGTATACACTAATTCTGTACTGTAGAACAATTTTTTTTTAAATCCAAAATGCTCAATCAACGAAAACTCTCAATTAACTGTCACCTTTTTATTATTATTATTATTATTATTATTATTATTATTATTATTATTACTATCACATTCCAACAGTACAAAACCCATTTTTTTATGAGCAAGTGGTCCTTTCCGAAATTGAAATACATATAAATATTTTCGATCGCCTTTCTTCGAGTTTCTATGAATTTAACTTGAGCGTCCATGTTGCGAAGTGGAGTAAAGAAAACAAACAGACTAGTGGTCTTGAAGCTTTTGAAAGTTTTGCTAAAAGTTTAGCATGGCTAAGGTAGCAGAAAGACTAAGATAATTGTGAACTAATAATATAAAAAAAACACAGTGATAAAGCAAGAAAACAAAGACAATAGAAACTGCAACAAGCAAAATATTGTTTCAAATCCCTTTTCTCTTTGGAAAGGAGGTGTTATAATCCGATTTCTACTGCACAAAATAATTTTTTCTTGTAACTATCATATTTTTGCGTGCATGCAGTCCTTTCAGAACGAGGAGTACATATAATTTTCGATCGCCTTTCTTAGAGTTCCTTTGAATTTAACTTGAGCTTCCATAAGTTGCGAAGTGGAGTAAAGAAAACAAACAAATTTAGCGATCCTAAAGCTTTTGAAAGTTTTGCTAAAAGTTTAACATTGCTGGGGAGGCAGAAAGACTGTGATAGTTATGAACTAATAATATAAACAAAACACTGTGATAAAACGTGAAAACAAAGGCAATCGAAACTGCAACAGACAAAATACTGTTTCAAATCATTTTTATTTTTGGAAGGGGGGTAGGGTATTATAATCTTATTCCTACTGCACAAAATACATTTTTAACACTTTCCAACAAAGTTGAAAAGTATTTATGCATTCGGTTTGTCTGTTCGTCTGGTCCGTCTCTTAGAAAAGTAAAAGATAATTTATTTACAGATCTTCAGAACAACAGAGTCTTCGAAACTCACAAATATTACTAGATATTCAAAAATAACTGTTCAAATGTATCGTACAAGTACAGATATAGGTCCCAGAGACTCTTTATACAACGTCTCAACACTAAATCACATTCAAAACAACGTGGATAAGACTCAAGCAAACTTGCTTAAACAATCGCCTAGTAGTTCACTCAATGACTGACTGATAAATAATAACAAGAACAGCTCATATCGCTCTCCTTATATAGGCTCGCAGCATGCACTGGCAATTTCCTCAAGCTTCTCGAAAAATCCAGAAAACCACGGAATAACACTCAATGTATCAGTATAGCTATAAGGGGGTTACCACCATACAGAGGGAAGGATTACCATCGCCAACAATCGCCAAGTTTGTCGCCAACTTGGCGATATATCGCCAAAATTAGTCGTCAAAAGTGACGCCAACTTGGCGATATCTATAATATTTCGCCAATCTGCCGTAGACATTCACTGAAAAATAATAGACAAGTTTGTTTGATAACAGAGACAATGTAACAAAAACTAATATTAGTAAAGGAATGGAGCTTAATAAGATTATTTACATTATTTTACAGTACAAACACTAACTATTTACAAAATTCGTAATAATACGAACACATGTGTTTTACAAATGGCTATACTTATTTTCAAATATATTTTAAACAATGTAGAATAAAAATAATGGTTATAATATAAGGTAATATTTAATTTAACTTTAAAAAGTAAAATTTCCATATTGAAAAAGTTTAGACACTTTTTAAATTTTTAGGCAACTGTTCATGGAAAAGGCAAATTTCCAAGTTATGATGTTACATGTCTGAAGTATTTAATTATACCTCGATATAGCATCAGTTAGTGAAGATGCCGCGAGCTAAAAATATTCAGTTAGATGAGATAATTGAAGTAGGAAAGCTGAAATGGAAAGGGAAGACTGTTGCAGAAATTTCTGCAGCATTGAATCGTCCAAAGTATAGTCTAAGGATAACTCCTTCAAAACAAAATCATAATCTGGAAGACCTTGTGTGACGAGAAAATAAGATGAAAAAAGGATCCAGAAACTGACATTTACACAAATAATGATTGCTAATCACATTTAAACTAAGTCAGGACTTTCTATGTCGACGGACATGATTCGTAGATGAATTAAAGAAACGGGTAAATCAATTTACATGAAAATGATAAAACAATCAACTTTAAAATCTCGCTACAAATTGGCGAGAATGCAATGAACTTGCAAACATACGTCATACGGACCCAAATGGTACGCTATGATATTCAGTAATGAAAAAAAAGTGGAATTTGAATGGCCCAAACGGGTGGGAATATTATTGGCAGAACTTGCCTAAAGAGACTGGGACTTTCTTAAGTCAACAACAAGAAGGTGATCTTTTAATGATTTGATCCTCACTTTGCTTTAATGCTCGAGTATCTGTGGAGTTATTCATTGATTGCCAAGCAACACAAGACTACGTACATACATTGGAGATTAATTTTTAGTCATTTGGGGAACTTTTAGCTGATCTAAAGTATGGGTTTTAGCAAGATAATGCGTCTATTTATGTTGCATACAAAAGAAGAACTTCGTTTAACTCTGAATATACTACTGATCTCAACTGGCCGGCGTGTAGTTCTGATCCGGACCCAATCGAAAACCTTTATAACATAATATGTCGTAATGTTTATGCAAATTTTTGCTATACTTTTTTTAATGAGCTTCGAGCTACTGTTCAACATGTTTGGTGCAAAATGGATCCCTAAGTGACGCAGCATTTAGTTTCTTCGATGAAAAGTCACATTCTTGCACTAACTGTAAACAATATGGGTGCAAATCGATTTTACTTTATAGTTATTTTTCTGTAAATATACAAATTGGTTTTATCTTTTGCCACTATGTTAATTTCATTTTTTTGTTATTATATTTTATGTAAAAGGTAAAATTCAAAATTTATTGTTTGTGAATAAAGGATAAGTCACGAGTAATGCATGACAGATGAATTACAAAAATTCGGTACATACTTCTGAATAAAGAAGCGCAATCGATCATTGTCTAAACTTTTGCTGAGCACTGTATTAACACTTGGCATTATTGCCCGACCTGGCGTTATTACACTAGAACACCTTATATTGTTAATCATACATTTATTACTAAATAAAGCAATTTTTAGTAAACAAATTTTTAAAAAACCCATCACTTCTGGTCTCATTGTGGCAAATGGTCTGGCTGTCAACATTGCTGCCAGCAGTTTTTGAGGAAAATTTAACGTCTTTTTTTACAGTGTAAAACTAAGCGGTATCTTTTTTTTTTTTTTTTTTTTTTTTAAGCAGACAAAATCTCTAATTATTATGATTATTCTGTATTTTACCGGATTTTGAGCATCAAATAAGGAATTCCTTAAAAGTAATTTAAGACTTTTGTGAGTGTGTATGTAGAAACGAAATATTGTTTAATTTGTTTTACCTTACATACTTTTGAAAGAGAAAAACACATCTTTTAAAAACTGATAAGTATTGCTTATTTTTACAAAAAAATATTATAGATAATAATTCGTCAGTATTTAAATATTTTAATTCATTTATATTTTATATCTAGAAAAAAAAAGAATTTTAAAACTATTTCCTATATTGCTCAATTTACAGAAAAAAACTCGAACCATATTCTTCATTACAGCATATTTTAATATGTTGTAACAACCTATTCAGAATTAATGTAATGCCGATTCTTTATTCTGTTTCTCAAGTGGTTTCTTTTGTAAATTAAATGAAATTAATGCATAATTTGCTGAATGTTTTTATTTTTTAATAGCTATTAAACTGTAGAAAGGAATTTGAGTAGTACTACAATGAATTTCTAATGCATAATTTTTAAAAGAAAAAAATGCATTACAGTATTAGAATATACATGACCTTTCCATTTTCTTTGTAAGATACTTATATCATTTTATTTTAACATAATTAATGTTTTTTTAGCATGCTCTCATAGGGTTCTTACAATGTTTAATTATATAAGGGAACAAAGAAACTATATAAAGGGCTTACTAGTAAAGATATTATCCTTATTAAAAAGAAAGGAATGTGCATATAATTGTCAAGTGCCCTATAATAAGACGAAAATTTAATAAAAAGAGATTTTTTTATATTTTCTCATCGAAAAGTAAAAAGTAAAATAAAGCTCAGGATATTATTTTGTATATATATTCATTTAATTGAAAATTGCGTATATAAGAAAAAAAATTGTTTCAATTACGAAAATGTGTTTATTATTTTATTTTCCTGGAATAAAGGTTTTTTATTTTACTTTTAATGTATGTAATAAATTATTGTTCAGTTTTCTCACTCTTACATAGTATGTTTAAAATGAAATTAAAGTTTAAGTCTTTTTATGGTTTGTCAATTGTCCCTTTTATCACAGTCATTTTACTGGTAAACTGTGGAACGTGGAAAGATCAAATTTGCGATACTAATTAAAGACTGCACTGTAAAACATTTGTCTAACGTTACTCCATAGAGTTGGTCGCAGAAAGAGTAGTTTATGGTGGAATAACTATTAACCAAGATAACCAGTGTAACATTACACTAATATGTAATGTTACTCCAGTAACATATGTTTAAATTACACCATTATGTTAGTGAAAAAAATCACACCATAACACTGATGACAGCTTTGCTGCCACCAGTTTTATGAATGTACAAATATTATGGATAATACAAATGTTTTACAGTGTGTTAACCAATTTAGTATTCAATATCAATCAATCACAAATATATGTAGAAAGAATTTGATGGGATAGTTAAGTTAGCTGAAAAAAAGCTTTTCTTTGTATGTTATGTTGGTATCAAGTGAAAGTTTTCGTAATGCTGAATTCAAAAATATATTTCTTTTAATATTACGTATTGTATTTCCAGAGATATTGTCAAAAATGAAAGACAAAAATGTGTCCCTACCTTTATTTGAAATCAATCGAAATTAAATTTGTGAAAATTGTAAGGATATTAGAAATTAATTTAAATTGTTACAGCAAAAATTTATGAAATACAGTAGGCCACATATATTTTGTGAAAATCGCATTTTTACGTAACACCTAAATTTCCTTTTGTGAGAGTTGAGCAATGGAGATGAGGAGCACTGTAAAGTCCTATCATGACAGAAACATAAAATGGTTGTTGATAATTATTTTCGAAATTAGCCAAGATATTAACGCTGAAATAAACGCTTTTCCCCACTAAAAATAATCTTAAGATTATCTGAAGAAATCGCCACTTTCTACAGAAATTCTACAGAAATTTGAAAAAAATTTGCAGACTTAGATTTATCTTTAAAATATCTGCAGAATTTTTTTAAGATATTCTTTAAAATATCTGCAAAATGGGCCAAATACATTCGGATTTCCCACAGATTTTGGGCCAAAAAGCTATAGATTTTCTACAGATTTTTTTTAGTGGGGTTCTCATACATAATGACACGGGCACCTTGCTGTGTGCACTATCGCCTTTCAAGCCCAGATAAAAACTTTTAATGATTTATTTGTGCAATGTAATACCCAGATAATAATTCATATATTTATTTTATGAAATTCTCATGCGCGAGAAAATACTCGAGCTTAACCGATTATTTGTTTTCGTGTAACTTAAAGGAGGCTTTTACAAAAATATCGGCGATATTTCTTTAATTGATATGTTATTGTTTTAACCTGACATACTCAAACTCAAGATATTGGATAAGAGGGAATGACGTTATTTGCAGAAAGCATAGAATTGGATCAAATGTATAAATCATTCTATCTAGTATTTCGAATGCTTGCAAGCACAGGTTTAAAAATCTCTTAAAAGCATGCGTAAAGTGAATAATTTTTATTTGAAGGCACCAGTCTGGAGTAAACATATGGTAGATAGAGAAAAGGCCAGATATAAATTCTTAATTAGCCTTAAAAACATATATTCCAATATGTGTAAATTAAAAAAGATGGATCTAAATTAAAAATATTCTTAATTAAACTTTATTTCTTAATATTCCAAATAAAACTCATTTTTCGTCTGTTTTTATCAACCCTTTTTAAGAAAGTCTTATTAAATTTATTCCAAAACCATACCTTTAAAAATATATCATTATTTTTATTTATTTTCCCCCCTTTAACATTTGATATTTGTGCGTATCAATAAATTCATTTCATTTCTTTTTTTGTTTTAAAATATCGTCTGCAGGATATCGAGTTCAGTGTTCGATTATAAATTAGTTAAATAATTTTTTTTATTAAAAATTATCGTTTGAATGAAATTAATCTCGACGATAGACATGAATTTTGTTTTCATGTGAAAATCATAGTTAGACATTAGAGAAAGTTCTAGAAGCTTTTTAGTATTGACTTGAGGGAAGAGGCCCAGGGCTGGATGGAATTTTTTATTTGATGTTTTCAAGTTTGAACGATTTAAAAGCTAGACGAATGTTTTTTTATGGGACATTGCTTCGGAATTAAAGATAAATTTCCCTCTTCATATGATTGCATTTAAATAAATTTTTTGGAGCAGTAATTGTGAAATTTAATGAAGTTTCTACGTTTAATATTTTGCTTAATTTTTATCTCGCCTCGACTCCTGTGACATAACATGGGGAAACTTTCAAATAATATTAATCGCTCTTACTTCAAAATGTCACAATAAATTAAAGAAGTCGCACAGGATTTTAAGTGTAGCCGGAGCGAAGAAGAACATACTACCGTCGAAGTTCGAATGAATTCTATGGTTTGAAGGGCATTCTTTATGGTATTTTCGGCTTGCTAATGGAGTCTGCTGTGGAACAAACTGATGATAGGTTTGCGGATCGCCAAAAAACGGCTTGTCGTGCATGTTCTTGTGCCAAAGTCGCCGTAATTTCTCACTTAACTAAAGTAAAAGAAATATTCTTTCTAAAGTGCTTCAAATCTGTGCTTGGAAAGACACTACTGTGAGAGGTTTTGTTAGCTTTGTTAAAGAAGTTTCCCGATGGCAAGGAAAAAAAACTTACAGGTACCACTGAACGCCGATTGCTGATTACTTGGATAATTTTCAGGGTTATTGTCCCCCCTAAGATCATCTTCAGAATTTCTTATCAGTGAGTTGGTTTCAGAATCAATTGAGTATTATTTGTATCCTTTTTATGTATTTGTGTAGATTATTTATTCTCTGTTTGTGAAAGTTTATTTATTTAGCCTTGATAATGCGGTTACAATGCGGTCTAGTTACCGCATTATCAAGGCTAAATCAAATAGAAAACATAGATATTTTGTTTAATGAAAGTAGATTAATTTATAGGTCAGATTTTTATTTGCAACTTTTTATTAGAGAGAGTATTGAAATTTACGTCAGAAGCTCAATGGTCTGCAATGATTCCTTGTCATTTCAAATTCCAAATATTTGGATTGAATTGTTAAATAATTTAAAAATTAAGCAACGTTATACATAATTAAAATATAAGGCGCGTGATTTTTATATTTAAAATTTTTAAATTTCATTTGTAATAGTTTATTGTCATTTTTCATCTTTGTGTTTATTTGTATTTTGTTTTACTGATGATGATTGAATAAATTCAATCGAAACATGTAAAAATTATTAAGATCTTTTAATGTTTTATTAGTATTTGACGTCCTTTATAGCAATTAAATATTTTAATGCATATTTTTGAAATGTTTTAATGGAGGTATAAGAAAACGTCTATTTATAATTAATGGACTGTATGTAGTCAACTGAGTTTGAGAAAAACGTTTATTGTAACCTTTAAAGACTATATCTAATTAATTTAATATTTGAAGTGAAATAACTGCTGATTAAGTCATTGAAATTCTATGAACACCAAGGAAAGGAATTTTTTATAGTTTTTATTATATTTTTAATATTTATTGCTTATTAATATTTATAACTTATTTACTGTTATTGTATATATTATCTCCTATGCCCTTACAAAAGGTAAGTGATATTGTAATATTATTGTATTTCTTTCAGGGGAATGCTCTTACCTAATTTTAACTCTATTTAATTTGCTCTTAACGTTTTTTAACCGCTATTATTTTTTATATTACGTTAATTTTCTTTTTCTTCCATCTCTTAGCTTCCTGGGTTTGACAGTTTCATTCCAAAATTTAACTTTTCTAAGTAATTTGATTTCAGTTGCCTGAACTTGTAGTTTTATTTAACTATCAATTTCATACAAAATTTTGGAAAAGGGAGGTAATATTACAAATTTAAATTTTTTTCGCTAAAATTAACCTTTATTCTATATTAATTTCCTTTTCACAATATTCCGTACTTAGTTCAAATTTTTAAATTAAAATCTTGTTTATAGATCTAATCTATTGATCCTTATGAAAACGATATAAATTCTTAATCAGCCTTAAAAACATATATTCCAATATGTGTAAATTAAAAAAGATGGATCTAAATTAAAAATATGCTTAATTAAACTTTACTTCTTAATATTCCAAATAAAACTCATTTTTCGTCTGTTTTTATCAACCCTTTTTAAGAAAGTCTTATTAAATATATTCTAAAACCATACCTTTAAAAAATATCATTATTTTTATTTATTTTCCCCCCTTCAACGTTTGATATTTGTGAGTATCAATAAATTCATTTTTTTTTTTTTTTTTTTTTTTTTTTTTTTTTTTTTTTTTTTAAATATTGTTTGCAGGATATCGAGTTCAGTGTTCGATTATAAATTAGTTAAATAATATTTTTTTTATTAAAAATTATCGTTTGAATGAAATTAATCTCGACGATAGGCATTGTGATGTAGAATCACATATAGTATTCTTAAATTTTACATTTTTCTAAATTACAGTTAAAAATAATCTTTAATTAATATCTATTTTATCTTAACGCTTATTTCGATTCCACAATAACTTTCCGTTCAAAAGAAAAGAAAGAAAATCATCTAGCATCTGCCTTATTACTGAAAAACGGCTATCAGATAAAGAGAATTCATTAAGATGCGTATTTCACCCTTGCTGGAAACAAATAAAAAAAGAATAAAGTTCGAATGTGTTTGCGGTCAGTGAAATTTCATTTTCCTCTCTGCGTAATTTTAAGTATAACTTATTCGTTGCATATGAGTCTTTTTATGTACATAATGGTTGTTATGTCTTTTGAGAACATTTTCCCAAAATATGCTCCTAACGTACGAGTTGGCAGTCGGATTCCTTTTTGGCGTATTTTTTAGGACTGCTGTTTTCTGGTGGCCCTGCTATTAAATTCAAAATCCTTTTATTGTTTAAGCGTAACAGACATTTTGCGGAGATGATATCAGTCATTTTTCATATGCTTAATGTCGCCAATTGTGTGATGCCAATGTGTGAATTTTTCAGTGAGGAATTAATTGCCTCCCTCTCGCTTCACGGGGCAGTCATGTGAAGACTGTTTTCTTGATAATGCGTTCAGGCACCATCCCTAACTTTTCTGTATGAAACCCTTAAATTTTGAAGTTTACTGCAAATAAATAATTTTTCGTAAAGAGCATTTATTGTCTTAAGCGATCATAGCCTATAACTAGCGAATGCATTTTTAAAAAGAACCTGTCAACATACTTTAAATTACAGATCTACAATATATAAATTTATGGTGCCTAACACCAGGCATTCGCAATTTTTTTAACGTCAAGGGATGGTGCCTGCTTCGATTTGCTTGAAAGTTTAGTTTCTGGACTATTTATTAGCACTTATCTGGACTATATCTGGACTATTATCTGGACTATTTATCTACCTGAGTAGTATGACATTATCTTATTCATTGGCTGTTAACAAGATTTTTGAAAGCCTATTTCCCCGACAGATGACTATCTATTACGTTTGCGGAATATAGAGTATTAGATACTACGAGTGTTCTTAGTTCATAGACTATCGTTTACGGTGCCTATAGAATGCGGACTGTCGCTGCCGGATTTTCCCCTGATGGATCGCATTGGAGTTCTTTCCCGGCGCCGATGTTGGATGCGGCTGATTTTTCTGATCAAAAAATTTCATGAGGCTCAGCGTAAAGAACTCCTGCTCGTTAACGCCTGCTCCTCCCGATGTAGGCCTAAGAATCTGCGGTAGACTGGTGACTCCTATTTCGCTTCAGATAAACTCGCAGCCTTGCTTTCGGCAATATAGTGCATTTTATTTCTACTTTGTGTACTTCAGAAGTTTTTATTTACTTCAGAAATGGATCGAGTGCTGCAGTGTGATCAGTGCTACGGATTTTCATGTGTGGGCTCCAATTTAACCGGCATACACAGATGTGCTTTTCGCGCTGGATTTGATGTGTCTGTGATTGTCAACGTCCAAATATTGCATTTCTTCAAAATTAAAAAAAAAAAAAAAAAAAAAAAAAAAAGAAAAGAAAAAAAAAGAAAGAGAGAAAGAAAGTGTACAAAATAAATAAGCATCTGCGGTATAAAGTGTGAGTACGAGAAAATATATGCATTTTATATTTTATGATTTTAATGCTCAATCTCTATTTTAATTACATGACTTTTTTGTTATTATTTTAGAATAATATGATGAGTGATTTTATTTCAATTATTGTTTATTATGCATTGTTTTCTCGTGCTCATATTTATTTTTATGAATAATAATAGTTAGAAGTTTTCTTAGATTACGTCGAAATATTTCATAGTTCTACAAATGCTATTTCAGAAATAAGACGCCAAATATGATAACAGGATAAAAGGATATTTTTCATATAACTAAGTATCTATCAACTGTGCACTCTTACTGAAATTTCATTCAAAGTATTAAGACAATCTTAAAAAAAAAAGGAATTCAGAAGATTGACTTCATAAATCGTATTTTTTTTGGATGATTGTGCTAAAGATAAAAATCTATTATTTTACTTATTTTCTTTAAATATTACATTTTTATTTACTTTGCAATGCGATTCTTTTTGAACTATTACAATCTGACATTCATATGTATACATTTACAGTTTTATATATTTCTTTACCTGATTTTATAAGATGATTAAAAAAGAAAAAAAAAAAGAGGTTAAAGGTAAGTTAATGGTGCATCTAAAACATTCATGTTTCCAGATAAATAAGAGAGAATGTTTTTGTGTCAGACTATTATTTTTGCATGTTAGGAAAGTTAAAAAAAAAAAAAGTATGAAGAAAGATAAATATGAATACTTGTAATAAATAAAGATGTATGCACCTCTCTAGATATTTGACACTGCCTTCATCTTGAGATACATAAAATTGTATCATTTCAATTATATTTTATTATGCTTTGAAAATTCCATAATCAAAGGGTAAGTTATGTTTTACTGTGTTTCTATTGAGTATTATTTACAGATAATACTTTATTTTTAGATTTGTACTTAAAAGTAATATTCACTTTCTTTATTGCGTAATTCAATATATGTAATCAATATCTTTAAATGATCTTGCCTATTGATTATATCTATGTAGGTAGAGCTATTTCTTGCAGCTAAATATTACAGAATTTTTTTGTTTCTTTATTCTGAGTAGATAAAGAAGATGACGGTTTTATAACATATAATATTTAAGCGTATACGCATGATTATTCTTCATCAGTAATTATAACATTATAAGAACTTTCATTTTAAAGGTTATTTCATAAAAATATATCTAGATAATTTTCTTGAAATATTATAGTATTTCTTAGACATTTATTTGATAATATACAGAATGGTCTTACAATTTTTATATAATCAATGTGTATGTTTGTTTTATTACATAGATATAGGTAATTAATTTTATGTGCCTTTTATATATTTGTGTATAGATATCTTACTTTAATGTTCATAACATATAAAGTTCATTAAGTGGTATATCACGTCATACCATTATAAAATATTTTATGTGTTGTCATGTTGACAAATTTAGAAATATAATGAATGAGGCGAGAAGCTTAAATTTGTTTTCGCTTATGGTAAATTTTCACTTGTTTTTTTTACTAAACTTTAAATTATTGACAGCAATTAGACATTGACATTAATTTAGATTTTAAAATATTTTCGCAAATATAATATGCTTTTATATTTGGAGATGTCATATGTGAAATATCATATTTTCTTTAGTTATATTATCTCAACCTGTCACAAGCTTTCCTCTTAACATTTTAATGCCTGCTCCAGTCATCAATATTATTATTAATAATAACAGGAAGAGAGATTTTATTCATTTCATTAATGCAATTAAAACATATAACGTACCAGTATATATTTAAGTCAATTGTATGCCGTGTTGTTGCATACCAGCACACATTAGTACATGTGAAATCTCAGTATTTTTAAATTTCAGTTAATATTTTTTTCTTTCTAATATTTAGAGACTGTTTTCGATTGATTTCATCTTGCATTGTGTTATTTTCTAGAGGTAGCACAATGTCAAGAATGTTTTTTGGGGGTTTCTTTTCCTTTTGGGGGTAAGATGGCCACTTACCTACGAAAAGGGAGAGAATGTTTGTCTTCATTTACAAAATTCATTAATTCATTTTTTTTAAATTTACTATTATTAGACACTTTGCTAAATTCTCACCGTTTTTTTCATGTGCAGTGCATTTTTTAATTTTTTATTTGTTTAGACATGACATTACTGATGAATGGTCTCGCGCGACCTCGCGGTTTTCAAATTAATTCGTTAGAAGATATTTCACAGAGATTTCCTTTTTTTCTTGCAACTCTTGTACATATTTGTTGTGGTTTCATATTCAACCTGGCTTTACATGCATACACATACTTACACTTCATTCTCACAAAATTATTTTTGGTTATGGTTCAAAGATAACACTCGCCTTGGTTGAATTCAGTCATAATTTTTATGTACTTCTGTAATATTTTTTTCTACATACTGTGTCATGATCACATTCCTTTTATTTTACTCTGCAGACAAAAAAACTATTTTGTTTTGCATAATTTTTACACTCATTCATGCTGGTTGGTTTACTGTTAGGAACAGGCATTTTTCCTCTTTTGAAGTTTAAATTGTTATAAATACACTTTATTTACATCTTCAATTATTTTAAACACTTGTTTTTTTGTTTTGTCATATAATGTATTAGTTCCTGGTACACATGAGAATTTTGTTCATAGAAAAAACACAGGAGTTCATCGCACATTCTTTGTTCATTGATGTTACACTAGTTCATCGCTTTACTTTCCATTCTTGTTGTACATGGGGAACTAGTTACATTCATTTTTGTTAAAACAAAAAAATCGCTTTTTCCTGGACATTTTAGTTCACCGAATAAACACTTTGGTTCATATTTACATGTTTGTTTATAGAATTTTACACGTTAGTTCATCGATGTTTTTCACATTAGTTCATAGAGATTTTATACATGTGTTCAGTCATGTCGTACGTTATAGTTCATAGAGATGTACACTTTAGTTCGTTGAAGTTTTATATTATTGTTAATAGATTGTTTACATATTAATTCATTGAAAATACACATCTTTGTTCATAGAATATGTAACACATTACTTCTTAGAAAGTAAACCACATTTTAATGTACATTATCTTTAAGATATAATTTGGAACCTCTTTTTATTTATTTTTTTTAGATAAAACAGTAGTTTTTTTTAATGTATTTTTTTCTAAAAGTCCATACAACACTCAGGAAACTGCCAGCACATACTTTAAGGATTTTAATATAGGAAATAAATTATAATATGTACATGCCTTTCCACATACATTTTTTCTTTACTAAAAAAATTTGACTGATTGGACGCGGATGGTGACTCGATGCTAATTATATCAGTTCACAAAATGATTCTTCTCAAAATAGTATAATATATCTTTAAAATTGGACAGGTTTCTGATACAATATTATTTTGGTTCTTGTCACTAGTTAGATATACTTTTATCTTTAAAAGTATATATGCTAGAACAGGTATGACCATTACATCATTTGTACTTTCCTCTATTTTAAATGACACTTTAAATTTTCACACATTTAAGCTTTTAGAAATACGTGCACTTACTGCAGTTTGTTTAGATCATCATGTACACACAAATATATTGTAAGCATTTTTATTATTTTACAATAATCACAATTGTTTTGGCATGACTTTTAGCTATACCTTAAACATCAAGAGTATTTAAATCGAGGAAGTTAAATACTTTTACAGTTTTTAATTGTACATATTTGTCACGTTTGATATTCCGGTAATATTTTATGCCTAAACACTTAAATTTTTAACCTTTTGCTAACCATAGTATTCGACAGTTTTTTTACACTTCACACATAGTTCATAGTTAAAACACGTAGTTCACTGTAGCTGGTTTGAAGTATAACCAGAAGTTTTTTTTTCACATTACACATGTAGTTCATTGAGACAAGTTAACCCTTATTCATTGCGTTGTTTAATGACTGTTAATTCATTAATTACGTAATTGAATGTCACTCATTGGTAGGTGTTTTTGGGTTCTTGTACACATACTGTCTGTTTCTCACGTTAGCAAAAAAAAAAAAAATAAATAAAAATAATAATAATAATAATAATAATAATAATAATAATAATAATTTGTTTTTCTACTCAATCGCGAGAGCATTGCTTGGCATGCGGCAATGGTATTTACAATGGTATTTTATTTTACAAAGGTTTTACAATGTTACTTTTGCGGCATGCTACGCGGATGAGCTTGTGGTCTGTGGATAACAATTTTGTGGGATTTCACATTTCTTATTTTTACCTCATCAATCGCATTCCTTTTGGGCCAAGACATTTCACGTGAATATATTTATTGTTCACGAATTTTCTTATAGGTAATGCACAGGTTTTCATTTTTCTTATTACATACATGCAGCCTTCTCCTGGTAGCACATATTAATTGAGGCTGAGTTCACACACACACACACAATTTTTCTCTTCAGTATTACCTGTTGTACAATTCACTTAAAATTTTATTTTTTTCTCATACATTTTTACATTTAAAAGATTACATGATGGAATAACTCAATTTTTTTTTACACAAGTAAATGCTTATTAAATAACAGTTTTATTTAAACTATATTTATATTAAGACAGGGGAATACAGTTGTCACATGGAATTAAATGGCTTATGACAGTGTTTGGGGTATTTTTTTTATATCCTGATTTTCTACAGTTTTTTTTATTGTCTTCTTTACCTTATATCTATCTCATGAATATACATTTATTTAATATTCATGTTGAGAGATAAAAAAAAAAGAAAGAAGCTTAAAACCCATACTTTCGGTCATTATTATGGGCATTATTTCTGGATTCTTAATTATTTACATTATTTTTGTTTATCTGTGTGTTATATTATGTCTTTTATTGCTTTATATTACTCGAGTATCTTATTTTATTTTATTATAATATGGATCAATATATATATTTAAGGTTTATTATTGAAAACATTTTGAAACTTATAGCCAGCTGGTAAGTGACCTGTTTACTTAGGCCTAATATATTTTTATTTTGTATGTGCACATTTCTGATACAGGTCATCGTCTAAATAAGACGAATTTAAAAAGTGATCACAAATTTTATTAAGGAAGCTGCAGCTGTTTCTAAATAGAAACAATATATGATGTCATCTGTATGACAAAATTTATGGTACCAATATATTATATCATGATATAAATACTTTTATTTGGGATGGTTGCCTACTTAAAGAGAAGTTCAGACGCTGTTTACTTTATTTAGTAAAGGTTTGGTTTGTTTTCATGAGCATTTTACACATTATTACTTGTAAGAGCATATGAAAATTGATTTTTCTCCCTTCATGTACTTTTATAATTTTTTTTCGCCTGTGAAAGGGGTGATATATGTGATGTAGAATCACATATAGTATTCTTAAATTTTACATTTTTCTAAATTACAGTTAAAAATAATCTTTAATTAATATCTATTTTATCTTAACGCTTATTTCGATTCCACAATAACTTTCCGTTCAAAAGAAAAGAAAGAAAATCATCTAGCATCTGCCTTATTACTGAAAAACGGCTATCAGATAAAGAGAATTCATTAAGATGCGTATTTCACCCTTGCTGGAAACAAATAAAAAAAGAATAAAGTTCGAATGTGTTTGCGGTCAGTGAAATTTCATTTTCCTCTCTGCGTAATTTTAAGTATAACTTATTCGTTGCATATGAGTCTTTTTATGTACATAATGGTTGTTATGTCTTTTGAGAACATTTTCCCAAAATATGCTCCTAACGTACGAGTTGGCAGTCGGATTCCTTTTTGGCGTATTTTTTAGGACTGCTGTTTTCTGGTGGCCCTGCTATTAAATTCAAAATCCTTTTATTGTTTAAGCGTAACAGACATTTTGCGGAGATGATATCAGTCATTTTTCATATGCTTAATGTCGCCAATTGTGTGATGCCAATGTGTGAATTTTTCAGTGAGGAATTAATTGCCTCCCTCTCGCTTCACGGGGCAGTCATGTGAAGACTGTTTTCTTGATAATGCGTTCAGGCACCATCCCTAACTTTTCTGTATGAAACCCTTAAATTTTGAAGTTTACTGCAAATAAATAATTTTTCGTAAAGAGCATTTATTGTCTTAAGCGATCATAGCCTATAGCTAGCGAATGCATTTTTAAAAAGAACCTGTCAACATACTTTAAATTACAGATCTACAATATAGGCATGAATTTTGTTTTCATGTGAAAATCATAGTTAGACATTAGAGAGAGTTCTAGAAGCTTTTTATTATTGACTTGAGTGAAGAGGCCCAGGGCTGGATGGAATTTTTTATTTGATGTTTTCGAGTTTGAACGATTTAAAAGCTAGACGAATGTTTTTATGGGATATTGCTTCGGAATTAAAGAGCATTTTCCCTCTGCATATGATTGCATTTAAATAAATTTTTTGGAGCAGTAATTGAGGAATTTAATGAAGTTTCTATTTTTATTATTTTACTTAATTTTTATCTCGCCTCGACTCCTGTAACATAACATGGAGAAACTTGCAAATAATATTAATCGCTCCTATCTCGAAATGCCACATACATATATAAGTATCTTGTAGCTCTATTTTCTGTTGTGTCTTTAGTACACAGTCGAAATACAACCTGACACATGTATTAACTTCTTTCCGTATTGATATAGATACATTTTGAATGCTCTAAGATTATAAAAATCAATTTACAAAATATGTTTCAAGGTTAGAATTTATTATCTCAAAAAATTATGAAATTTTGAATTAAAAAAAGACTAATGAATTTATTTTAGAAAAAAAAAAATTATTTTAAAAAGTAAATATGATTTACTTTAATTTATAAAATAAGTAACATTAATTCATTCCATTTCATGCAAATTATTATTTTTTGCAGTTTTTTAACATCTCAGATGTTTTAATAGTGAACAAATTATTACATTTATGTCAAATGTGTATATTCACATATTGCTTCAATTCCGAATTTTATAAATTTATTCTACGGAACTTCTTTACTCAAATTATTAGGATGCTGTTAAGTAGAATTAAGAAGTGCAACAAAAGATAATCGAAGAATCCATTTAGCGTTAGTGCGCAATGGAGTTTCTTCTTTTTCAATTACTTTCGAATAAATGGAGTTCCTGCGAATTGAAATAATAGATAGGCTTAAGATTAACAGTTACTGCTTAAAATGAATGAAATGTTCCTGGGATCTCAAAGAAAGTAAGGAAAATTGTTTCTTGTTCTTATTCTCTATTTTCCATTAAGCAAAGATACTTACTTTAGAAATATCCAAAATGTATCTTTGTTAAATTAACTTTTCAATTTATCGACAATTTAACAAGTTTTGTAATTCTATAAACATATTTTATCTGAAAAAAAAAAAATATATATTTGTTTCTCAGGTGTTTTTAAAGTGAACAAATTATTAAATTTATATCAAGTGTATATATTTATCTGTTGCTTCTGTTGTAGATTCATTCAAATTTTACTGAGTATTGCAGTGGAATCTAATTGTAGAGGAAATGTATTTGTTGAAGACTTTAGTAACAAGACTTAGATTTAACAAGACCAGTAGTTTAATGATGAATCATAATGTGCAGGTGAAATTTCAGCAATCTATGCCGAACAACAAAAAAATTAAAAACATAAATAATTCAAACTTAAAATTTGAGCAGCATCATACTTAAACAATAGCCTAAGCTACAACGCCTTCATGACAAGGCGAAACAGACAAACTGCATTAAAAAAGACGATGATTCCATTAAACAAGCATAGCGAAGAAACAAAGTCCATGCTTCCTCTTTATATACCAATCTGTTTTGAAAAATCTACATATCTTCTGCGATATTCAAATTGCCATTATCGAAAGTGAAAAACTTATGGAAATACATGCAAAAACTACGTACATGAAGCGCCATTGGCTCACAGACTATGACGTCAAACATCGACCTTGACAGTCATCGGCAAAGCGGTGATTCACAGTGATCTAAAATCACAGTAGATGTAACTTGACAAGATCACTTATTTACTTAAAAACGACGTGTGAAGCAATGGCGCCGATCGTACTTTTGAAAACAGTAAATCAGACTTGGGAATTGTAAAAACACCAGGTATGTCATGTTAAATAAGTTTAAATAAATATAACAACTTCAGAATTAAATAAAACATTCTGAATTAAACATGGCATAACAGCTTCATTTCCTAATTTTATAAATTTATTCTATGGAACTTTTTTACTCAAAGTATTAGGATGCGGTTAAGTAGAATTAAGAAGTGCATCAAAAGATAATCGAAGAATCCATTTAGCGTTAGTGCGCAATGGAGTTTCTTCTTTTTCAATTACCTTAGAAAAATGGAGTTCCTGCGAATTGAAATAATAGATAGGCTTAAGATTAACAGTTACTGGTTAAAACGAATGAAGTGTTCCTAATGTCTCAAAGAAAGTAGGGAAAATTGTTTCTTGTTCTGATTCACTATTTTCCATTAAGCAAAGATAGTTTCTTTAGAAATATCCAAAATATATCTTTGTTAAATTAAACTTTTCCAGTTATCGACAAATTAATATATTTTGTAATTCTATAAACATATTTTATCTGAAAAAAAATTGTTTCCTAATAAAATTTCCAATTTATCAATAAACTTTATCTACACCATAGAAAAATTTGATTTTATATTATAATACTGGTAACCAGGCTGCTAGTATTGTTACTTAAATATAACAATAATAAATAGAGAATAAGCAGTATCATACAGTTAAGGAGAAATATACTGATTAATACATTTTAAAGACGGTTATTTTTTATTATTAAGGGTATTTTTTTGTTAACTTTACGCTGTTACACTGTTAGGTGAGGTACAACTACAATACAACAAAATCAACTCTTATCTAAAAAATACTTGACTTTAAATAATAATTAAAATTTTTTATCTGTATTAATAATGTTAGTTATATTAGATATAAATGCCAAATATTAGTTATTTTTGAGAAAAGTTTCTCCATTTACTTCAAGTATTTTAAAGGCAAAGCAAATTTTTCACCAATTCTGGCAATTTCATTTAATGTAATGAGAATGAATGTGACATAGACGTAGATGTAGCAATAAACTAGTAAAATTGAACTTAAAGTCTACTAGAGCATGATAATAAAGTATAATAAAAGGATTTGCTTTAAATAACATATTCAGCTAAAGGAATTCCACATAAAAAATAAACATTACTTAGAAGATAATTAGTTTTGGTGACACAAAAATATCTGAATAAAGTAAAGTACTTTCAATGTATGCAAATTTGAAAAATTGCCGGAATCTACTGTAACTAACAAAACCAATACAATTTTTAATTACGAAATATTCAAAGTAACAGAAAAGTTACTTCCTTTTAATAAATTGAACATGATGTATACATTATATATTTCATATTTAATATTCAAACATTATTCAAATAGCTTAAAAACAGCTTTTCGTGATAGAAATCTGAGCTGTAAAGATGTCAAAATTATGTAACTCTATACGCATTGTGATTCATCAGATAACAATCAAACATTAAAAATTGATCTTAGATATTATCTTACCTATTTCGAAACTCCAGAATCTGTAACATAAAAATCTTTTTTGAATATTTTACAAATTTTTGAGTAGAAAATTATTCTGGAAAATTATTTTGAGAATTTTAATAGTGAAGCCTGCTGATCGAAGAATTCTACGAACAGTTTCTTGATATACTTTTTTGCCACATGCTATCGCACTGTGCTTAGTTGGATGTAAAGCAGTATTTTTCACAGGCTTTTTTTAAATTATTATTATGATTTTTCTTAATATAATCTTGCATCACAGTCCTTAAATTTCTTTGGACATCACATCAAGATTTGTTGAGCACATTTTTATGTTAACTTTAATTTCTATTATAGATTCTACAGCTTCCCGGTTTTTTCCCGTAATTTCAGCAAACTTGCCATAAGATTTATCTTTACTTTTTAATTATACAACCACATTATGTGTGAGACGTTTGTCTTAATAACGGCGTGAGTTATCACTATAACCTCAATATAATTGTTTATCTTCAATTCTTATCATTAATCAGAATTAAATAGGAGAGTAAATGGTACTCACCCGATGAATTCTTCTTCATTGAAGTGTCCAACAATTAGATCCACCATAAGGGAAGGGAACCGGGCATATTCACATGTTGATATATCCACTGCACTAATTCATCTTGATAAAGACATATAACATTATTATATGGTAACTGTAAAACACACACACAAATTATTATATCCACGCTTCTTCATTTTCTACTTTATTTTTTAACACGCGAGAAAAACAAACACAGCAAAAGGGTAGTGCTCACATCAAGCTACAAAAACAGAGAACAGAATGAATTTTAAATCGATGCACACATAAATCATAATGTAGAAACAATTATTAATAAAAAAAGAGTCATTTTGTAAGTTTTGACAGTTTTGTAAACCTGTAATTGTTCACTCGTAATCACTGTTTCCAAGGTCATGCTAACAAGCACTTAACTTTATTTATGATGCCATGATAATTGTCACTTGTTGCACAACGGAGGAAATTATTTACGAATTGCGCAATGTTTCTATCAACTCCTCCTTAATTTCTGAAGTTGTGTTGTCACTCAGATGCAAGTTCTTCCTGTGAATTTCAAAAAGAGGTTTGGGCAGGGGTTTCGTGAATAAGTCAGCTATCATCATTTTGGTTGGGCAATATACGAGTTTTATTATGCCATCTTGTTTCAGTTGTTTTATGAGATGATATCTAAGTTCAATGTGTTTTGTTTTACTTGAATGTTTTTCAAGCTCTATCATTTTGATAGCCGACTGATTATCCTCGAAGAGTTCTATAGGATATGTTTGTGAGATATTGAGTTCTTCAAGTAAATTCACCAGCCATTTGACTTGATTAGCTGCATTAGCTGCTGAGATGTACTCAGCTTCGGCAGAAGATAAAGCTATGCAGGATTGTTTTTTAGTTGACCAAAGTATGGGATTTTTACCTAGCAAATATACATTACCACTTGTCGATTTTCTTGATTCTGTGTCTCCACCCCAATCAGCGTCCGCGTAGACTTCTAGCGTTGGTTTTGAATTTCCATCTATAACTAGATTAAAGGTTTTTGTTGTCTTAAGATACCTCATGACCCGCTTTACACTGTTCCAATCTTTCATTCTTGGCTTTTCGTTCCTTCGGCTTAAGATGTTGACAGCTGCACAAATGTCAGGTCTGCTCACTGTGGCAAGATATAAGAGTGCACCTATGGCTTGTCTGTACTGTGTGTTGTTTGGTAAAATATTGTCATCATCTTTAAAGTGAGTGTAATTTGTTTCCATGGGTGTACTACATGGTTTTGCTTCTTGTAAATTGAATTTATTAATTAACTCTTCAATTTTTGAAGTTTGGTTAATTAAGTAGCTTTTGTTTACCTTTCGAATGTTCATGGATAAATAATTGCTTACGTCCCCTAAATTCTTTAATTCATACTCTTTATTTAAGTTCGCGATTATTTCCTCAATGGTTTCGTCTTTTCCTGCAATTAAGAGGTCATCGACGTATGTTATTATATAGGTTGTTTCATTGTTCCTTTTCTGTGTAAAAAGACATGTGTCAATTTTACTTTGAATGAAATTCATGTTTTTTAGTGTTTCTGTTATTTTATTATGCCACGCTCTCGCGGCTTGCTTAAGTCCGTAGATTGCCTTATTTAATTTACAAACTTTGGTTTCCTGGTTTGGTTCAACGAATCCTTCCGGCTGCGACATGTATATCTCCTCATCAAGTTCCCCATGTAAGAACACGGTGTTAATATCTATATGCTTAACATTTAAGTTTTGGTGCAACGCCGCTATTAATAATGCTCTTATCGTAGTATACGATACGACCGGTGCATAGGTTTCGTCATAATCCTCTCCGAACTTTTGCGTATATCCTTTAGCTACTAAACGTGCCTTATATTTTTGGATTTTTCCGGTATTGTCACGCTTTAATTTATAAGTCCATTTACAACCTATTATTCTCTTATTCGGTGGAGGATCTACAATTGACCATGTTTTATTTTTTCTTAAAGAATTCATTTCGCTCTCCATGGCTTCTATCCAATTCTGTTTTACCGGAGAGTTTTCCATTAATTTAACTTCCTTATAATCCTTTGGTTCATTAATTTTGTCATCTTTGACAATATATATTAGCCTATCAGGAGGTACGCCTTTATTTATTCTATCTGAGCGCCTTAGTTCCACAATTTGTTGTTGAGACGCAGATGGTGTTGTTTTTCCGTTCGAAATTTCTATCTCTACGAGATTTTTACAATTGCGTTTTTCGTCTTCATTTTGTTTTTGTTCAATTTCAGGCTTATCATTTACGTATTTGAATTTATTTTCAAGAAATTTTACCGTTCTCGCGATTTTTATTTCATTTCCTCCTACATATATGCGGTATCCCTTAGATTCATTGTCGTATCCCACAAAAATACCTTCAACAGCTTTATTATCTAATTTTTGTCTTCTGGCTTTATCAATATAAGCGAAGGCTTTGCAGCCAAATACTTTAACGTAACTTAAGTTTGGCTGTCTTTCTGTCCATAATTCATATGGCGTTTTTGCATTAGCTTTTGTAGGCAGTCTATTTTGTAGGTGGTTTGCCGTACAGATTGCTTCCCCCCAGAACTTTAAAGGTAGATTTGATTCATTTAACATTGTCCTAGCCATCTCAACTAACGACCTATTTTTCCGTTCAGCCACCCCATTTTGACTTGCACAATATGGGACTGTATGTTGATGTTTTATCCCATTTGATTTGAGATAATTCTCAATTTCATCTGATGTAAATTCTCCCCTATTATCCGTTCTGATTTCTTTCGGTTTTTCACCAAATTTGTTGCTTATCAGCGCAATGAACTCTTTGAGTTTTTCATAGACTTCACTTTTTCTTTTCAATAGAAAGATTATTGTGAATCGCGAGTAGTCATCAATAAAAGTCAAGAAATATGATTTCCCCCCAATCGTGGGTGTCTGAAAAGATCCACAAACATCCGAGTGAATAAGTTGAAGCCTTTTACTCGCTCTATACTGAGCAACTTTCGGATAGGGTTCATCAGTTAATTTCGCCTTAATACACGGTTCGCAATCTATATTATGTTTACAATTGTTTATCTGGATACCTCTTACTAATTCCTTTTGTGTAATTTCTTTAATCGATGTTAGATTTCTGTGTCCTAACCTTCTATGCCATAGTTCTAGACAATTTTTATTGTTGCACGTTTGTGTAATGTTCGCGTGGTTTTCGTTAGCCAACTGGACTTCATAGAGGTTATTTACCTTTTGTGCTTCTAAGCAGATTTCTCCGTTAAGTTTGAAAGTGCATCGGTCATTTTTAAATACAATCTCACATCCGTTTTGGGTTGCTTTGCTGACTGATAGTAAATTCGTTTCGATTTCAGGTACTAGAAGTACATCTTTAAGTGTTATTTTATGAATTTTATTATCCGATGTCAGCGTATTTAAATTTACATCGCCTGAACCGTAAGCGATAAGTTTTTTTCCGTTTGCGATAGTCACGTTTGTTTTTTCCCTCGATTTTATCTCTGTAAACATTGATTCAGAGGATGCAATGTGACTTGAGCTACCGCTATCCACAATGAATGTTTTATTTTCTATCCCTTGTGTTATAAATGCATAATCTTTGTTTTCGCTGTTTCTCCATGTATTGTTTTTTCCTTCATAGCGATTAAACCTGTTATACGATTCCGATGCTTGTTCATTCTTAATATTGTTTTCACCCCTTTGAAAAGCGAGTGATGTAGAATAGTGTTTTTTGTAATTTATGTTGTGTTGATTTTGTTGTGTTGTGTGTGTTTTGTTTTTATTGTGCCAACATTCTTGTGTGTTATGGCTTCTCATTTTACAAATCGAACAATATTTTGATTCTTTTTTAGCTGGAAACTTTTTCTGAGCTTTAAAAGCTTTCGCTGTATTATCAATACTTTCATAGTTTTCATTTCGACGATTAAACTCGTCAATCAGCTTATTTTTAATATATGACGGAGTTAATTGTGCTTCTTCTTTACTTTCGAGAGCAGTAATTAAATTATCATAAGACTGGGGCAGAGAGCACAGGAGGAGCGCGGAAATGTGGTGATTATCAATTATTTCGCCTATAGCTGCCAAATGATCAACAAGCTCCATTATTTTTGTAATATGATTTATCATATTTCCATTTTCTGCTAATTTTATACTATATAACTTTCTTAGAAGAAACAATTTGCTTGTGAGATTTGATCTCTCATGGATTTCTTTTAATGCATCCCATGTTTGTCTAGCAGTTTGTAAGTTTTTAACGTGGGTTATTTGTGAGTCATCAATAGTTAGATTTATCAATGCCCGGGCCTTCCTATCATTTTTGGACCATTGATCGGTCAAAGGGGTCGGTGGATTGTCGGTTATTACATGGAACAGCTCTTCTTTAGTTAAGAGCATTTCAATTTTAAATTTCCATGTACTGTAATTCGTTGCTGTCAATTTTTCAATTGAATAATTATCTTTTAAGGTGGACATTCTAATCTTATATTTTTATTTGTTTTTTATTCAATATTTTTTATTTGTGTGAAATTAGTATATCACTATGTTATCAAATTGATATATATTTTTAGATCAGTCTCATAATCATTGTGAGACGTTTGTCTTAATAACGGCGTGAGTTCTCACTATAACCTCAATATAATTGTTTATCTTCAATTCTTATCATTAATCAGAATTAAATAGGAGAGTAAATGGTACTCACCCGATGAATTCTTCTTCATTGAAGTGTCCAACAATTAGATCCACCATAAGGGAAGGGAACCGGGCATATTCACATGTTGATATATCCACTGCACTAATTCATCTTGATAAAGACATATAACATTATTATATGGTAACTGTAAAACACACACACAAATTATTATATCCACGCTTCTTCATTTTCTACTTTATTTTTTAACACGCGAGAAAAACAAACACAGCAAAAGGGTAGTGCTCACATCAAGCTACAAAAACAGAGAACAGAATGAATTTTAAATCGATGCACACATAAATCATAATGTAGAAAAAATTATTAATAAAAAAAGAGTCATTTTGTAAGTTTTGACAGTTTTGTAAACCTGTAATTGTTCACTCGTAATCACTGTTTCCAAGGTCATGCTAACAAGCACTTAACTTTATTTATGATGCCATGATAATTGTCACTTGTTGCACAACGGAGGAAATTATTTACGAATTGCGCAATGTTTCTATCATTATGCTCTTCTAAGGATGTTTCCTTTCCTTTATTCATCTTTCATATTATATACAACAGTTTACATACAATTAAATACGCTGCACTGTAAAAAAAATAATAATGCGTAACATTTTTTTCATAATGTTTGTGGCAGCCTTGCTACTTTCAGTTTCATGGAGTACTTGAACCGATGTAAACCTTGTTACGTTGTACTAATGTAAAATTTCATACCAATTATATCAGTCTAAGCTACACCATTACATAAGAGAAAACAAGTACTCCTTAAAATAGGAGGCAACATGCTGCCATCATTTTTTTAATTTTTTTAATTTTGGGAGATGAAGATCAACGTATAAAAACTTCACGTGCCTGATAAAATTGAAAAGTTAGAGTTAAATCAAAATAATTTCATATAAAAATTTTGTTGACGGTCAGTCAAATGATGTAGATTTTTCTAACACGCTGATTTACAGTAAATATGCAGATTTTACTAGTAATTATTGCTTTCAAGCTTTTAAGCATTCAGATACATTTTTCAGCTCAGAATAATAAACTAATTGCTTTTTTACATGTAATTTCTAATAGTTTTCATGAAAGCTCTATTTTGATGCTTGTTTGTAGACTTTTGCGATTGACTTTATGTTAAACATTTATCACGTAAATGTTAATCGAATTTTTAATTTTTAATTTCGGAATAGAATGCGCTCAATTCTATTGAAATATTTCAATCAGTTACACTAGAATAGCCAAGAGCAGTCACACTTTGATTGATAACAAATATGAGTAGTGAAAACTGAAACAGAAATTTTATGAAAAGTAATTAAACATATATAACACATAAAAATAAGTTGAATTGATAAATTAAAAAGCTTCAATTAAAACAAGATGTACATTTTTTATATATAAAACTCAATAGAAATTTCCGGTTTTTCTACCTCAAAACTGGATGGGCGAGTTTGATAGAAGATGTAGACTTAATATACAATATGTACGTTTTTATCTTATTTTTTTAGTTTAATAATTACACAAAACAAATGCTAAACTTTTTACATTTGTCATCTGCACGCAATAGACATAGATCTTAAAAACCACATGAAGAAAAAATGTTTGAAAAAAATAAAAGTTTATAAACTAGCGATATGTTTCTCAAACGAACTGCGATACAGTTTTCAAACAAAATATCATTTGAAATTATACTTTCTATCTATTCAAAGTTATATAAATTAAAAATATACATTGCTTAAACAAACGCAGTAAAAATTAAATTTTAATCGTTTGGTATTGCCACTAAAAGGATTTCAATGTTACGCACGGAAACGTTTATCTTTTATGATGTCATCAGAATCCTTTATGATGTCATGAGTCTGATTCACTAAGAATATTTATTTTTCTAAACTAAAACTCTTTACATTACTGAAAATCGATACTAAATTTTATTAAATTAGCTCTAATACGATTTGTGTGTTAGTACATGAACAAAAAAAGTCAATTGAATGACATGTCTGGAAATTTTAGCATTTTGATTGTACTGATTTCTTTAAAAGATGCAATCCGAGAAAAATGAAAGTATAGTTTGAAATTGCGATTTACTTGAATAAAGATGGATACTTTCAAATAAAGTACTTTTCGCATATTTATAATTATCGCATCTCTGTGACATTCTTAGAATGTGACTGCATACCAATCTAGTATATGTAAATTCGTAAATATTTACTGACACGAACTCTTACTACATACGAAACACAAACATTAACAACACAGAAATATATTCTGGAACTCAAACTTTTTTGTTCCTTTAATTATTCCATGTAATCAGTCATAAGGCGCCATTTTACCTGAAAACTAAAAGTATAAAATTCCACAGCTCTCCCTCCACTTAATATTGAAGTCGTTCAGGAGCTCTTCTATATCTACTAGATCATCTTAGTACCTGCGGAGAAGAAGAAGAATTAGTTTTAACATGTTCAGAAGAATCAATTGTAGAACTAGTAGGAATCGACAGTTTTAGGAGAATGGTAACAGAGTTAGTTGATTTAGAGCTCGAAAAATCAGGATCATGAAAGTCAGTTGACGTAGGACCTGAAGCAATTGGAACATGAGAGTCAACTGGTTGTGGATCTGTGAAACCAGACTGTAACGGTGGAAAACCAGTTTGCTTCACATTTTCATTTTCATTTCTGAAATTTTCTGTATCACTTTCTACCGAATTTGGATCTTTAGTTAAAGAAATATCTTCTTCTACATTAGTTATTTGATCAACATACCTTTTCAAATATTCGAACCAACATGAACTCTATAATGTAATTTTCCTTCTCTTGCTACGATTCGACCAATTTTTCGTTTGGCTTCTGGAGTATAATTTCTTACAGCTACATTCTGGTTGATTTCAAATTCTTTTACTTTAACTTTAGACTCTATTGCATTTTGTTTTTCATGAACAAAATTTGTAACATTCGGCACTATCAAATCTATGTTTGTTCTTATATGACGTTTTAGAAATAAAAATGCAGGATTCTTCCCCGTTGTAACATGTGGCATCTTCCTGTACTGCAAAATAAAGTTATTTAATTTCATTTGTAAAGTATCTGGTTCAGAAGCTAAGGCTTTTAATCCACGTTTGACAGTTTGCACATATCTCTCAGCCTGTCCATCTGTAGATGGATTGTACGATGCACTAAACTTATGTTTCACACCAAGATTTTTCAAAAATATCTCAAATTCTTCAGATGTAAACTGTTTAGCATTATCTGATACTAAAGAAATAGGAAAACCGTATCGTGCAAAAAGGGAAGAAAGACAAATAATTTTATTTTCCGAAGTTGTACTAGGAACTATAGATACTTTTGGCCATTTACTATAAGCATCAACCACTAAGAAAAGCATTTTGCCATTAACAGGACCAAAACAATCAATATGAATTCTCTGCCCTGGAGTTGTAGGCCATTCCCAATGATGTGTATTGACTATGGGACGCTTTTTTTTTCAAATTTACACAAATAGAGCAATTTCTTGCGATACCTACAATATCATAGTCTATTCCTGGCCACCATATAAAACTACGGGAGTACTCATTTTTACTACACCAAAATGACTAAAATGTAATTTTTTTAATATTTGTTGTCGATGAATTTCTGGGATAACTAACCCTACAACCTTTTAAATAACAACGATACTGAAGAGTGCAGCTCATATTCAAAATATTAGAATAATTACCTTTTTTTTAGAATTTGAAAATATCGTTTGGTAATTTAATGTCTTTTAATGAAAATATGCAAACGATATTTTTATTAAGAACTTATTGTTGATTAAACTTACTTGTTATCTTAAATTTAATATCATTTTTGAAAAGATTAATTGCAAAAAAAATTATTTTGAAAAGTCAAAATATTAGAATATTTATTCAAGTGGTTCAAAATATTAGAATATTTCACATTAATTCTCCTTTAATTATTACCAATTCTTAACTGGTGGCATCATTGATTAAATTCAGACTATTTTATTTAAAATCAGTATTCTTTTTTGCAGTTTGTTTCTTTTTCGTCTTAAAATGGGCCGTGTGAGTGATATTCCTGAATCTACTAAACTTCGTATGGTTGATTTGTATCGGCACGGTAAAAATCAATGTTTTATTGCGAATTATTTACATTGTTCGCAATCAAGCGTTAGTAAAATACTATCACAATATTCAAAAATTGGAAAATTTCAAAATAATCGCCGAAATGGTGTCCGAAAACCAAAAACATCTGCTAGAGATGACAGGAAACTGAAGCGTATAGTTAAGAAAAACCGTTTTAAAAGTGTGCGATTCTTGCACCGAAAATGGAAAGAAGAAGGAGTTGAAGTTTCTACATCGACAACATTAAGACGTCTCCATAAATTTAAATTTGAATCTCGTGTACCGAAAACAAAACCTCTCATGACTGCAAGACAAAAGCGTATAAGATTGAATTGGTGTAAATCAAGACGTTTATGGAGCAATGAAGATTGGAAAAATATATTATTTAGTGATGAAAGTATGTTTTGTGTTTCATATGGTAATCAAGGTATTCGAGTTTGGAGAATGAAGCAAGAAGCATTTGATAAAGAATGCCTTAAACGTTCCGTAAAATTTGCTGCTAGTGTCATGGTTTGGGGTTGTATGAGTGCAGAAGGACCTGGAAAGTTATGCATCGTCTACGAAAAGGTTAACTCTCTGATATATCAAGAAATTTTAGAATATTACATGATTCCATCATCAGAAGATTTATTTGAAGATGATTTCATCTTTCAACAAGATTTAGCGTCCCCGCATACCTCGGTGTCAACTAAGAATTGGTTCCGCCAACGCAACATTAAGGTACTTCCTTGGCCACCAAATTCACCAGATCTTAATCCCATCGAAAACTTATGGTGTATAATGAAGAAAAAACTTCAAGAAAATCCTCCTTCAAGTAAAACTGAGTTAGTGGCACGTATAAAGTCTATTTGGGCTAATATTGATAGAAATGTTTGTAAACACCTTGTATATAGTATGCAAGATCCATTGTACGCTGTTATGAAAGCTAAAGGGGATGCTACAAAATATTAACTACCATTTACTTCCTATTCATAAGGTAATATTATTGCGTAAAATAAAATATTCTAATATTTTGAACCAATCTAAATTTTATTCTAATATTCTGGTGTGTTTAAGGAAGCTGTATACCTAATTTATTGTGCTGTATTTTATATTTTATAAATGTTAAAATTTTATCTAAACATTCCAGATTTAATTTATAAGAAATTTAATTGCATTTACTTAGTATAAAAAATAAATAAATGACAAATAATTTTTTTTATTACTTTTTCTCAATTATTCTAATATTTTGAATATGAGCTGTAAATTCTTCACGTTTACCGCCAAAAAGTAATTTTTTTAGAATTTCAGAATCAGAAATGAGATGATGAAAGTATTTAGCATTTGATTTGAATGAATGAATGTAGCATGAATTTAACATTTAAAGGTAAAACAGACAGTTGATTTAATTGTATAATTTCAGATTCATTAAGTATCTCATTTGAATAATATTTAGGGGGTAAATCTTCACTACATAATGGAAGACGTGAAAGTGCATCGACATTTCCGTGTTCCATAGTTTTCTTATAACGAATGCCATACTGGAATGTTTGTAAATATATGGCATATATTTGCATTCTAGCTTCTAATAAAACAGAAATACTTTTAGAAGGTGAGAAAATTGTAACTAACGGTTTACTATCAGTAAACAAGGCGAATCTGTTACAGTACAAATACTGCAAAAATTTCTTTAAACCAAATATAATTGATAATGCATCTTTATCTACTTGATAATACCGTTTATCTGCATTAGTTAAAGGTCTGGATACAAATCCAATAGGCTTTTCAGAATTATCTGGCATCACATGCGAAAGGACTGCAGAGATACCATAAGGAGAAGCATCAGTAGCTAAGATTAAAGGTAATTTAGGATTGAAGTGAGTAAGAACTCTATCAGAAGTAATTTCTCTTTTTATATTTTTAAACGCTTTTTCACACTTATAAGACCAATTAAACTTCACATTCTTTTTAAACAAATTATTTAAAGAATGTGCAATTGTAGATAAATTTGGTACAAATTTAGCATAATAAGTTACAAGATCTAGAAATGCTTTTACCTTGGATACATTTACTGGTCTAGGAGCATTTATAATTGCTTCAATTTTATCATGTGTTTTATGAATACCATGTTTATCCACTTTATACATACAGTAAGTAATTTCATCTGCCATGAATAATGATTTTTCTTTATTTATCCTAATATTATAATTTCTCAATCTTTCTAATACTTGCTTAAATCTCTGTCAATAAATTTTAACTGTTTCCCCAGTCACTCCAATATTATCTATAAAAATTGTAATTCCCTCAATTCCACATAAAATTTACTCGATTTTCCTTTGCCATATAGCAGGAGAACTACTAGGACCCATTGTAATTTAAGGAACTGGAATAATCCTTTAGGCGTATTAATGGTTAATAATTCTTGGGATTCCTCATCTACTGGTAATTGAAGATACGCTTGATTCAAATCAATTTTTGTAAAATGAACACCACCACTTAAAGTCGGTAACATATCTTCTATTTTAGACAAGGGATATTTTTCCACTTTCACAAATTTATTTACTGTAACTTTAAAGTATTCGCATTAACAAATTTTACCATTAGACTTTACCACTGGAGCTATAGTAGTTGCCCACTTGCTATTTGTAACTGGTTTAATTATACCAGCTTCCTGTAATCTTTGTAATTCTTCACTGACTGCAGCACGTAGTGCATAAGTGACAGTCCTAGCTTTACAAAATATGGGTGTAGCATCCTTTACAAGATAAAGCTCTGCCTTCAAACCTTTAATTTCCCCAACTTTATCAGAAAATAAATCTGAAAAATCATTTAAAAATTCTTGTAATTTATCAGAATAATTTACAGTTTCATTAACATTGATTGATCTTAAATTATGTGGAAAAATATCGAATGCAGATGCCCAATCTCTTCCCAATAATAATGGGGATATCTTCTTTTATCAAATACAATTTTATCTTTTCTGTTTTGTTTTCATAAATAACTTTTACATCAACATAACCGACAGGTTTAAAAATTTCACCAGTACTTTATAATCAGGAAAAATTCTGCGAAATCTTTTTAAAGGAACAGCAGAAATTCCCGAACCTGTGTCCAATTCCATATCAGCTCTTGCTTTATTTTTAATTAAAACAGACAATTTAATATTATATGGATCTGTATTTTTTACCGTTAATACATTTACTGTATCTAAAGAATCTACGTGTTTTTGGACATTTATGCTTCGACATACTTTTCCAATATGGCTCCCTTTTTTTTACAAATTTTACAAGTGACATTAATAAATCTACATGAATTGGCTAGATGAGAAGCGTTTCTACATCTGTAAGATTCAGTTTTATTTATATTCGCCTGAGGATTTCTATTATTTACATGATTGTTGATACTCTGTTTCTTAAAATCGTTTGACAATATCTTTGGCTGTACGTTTTTTGAACTAGAAATTTTATTTATATTGAAATTTTTATTTTTAATTTCAGGAATTTTAATATACACATTGTATACCGATAAAAGTTTTTTCAACTGCATTCTCAAAAGTTAACTCATCTACTTGAATAATCAATTTATTTTGAATATTTTCGTTTTTCAACTCGCGCAAAAATTGTTCCAGTAAATTTTCATTTAATATATCACCAGTAAAACAACAAAAGGTTGTACACTTTTTTAACTAGAAGCAAAATCTTGAACAGATTCCTACTCATTTTGATAACATTTTCGGATTTTAATACGTTCGATAAATTTGTTGGAGGCGGGTCTTAAGTGTTTAAGCAAAATATCAACAATCTTAGAATATTTTTAAGATTCACAATCTTTTGGAAACGATAAATTACACCATAAATTATACAATTTAGGTCTTATGCAGGAAAAAGCGCAGCAACTTTTTTTTTCATCTTTTATTTCATTTAAAACAAAGTTTTGTTCCAATTTTTTCACATAGGCTTGGAATGATTGGACCTTATCGTCGAATTGTTTAAATGTGAACATTTTACTTTATTTTAATAACGATGCAAAAGAAAAAAGTAAGGTAAAAGTTAATATCTGCACTTACCACTTCTTTTTAGCAGCTGACAATACTATTGAAACCGCCTTTACATATCATGAACTAGAATAGAAACCAGAACTGAGCCATTTTCATTCGACTCGTACGTTTCCTTTCAACTTTTTCTGGTGACACATATTTCTTGTTAAACATCGTCGCCATTTCTTTTATATATGAGTATAATATATTGAATAATAAGGCATATTCTAAATGACTTGAGGTGGACGAATTTAAGAACAATACACATTTACAGACACGAATACGTACTACATACGAAACACAAACATTAACAACATAGAAACATAGTTTGGAATTCAAACATTTTTGTTCCTTTAATTATTCCATGGAATCAGTCATGAGGCGCCCTCTACAGTTTTACCTGAAAACTTAAAGTGTAAAATACCACAGTTTACGTGTTCATTTTTCATTTAATATTTTAAGAATAATTTACTAGATTATAAAAACATTACTGCCATAAAATCGCAGTGCTTTATGTTTTTGTTAGATTCTTACTTATCTTAAACATATTTTTAGATTTCATTTAACGTTATGTGTCTTCTTCTGATATACGAATCTTCAACAAGGTTAGAACGAATTTAAGTTCCTTCCCTTCTAATTGCCGCAATATTCTTTATTGATGTTTAATATGAAGATTATTAAGCAGAAAAAAGTCTGATCTAAACTTTTCCTTCTGAAATATATGATGAAAATTAGAAAGCGTGATATATACTTAACATATTTCATGTAATTTTCAATTTGATTCTTGGATTATGATAACTCTTTTTAAAATAGTTTACTATCTGTTTGGAACCGTTCAAACTTTATCGTAATTAAAAAATGTCAAGTTAGTCATTTTCTATTTTCAATGATGTAAAAATTTTAAATGGATATTCCGATTATCTCATACCCTAACGGCCTGATTAATATAAAATTCAGTAGCATTCCGTTTTTTAAATAATCATCGTTGTGTTTTAAGAAAGCTCAAACAGAAGTGCAATGTTAATACTGAGATCATTTTTACCTAGTTATCCTATCTGAGCCAGTGTTTTCAGATGCTGGTATTACTCGAAAATAACAAACAACGCAAACACATATACTTTTGTTAAATAGGTTTAAATTCTTATGTAACATGCGAAATAGTGTTAATTTCATTCCTTCGTGGCTTACAAAAGCAAACACGATTGATTGTTTAAAATAATCAAGTGCTTTTGAATTGTATTCACTGCTTAATAAACATTTCAATGCGTTCAATATAAGAATTCAAGATAAGCCATAACTAAAAGTAAGTTATTTTGCAATAAACAAAACAAAGATAATAAATATAAATATGTTTTCGATACTTTATTGAAATTCCTTGTATAAACAGTAGTGTGGCTAAATAAACTCTCTGTGTCCCAAAATTGTAGATAAATTGTGAAAAATTTCCCTTAGCCTTTCAGTTATTAATAATATAAAGATATTAAATAGTTGTATGACAAACTTCCCTGAAAGTAATTATTTCATTCCGCTTGGGGTGATATACATAATTTATTTGAGTAAACAGAATTTTACTTTAAAATTTTAGATGTATAATTATAATTAAACTAAATCTCATCATCTTGTATTTTCTAAGTAATCTCTTACTTTAAAAATTTACAATAATGAATAACTACGCTACGTAATATAAACCAAATCTTTAAAGAAGCCTATAATATTCGAATATCATACTTGCAGAGTTTAAAACAAACTCTTGCATGTCGCATTATTAAAATGATCATTATTAATTATGGAAATTTATAAGGAACAGGGTGCGTACTAACAAGGAAGCTCTCCATACGGACATATTCCAAGAAGGTTGAAAAATATTACAAAATGCTCTTCTCGTAAGGATATATATGTTTATAAAAAAATTCAATGGAATATTAATAGTGTCCGTAAAAAAAAAAGAAAAAAAAGATAAATTTGTTATTTGGCGATTTTTTTCGGTCCCCAATAGAATACTATTTAAAACAATACCTTTTCTATGTCAAATACATTTTAAAATAAAAATGTTACATATTGAAATTTTTAAAATATTAATAATTAATTTTTTATCAGTTTAAATTTGTTTTAACAATAATTTTACCACATCGATATTTATATGTATTTTTTATTGAAATCTAACTATCGAAAATTACGATTTAAAACAAAATCCAAAATTTAAATTAATTAAAGCTGCTTTAAGCTCTAAATTAAATCCATTTCAGCATTATAGATTCAATTTTATTGCTATGGAAACGACTTAATTTGGCTTTTTTTTACATGCTTAAATGTACAAATATATATATATATATATATTAATATGAATTTTTTATATATATGATTTTTTTTTTCAATTATAAATTATATATCTCTGCAACAAGCCTTATATAAATGTATATAAATATGTTTAATTTATGTAATGTATATATGCAATTTAATATATGTATATATATTTTAAATTCACTTGTTGTTTAAGTTTAAATTTTTTAAATGCCATTTTTCACGCATTCTAAAAATCCATTAACAGTCAATTTTTCATTACATTAAAAACTTTTGCTTTTGAATGGAAAAAGTGCCGTTAGCCAAATCACGTTCTGCTTTTGCATTTCGCGCCAAATTTCCGAAAGTATTGGATTTTTACGTGTTTTCGTAATTATGTAAATATGTAGCACCTATAGTTGCCATTCAGTCCGTCCGTCTGCACTGTAAAAAAAGAAAAATCTGTATTCCTACAGATGTAAAGTTGCCGAAATCTATATGGTTACTAATATTCTATCAATACACTGTACAAAAAAAAAATGTAAATCTACAAAACTAATTTTTGTAAAGTTACAGAAATCTGTAACTTTACAAACGAATTTACTGATATTACAGTTATTTTACTAAAATTTTATCTGTAACCTACGTTGCAGTTACATGAAAAATTCTTGGAATCCCAGTTTCCTAAAATATTCTTAGTAACCTTACAGATTTTCTTTTTTCAGAGCAAATCTGTATCCGTTACATGCATTTTTGTTTTTGCCGCAACATAAAAAGTTTTAGGAATCCCAATTTCCTAGAAAACTTTTTGTAACTAAACAGATTATTTTTCACAGAGTGCCTGTCCGCCCGTCTGTCCCCTTATAATAACGCAAAAACTACACAACCGAATCGTTTGAAATTTAAAATATATAATTATTACAAATTTCTGCTGATTCATTTCAAACTTTATGAAAATCATATGCATAGATCAATGACAGGGCCAATGAAATTATTCCGTTGCATTTCCGTCACAAGGGAAAAAGTTTCAAAGGCATTTTAATGGTGTTACACTCATTTGATCATAATAAAATTGATATGCATCCATGAAATTAATATCATAATACACATTTCAACAATTTGTGAGGCAAAGAACATTTGTTATTGATTTGAAGGTCACACAAAAGTATTCCATTACATAATGGTATGGTGAGAACGTTTTTTGTGAGCGCGTTTTATTTGTAATTAACTATTTAACATTTTATGAGATAGATATACTTTGCTGAGGAATACCACAAGTTATTTCCTGTATAAAAAAAGCAGATAGTATTTACAGGGACTAACAAAAGAGTTGGCTACTATACTATGTCCGTAATACTGTGTATTTTTACATCAAGATCTGAATAACTTTAGGTGTGTCCGTAATTATATAAATAGCTAGCACCTATATTCGTCGTGCAGTCTGTCAGTCAGTTTGTCAGTCAGTCTGTCCGCCCATCCGTCTATCTGTCCGCATATAACAAAGCAAAAACTGCCCAACCAAATCGCACGATATTTAAAACATATAAATTTAGCGTAATTTTGTCGAGTAATTTTATTTTTTATAAAAATCAGATGTATAGTTTAGTTAGAGGAACAATCAAAAGTATCCCATTGCATTACGATCTATAAGTGCATTTTAATTTTGTTAAACTCTTTCGAATATAATGCTATTGACATTCACAATTTACACCGGATATCAAGGATGTTTCAAAGAATGAAATTTTCTGTGCTATTGATATTCCCTGTCGACCAGTTACTTTAAGATATTTTACTATAGACAAATTATATGATATAAATTTTAAAATGAGCAGTATTTCTCTTACTTAAACACTTTTTTCAAAGTAAAACTTCTGTCCAATCAAATTCACTTATTTACGCATTATCTTATTGTTGGTTATTTTTTCTAAAAGGTTATTCAAAGTTTAAAATAGTAAAAAATAATAGATGCTAAATAATTTACAATTGTTAAAATGTTCAAAACTGAAATGTTTTGAAAGAATGTCACTTCTGCCCATGTAAATGTCACTTCACTCCTGTCCCCTTATTCTTAAAAACTTAAAAAAAAATTCAGATTTTTCACAGATGATATATTAAACATTATATTATTTCGGTATAAATAGATACACTTTAATAAAATACACATTTTTTTTAAATAAATTTTATTAAAATCATGGTTTATAAAGTAAATAACTATCTTGGAGACAGTAGTGACATTGGTTACCAAATTAATTTATAAAATATATTTTTTAAATATATAGCCCTTAAAGTTTATGCCGGAATGTTGTATATTACTCAGTAACCTATGTTGTATCTATTTATTAAAAAAATATTGATTAAAATTTAATTTTTATATTTCACTAAATCAATGAGTGAAATTACCCATTTATTGGAGAATCACCTGTATAGAGAGTTGCAAAAACTAGAGAAAAAGGCTTGAAATTTGGTCTGGATTTTTTTAGAAGCAATAGGGTACTTAAAAAAAAAAAGAGTGTTTGGAAAAACGCCTGAGAATAATGCCAGTTTATTGAAAATAAAACCAAAAAACCATTTTTAGAGAATCTGAATGCAAAGATAATTCGTATATAAAATACTAGATAAACAGGCTTTATATGAAAATAGATTTTCATCTGTTTTATGTGTTTACTAATATCTTTATTTTCATAGCCTGCTTTATATGAAAAACATAAAAAAAGTAATCATATCAGTGAAAATATCGTAAAACGTTCGTATAATAAGGGAAAAAAAATAAAATATTTTTAGAAGTGATTATGCTTAGCATGTTCCTGATTTATGATTTTTTATTCTTGCTATTTTTTTAAATATAAATTATTTACAAAAAAAGTTAGTAAAAAGAATCTTGTTTTTTTTTTTTTTTTTTAAACTGTGGTATTTTATTTCGTACAAATTTATAATCAAACATAAACATCAACGCAACAATACAAGAAATAATTCGGGACAATCGAATTTTAGTGCATTTCCTACCCAGATTTAAAATGAAAAGCTGAATATATTTATGGGGTTTTTTCAATATTACACCGCATTTGATTCAGTAAAAAAAATGCTAAAAAAGAATTTAAAATATAAAAAATTCTAAAAATGAAATAAAAAATTTCACTCTCATTTCTTTCAAAATATGCAATTCCCTCGAATCTATTGAGATTTCAGAAAGATTAAGCCTTTCAGGGATCAAAGGAAAATTCTAGAAGATCTCTTTTACTTAGTATAGAATTTATTCTTGCAAAAGATTTCTAAAATTGATGGATCAAAAATTAATGCGAAAGGAATACTTAATAATTCTTAAGAAATTTTCTTTTGAATTTGAATGAGTACTTTGAATAAATTTTACTTAATAAATCTCATTTTAATATGAATAGTTCTAGTTACGTAAAAAGGAAATTTATACACTGTAAAAAAAATTCTGTAAAGGTACTAAACTTTTTCTTGGAAACTGGGATTCCTAGAACTTTTCCTGTAACGGTAACAGCAAAAATTCAAGTTTTAGAATCGGTTACATAGGTTTTTCCTGTTACCATTACATGAAAAGTTCTTGGAATCCCAGTTTCCTAGAAAATGTTTAGTACCTTTACAGAATTTTTTTTGCAGTGTACACAGTTTAATGTTTTGGTGAGTGTTCATGGTCATATTACATATTTTTTACATTTAATTCGTTCTGCTGTCTTTAAGTAAAGATCTTTAATTTTTTTATACCCGAAATTTGTACATAAATAAAATAAAAACCAAATCTTTTACGCTACAGTTCTTCAAGGATTCCCATTAATCTTATTTTATATAAGAATGGTTTAACTAAGTATAGCACAATTTACATTTTAAACGTCTGCACAGTTTGAAGCTTTGTTGAATGATCTTGTGTATACTCGTTTTTTAATATCTGATTTTGAGTACTATCTCCCCCCTATTTTTAAATAATAATTTTTCCTTTATTTTCTCTCAAAAATTTGCATTTAGCTAAACTAAAAGTGAAATCAATCATTTATTCTTACTTACAATGACTGTTTTATTTTATTTTATTTTTTCTTAAATGATTGACGAGGTGCTATATACGTGTGCAATGTATGACATGGTTAGATGGTCAAACTAACATGAGACCATCATTTGTTAATATTAAAAATTGGTATTATTTTACCAATCTTAAAAATACGAAAGGTTCAGTGAATATTACGAAGTCCGCAGATCGAATCCAAACTCGGGATCAGTCCAGTACCGAAAATATATAAAAAATTGTAATAGAAGAATAACATTTCAATGTTGTTCTAAATGTGGTACATCTCATTTTTTAAAAATTAATACGTGAACATAACTGATGATCTCTAGCACATAATTAATTGTATGAAATTTATAGTCAATCTTATCAAAAGAGAAGTTCAATATCAAATAAAAATATAATGTACTGAAAAGATTCTCATATACTTCTTCCACAAAAATCATACACTGTAAAAAAAAAAATCTGTGAAGGTACTAAACATTTTCTAGGAAACTGGGATTCCAAGAACTTTTCTTGTAACGCTGACAGGAAAAATTCATGTAGTCGATTCTGAAACTTGAATTTTTGCTGTTACCGTTACAGGAAAAGTTCTTGGAATCCCAGTTTAATAGAAAATGTTTAGTACCTTCACAGATTTTTTTTTACAGTGTATGATATAGACTTATCAACGTTTTACGAATGAGCTATATATGAATAAGACAATGTATTTGCTGAAACTACGAATTACACGACGAAGAATCAAATAATGTTTATCCATTTCCAAAAAAAGGTATACATCTATCACAATTCTCATGCCATAGCTACAGCTCATATTCAAAATATTAGAATAATTGAGAAAAAGTAATAAGAAAGAACTATTTGTCATTTATTTATTTTTTATACTAAGTAAATGCAATTAAATTTCTTATAAATTAAATCTGGAATGTTTAGATAAGATTTTAACATTTATAAAATATAAAATACAGCACAATAAATTAGGTATACAGCTTCCTTAAACACACCAGAATATTAGAATAAAATTTAGATTGGTTAAAAATATTAGAATATTTTATTTTACGCAACAATAGTACCTTATGAATATGAAGTAAATGGTAGTTAATATTTTGTAGCATCCCCTTTAGCTTTCATAACAGCGTACAATCGATCTTGCATACAATGTGTTTACAAACATTTCTATCAATATTAGCCCAAATAGTCTTTATACGTGCCACTAACTCAGTTTTACTTGAAGGAGGATTTTCTTGAAGTTTTTTCTTCATTATACACCATAAGTTTTCGATGGGATTAAGATCTGGTGAATTTGGTGGCCAAGGAAGTACCTTAATGTTGCGTTGGCGGAACCAATTCATAGTTGACACCGAGGTATGCGGGGACGCTAAATCTTGTTGAAAGATGAAATCATCTTCAAATAAATCTTCTGATGATGGAATCATGTAATATTCTAAAATTTCTTGATATATCAGAAAGTTAACCTTTTCGTAGACGATGCATAACTTTCCAGGTCCTTCTGCACTCATACAACCCCAAACCATGACACTAGCAGCAAATTTTACGGAACGTTTAAAACATTCTTTATCAAATGCTTCTTGCTTCATTCTCTAAACTCGAATACCTTGATTACCATATGAAACACAAAACATACTTTCATCACTAAATAATATATTTTTCCAATCTTCATTGCTCCATAAATGTCTTGATTTACACCAATTCAATCTTATACGCTTTTGTCTTGCAGTCATGAGAGGTTTTGTTTTCGGTACACGAGATTCAAATTTAAATTTATGGAGACGTCTTAATGTTGTCGATGTAGAAACTTCAACTCCTTCTTCTTTCCATTTTCGGTGCAAGAATCGCACACTTTTAAAATGGTTTTTCTTAACTATACGCTTCAGTTTCCTGTCATCTCTAGCAGATGTTTTTGGTTTTCGGCAACCATTTCGGCGATTATTTTGAAATTTTCCAATTTTTGAATATTGTGTTAGTTTTTTACTAACGCTCGATTGCGAACAATGTAAATAATTCGCTATAAAACATTGATTTTTACCGTGCCGATACAAATCAACCATACGAAGTTTAGTAGATTCAGGAATATCACTCACACGGCCCATTTTAAGACGAAAAAGAAACAAACTGCAAAAAAGAATACTGATTTTAAATAAAATAGTCTGAATTTAATCAATGATGCCACCAGTTAAGAATTGGTAATAATTAAAGGAGAATTAATGTGAAATATTCTAATATTTTGAACCACTTGAATAAATATTCTAATATTTTGACTTTTAAAATAATTTTTTTTGCAATTAATCTTTTCAAAAATGATATTAAATTTAAGATAATAAGTAAGTTTAATCAACAATAAGTTCTTAATAAAAATATCATTTGCATATTTTCATTAAAAGACATTAAATTACCAAACGATATTTTCAATTTCTAAAAAAAGGTAATTATTCTAATATTTTGAATATGAGTTGTATATTAGTAAAAATACCATAAAACATTTGTATGATAGGAATATGTTCCTAAAATATTGTTAGATGCCTAAAATATTGATGATGTTAAATATGTGCCTGATTTATGATTTTTTATTCTACTTTTATTTGAAATATAAATTATTTACATTGGAGGTTGAAAAAAAATCGTGTGTTTTTTAAACTAAAATATTTTATTTTATACAAATTTATAATCACTATAAAATCAGCGCAACAATACTAGAAATAATCCAAGGTAATTGTATTTTAAGAATATTCCTACACTAGATTACCAATAAAAAGCTAAATTTATTTATGATTTTTCTTATATTACACCGCATGTGATTGCCAAAATGCCAAAAAAGAATTTAAAATGTAAAAATTCTAAAAATGGGAAATTTTTTTTCACTCTCATTTCTTTCAAAATATGCAATTTCCTCGAATCTATTGAGATTTCGAAAAGATTAAGCCTTTCAGGGATCAAAGGAAAAAACTAGAAGATATATTTTACTTAGTACAGAATTTATTCTTGCAAAAGATTTCTAAATTGATGGAACAAAAATTTATGCGAAAGAAATGCTTAATAATTCTTCTTAAGAAATTTTCTTTTGAATTTGAGTGAGTACTTTGAATTATATTTACTTCGAAATGATTAAATCTCATTTTATTATGAATAGTTCTAGTTACGTAAAAGGAAAATTTATATTTTAAAAATCTACACAATTTAATGTTTGTTGAATCATCATCATGAGTATACTTGTGTTTTCATATTGATATCTTTTACATTTAATTCTTTCTGCTACCTTTGAATAATGATCTTTAAAATAATTTACCTCAGAAATTTGTATTTAAATAAACTAAAAACTAAATCTGTGATGCTACAATCTATCAAGAATTTTTCTACTCTTATTTCATATAAGAATACTTCTATTTAAGTAAAACAAAATTTATGTTTTAAATATCTGCATTGTTTGATGCTTTGTTGTGTGATCTTGAGTATATTTGTGTTTTCATATCTGATATCATGTATCTCTTTCACTCCATTAGTTTTTTATAATGAAATTTAATTTACTATCTCTTAGAAACTTCAATTCAGTAATACAAAAATAATAGAACTTCACTTAAATGTGACGTAATCAACATGGCAAACCTAGAATCATTACTTATCATGGGATATCGAAAAAATGCATAACTCATTCAGAAACTACTTTTTAGCTACTTTCATACTCTGTAACTTTTACAGATTATGTTGTGTTTTCATTCTGTTTTTAACACTATCGTATTCAGCCTTTACTTACCAAAACTTTCTATTGGTCCTAAAGAACGTCTAATAGTTTTTAACTATATTGTGTGCCAAAGTGACTGTTACAAAAACACTATATGGGGAAGGATGACCAACCACTTGCGACTTTAGATGTTTTGTTAAATATCAGAAATTACATTAGACATTAAGGCGTTGTATTGCGATTGTATTCAGGCGAAACTTCATTGCATTTTTCCATAGTGGTTTGCAATGCTTACTTTTTTATTCGCCATCTAAAATGTCTTCATTCGTGTGATAATCGAAAAGAGAACATCCACATATGGTTTTATTTCAGATATGCACGTTTTTTAGGAATGGTCCATAGGCTATTTTACGGTTCTTCCTTCAATGCTGTTAGATATCTTCCTACATGAGACGAGACAGAATTGTCAGAATTCATTGTGGATGATATAGTTCTGAAAGATACAAATTATTTCAATGTTTCTGCAACATTTTCAGAAGAAGAAGGATCCAAATTATGTCGTAAACAATGATATGTTATACCGGACTCTGATAACTTATGTACTCTGATGCTGAAAATGTTCTATTATCGCTTTTGCGTAAGACACATGAAGAAGTCACAACTTCTACATCTATGAATTTGAAGAATGTAGTACAGAGAACAAGATGTATTGAAAAAAGTTCGGATAATGCAAAATCAGTTAGATGTGAAGTATGCATGGTGTGACTATATGACACGAACTTAAATCAACCTAAAATTAAAGCAGATTCAAAACTTCTGAATTTTGAGTGATTTTTGATCATTTAAAATTATTATTATCAAACTTTAAATTTGTTTGTCCATCAGAAAAAAAATATACAGGAATAGTTAGTATAAAAGAATGATGTACATTTCAAGTATCATTCCAATCGGCAATGTACGTTTTAATCTTCAATCAGAAATAAAAATTAATACATACAGTCGAACCTCGTTAATACGCGAATCAGGGGTCCGATCAAAACTTGCGTATTAAATGGGTTCGCCTATTAACCGAAAGTTTATTTTAATCATTATGTGCTTATTAAGAGGGAACGTTGAAAAGCTGAAAATTCAAATAATCGTTATTTTTTCATGTAAAAATCCTATGTCTTTTGAAATATAGATTTATTATGTATGGCACTTAAAATTGAATAAGAGGAGCACAAAAATTTCTGCTAACCATGTTAACTAAAACTAATGTTAACAAAATTGAAATCTTTCTTAGCTATGCAAAAGAGATCGATGCGATAATAAATAGTGTTGACAATAATAAATGTTAATTAAAAAATTTACTGAAGTCATAAAAATTACACTTTGGAAAAGTAGCTGTCAATTTTGACTTGTTTGTGCAATCCCGCCATCCCTAAGATGTTTTCCACTTTTTTTAGGTAGTGGTAAATTTCGTTTGTTGAGGGTCCTTAGTACAGTGACGACGCATATTGTCTTAGGAAATTGAATGCTTCCGTAACTTGGAGACGGGGCCGGATCATCAGCGCAGGTTCATCATCTTCTTCCTCCTCATCGGTCGTAGTTTGTCATTCGTAGTTACATCGGCGATGATATCATCAAGACTTCTATGTTCGAAGGTAACTAGATCTTTGTCGATATTAATGAACGTGACTAAATCAGCAAAATTTTCCTCAGCATTTTCTTGTGCGGTCTGCCAATTTTCATCAACGTTAGGGTGCGAAGTTTGATCTGTGTAAATGATGTCCTCGCTACTTCCGAAACTCGCTTTGTGAAAGCAATTCGTAATTGTTGTTAGTGTGACATTCTCCTAACCTGCAGTAAGCATATGCATACGCCGATAAAAATTATGAAGCCAAGTTGTAAAAATATTGTCCATCATCCATGCTCTACTCTTGTTTTCGTACAGGCAGAAGAAATTCTTGACATTTTTAAAACATTGTAGGTTGCGTGATTTCCCTATGATCAGCAGCTTTAATTAATTTGATCCAGCAGAGTTGGCACCGAACAGAATAGTTAGACGCTCTCTGCTCAGTTTGCCTCCATGACACGTTTCTTCTTTCATGGCCATAGTTTTATTGGGTGTCAGTTTGTAAAAAAGCCCAAATTTGTCCACATTGTAAGTGTCCCGACTTGAAGAGCTTTTTACAAGTTGCGGAAACACATTAATTTTTTAACAATGAACATCTTCAATGTTGACTGCAGCTGACTCACTGCACACTTGCTTGAATTTTATGCCGTGCCGAATTTTAAATTGATCCTGTCATCCATTTGAGGCATTGAAATCTAGCAATATCATTTTCTCTGCGACTTTAAAAGCTTTTTTTTTTTTTTTTTTTTTACTTAAACAAACCACTTATGAAGGGCCTTTCTATGTCCTCAAACTTGCCGGTTTTTATTTTATTGTTCTTTATTTCTCCAACCACAGCTTGCGACGGCATTCCTATTATTTAACAAAGTCTTTAAAGTTGACTCAGGTATGTCTTTTCCTTTGGCGAACGCAGACTTATTTGAGACAGCTTGGGCATCGTATTGATTTATAATTTGTAAATTCTCAGGGATCGAGACAGCCTTTAGTTTAATATGTTTTGCTACTTCCTCCATCGTTTAGACTAGCATAGTTTATAAAAGCATAGATGGCTATCGTAGACTAGATAATACTGGGAGTGACAAGCGACTCTCTTTTAAAAATATAACAGCACAGATGAAACAGCGATTGGAAAGACCACGTGATTAATCTGCGATTGTAGTGCATGCTCCATATATCAGTTCTATACCTCTAATTTAGAAGAGGGGGAGGAATCACATCATTTCTTAATGATGGGGAAAAGTTCTTTTCATTTTTGCTTTTTTTAAAACCTAGCTGACTCGCACAGCCCGTGCCAGCAATGAATAAACCTTACATGAACTTCAAATGTGTATGATTTTATAATTTTTTTTCCCTTTTGTCCACATTTATATTTTTAAATGACAAAAAATACAAGAAAAGTATTAAATTGAAGGTACATTCTGATTTGCGTAATTTGAATTTCGAACCAATGCGAACAGAAAGCGAGCGAAACCACGACAAAACACTCAGGTTTTTACCGATTTCAAAAAGTTTGTAACAATTATTTTTTAATTTACATATTCTTAATTTGAGTCTCATGATAGGGCGAAATGCATAAGTTAAAATTCTCTAAATGCTGTATTTTATAAAAATTGAATTTCCTTTAAAGTTTTACACAGTGGTTTTATATACTATCCAAATGAAAACAGGTGTTTTTCAAAGGAGACATAATGTCTTTAACTTTTGCACAACGTCTCGCTTATGAGATTTCGTTGGGAGAGTTTTGATTTGGCAGTCTTGTGCTAGACTCGGATCGGTGTCCAAATCTAGCCAGCGTGTGGTTTTGAGGAAAAAAGTGCTGAATTTAATTGTGTTTAAATAATTGTTCTATAAAAAATAAGTTAAATAATTGTTGTATAAAATGTTTGGGAAAATACTTCATCTAAAAACTCGTATGTTTAGAACGAAGCTCATTCGCGTATTAAAAGCAAGTTTTTCTATCTAGGGACTGATAAAATCTCGCGTATTAGAGAGGATTTTTTATATGCGTAAGGTAGGAGTATTTCAAGGGACCAAAGAAAATTCGCGTATTAAGCGGGGTTTGACTGTATTTGATGAAACATGAGTAAGTTCACTTAACAATATTTCACAGCGCATGTGCACACATGATCAAAATATAATGTGCATAATATAGTAGATAAATGCTTAAGGTAATTTTTCCAAAAGCCTAAAAAATAGTTTGAAAATTGTGAAAGTGATCGTTGATAGATTAATCTTAAAATCCCTTGTTCCCCAAAGAAGCAATAAAAAAGGGGCTATGTTCAGATAAAGTCGTACGTATTATATTGTGTATGCTATATTGGCACTAATCAATTGGCATCTGAATACAATCCCTCATTTTTTGCTATCTTTAAGGAACTGTGGATCTCGAGCTTATTCTATCGACGATAACTTTCACAATTTTTAAGCAATGTTTTCGAGACTTTCACAAGCGTTGCTTTAAATATTTAGCTAATAGATTATGCACATAATATTTTCATTACGTTTGCGCATGCGTGGTAAAACAGTGTTAAGTGAACTTGTACATTCTTCATCTAATATTTGTTATTTTTTAAACTTTGATTGCAGGTTATTGCGTATAATATCGTTTGTCACGAATCCTGAAAAGAACTGCAAATCTTAAGCAAAAATTTGGTTAAATTTTGGATTATATTTATAAAAAACGTAATTTTTGTACGTGCTATTAGCATATTAATGAAAACTATTACAGGAAACATTCTAATGAAGCCATACAGTTTCAACTCTTTTGTAAAATTTGTTTTTACAGTGTTATCTAAAAGATATTTGTTTTGATTTTAGGAAACGTAAACTTTGCTTTGCAAAAATATATGACGTTTGCAATGCTATTTACATGTCTGATATTTCAGAATAATTCCTCGTATATTTTTCTTGATAATTAACAAAGAAAAATGACAAATGAACTGCCATTATTGATCATTTAGTGTATTTATGAGCGGTTTTTCCATTCAAAATTTTCTTTAGAAACTAATGAATTTGGCAAATAAGGAATGACTTCAAGCAAGCAGCTAAATTTAAAGTATATGAATAAATTATTTTTTTATTAGGTTTAACTCAATCGCAAATGTCGAAGAAGAATTTAGCATGTAAATATTGCTGTAAATGCGAACAAACACTTCTTTCAAACTATGCAATTTGTCTGAATTTATTGAGACTTCCAAAAAAGATTAAGTCTTTCAGTGATCAAAGGAAAAATCTAAAATGTACCTTCTGTTTACTATGAAATTTCTTTTCAGAAAAGACTTATGAACATGATTTACTAAGAATTTATGCAAACGGAATATTTAATATTCGCCTTAAGTTTCTTTTGAAATTTGTTGAATATTGTGAATAAATTTTATTTTTAAATGAATGCATAACGTGTGCAGATTGTATGCTTCAAGGTAAAGTATAAAGAATTGTTTTTAAGGATACCTAAGCTAACTAATCAGTGTTTATTCTTTAGTTTCTCTGGAAAACAAAATTTTACATTTTATAGGGTTCCATACTTAAAAGATAAAAGTAAAATGACTATCAGATTACTTGTGTGTCTTTGATCATCGACCAAAGCCGTTTTTCTCACAAACTATGGAAAGTAGAAAGTTAAAATTTGGCAGATAAATTAAGGCTATAAATCTACGCATTTGTAGATTGCAAACAATTCATAAATATGATTAGGAAAAATGTAGAGCAACTAATCAACATACTTGAAAATATTTTTTTAAAATATATACACTATATGGCCAAAGATGACCGGCCACTTGCTATTTTAGACATTTTGCTAAATATCTAGAAAAATACATGAGGAACTATCCTGAAACTCTAAGTGTGTAAACAAAATACTACAGATCATACATTTCAGTGACATTTTTTTTGCGAATTCCTTACTGAACCGTCAATAAATTGAAAAAAAAGGAATAACTTTTGAATAACTCTGTCAAAACTGATGTCGCAAAAGCATTTAAACTCTAGAGATTATGATTAAGAATCTTATTGTAATAAACTGTGTTCATTTCTATGCGTATGGTATGTATACTCGACATTAAGGTTTAAAAATAAGGTTTAGCTCGAGAAATCAAGGTTTTTATAATAACGCTGTTAATTTTTCCAAATTTTTTACTTATAGTTTGCAGAGCTCTTAATATAATGTAATGTTCTTTTCCGAAAACATGACAAACACCATTGTACTCTGTAGTCAAATTAAAAAATAAAAAAAAACTGCATAAAAAATGAGCAGACTTATTAAATAATTTTTCATTGCGTATGCGTGAACACTATCAAAATTTTATTTTCATATTAAGTTAGTTAAATGTATCGAGTAACTTTTGTCGAACTCTCAAAAACATAGCTTGAAAATTTTGAAATTGATTGCAGATAGAATAAACTCAAAATCCGTTGTTCCCAAAATGAAGTAAAAAAATGAGGGGTTGTATCCAATATTGTAGTATCCAAGTATTCTATATTGACACTAATCAGTGAATAAATGGATACAGCCCGTCAAACAATTAGCTTCATTTGGGGAATAAGGGATTTTCAGCTTATTCTTTCGACGAACACTTTCAGAATTCTATAATTTTTAGTATAATAACAATTGTATAATAACCAGCATTTATAACAATAACTTTTATAATATTTTTATAACAATATTTATTTTAAGAGAATATTTTCTACATCTCTAGAAAACGATATTTGATAATTTTTCATTTTTATTTCATATTCTAGATTAGTTTTCAAGTTTTGCGATGCATTAGAAGGAGCTACTAGATGAGGCAACAGATAATTATTTAGAAAAAATATATATAACTTGATTTTGCAACAATTGTTGCAAGTAATGAATGGAAATGTGGGTAACATTTAGTTCGTAAAAGATATGAACAAATAAAATATTTAAAACGATTTTTTAAAGTAACATATAGAACAAAGATTTCGTTTTGGACATCTGATTGGAGTATTTATTGTAAATAAATAAAGGAAAAGAGCGGAAATCAGTTCTCGGTAAATCTTAGAACTTTCACAAAGAAACATTTATGCCGGGTACCTTCGATGATTTATTATTTAAATTGGAGGGTTTGTTTATTTATCTATTTATTTGGTTTTTTTATGCAAATTTCAGAGAAAATATACATACAAAATGGGAAGAAAATCCATTATAATAAATGGAAAATATTATCTTATTGAATGTCCTACGTAAAATATATGTGATTTATTTACATAGTTCATTTAAAAACATATTCCAAACAAAATTCAGTAAGTTGTATTTTATAGTATATCCTAGATTTTGATACATAAAAAAATATCAAAAAGTGCATTTTAATCACAAAACAATACTTTTATCCTAGGTCTATTATTGTTATTCTAGGTTACGTTACAAAACTTATTCAAAAAGTCAATTCTCGTTCTAACTCTGACAAAAGACATAACGTTTCTTAACCAACAAAAGCAGATTAAATACAAACACTTCTCGATTGCCCATGAGTAAAAAAAAAGCATTCCGATACTGTTAGTAACTTCAGCAAATAATAGAGTTTCCAGATTATATCTGGTGAAGTCATTTAAAAATTAAAGTTTCTATTGTTAGCCAAATTTAGAATAAATGTTTTTGAGTAGATTTTTAAAGAATTAAGTAGATTTTTACAGAACTGAGTTTTCTCAAGCCAAAGTATTCTTTTTACACATTTATAGATAAATATTCTCAGCCGATTACTGATTTTATACATATAAAAAATATTATTAATTTTAAAGTTAATATTATCGTTGTTAATTTAGATCATACCTGTTAAACATGTTGTTTGAATATGAGATTACCTTTAATATCGATACCAATTGAATAAAAACTATACTCCGTATTTAAAAAATGGATAAACAAACTGATAAAATTACTGGAATCGTTTCCAAAAATCATGGTCTAAAGAAAAAAATCTTTGTTTTGATAAATATTACATTTAATATCGAAACTTTGTTTCTTTCTTAGATTTCTAAAGATAAACAAACAATTTTCGGATTTTTTTTTTGTAACACGGGATAAGTTTAATTATATTTTTTTTAGAAAATACATTAAATTTTGTAAATTAAGGGAAAAAAAGTCGCCTTTTGTTTATAATGTATGCAGATATAATCGATAAAGCTTTGACCTGCAACATTGCAGTATATATGATGTAATTTCAAAACTTTCCTTTTGCAAAAAATCAATTTTGGTAAATCGCGGGAAAAACAGTGGACTTCGGCTATTGGTTTTTCTTATAAACGAATGCCAGAAAAAAAACAGCAAGTTTTTTTTTATGTAGCATTGTAATGTTTTGTCGATGCAGGTTCACTAACAGGATAGAGTGATAGAGAAAACTCGATTTTTTTCTTTTTAAAATTTACATAAGGCGAGTTTTGAATCTCAATCCTTCTATATAAACAAACATTATTTAGCATAATTTTTTATAATTTTTATTTGTAAGTTATTTGATTTATAATTCAAAACCAATTTTTTTATAAATTACTAAAAATATTTATTCTCATTAATAACTATTTTCCCCTCATTAAATCGGTATATTTCTTTAATTTGATTTTATACTTTTCTTTTATATGTTCTCATAGGGTGCTTCTGGGATCTAATTTACTCTAACATTAAACTAAAATACACGAAAGAAATTTCTTATGAAAGAAATAAAAATAAATATCTCATTAAAAATATATAATTGTAAGAATATTTGTAAAACGCACACATTTTAAAAATATATTAAACGTTAAATTCCCTCAAAGGACATAGTTTGATAATAACATTCTCGCCGACTAAATTTAAAAATTCAAATTTATGTCATCCTTTCTTTCATATAGAGCAAAACCTTTTACATATATTTTCTCTTGATAATACTTAGAGAATTTTTGTTGTTTATTGAAATACTTCTAAATTTCATTGAAATATTTTTATGTCTTGTGAAATTTATTTGAATATATAAATTTGATTTTTTAACATTTTTTATTTTACTTAAAAAAATGATATAATTTTTAATGTAGAGTTAAGCTCTAACAACATGGTCTTTTTAGTAACTACAAATGAGAAAAATCATTAATATTACTAAACTTGTTTAGTGTATCATATATGAATAATAATATATGATGCATTTTTATTGCATGACAAACACGGTGAATTGCCAAATAAAGTTTCAAATAAATTCTTTATTCATATAAAATTATATCATTCAAGAAAATATTTATGTAAAATTACCTCTATTATTATTTTTTTTCAAGTTTTAATTCAGAATTATCAACATATATATACGTAATAGCTTTAAGTTATATTGTTGAATTAAGGCTAAATAAATAAATGATTTCTACCAAAAAAATGCCGTTCTAAATAAATATTGTATTCTAATTGCAATTCTTATGAACTAGAATTCTCCTAACTGTTATTTATTCAAGAGAAAGTTTCGCATAGATCATGTAATGTATGTAGTTCATATAACAAGTTTCTACATCAAATATCACTAAAAGACAGCATTAGAGCAAAATTATTTAATGCCACAAACTATCTTATCTTTAGACACTATTTTATAAAGATTAGTAATTCTATTTATGTATCCAGTCATTTTTAAATAAAAGTTTTTAACAATTTACAAAGTACTATCAGAACGGAACAGGGTACATTTCGATCTTTTAAAGAATTCTGAAATACTATAAAATTTTCATTTGCATTATATTAAACTAATTAATACATGGGCAATGAATTCAAATAAAAAAGAAATTCTTTCACGATATAAAGAAAGTCATTTTGAGTTTCGAAATTAGTAAAAACAGCTTTTATTGTTGCTCTGAAAAAATATGTACTTGGAAATTTAATAAGCTTGCACTTTCTGTTAAGTAAAGGAAAATAACTTTTTAAATTATGCTAAGTATGTAAATCAAGCATCTTAATAAAAAAAAAAGTTTCGCAAATTGCGTACATTATTAAATCTTGAAGCGTAACCGCATTTTCCGTTGTTCGCACGAAGGAAAAAAAACTCAAATTTCACTGTGGTTTACATCTATGTTTTAAAAGCTAAAGAAATTCATGTGATATTTTTGAAATTTCTTACTTTAATGAAATCGTATCTCAAAAACCAAAAATTATCCATTGATATAAATTACTCCAAGATTTTTGTAGAACATTAATTAAATTTTTGTACCAGAAAATGAAAAGAACCTTGAAAAGTAATCCTAAATGTATAACATAGATGCAGTGATCTAAACTTTTTATTAATAAATTCTTTTAAGCAGGATTTATATAAATAAAACCTCTTAAAAGTACATAGTTTTAAATTTATATCTATAATGAATATATTCCCCATGTGAGATGTTTAAAAAATGAAAAGAGAAGAAAAAATGAAAACTAATATGAAACACATTTAAAAGGAATAGCTGTAATAAAAATTGAACATAAAACATTTTAAATGTTTCATATCATAAAAGAGGGCTAAATTCGTTTCTGACGTTTAATATCGGTATAAAAAAATATTTATGCGCAGTTTAATAATGTGCAATAAAGTATAAATCATTTTATTGCATTTCAACGTATCTTCTTTTGATCTCTTCCTTTTTATTAAACGTAAAATATAGCGACTATTGTGAAGAACGGCAAAAGTGTAAAAGATATAAAACAACACGATTATTTCTATGTGTGATTAAATATGATTTATGTTTACTTTATATCAACATTAAAAATAAAGCATTAGAATAAAATCTTAATTTTTCCTAATTGTATTACAATTTTAAATGTTTTAATAGAATATTAATGTATTCAAAAGATGTGTCTTTCTTTCAATATTAAAAATATAATAATTTTTCTTAAAAATATATGTTTTGACTTGAAGATTATAATCATTCTCCAAAGCTTTTTTCAATTTCTAAAACTAGACACCTATTCTAAAAATGAAAAAATAATTCATTTTGTTACAAGATAACTGTCTCACTTTATTTTGGATTTCTTAAATAGAGATCTAGGTAAGATATATTTCAGCTTTATTAAATTGTACGTTTTTTATTACAGTAAAGGCGACAGTTATTTAATTTTTATACAAAATCTTAATTAATCTATTTTTAGTTGCTTATGAATCGTAAACCACTTTTTCGAATTTTCTCTGAAGCATACTTAATAAAAAGTGAATAATTTAATTATTTTTTATTGATTAAAGAGACTTTTATTACATTTTAAAGAATAATTGAAAAAAAAAACATTTTCTTTAATACGTTTATTATTAATATATTTTTGTATAGTGCATACAAAATAATTTCTTTTCTATGTTTAGAAATTATAATTAAATTCCAAAAATAAAAAGTTTTGAAAGGAATGAAACGCATTAACAATTTTTATCATAACATATCTTTCATTACCAAAAATAAAAAGCTACATATAGCAGCCGTCCGAAGGAAAGTACTTCCGGAAAATTTTGGTATATTTTCCCCGATCATAACCTCCAGATCCCAAAATTACCCCCCGTTCAAATTTATATACATATATATATTTCAGAATATCGGTTATATATACATTTCAAATTTATATATATATAACCGATTTAGATGAGATTAATTGTATCCATAGTACATAGCAATCTTTCGACCGAGTTTGGTAGTCTCTTTACCCGCCATCTTTTTTTTTTTTTTTTTTTTTTTTTTTTTTTCGTAATGAAAGCTATGTAATGGTAAAAGTTTTTAATGCAGTTATCCCTTTCAAAACTTTTTATTTTTGGAATTTAATTATAATTTCTAAACATAAAAAAGGAATTATTTTGCATGCACTATACAATAATATATTAATATTAAACGTTTAAAAAAAATGTTTTTTTTTTTTTTTTTTTTTTTTTTTTTTTTTTTAATTTAGCGACCAAAACTCTCCCTAAGCTTGGCGACATTTTGTGAGATATGGCCAAATTCGGCGACAAGCAATCAATAAAAAATGCCAATTTGGATTTAGCTACTGATTTGGCGCAATTGTCATTCAAATTTCAATATTGATGAAGCTCTTTTTATAGAATTCGTCGCATTTTAGCTTCTTAAAATTTCAGTGAAATTTGCAAAAGATTAAAATCAGATTAAATTTTAATCAAGTTCCGCTAATTTAGATTCGTGTGTTACAGTAAAATGAGGGACATTAAAAAAAAACAAGGTTATGAAAGCTGCCTTTTCTTCCCGGATGCAAACAAAAAAATACTTAACGTCCCAGCGCGCACGTCAACCTTCGTAGCCAAGCGCTTTGGGGAAAACGAACTTCGAAGAACAATCATGTCTGAAGTTGCATCGATTTTTAGGTAGATTTCCTATGAAATACTACCTATTGCAATCGCACCAGTTTATATATATATATATATATATATATATATATATATATATATATCACTTTTTTATGGACACGATAACTTCTATAATTCTTCACCAATCTCCACCAAACTAGTAAATAAAATCAAAGGGGATAAAATCTCGGATAAGTTCGTTAATGGGCAAAATCGGACCAAGGGAGTCGGAATAGGGGGCGTTTTTGTAAAAACCGAAAAAACGCCATAACTTCTTAATTAAAGTAGATATCGAATCGGTTTAAAGTTTATATTACTTCTTAAAAATGGGCCAAAAGTTTATGCATGACAGATTTTTGATAAATTTAGAAGTGAGCTCAAAGGGTGAAGAAAACAGGGGTTTTGAGAGAAAAAAATTCATAACTTCGTCAATTTTCAAGATATCAAGTCTAACTATTTTTTTTTTTATGTTCTTAAAATTATCTAAAACTTTTGTATTTACAAGTTTTTGATAGGACCAACTTTTACCGATGAAAAAAATTAAAAACGAAAAGAAAAAGGGCGCTGAAAAAAGAGAAAAATCCATAACTCCGTCAATTTTTAAGATATCAAATCTGATTAAATTTATTTTACATCTTCTCAAAAATATCTATAACTTTTATAGTGACAAGTTTTTCATAGGACCAATTCGTATAGCAAAAAGATATTAAACAAAAATAGGAGTTGGAGAAAAAACCTCAAATCCAAACTTCTTATATTCTGACTCATTTTTAAGTTCATTTTTGATTTTTAACGCATCCAAATGGTAGATCCTCTTATTTAGAAACTGTATAAAGTGACGCATTGGTCAATTTTCTGATAAAGATAGAATATATTTCAAAAAAGGCTACCCAAAAAGGGTATTTTAAACAGAATTTCCCAAAGTCATCGGAACTGAAAATTTAAGGAAGTATTCAAATAAAAAATTGCGTTTTTTTTCTGACTCGTTCTTAAATCCATTTTTGTTCTCAAACGCATATAATTTACAGATCCTCTTATTTAGGAACTATATAATGTAATGCATTGGTCAGTTTTTTTTTTTTTTTTTTTTTTTTTTTTTTTTTTTTTTATAAAGACGGAATATATTTTAAAAAAGGCTACCAAAAAGGGTATTTTGAACAGAATTTCCCGAAGCCATCATGACTGTAAATTTATAGAAGTGTTCAAGTAAGAAATTGCGTTTTTTTCTGACTCGTTTTTAAATCCGTTTTTGCTCTCAAACGCATCCCATTTACAGATCCTCTTATTTAGGAACTATATAATGTGATTCATTGATCTGTTTTTTGATAAAGACAGAATATATTTCGAAAAAGGCTACCAAAAAGGGTATTTTGAACAGAATTTCCCGAAGTCATCGTGATTTGAAAATTTATGGAAATATTCACATAGCGAATTGCGTTTTTTATGACTCGTTTTAAAATCCATTATTGCTCTCAAACGCATCCAATTTACAGATCCTCTTATTTAGGAACTATATACTGTGACGCATTGGCCAGTTTTTTTTTTTTTTTTTTATAAAGATAGAATATATTTTTAAAAATGCTGTCAAAGTGAGTATTTCGCACAAAATTTTCCGAAGCAATCATGATTAAAGAAATAAGGATGTATTCAAACAACAAATCGGTTATTTTATGACTCATTTTTAAATTCAATTTTTTTCTCAAATGCATTCAACTGACAATTTTTTTTTATTTAGGAACTATATAATGTACTGTTTTGGTCGATTTTTTATTAAATTCAGAATTTATTTTAAAATATGTTGTCAAAATGGGCATTTGAGCTGAATTTTTCTTAAGATGATTCTGATAAAACCAGTTTTTGCAGAAAAATGAAATTAAAAATTTTCATAAACGGCCAAATGAAGTTATTAAACTGGGTTTATCTCTAATCATATTTTTTTTTTGTGTGAAATGAGCATTTTTCGAAATCTACCTCCGCCTATAGGCCCAGCCGACAGGGATTTTTCATATTTCATCCACTTGACGCGTACGTTTCTTTTATGGAATATTTGAAAAAATATGAGTGCGAATTAAAAAATGCTTATTTCACCTTTTGAAAAATTATACATGCATTATGAATGCTGTGTAAGTTGCCCTTTCTTTTTCCCTGCTAAAGTATTTATTTGTGAAGTTTTATACATACCATGTGCTGCTATGTAGTGTCAATACACTAATACAATTATCAACTGAATATGAACAATGCATGGGCTGAGTATATGCATGCGTATAATATTGTGAACAAGTGAAATATTTAATTTTATAGTTCCAATCTATAACTTTGGCCGTTCTTTAAATGATCATAATAAATGAATGAATATTCGCAATAATCAACTTAGTTACTAGTTTAGAGAATGTTATAATAAGTGCTTTGTTGCTGATTCATAACAGGTTAAAAATATCCAATAATGGACACAATCTCCTCTCCTCAAAGTTTTTGGTTTATAAATACAGTTAGACTCCATAAGTTGACCACCCAAGGAACTGTAACTAAGTGGTCAATGTACGGAGGTGGACAATTTAGGGAATTTTTAGAAAATATTTAGTAGAATTTTAGAAAAAAATTAGTTAACTTTTTTAGTAATTTTAAGGAAAAATTTAGAAAAAAAAATTAACACTTACTCATTTTTATTTTTACTGAAAGTGCAGCATATATTTACAATTTTTGAAAGAAAAATTCAATTTTTGTTTGAGTTCTCTTTTTGTTCATTAAGCAACAACAAAAAACACTTTCACACTTTACGAGTCCATTAAGCAAGCTTGAGCATTTTTCTGCAGCGAAATCTTTAAGTTGCTCCATCATGCACATTACATCTTCGTCCTTCAGAGTTGGGTAGTTTTCAGTTTTATCGTCACTTAGATCATCATCGTCTTCGCCGTCCATTTCTTGTACTTTAGAGTCCTCACTGTGTTTTCTTTCAGAGAGTATCTCATGAATGATTGTCTCTGAGTCTGGTTCAGCAGATGCCGCTAATTCATCATCCATAGTAGCATAATCTTCAAAATCAACTCCATTAAAAACTGGCAAGGGAGATAGAGGAAGATCATCCTCTTGCATCGATGTTGTACCTGTAACAAATTCAGCTTTCTTAAAACAGTTCTTAATCATGATTTGCGTATCTTTATTCCAAGCAGAACTAATCCAATGAACATCATTCAATGCATTTACTAAAGCAGCTTGTTGACGATGCTAATGCCGAAGGGCCACAGGTTTGAGCTTTCATAATCACCCATTCCAGAAGTTGAGCTCTGTAGTACACTTTGAAGGACTGAATAATGCCTTGATGTAAAGGTTGTGTTTGGAGGAAAAAAGTTTAGCTTCACATTTGTGAGGTTATTCACTTCCGGGTGGCAGCGGCAATTGTCCACGAAAAGCAGAATAGACCGTTTCTTTTTCCTCATTTCTGCGTCAATTCCTCTAACGCGCTTTTCAAGCAAAGTACTGGTCATACTAGCAGATCTATTCGTTCTCCCAAAAACAGGAAGGTTTTGCGTTTTTACATTTTTAAATGCCGATCACCATAGGCGTTAATTTTTCCACAGTCATACCAGCACATAGAAGAACAGTAAAACCCTGTTTTGAAAGTTTTCCTCTTTTGCAAGTATCACTTTCATTACTAAACTTCTATAAGGCATTGCTTGAAAGAAGAAACGACACTCATCAGCATAAAAATGCGCAGCACAATTGAAATCGCACTTTTAGCAATTATTATTCGAGGAATACTGTTGTCAAATTTGTGGTATTTTATACTTTTACTTTTCAGGAAAAACTGTAGATGGCGCCCCTTGTCCATTCCATGGAATTATGTAAGGAACATAATGTATCTACGTTCCAGATTAATTGTTCTGTGTTTACATTGTGTGTATGTCGTGTGCAGTGAATTAGGTGTATTAAATATGTTATGTGTAAACGTTCGTCCACCTCGATTATTTACTGAGTACTGTTTTATGTCTTAAATTAATATATTTAAAGATATTATAATGGCGACGATGTATAAAAGCTTTCTACCGTAAAAATTTTAAAAGAATAACGGCGCACCAAATAGAAATGGCTCCTTCTTTCGTTTTTGAGTTCGACAACTATACAAGGTAACAGCAGCTTTCCAGAATATATCAGCAGCTATAAAACAAGGGGGTGGTAAGTGCATTGAATTTTAAAGTACTTTTTTTCCTGTCTTATTGCATAAAAAATACGATGTTTTCATTTAAAGAATATGATGATAAAGTAGAAACATTTCAGGCGCCTGGAGCAGAATTTTATTCTGAATGAATTAAAAGAGGAAAAAAAAAGTTGCGGCCCTTTTATCTTGCATGTGCCCTAAGCTTTGTAATTTACTGAGTAATTTATGTTTCCCGAAACAATGTGAAACATTAAAATATTCTGAGATTGTTGATATATTGATAAAGCATCTAAGCCCCGCCCCCAACAAATTTATTGAAAGAATAAAATTTCGTAAGTGTTACCAAAATGAGTCGGAATCAGTTCAAGATTTTGCTGCTAGATTAAAGAAAAATACAACTTTTTGTTGTTTTACGGGTGATACATTAAATGAAAATTCATTGGAACAATTTTTACGCGATTTGAAAAACGAAAGCATTCAAAATAAATTGATTACGCAAGTAGAGGAGTTAACTTTTGAGAAAGCTTTATCCTTACACAATGTAGATATTGAAATTTCTGAAATTAAAAATAAAAATTTCAGTATTAATAAAATTTCAAGTTCAAAGAATGTACACCCAAAGAAATTTTCTAACGATTGTCAGAAGTCAAATGTCAACAATCATGTAAATAATACAAATTCTGAGGCAAATAAAAGTAAATTAAAGTGTTATAGATGCGGAAATACTTCTCATCTAGCAAATTCATGTAGATTTATTAATGCTATTTGTAAAATATGTAAGAAAAAAGGCCATATTGGAAAAGTATGTAGAAGTAAAACTTTCCAAAAACACGTAAATTCGGTAGATACAGTAAATGTATTAACTATAAAAAATACAGGTGCAAATCCTATTAAATTATCTGTGTTAATTGAAAATAAAGCAAGAGCAGATATGGAGTTGGACACAGGTTCGGGAATTTCTGCTGTTCCTTTAAAAAGATTTCGCAGAATTTTTCCTGGTTATAAAATATTTCCCCCAGATGTTCAGTTAAAAACTGCAACTGATGAAATTTTTAAACCTGTAGGTTATGTTGAATTAAATGTTACTTATGAAAATAAAACAGAAAAGTTAAAATTATATTTGATAAAAGAAGATACTTTTCCATTATTATTTGGCCGAGATTGGGCCTCTGCATTTGATATTTTTCCACATAATTTAAGATCTGTTTATGTTAATGAGACTGTAAATTATTCTGATAAATTGCAAAAATTGTTAAATGATTTTTCTGATTTATTTTCTGATAAAGTAGGGGAAATTAAAGGGTTAAAGGCAGAGCTTTACCTTGAAAAGGATGCTACACCCATATTTTGTAAAGCTAGGACTGTTACTTATGCACTACGTGCTGCAGTCAAAGAGGAATTACAAAGATTAGAAGATGCTGGTATAATTAAACCAGTTACGAATAGCAAGTGGGCAACCCCGATTGTTCCAGTGGTAAAATCTAATGGAAAAATACGTTTATGTGGAGACTTTAAAGTTACATTAAATAAATATCTGAAAGTAGAAAAATATCCCTTGCCTAAAATAGAAAATATGTTAGCTACTTTAAGTGGTGGTGTTCATTTTACAAAAATTGATTTGAATCAAGCATACCTCCAATTGCCCGTTGATGAGAAATCCCAAGAATTATTAACCATTAATACGCCTAAAGGATTATTTCAGTTTCTTAAATTACCAATGGGTCTTAGTAGTTCTCCTGCTATATGGCAAAGAAAAATCGAACAAATTTTAAGTGGAATTGAGGGAATTACAATTTTTATTGATGATATAGGAATAACTGGGGAAACAGACGAAATTCATTTACAAAGGTTAAAGCAAGTATTAGAAAGATTGAAAAAATATAATATTCGGATAAATAAGGAAAAATCATTCTTCATGGCAGATGAAATTACTTATTGTGGGTATAAAGTGGATAAACATGGTATTCATAAAACACCAGATAAAATAGAAGCAATTGTAAATGCCCCTAAGCCAGAAAATGTTTCCCAGGTTAAAGCATTTCTTGGTTTTGTAACTTATTACGCTAAATTTGTGCCAAATTTATCGACAATTGCACATCCTTTGAATAATTTGCTTAAAAAGAATGTAAAGTTTAATTGGTCTTACAAATACGATCAAGCGTTTAAAAAAATAAAAAGAGAAATTACTTCTGACAGAGTGCTTACCCATTTCAATCCGAAATTACCTTTAATCTTAGCTACGGATGCTTCTCCATATGGTATCTCTGCAGTTCTTTCGCATGTGATGCCAGACAATACTGAAAAGCCTATTGGATTTGTATCCAGAACCTTGAATAATGCCGAAAAACGGTATAGTCAAGTAGATAAGGAGGCATTAGCAATAATATTTGGTGTTAAAAATTTTTTTCAATATTTGTACGGTAACAGATTCACTTTGTTTACTGATAGTAAACCACTAGTTTCAATTTTTTCACCTTCTAAAAGTATTCCTGTTTTATCAGCTGCTAGAATGCAAAGATATGCCATATATTTACAAACGTTCCAGTATGACATTCGTTATAAGAAAACTACTGAACACGGGAATGTCGATGCACTTTCGCGTCTTCCATTACGTAGTGAAGATTTGCCCCACGAATATAATTCAAATGAGGGACTTGATGAATCGGAAATCATTCAAATAAATCAACTTTCTGTTTTACCTTTAAATGCTAAATCTATTGCTTCAGCTACAAAAACCGATCCTCTTTTGCCACAAATTTTTTAGCATCTCATTTCTGGTTCAGAAATTCCTAAGAATTTACTTTTTGGCGGAAAACAAGAAGAATTTACTCTTCAGCAACGTTGTATTTTAAAAGGTTGTAGGGCTAGTTATCCCAGAAATTCACCGACAAAAAATATTAAAACAATTACATTTTGGTCATTTTGGTATAATAAAAATGAGTACCCCCGTAGTTTTGTATGGTGGCCAGGAATAGACCATGATATAGAAGATATTGCAAGAAATTGCTCTATTTGTGTAAATTTGAAAAATAATCCTCCTAAAGTTGATACACATCATTGGGAATGGCCTACAGCTTCATGGCAGAGAATTCATATTGATTATTTTGGTCCTGTTAACGGTAAAATGCTTTTGTTGGTGGTTGATGCTTATAGTAAATGGCCAGAAGTATTTATAGTTCCTAGTACAACTTCAGAAAATACAATTATTTGTCTTTCTTCTCTCTTTGCACGATACGGTTTTCCTATTTCTTTGGTATCAGATAATGCTAAGCAGTTTACATCTGAAGAATTTGAAATATTCTTAAAAAGTCATGGTGTAAAACATAAGTTTAGTGCACCGTACCATCCATCTACAAATGGACAGGCTGAGAGATATGTGCAAACGGTCAAACGTGGATTAAAATCCTTAGCGTCTGAACCAGGTACTTTACAAATGAAGTTGAATAACTTTCTTTTGCAGTACAGGAAGATGCCACATGTTACAACGGGGAAAAGTCCTGCATCTTTATTTCTAAAACGTCATATAAGAACAAGCATAGATTTGATAGTGCCGAATGTTGCAAATTTTGTTCATGAAAAGCAAACTGCAAGGAAATCTAAAGTTAAAGTAAAAGAATTTGAAATCAACCAGAAAGTAGCTGTAAGAAATTATACTCCAGAAGCCAAATGGAAAATTGGTCGGATCGTAGCAAGAGAAGGAAAATTACATTACAGAGTTCAAGTTGGTTCGAATATTTGGAAAAGGCATGTGGATCAAATAACTAATGTAGGGGAAGATATTTCTTTAACTACTGATCCAAATTCGGAAGTAAATGTTGCAGAAAATTTTAGAAGTGAAAATGCAAAGGTGAAGCAAGATGATTTTCCATCCTTACAGTCAAGTTTCACAGATCCGCAACCAGTTGACTCTCATGTTCCAGTGGCTCCAGATCCTACTCCAACTGACTTTGATAATCCTGATTCTTCGAGTTCAAATTCAACTAACTCTGATAATGTTCTCCAAAAACCGTCGGTTCCTACTGGTGCTACAGTTGATGCTCCTGAACATGTAAAAACTAACTCTTCTTCTTCTCCACAGGTACTCAGACGGTCCAGAAGACATCGAAGAGCTCCTGAACGACTTCATTACTAAGTGGGGAAGAGCTGTGGTATTTTATACTTTTACTTTTCAGGAAAAACTGTAGATGGCGCCCCTTGTCCATTCCATGGAATTATGTAAGGAACATAATGTATCTACGTTCCAGATTAATTGTTCTGTGTTTACATTGTGTGTATGTCGTGTGCAGTGAATTAGGTGTATTAAATATGTTATGTGTAAACGTTCGTCCACCTCGATTATTTACTGACTACTGTTTTATGTCTTAAATTAATATATTTAAAGATATTATAAAATTCTTTTGTGTGTCTTTGTAAATGAACGATAAATTCTATGCACAACCTACTCTGCTGTTAGCGTATTACAATATCCCTTATATGTGTATACATTTCAATATGTTTAAAATAATGTAATATCATTAAAAATAAAACTCACTGCAAACTATTTTTCCACCACAGACCGTATATGAATCGGAATTCCTTTTAGTGTCCGTGTAAACGAGCCGTAAATGCTAAAAAAATTTCATTTCCATTAATTAGTGTTTCATCGTAAACCCAAAAACATGTAGGTAACACATAACAAATCAAGTTCATAAATAATTTTGGAATAAAGTTTTTGCTTCTCTTTGTAACAGTATATTCTTATTGTAACAGGATCAGTATTCAACTTAGTCTAATCAATAACAACTTGTGTAGACTAAATTAATTTGCAAGTTCCAAAGAATTTTCTTTTAAAAAAATCTTTTTCTTGAATATTTTGTATACAAAACATTCAAGTTAAGTGGATGTAAATATTTGCACGCGTAAATTTTAAACTACGCTACTAGAATAGAATGTAACATGCACGTATGCACGTGGTACTTCATTTTTTTGGCAAAGCGTTTGGCTAGAGGGGTTGGCGTGAATCGCGCTGGGACGCTGAGTGTTTGAGAATTTGCTCCCGGGATATGCCAAAAGGACTTTTTTTTAATGATATAGTGTGATGTTGCAATAAATAAAATATCTCGTCCACGAGTAAAATCATACTATATGTAATATTGCTTCGTATATAGAACATGTGATAATTCATAAATATTATGAAAACATTACTATTAATACGATTGTGCATACCTTAGAGCTAATACACTAGACTAATACTTTTTAAAATACAGATTATAAGAACGATGTTTGATAAACCAGTTAAATAGTCAAAATTAGATTTTTTCGTTATTTTTTTATTACCCGGCGCTGAATGTCTGTTTTGTCGAGATCCGTACGATTTTTTTTAATCTGAAGTATAATTAATCGTAAGTGTAACGAAGGATATTTGATGGAGATTCAATAGTTTAACTAATTTCCTTTAAATTCGAAAGCACGTCTTCACGATTATGTTTTGTTCGATTGTACGAGCTTGCTGGACCTATGTCCCAAGTTTGTTAACCTCCTCAGTGCTGAGACAAATATTGCGTGAAACAACAAAAAAAAAAAAAACAGTTTTAATTTACTGTAAAAGATTTTCATAGATGTATCAGTCAATATATTGATGCTTTATGACACACACACATTAATTAAAAAAGTCTAGAAATAGTTTAATCAATTATAAAGGCACTTAAATTAATATTTAAAGGGTGTTTTTTAGAGTCTTCTAAAGAAGCACCAGGACTGAGTAGGTTACGATAAGACTACTATTATTCAATAATAATAATAATGATAGTAACACGTTATTAAACCACTTTTTTCAGAGGTTGTGATTTTAGATGATCCATTGTGTTAATTACAAATTTCATCTTAACTTTTATCATATTATTTAGAATTATACAGCAATAAGCATTATTTTAAAAATCAAAGTGCCATTCTTAATGAATTGGAAGATTAGAAAAACTCCAGCAAAAATCTGCAAATCTTTAAATTTTAATTCATACGCAAATTTTATATTAATTTACAGTGTATGCATACAGATATTTTTACAAATAATTTTTTTGTGACTGTTCAATTTCCCATAATTTAGTGTGATATTTACACAGTTTTTTTCTGAATGTGTTCAAAACAAGAGATAACAGGCTAAAAATATATTGAAAATGATTTTTTCTATCATCTTAATACTTACGTTACATAAATATGTACCAGGAAATGCAACCCAATTTTCTCGGGTTACAGAACACACTGTCCAATGTTAAAATGTCGTATTAGTATATTTTTATTTCAAAACTCCAATACTTTTTGTATACTTGATATTTTTTTCGAGATAAAGCCAAAAACCTTTTTATACAGAAAATATCAATTACAAAATGTAATAAAGTTTGAAAATTATTAAAAATTGGACATCCGTAAACAATTAGTGGTTATTAGCAAGTAAATTATCAAAGATTTTATTAATCATAGAAATCTTTTTCTTGACAACGCCCCATATGTTTCACTACAGATTTTCACTTTGCCTACAAAAAAGAGCATATTTCAATTTCCTAATTTTGCAAAAACAATTACTCTTTTCTGAAATTTATAAGAATTGTGGCAAAGGTCGGTGCTGTGACTTTTACTTTTATTGTTCATACATAATTTCTAATAGCACCATTTAAATTTTTAAATTATCGTATAACAACAAAAATGTGTTTTTGAATAATGTTTATTTGATAACTGAAGCGGGATTTACCGACAATTGAAGGCTTATAACACTTTTTTAAGAATATTTCTTATTCTAATCTTCCTCGAGAACGAGCATTTCTTTTCTAAACTAAGAAAAGTAGCTAATTTTAGATGAATTATCACAAGAAGCAATAGACTGCTCAAAGCCAATTGTAATAATTTTTCTTTCTTAGTTAACTTCCATCTTCCGTAATAAGAACCACTTCCAAGAATTATCATTATGGCTACTTGTAATTTCAAATAAATTTCAATACCACTAAAGTTTTCACCAATACATTTGTGACAAATGACATTTGTTCAAATACGCCATTTGCCTATAATTCCAAATTCGGATGATTAATCATAAGATCAAATTAACTATAAAATATATCATTTTGGTACTAAGCTGAAATGTGTGAACGATAGCACACACTTAATTTTTTTAAGGAATTATTTCTCTTTTCAGATATATTTTAAAATTATTTTATATCTGCTCTGGGAAAGGCACCTTCAGAGGGTGAGGTATTGAGACTTTTTAGATTCTTATTAATTCAATGCTTTTTTGCGTAGTTATTTTACACATTTATTAATCCTGTGTTCTGTTGCTTTATATCTTCTGATGAAGTTTGAATTTTACTGTGAAATGTTACCTAAGTAAAAAAGCAAAATCAATTTTTATCGTTTAAAGTACTGACAGGTTAATCTGCGAAAATTCGACTATACGGTAAATGGTGCATTCGTATTAATGAATGTTCCTCGTACCTATTATGCATGTGGTTTTGTCTAAAACAATGTATCATCATTTATGTTTTAAGCGAATATTTGGCATGCAACTCGATTACAAAATAGTAACGTGCAGAAAAATTGCTGAAAATTTGTTGAAAAATTTTTAATGAAGATTATTATGGGAGATCTCATAAAAAATTATAAAAAGTATCATATTCAATGGCGATTTCATTATATGTGTCACAGTACAATATTTCAGACGTATATTGATGATTCATATTGGGATTTCTCAGACGATTTTTTTTTTTTTTTTTTTTTTTTTTATGCAGCAAAATTCTTAATGTCTAGTGGTATACGTTTCCTCCTCATAATGATAGCATATATAATGCCCCAATATATTGAAATGTCTTCTTTTTTTTCATTAAAACCTTAGTTTGATCAATAAATAGTTGAAATATTTCCATGTTGTTACTCCTGTTGTGTTCATGAGGTTGTTTCTTTAAATTTTGTATAATTGTATTGTTGTAGTCTTTTTTTATAACGAAATTCATATAATTATTTTACAACATAGCAACTTAAGCACAATTTATATTCATTATCAGAAATATGGTTCTTTAATTAGTTCATAAACACAAAAAAACTTTATTGTATTTTTTTTTATTACAAACTGATACTAATTAGCCTATGTATAATTCTTAAAATTTTAAATCTTTAACGAAGATTTCAACTTCATTTTGTTGCATTTGTACGTCAGAACGTATATTTAATACTTTGTAAGTAGGAATTTATGTAATAGTAAATATATATTACATAATGTTTCCACGAAAGAAACTGATTGAAAATAGATAATTAGGTAAAGTTAAAAAAACATAAAATAAAATTTCTTAAATTTTTAATGTATTATTTAAAATTTTTAAAATATTTCCAGCTTATTTTTTTATATTGTGTATTCTACAATACTGGTTTTATTATTCCTTTTAAATTATATAAAACTGTTTAAAAGAGAGTAAGAAATATTATTATAGTTTATTCTTTCTTTTTAAACTAATTAATAAAAAATATTATTAATAAAATAATTAATGCGTTGAATATGGAAATTAAATTTAACGAAATACAATTTAAAATCTAACTAGGATACACAAATTTATGCTTATTTTTTTTTATAAAATAACATTTGAAGTTTAAAATTCTGTTATCTCGTTCATTTATTATTTATTGTTGCATAAATATGTATTTTACAAGCAATTATCTAAAGCTTAGTATTCGTAGTAATCTAATAAAATTGTAATAAACATAAGGAAGAATATTTTTATATAACTATTGAATGTATAAAAATAATACACTTAACTAATGAAGTGTGGTTTTGCCGGTGCTTTACAAACTATTGAAAACATAATTTCTAAAATTTTAATAAACGAAACAATTTTACACCATAAAAAAATATTATAATCTTTTTTCACACGAAACAATTTTCGAATCTTTAAACAAATTTTTAAAAGAAAAAAATAAATAAAATCACTTTAATTAACAGTCTTTTGTATAGAGACATTGAATAAATTTATTTCGTTCGAACATTTCAAGCATTTATGTAACTGATAAAAAATTTGAATAACAATACAATTTTTAGTTTATGCTCAGTGGATATTTTTTCATGATCGCATGTAAGAAAAAATGTTTAAGGAAAGAGTTTCTAAAAAAAAATAAAACTTGCAAAACGAGAATGTTTTATTTGTTATTTTGCTTCCTAAAATTTCTTTTAGGAAACCTTCTGTCATTAAATTCAATTGCACAACTTTGAAAATTCAACCAAAATTTAAATTTGCATGATTCAATAAAATTAGCTGAATTTTAAAAAGAAATAACACACTTTTTTTAAAGTCTTTAACATTCTTTTACATACCTTTAAAAATCTTTTGCATATATAAAGTAAGAACTTTTTCTTTCTATAACTATAACAAATTATAACAAATCACATGTAACTATATATAAGTTTAAAAATATATAAAATGAAATTAAACAAGCTTTTCTGAATTAACCACAATATTGAAAACAGTAACTTTACCCCCACAATCTTTAAAAACCAATATACACTGGTGTCCAAAATTTAAGCATAATTGTTAATTAAGTAAGTATTTTTAAGTAATGAAAGAAATATGAATCGGAATGTGCTGTAACTCCAGGTCTGTAAACAAAATAGTACGCGTCACATATTTTCGCAAAGAGTTTTCCCCGAAATCGAACAGGGGACCGTCAACAAATTGAAAAAGAACGAAGATCTTTTGGATAACCCTGTCAAAACTAATGTAGCAAAAGCGTTCAAACTGCACATTATGATTAATTGGCTTATTGTAATGTACTGTGTTAATTTTTACAAGGATAGCATGTATACTCGTAAGAGAAATTAAGGTTTTTGTAAAAACAGTCCTAAATTTTTCCAAGTTTCTTGCTTATAATTTGCAGAGTTCTTCGTTCAAAGAAAAGATCTTCGTTCTTTTTCAATTTGTTGACGGTCCCCTGTTCGATTTCGGGGAAAACTCTTCGCGAAAATGTGTGACGCGTACTATTTTGTTTACACACCTGGAGCTTCAGCATATTCCGATTCATATTTCTTTCATTACTTAAAAATAATTACTTAATTACCAATTATGCTTAAATTTTGGACACCAGTGTATTTCCAGGATATAAGCAATAAAAAAAGTTCTGAAACAAAGTTTTTTTTCTTTGCTGCACAGTTAAAAATAAGTAAAAGGAGGTTTCTGAGTAGTTTTATAGCATATTAATTAATTTTTTCAACAAGAAATATCGGTATTTCAATACCAATAGAATATATGCATGCAAAAGTAATAGAGCAGTTTTAATTTGAATATTGATGCTTAATCTAACATATTTGGGTTTGGATCATTCTCACGAAAAGGTACAATTTACTCTCCTAAATGGATAAGTATTAGGAAGCCTGAAAATTTTCCTAACATTTTCATTTATTGAAATTTAAATAAGTAATTCAATAAATATTTGACAAGAAAATTTCGATATATAAATTTAGTCTTTTAATGAATAAATGTCTATGGTGTGCTCCGTATGTGTACCTAAATTTAAAATAGAACATTTAGTTTCCTGGCGTTTACACAATAACAAAATTTTTGCAAATATTTTTATTTCAATAATACCTTATAAAAAAATTTAATAAAGTTCTAATATAATATTTTTAAATGAATCTATTTTTATTGCAGCGTTAATTTATATATTTTACACATAGCCAAGAAAATCTCCTTCTGTAGACGTTGAAAATAAATTTTAAACAAGTCAGAAATTAAGCGTCAAACGTGGCAAATGACGTGCATTCATACTGTCATTAGTTTTAAAAATATTCAGATCTTGGTACAGTAGCTGTTGCATGTCTTATGCAAAAATACATACAATTTTTTTTACGAACACATATATTAGTGTAAGTAACATATGAAAAATGTGATTCATATTAAATATGACGAATCACATGGCAACTTATTAACGCTATGTATCATGAGATGTTAATAAATTATTTAAGTATGATATGATTTATTAGAATGAAGAAAAGTATTTTAATATCTTTTAAAGTTTTAATTTGTTTTTCATAAAATGTCAAGGGACTTGACAAAATGCTACAGCGATTATACATGGTACTAAATTTCATAAGTTTTGCACAGTTATATGCGGACAGATGAAAGAATCAGACGAAAACTATAATTGCTACGCATTTATAAAATTGCGAAAGCACTTAAAAATGCCATAGATGACAGTATATGCCAAATAATCCTTAGCTAGTTGGAGAAAGAAAGATTTTTTTTTTTTTTTTTTGATACAACATTTTGCTCTGTTGTGATGGTATTGAATCTTTCCTAATTTATTACTTCCATTTGAAGTCGATTGATTTGCGGTTTTCACTAAAACTATTCTTTATGTTGGTATTTTATTGAAAATGAATTATAAAGATAAATTTCAAAAAATACCGATAGAGGGCGCTTTAGACTTTAAATTAACGAAATCCATCCTAATGCTATTTTCTGCCATTATTTTTTGCATCTCATTAAATGGTTTCGTAAGCTTAGATTTAAACTTAAATTTTTAGCTCAAAATCTGAATAGTTGGGCGTTGTTAAGTAGCACAAACTAAACAGTGTTCAGAGGGTTTAAATTTCAAACGAAACGGAAAACTATTAAAAAAAAACACAGAAAAATTAGTCGATTCGTTTGCGTTTTTTGCTAAAACTACTCTTTAAATCAGTGTTTTCTTGAAAATAAATTTTAAAGATAAATTTCACAAAATGCCGATAGAGGGCGCCTTACACATTGGAGTAGTGTACAACTATTTTTAACGGTTATTTTTTTTAAATCTCATTAAATGCTTTCAAACGCTTAGATTTAAATTTTGAGATCAAATTCTGAGTCGTTGCGAGTGTTTAAGTAGCGCAAAAGTGAACTGTGTTCGAAGGGAGGGGGGTTAAATTTCAACTCCTGAACACACTTCAGTCTGCGCTTCTTAACCCCTCCCAACGATTCAGAATTTGAGTGCAAAATTTAAGTTTAAATCTAAGATTTCGAAAACATTTAGCATGTTTTAGAAAGCATTTAATTAGATAAAAAAAATAATGGTTAAAATTTGTTGTTGGTTACTTTGAAGTTTAAGGCGCCCTCTAACGGATTTTTTTAAAATTTATCTTTAAAATTCATTTTCAAAAAGATACTGACTTAAGGAATAGCTTTATTTTAAACCGCAAACGAATCGACCAATTTTTCCGTTTTTTATTATCATTTGAAATTTGAACCCTCTCAACACAGTTTAGTTTGTGCTACTTAACCACTCCCAACTATTCAGATTTTGAGCTCAAAATTTAAGTTTAAGTCTAAGTTTACGAAAACATTTAATCAGATGCAAAAAATAACGTAAAAAGTAGTTGTTCGTTACTCCAAAGTTTAAAGCGCCCTCTATGAGCATTTTTTGAAATATATATTTACAATTCATTTTCAATAAAATACCGACATGAAGAATAGTTTTAGTGAAAACCGCAAATCAATCGATCAATTTTTCCGTTTTTTATAATCATTTGAAATTTAAACCGTCTGAACACAGTTAAATTTGTGCTACTTAACCACTTCGAACTATTCAGATTTTGAGTTAAAAATTTAAGTTTATGTCTATGCTTACGAAACCATTTAATGAGATGCAAAAAATCACGGCAAAAAATAGTTTTTCATTACTTTAAAATCTAAAGCGCCCTTTATCAGCATTTTTCGAAATTTATCTTTATAATTTATTTTCAAGAAAATACCAACATAAAGAATAATTTTAATGAAAACCGCAAATCAATCGACCAATTTTTCCGTATTTTATGTGTATTTGAAATTTTGGACCCCAAACTTTAATGGCGGCTATCTCCTTTGGAAAACGTTTGGGACCCTTTGTTTTCTATTTACTATTACTCGTCTTGATGTGTTCTATCACCCCCCAGCGTATATACCTTTTTTTAGGGACACCCTGTATACTAGTTTATAATAGAAAACTTGCGAAAAATAAAATAGAACAAACAATAAGTCTATTCATAAAACATTAATGAAAACTTCCATGCAATTAAAAAAAAAAAATTACATATTGTCATAAAATTGATTTTTTTTATTTCTTCCTACTGTGTATCTTTTCGTGATGGTGCACCATTTTTTCGGTTAAACTAGTTTGTTGAAAATGAATATGTCTACTTCAGAATTGATGCCATCCGAAAAAGTATTTCGTGTTTAGAAATTTGTTTAATGCACAATAAATAATACTTGGGAAAACGAAAAGTTTTGGAACGGACAGCGCGAGAAAAAATACTATAACTTGTTTAAATTGAATTAAGAATACTTTTTGACGCATTATAAACTCATTTATTGTATGCTTATGGGTAGTACTTTCACATAAATTACACAGGAGAAAGATTTTAATTTCTGAAAATTATATTGAATTCTAAAAAAACTTTTAATATTTTGTTTACAATATATTTTAAATAGAAATATTGAAATAAATACTTTTAAATATGTAAAATGTTATTTAAAATTTAAATTGTTTCTTCGCAATTTTAAACGAAATAAACATTTTTTCTTCTATAACATTGTCATTCTTTTATATTAAACAAACAAACAAACAAAAAAAAACTACATTTGAAATAAAACGACACCTTATAAGAATTCCAAACAAATTATGTTATCACGAGTTTCACGAGTTATCACGAGAGAAAGCTTTTAAGTTACTTTTAGTATAAAAAAATGCACAAAACACATGAGTATTAATAATACATTGTTTTATGTGTCAATATGTTTTAAAGAAGACGGTAATTCCATTATGCTTTAACCGGTTTTTAACCTCTTCAGGTTGAAGGTAGGATATTTTGTTTTCGTCCTTTGTTTCGTACAGTACTTCATATTTTTCCTCCAAATTCGACAATAAATGAATTTTGAACTTCAATAATTAATTTACTAATTTTTCACTTGATTAAAATTGAAAAATACTCAAGAAAAGTGTAAAAAGTTGAAACTTTAAATTATTTATATCCGATAGTTTAATTCCTATCAATCAAATCATTTGAAAAAAAAATAGAATACTCCTTTTTATTATTATTATTATCATTATTATTATCCAGTCAATAAAAAAATGTACATACTGGATATTCTCCTCATAAAAAGTTGAAAATTCCGTAATTCCGACAAACAATAAAAAATGCATTCCATGTCAAGTGTACGGAAGCTTTTCTACATATTTCTGCTTTTTTTAACAATATTATTATATCTTCAAAACAAAACGATCATTTTATTCCGTTGGTTAAAATAACAAATTAACTTCTAAATATACATCTATAAAACAATTTTTAAAAAACTTCAAACTTCCCATTTTTACACCAGCCACTTAGTTAGAACGACAAATAGTGGTGACTTACCAAAATGATTTTCCCACATGACTCTTAGTCGTTTGATAACTCTTTACGGTCGACTCATTAAAGCACTTGCCTGCCAAACACCTAAGATTCTCAGATGAAAGCCCCGCTATTCCCCCCGGTCAAAATACATTAGGAACTGTACTTCTCAACATTCCTCATAGATGGCGCCACTATTATTATTATTATTATTATTATTATTATTATTATTATTATTATTATTATTATTATTATCATTATTATTATTATTATTATTATTATTATTATTATTATTATTATTATTATTATTATTATTATTATTATTTTACAATACAATGCCATTAAAATTACCATACACTTTTTATGGTAATTCTATGTCATTTTTGAAAAGGAAAAAGTGTTATATTTTTCTTAAATGATTGTTTATTGGTAATTTATAACATAAATTTAAGCAATAATTTTTTTTGCAAAATTGCTGCATAAACATAGAAAAGCCCTTCCTAAGTAGTTAAAGACTTACTTAGCAGCTACTTTTCAAATCACTACATTAACTAAAAAAGTATATTTATTTTATTATTTCAATTAACGTAATAGTTTATTTGTATTGAATGCAATATTTTGCGTATCACTTGGCTTTCTATTCTTATCTGTGGCTATTTCCGAAACTTTAAAGGTATTCAGCAATATAAAAATATCTTAATTAACAATTGTTTATGTAACAATTATCTTAATTAACAAATGTTTAAATGTCGAAAAAACTTCCTTCGGTCCAATGTTTCGTGTTTTTTCTTGAATAATTGTAGTAGAAATTAAATGTATTTTTTAAAGTAATGTTTAGAATGTTTTAGTTTTCATCTTATGTAATGGAACTATTTAAAGAATCTATCCTACTTTTTTAAGCGTGCAGAAGAAAAAAAGTTTTAATTTGCTTATTTTCTGAACAAAATTCATCTTAAAGTTTTCTTCCTCAGAAATCTTTGGTATAATCACGGATTCGTTTAAATAAAATGGTTAAACACGCTTAAATGGAAAATTGTCTCACTTTAAATTTTAAGTGACAGGATTCTTTATTTGTAATAATCTGATGTAGAAAGTATATGGAATGTTTTATATATTTAACACACATTCAGTGTGATTATAATGTCGACAGAAATTTTGATTTTTTAAATATTTTAATTCTTTTCTTTTATACTTTTATAGCGTTATGCCATTGCAAAGATTTTCGCTTCTTTAGGTAGAAAAGAATTATCTCAATAACTCGCATGTCGTTAAAACGTTTTGTTTAAATACATAGCTCAACAGAATTGACAGATACATTTGTTTCCCGCATAACTGCACTATTTAAAGTTGCAACTGAATTTTACGTTATAAGATTGTAAATTTTAAAACACTGTAAAAAGTTTAAAAAAAAAAAAACCGTACGATTTTACGGTGATTGAATTGGTAATGGAGATGCCAATACAATTCACAGTTTCTTATCAGACAAATTACAGTAAATTCCAGAGAATTTTCAGTTTTCCTAGAATTTACGGGAATTTTTCTGTTAAAAAACAAAAAATTGTGCTGGCATCCCAATTCTCAATACAATCTCCGTAAAATCGTCCGTTTCTTTCCCAGTGAATAGTACAAACTATTGCAGATTGCAATTTGTGTACAATTGGCATTAAATATACCGTTATTTTTATATATTTTTAATTTTCAGCTTTTTTCTTACTATTTAACTTCTTTAAAATAACATCAAATAAACCATTTATTTTTTTTCCTTTTGTGCTAATCAGATATCTTTAAAACAAACTCTTCTATATCATCATTTAAGGCCTCTGTCCCTGCCCGCGAAGACGTTCGCGAGCTAATGCTATCCTATGAGGAGGAATTTTTCTAATAACTCTTTCGCATTTTAACATTTTAATTTTTTTTTTCTTTGCATTGGATAGCCGAGGTCCCTCTCAAGATAGCTCCTTGATTGCGTTTTCGATGTTGGTCACAGGTATTTTCTATAAAGTTAGTTTTTCTTTCAGAATCGGTTCAGAAAGAGTTAATTTCATCTATCTAAAAAATATACAACAAATACAATGTTTTATAACCTTAATAAACATGAAAACCATTAGTTTAAATTAAAACTTTGTAAGAAGTCAGGTATTCTGAAACAGTCAGCTGATATCATGTAATGACTTCGTTGTGAAATACATTAGTAGTCGCTTAATCACTATGACAACCCTGGAAAAATCTTTAATATCCTTCTGGATGAAAATTGGAGCAGACTATCCCGGAATATCTACATCTGCTTTGAGGACATTGATGGAGTTCAACACGACATACTTGTGTGAACATACTTTTCAAATCTGATGTTTTTGAAAAACAAGTACAGAAAGAAACTGCGCCTGGAAAGCGTTTTACAGTTAAAATTAACCAGTCACAACTCTGATATAGATAACATCAGTGCCTGAAATCTTACTGATTGCATAGTTGTGTTTTTCTAATAATTAAACGTATGTTTAATTATAACTGTTGTTTTAATTGTTAGTCAACTTAGAAGCATTGTTATTAGCAATTCTTGTTTTTGTTGATAATGTATCATTAGTACGAAAATTTACCTTTTTTACAGGATATGATAGCCGATAGCTCACAAAAATTTCCATACTCGTATATTTATTTTCATTAAGTAACAAAATGAATGTAAATTTTCATTAAATGTAAATAGTTTAAAGCATATGGAAATTTAAATAAAAAGGGTGGGGAGAATTTTATCAAGTATGTGTAAAAAATGAGAGTAGGTATAAAATAAAATGATACAATCTATAATTATGTGATACGTTGTTTTTACTAAAATTTACTACGTTGTGTTAAAATTGTACAACATTGCAATAAAAGTAACACACGGTGAAAACTTTTTAAAAGTTTTATACAGTTTATCCGTATATACATATTTGCAGTATATGCACTTCATATTTCTATGAGAATATATTGAACGCTTTTTAATAAATATTTAGTTAATTAATGATGTCTAGAGGCACATGAAATATAATTTTAAATTTAAGGACTATTTTCAATTTTTTCAAATAGTGAAACAATTTTAAAATAAAGTTAAATGAAGAAAGAAATTTCCAAGTGTTTCAATTACGAAAGAAATTTACACAGACGAATAAGTTTTAATCTTTAAATAATTAGTTCTGAATTTTTATTAATAAATACAGAAACTTTATGTGTCTCGACTATGCACTCGCCATCAATCTATTTTAAACATTATTTATTATCTTGCAGTACGAATTTGAGAAACTAACGGATGTGGTCGATATTCTCATCGAATTTTCAAGAAGTTCTGTAAGTTACAGAAAATTAATTAAAAATGCCTGCTTCCAAAGTAAGAAATGATTCAGCTGAGTATTACGGGATCATCATTTTATCTGTTATAAGGACTTTATTAAGAATTTACCACTCTAGTTTAGTTTTACTCATGTTTAATGGAAATTTTCTGTGACAAAATTATCTTCTAACTTTAATTAAACACGCTCTTGGAAATCAAAGATTGCAAATGCATTTAATATTAAATTATTTTAAGGAATGTGCCTCGTGTTCAGTGTTAGATTCATAATTAAAAATTTTTCGTTATTATTTCTAAGTTTAATGAATGACGTCTGTTAATTTAATTATGCTTATAGCACACTTAACCGTTTAAATCATGTTCAAAATAAAAAAAATCATTTATTATTGTAATTTTACAAAAAAGTTAGCTTTCAGGTTATTTTTCTAATTTAAATCCTCAACGAACAACTAGAATCGATTGTAAATACATTTTTATTTACTAGTAATGTTTATTTTTATTATTTTTATTTTGAGTGAATACGAAAAGATAGATACATAATAATTTTTATTTTTTATTGGTATCCTGTACATTGAATATATTGGCTCCATTTTTGCTTAAACAGTTTTTTAATAAAACAAAGAAAAATAATGTGATTGTGACAAATCACTGTTCATAGTTTCATATACATTTTTAGCAAAATATTTTTTCAGCAAAAACTCCATGCGCAAAACATGATTTCTGTGTAGGTTATTAAAATGTCACAATGAAATTCAACTTACAAGCTAATGATACTATTGTGAAGACAATGAACTAAACATTTAATTTCAGAGTAATTATTTTTTGCCTTTATAATTGTTTTCAAGAAAGGATAACCATATGAGTTTTTCAAAACTCCGCATGTAAACGAATGCGTTATTCCACAATTCATTACAGACTATTTTTAAATGGTTACTTTTGTAATTAAGTCACTAAAGATGATTCTAAAAATAAAAAGACATTGATGATATTCGGTTTATTACATGGTTATTTTATTTTTACACTTCAGTTACTAATTAATCTGTCAGATTGAAATCAATCTTAAATAAATTTTATTTGCTATGCATTCTGTACATTAATACTTAACAGTAACAAAATAGGCAACATTAGGATTATTGAGGACAATTTAAAAAATGTAATTGGGAATGAATGTCTAAATCTATGAAACTTTTTTCTTTGTATTATAACTCTGTATGCATCTATAGTAGAAAATACATTTTTAAATTCTCTTTCAAAATACTAAAAAGTTATTTATAACATGAAAATTTCTAAAAGAAGATAAGGTTTCCAATTTAACTCGGCTAAAAATATGCAAAATGAACGAATAAATCCAGACTTCCAAAAGATTAAGCCCGTCAGGGATCAAAGTGAAAAAAGATCAAAGATTTTATTTTGCTATTGATAGTGAAAGTCGCTCCTGCAAAACTTTCTAAAAATGCGTGAACTAAAATGCAAGAGTAATATTAACTACATTGTGCATTTTTTGGACACTTTGAGAAGTATTTTGAATCTAAACTTCTTTTAACATTTATATATAGGCTTCATAAAAGCAGGATTTCATACGAAAAATACGTAAAATTTTGTAAAAACTGGTGTTAAAAGTGCAAATAAATGTATAAAAATACAGAAATAAAAAATACAAGTAAAGGAAGTTAATATATGATTATTTTATTAAAAATACTTTTTTTATACCTTCTTGATTTAATTCTCCTATTAAAAAAATGTGAAACAAATATTTGTTGATCATTTTTTTGTACGGTAATAAGATTGATATGTAATAACTAAGAATAGCTGGATTTCAGAATATGGTATGCCTATTTCTGATTATCCAGGATCAAGTTGATAGAGAAGATACTGTTTACTGTTTTGTCTTGTTGTCGTATAAAGATAAATAGATAAATATTTTTACGCTAACAAATGTATCTTAGAGAGCCGCGGCATAAAATGTTATTTATTTTCTTATTTATTTACAAATATTTTTTATAAATATATGTTTATATAATGAACATATTGTTTGTAAAAAATGCTGAACTATTTAAAACTTTAAAAAGTAATATTTAAAAGTTTAGTCCTATTTTTTTTTTTTTTTTTTTTTTTTTCACTTGAGTGATTTAATTAATTTTTACACTTTGTGTACGGAATCTGTTTCCCTCTTATTTCTCACCAGTGTTTACAAAAATATTGTCTATAAAGTTCGTAAAAAATTTTAAATTGAAAAAACAAATTACATTTATAAGGACTAGTATATTTTCAAAATTTTCTCTCAAAATAAAAATTCCTTGAGCTATTTAAAGCTACACCTTTTCAACTTTGATAAATCATGAAAAAAAAAAATCGTTCGGGCATTAATAAAAATCGATGACTTTGTCCAGAAGTGGGTTGCGTGCGGCATCTCAAAACAAACAATAATAATAATAATAATAATAATAATAATAATAATAATAATAATAAAAGGAATCAGCTTTATATTCCTTATCTTTTAAAAGTTACTTTATTATTTTTTTATAATTATGAGAGGTAATTTCGTTACTATTGTAGATTGTCAATTAATAAGATCGATGTTGTTTTCAAACTCAAAATTAAATCATGGCGGCTTAAAAACTCTTTTTGATTTGAATTCCGTTTGTCAAGCTTCTTCTAACTTTTTTTTTTTTTTTTTTTTTTTTTTTTTTGGCCAGAGATCTAATATTTTTTCGAGAATCAAACAACATACCCAGAACGGCATGTACCATAAAGGTGTTTTTCTGTAGAGTAAAGGGAACAATCATCTTCAGTTTATCTTCTGAGTACTTGATTTACTGTACGATTTTAAAAAAGCGATGTAATGCATAAGTAATACTAAGTTGACTTTTTATGTTAAACCATGAGGAGCATAAACTTTCATGACAAATTCAGCTAATTTTTTCAAATATGGAGTTGGATGAGTTGATGCATTATATAAATGCAAGATCTTGTTTGGCATTGTAAGCCACCTCGCATTGGAGAAATTTTCAGGATTTCAGCTTGCCAATTCTTCGGAATATTCACCTGTCAGTAGAGCTTAATATACAGTCTCTGGCCAAATTATTATCCCTTTTCCTTGTGTCGAATCATATTACTAACTTCATAGAAATACTACTGTGTGAATAACTGCAATTAATTATGTACATCATTTGTAGGATTATAATAAATAAAAAACATGCCTATGACTTTAAAACTCTTTCTTTTTACAATTTAAATTAAAAATGGCTGAAATTGCAAAATTTATAACTTGATACTAAAAAAAATGTCAATATTTTTTGGAGCCTCTTTTGGCGGCTATCAGTGCCTCTATTCTTCGCGGCATGCTATTAATACAAAATTGAAGAGTTTCATGTATGTGTGGGTGACGATTCCAGATATAGGTAAGATTTTCTATGAGCTGGGTTTTGTTTGTTATGACTTCTTACTCAATTCTCCAGACCAGTATAAAGAGGTTTTGAAAATCGGTTTATTCTAAAGCTAAAATGATGGTTTCCAAATGAAGAACCATTTGTATTTTTGAAAGGTAAAGCTTTTTGTTACATAGCACGATCCATCAAGGTCTACTTTCAATAAAAAAATATCCTTGTGTTGAACTGCTCCCGACAATTCACCAGACATGAATACCATTGAAATATTTGGGAGCTAATGAAGAAAAAACTGGACAAAGAGCTCATAACGGGCAAAACACAGCTCATAGAAAAACTTATCCTTGTCTGGAAACATCACTCACACATGCAAGAAACATTTCAATTTTGCACTAACAGCATGCCATGAAGAATAGAGGCACTGATTCCCGTCAAAGGAGACTGCAAAAAATATTGACATTTTTTGGAATTTCATGTTTTAAGTTTTACAATTTTAGCAATTGTTAATTTATTTTACAAAAATAAATAATTTTAAAGTCATTGGCATGCTTTTAATTTATTATAATCCTACAGATGTTGTATATAATCAGTTGTAACTATTGGCATAGTAATATCTCTATGAAACTTGTAATATGATTCGACACAAGAAAATATGAGTGCGTCTAATAATTTGGCCAGGGACTGTACATATGACAGTTATTTCTGATCCGTGCTCAATGACAGCGTTACCATCGACCTCTGGGAAAATACTATCTATTTTGATACATTCAAGTTAAAATTGGCGGTTTTTTAATTTTATTCTTGTAACTTTTTAAATTAAACAAATATATCTCCTAGAACTCGATGAGCCTTTAGTCATTCTATTAAATTGATACTTGTGATTTTCTATTGATTTTACTAACAATTATAGAACATCTTGGATTTCGTTTTACAATGCCATTTTATTTAAAAAAATAGTTTGAAGAAGGATTTAATATTATCTTAATACATATTTAGTTACATTAACGTACCTGGATTTGATGGAACAGTTGAACAAATATTATGCACGGAAGAAACTTGTGCAAATATACTATAAGTTTGCTATACCTTAATAATACTAATCCTAAAATTTTACTTCTTTACAATTTTTGTTTCGTTGTTCAAACAACTTTGATTGTCATCCCAATATTTAAATTAAATGCATCTTAAACCATAGAATAACAATTATACACTAAAGTCTCTCAAAATAGCAATATTAGGAGACTTTTAAGCGTGTTGATTAACCCTTTGTGGCTCAAAAACTCCGATTTGAAAAATATTGACTCAGATGATAGAACGCATCATTTTAAGCATGTATAAATATTAAAAAAAAATTAGAATTTAAAACTAAAATAATTATTGACTAAAATGAACTTTTTTCACATCTACAATAAACTGAAATTGACATATTACTCATAAATATTGTCCATTTTCTAATACAAAATTTCAAACTACACAAAAGTATCTTTAAAAAAATAATTTGACAAAATTTACTAGATTAATTTTTGCAATATCGAAGTCGATACAATAAAGTATGAGAAACTAACTCAATATCATCGTCAGTTGATAATTCCAATGATAAATTTGTATTAATTGCTGTGTTGGAAAATAAAAACAACAAATAAAATCGTGTTTGAAAACTTACTGCGTAAGTACTACCATAGCCAACTAGATAGTATATATGGCCTGTCCATTTCGCTAAAAGCCGCCAAAAATTAAAGCTGTATTTGGCATCAAACCCTGAACCATTTCATTGGACCATGTGTGAGTCCTCGTGACGCAAACCCTGTCCAAATTAGCATTGAGTAAGCTATTTTGTATTCGGTGCACATCGGTTGGCACGTGGTCATTGTTTTGGTTCAGGGTTTCCACGATTGGTTAGAATAACTTGAGCAAGGTATCAGAGTCCTCTGGCGGGAAACTTCATACATTAATCTCAAATAGACGGGCCTCTAGATCTAGTGGGCCATGGTACTATTGACTTTTTGTGTATGTTGCAGATCTGCAACAAGGTGATATAGAGGGTTATTCTTTCTTTATGTTTCCACGGTCAACTGAACTAGAAAAATTAATTTGGATCTGTAAATTACTTCTTGGGATAGAATTTTGATTGTGTCCCCTTTCATGCTGTAATAATACTAACACTGTTCATATTTCATGAAAACCTATGCTAAAAAGCAGACTGCGAACTATTAATTATTCTATTACCTCTTTCTATTTAGATTCGTAATCAGAATTATTTGACGGATTTTTTATAGACTATAAAATACAGTTGATTTAGAAACTCGCAAAAAGGAGAAATAAGTGATATTAACACCATATCAAAGAAGTAAAGTAATAGAAATATAGTTATGTTATTCGAATAAATTTACATAATTCCATTGAATATTATACACCATTTTTAAAAATCAGACAAATATATAAACGAAATTTCAAATAAAATGGAATAACATAATGACCCATTTAGAAATTTTAGCATCTATATTTTACCATTTAGCTTCATTAATCTAATGCGCCATTTTCTTCTCACCTAATAGAAAATTTTAAAATCACTTGGACTACAATGAAAAAACAGTATGACATGAAAACAAATAATTATTTTTTAAATGAATGAATCAAACTTTAACACAAAAATAAGAATTAAAAACTGCTTAAAACATACTAGCAAATGTCAAGGTAATAGGATGCTTTTTGCGCAGTTACTGTGGAACAGGTAGACAAACACATATCCAAAACGTGTTATGGGCAGAAAGAGATACTTCACAATTTAAACGAATCGTTTGAAATATGCGCAAAAGTATAGTTAATAACCCTCTTTTGTTTGATTGATTGTTTTTTTGTTTTTTTTACTTTAATTTCTACCAGAAATTTTGTAGCGAAAAAAAGTTTTTTCTTTTAATTAGAACTAATTTAATAACTTTATACCTCAAAGTTAAAATTATCATTTTAACTCTTTTAGATTTTACTAGTTATTTTTCTCTTTGTGTCTACCAGCAGTGATTAAACATCTTTACTAAAGATTCTGTAATGACCTTTCAACACAAGTACCCTTTACATTGACTGTAAAATTTGCACGAAACTAGGTTGTCCATCCATTTGTTTACATTGTTCCCTTTAATAACTCAATAAATATATAAGAACTACCAGCCTTCGCCTACTACGTTGGTCAGTTTATCTAAAGAAAACTTGAAGCACAGGAAATATGAATTCTATTACATTCTAAAGAGTGTACCATCATTAAAATGTACTTGAAACTACTTTTTGCTATTGACCGTAATGTGATAGAATACTTTTGATTGTCCCTGTTATTAAACTATGCATCCAATTTTTATAAATTTTTAATTGACTTGACAAAATTATGCAACAGTTATATATTTTAAATCTCAAACGATTTGGTTGGGTAGTTTTTGTTCTATTATATGTGGACAGACAGACGGACGGACGAACGGACAGACTGAACAATGCCTATAACTTGGTGTAATCCTGTGCAATGCATATCAATTTCATAAAATATTAAATAGTTTAATACTATTAAAATGCATATTAAACAATGTCTCAATATATAACTCTGCAATGGAATACTTTTGTGTGGCCCTGTAAATCAATAAGAACTATTATTTGCACCACCGATTGTGCAGAATGTATATTATAGCATATACTTCATAGATGCATATTAACTTTATTATGTTCGAAAGAGTGTAAAACTATTAAAATTCACTTGAAACTTGTTTCCCCATTGAAAGTAATGTATCGGAATCCTTTTGATTGTCCCTGTAATTGAACTATGCATCCAATTTTCATAAAATTTCAAAATACTCGACAAAATCATTCAATAATTATATATTTTAAGTTTCAAACAATTCAGTTGTGTAGTTTTTGAATTGTTATGTGTGGACAGACAGACAAATGGGCAACTCGGAATCCCCCGATTTTCCTCCTTCAATTCAAAACAAACGCGACGTTTCTCCGTTTCCGGGATCGGAGAGTCACATACAAACGTACAATTGGATTTTAATTGCGTAGATTTTTTTTTTTTTTATCTTCAAAGTTGATCAAGTTAATTGACTAAAAATTATAAAGATCGGGATTTCATTTATTTTTTTATGTTTTTATTTATTATATTTTTTAATTATTTTGCAACATTTTTACTAATATTTATTTAAAAATATAAACAAAGATTGAAACCTATGTTTTGCGCATGCCCAAGTGATTAATTTGATTAGTAAAATTATTAACTCAATTCATCACTTATGTATATATTGCTCCTCTACAGTAAGTTCTGTTTCTCTACTTCTGGTAAATTCATAAATATATATATATATAGGTTAAAAACTACGTTGTTGCGCATGCCCGAGTGATTAATTTTATTAGTAAATTATTCATTCAGCTCATCACTTGGAAAAAACAATTGTTTCTCTGCAGTAAGCATTGCTGAGTCCAAAATATAGGATATTTTGGGGGTATTTGAAATTTTTTTTAACTTTTTTTCATGTTTAGTGTAATATCTACTTATGCATTTTTTAACGCGATCTAATAAAACAAATTAATCTGAGAACAGTTTTTTTTTGCCTGTTAAAGTGATCTAGTTTCTTTAAATCTAGAATAACACAACCTACCATTTTTATTTTTTTCCATTCAGAAAATTTAGCTACCTATGGTATATATTGACATTGATGTTCTCTTCAAAAAATATTATGTTATAAATTTTTGAAAAATTAATCGCAATGCAATAAATTAAAAAAAATACGTTATTGAAAAAAAATAATCATTAATCGCAACAATTTAATTTTTTTCTCTTTCCCATTCCTTTATGCTTTTTTATGTCCCCATGAGAAATTTTCTACAAAGTAATTTATTATAATAAAACTGGGACGCATGAACAGTTCAAAGAAGTAATTAAAAGTTAGTTCTTTTTATACGTTTAGCAAAAAATATGTAAATTTCTGAAAAAATATCAATCCCTTAAATTGAAAAATAATGTACCTTATAATGGTGCGTAATCTCAAAAGATTTCATTTTTAAAAAGAGTTACTTTGCAAACAAATATTACAATTTACATAGAAATTTATATTTCATTCTGCGTGTTAAACTATGTTTATATATATATATGTAATAAAATAAAAAAAAATTTGCGCCATATATATATATTTTAAAAGTAATTCCCTTTAGTATGTTTTAATTACATTAGAAAAAATAATTTACTTTTTTGTTGTTCTCAATATGTTGTCTATTTTCATAAAGTTTAAAAACTGTTTTTTATATCAAATAATATCAAAAGATAATTGATTGTCATGAAAGTTCATATAAAATTAAATTTTGATGCTATCTGAACAAGTTACCATACATTTCTTTAATTTTTATATTCTTAATGAAAAATATTTTAAATATTAACTAGTTTTAGAAAATGCCACATTGTAATAATAAGAGTTAAGGATTAAAAGATTTTTCAACTACTGTATCATGAAAAGAAGAACTGTCTAAGGAAAAGCTTTCAGTATAAAACTTTAAATTGCGTACGTATTTATTTTATATATTTCCAAACTACTCAGTATTTGAGTTATTATGATATCCAATCTGTAAAAACAAATGACAATTTATTCTCAAACAATAATAATTAAAACATCATTTATTTATTTTAATAATATCAATTATTATTATCGTAAGGGTTTTATTCCAATTTTTAAATGGTTTCTTTTCAACATACGGGAATAATAACATAGATTATATATAGGAGGAAATGGGGCACATTGATACACCCCCTCTACTGCTCACAGGGCAATTATAGGAAGTTTCACAACAGCTCCAAAAGGTGATGCTAATGTACACAACTACATACAGAACGTCTTGGCACGATTCAATAATTTGATGAAATGAGACGAGAGATTTATTGTTTTTGTAGGTCAAAAGTAAATTTGAGTTGTACAATTGCAATGGTATTATACAACTGTTCCAGTATTTTTTACCGAACAAAATGCTCTCTCTGGCAAGTAAAGCTTCTCTTTATCAGTTCATCACTCTTTACTGTTAGTTAAATTGGGAAGTGCTGGATTTGAGACTCATTTTACTCAAAATGGCTGTATGAGGAACATTGATACAGTCTATGTCGGGGCACATTGATACGTATCAATGTGTCCCATGATAGCTATAGACAACATAAATCCTTTTCTACTTCATTTTTTTATTTCCTTTGATTTATTTATTTTTTTACCATGTTCTCCTTAATCCAACCATTTTTCGCCAAAAATTTCTAATATTAGTTTTTAATGAAGTGAAATAGCTCTAATTTTTTATAGTATTTTTCTATAGTTTCTATTGAAAAATTCTTCTATTCATTCTATAGTATTTTTGCAAACAGCAGTCGTACGAATTTACCCAACATCTAGTGCTAGTAGAACTAACAAAGAAAAAGGACGACAGCCTGGCAAATCTCGAATTTATATCGATTCTCCAGAGATAAAAGTATTTTCGACAAGAATAATATTAAGTAAGAGAAACAAGCTTCAGAACAGCGAAGGATAATTATATTATAAACGGAATTTTTAAAATAATTATCTTTTTTTCTGTTCATAACGTTTTTTCTGTTCATTCAAGTCGTAAACCGATTTATATACAGAAAACCTGGTAATTTTTTTCATCTTTTCTAAGAACGAATATAATGATGGGGTTGAAGAGTAGATATGACAAAGTTACCACAGCCAAAAATCAGCCAAGGAACAGTTAGAACATCAGGTCATTATTCCTTTAATTTTGATTGCTTTAATATTACTTACAAATAAATTGTGGTCTATTTGAATTTCTATAAATAAATATAAAATGGTTTGCTAACTAATTTTCAATGAAAAATATGCATTGGTATTATTTTGTCTCCATTTTCCCTAAAGGTATAAGAGTATCTAATGAGGTGTATCAATCTGCCTCGGGGATGTGGCACAATGATACAAATTACTTTTTTTCATTTTTTAAAATTACATGCTAAAATACCATAAAAAACGATTATACATTTTTTAAACACACTAAACATGTTTTGCTGACACCAAATGGAAAAGTAACTTAAAATTTGTACTTTCTGGACACCAAAAAAATTCTTAGAATAAAACTGTATCAGTGTGCCCCAGTTCCCCCTAAGCATATCGGACAAACAATTATTCGATCACTGGAGTTCATTGAAGTGATGTTATCACTAACTCATTTCAACATTACATATTTATCAAAAATAATAGAAATCAACGCGTTCTGCATTTATAATAAATACATTTGATGCAACTCACTCTTTTGTAGTGGGGTTTCTTTCGAGAGGTTATAAACGAATTAGTCAAAATATAGTTCGTCAGGATAACTGCTGAAAATTTTAAAATATAGATTATTTTTGCAACTATTCATAGTGATAAACAAAGAAGAAAAATCGATTTTTTTATGGTACATACGTAGCTGTGACTTAATTTTAATTAAGAATCTAAATTTTAAATACTTAAGAAAATAAACGTTGAATAATGTAAGCTTTTCGGTAAACAATTAATTTAACTTTAATCAAACAGTCAAAGTTTAATTTAAAAAATAATAACACTACAAGGTAAAGTACTCTCATATAGGATTAAATTTCATAACAGATAACATGTTTGAATCGCATTATGATCAGTGATCACACATATTAATTAACTATTTAAAAATATGTGTGCAACGACCTCAAAACTGGGTCTATGAGCATTTACGTAACAAATTACGAACTCATGCAGCAATATGAACAAGACAGATTAAAAAACAGCGGTTAAAATCTGATTGAATTACCGCTCATACACGCTGCCATTTGCGAGCCTTATTTCGCCTTCGGTGCACATGAAACATTGCCGTCATTAAAAAAATATTTCAGATGACATTGCAGTCCTAAAATTTTACACTTTTTCTGTTTGATGTTTATGATCCATTACATATGTGCAATTTGCAAAGTGCTATAATACTTCTTATAGAACTGCTTCTAATAAGTACCTTTTATAAGCACTTTTTAGGTAGCTTTCATAGGAAATACTGCCTTTCGCATTCGTTAACTTGATGCGACTTTTGGAAAATTCTTCCATAACTTTTCATTACATGACCTCAAGAACCCAAACCACTCCATCTAAAAAATTTACATACATATGTATATGTAAACTAAATTTTGTATTCGCGATAAAATCGCAATAATCCAAAAATCGTAATCAAACTCGCTAAAAACATTGTTGTGACTAATACCTATACTGCGATTGGTCAAAACTGACAAAAAATATTAAATGAGAAGGGCTTATAATTTTGAAAACAAACTTAGCATGGATCTGATAAAACCAGGTCTTTCAGAAAATTTTCAGGAAAATTTAATATCGTTATATCAGTTGCCAACAATTAAAAATATCAAAATAAAATTCTTACCACAGCAATTACTTTTCTACAATATGATTTCCGCGTAAAAACTGAAAATGCAATAAATAGTTTGACGAATAAAAAAAAAAATGAATGTTACGCATTAATTACTCTATAGCAAGATTTCCTCGCGCAAAAAGGAAAACGGAAGAAATATAATATACAATATGAACATTAAAAAGCTCACTACGTTACTAAAAAGGCAACAAAAATAATAGAAGACATATAAATTAAAATACATTTTATTTTAAATAGAAGATAAACTAAAATATATTTCTAATTATAACATCTCTTCTATTATTTCCATCACCTTTTATGTAAACCACAGAGGTTTTTAAAATTCCTTTTGTATATTTTATTTTTGAATCAGGTTGATTTCGTCTGACTTTCATCTGACTTTGAAATAAATATTTTGAAGAATTTAAGAAAATGTAAAAATTACCTCATATTGGAAATATTAATAACATCCGAAGGTGGATGTATAACGTCATGTGAGTTCGAAGAAACGTACTGAAACATAAAAAACCCGACTATGTAAATATTCAAACATGAACCATCTTCAAACTCACCAAAAAATATTGAGAAGGTTAATATCTTGGCGGGGATTTCAAATAGACAAAAGTCGGCCATATGGGTGGGTAGAAATACAGATTAAAACTTTTGAATAGCATTTTAATGTGTTTTTGATAAAAATAGCTGTTACAAAAAATAAAACAAGAGACTCGTCAAAAATAGCCATTTAAAATTGATACACTATGTTTATCTCAAATCATTTTTTTTTGGGAGGGGGGATTAGTACTTAACTTCGAAATATAAATCCGCCTGTATGCCGAGCCGTCAGGACTTATTTTTGTGTGCAATACCTTTCGTAATTTTTTTTATGTTTAGACACTTCCTAATTACCGAGTCTAGAATTTTCTAGGTAGGATTTGTAACTTATTATTTTTTTTATGTTGTGGTTGTTGTAAATTATCTGGACTAGAATATTTTTACACACTGAACAGCAATTTTGATACCTTGTGTAACGGGCACCAGGTAAATTTAATTTATGCAGACACGTTAGACAATCGGTTTAGACACACGAAAAAATCGAACAAATCGTTTTTTATTTGAAAGTCCAAGTATATTCTTTTTTGCTTCTCATAACACTTGTAAATTATGCATGAGCTGTTTACAACAATCTCAAAAAATTATCTTCGTTTTATTCTATTGAGATTATTCAAATATCAGACATGATTCTGTGATCGTTAAGGGTGCTGGCAACTCAGCTTCCGAATTCTCATCACTAATGTACAGTCTATGGGAGTTTTATGCATTCGTATATTTCAAATATCTCTTCTAGAAATTACTATTTTTAACTTCTATTTTTTGTATACACTGCTTAATACATGTGTCTTTTTTTTCTTATTTCTCAAAGTTTTTCTAAAATGCTTCATTTTATATGAAGTGCTTAAATTTTATTCACTGTACGTAAGCCTTGAACACATAAAATATTAAATTAAGCATAGATTTTAGAAATATTGTGAGAACTGAGAAAAAAGAAACACCCTTTAAGAATAGTCACAAAAAAGAAGTTAAAAATTTAATTTTTCCCAATAGATATTTTCAATATACGAATGCATCAAACACCCATAGACTTAAAATCACAAAGGAGAATTCCGATGCTGGTTAATCAGCCCCCTTAAAAATTATTTAAGCTAATTAGTTCTCCAGATTTGCTCAGAGTGGTTCGGTCAATAGAGCATTAGCGGATTGGGCCAAGATGTTCCTGGTTCGAATCCTGAGTCGAGTTTTATCATCCACTTGGAAATATACAATTTTTATAATTTAGCAACTGAAAAATTGCGTTAAAATGTAATCTATATACTAGATATTTCTCATGTAAAAATTATTTTAATTTTTGAGTTATTTGTTAGATTACATTATAAATGAATATACAAACCATTAAATTTAATATAAAATTACCCCATTGAAAAATAGAAAGAATAGATAAAAATAAATATATGTATATATTATATATAATTTTTAATTAAAATATACTGAGCTTTTTTAGCACAATGGGAAAAGTATTCTAATGGAAAGAGCGGGTTGGGACTCTTGGCATAAATAATTGATCAAAATTTTACTACAGTCCATAAATAATATCAATATCTTGTGAAAAGGTGAAAGTAAAGACAGATTATCTGTTTATTTATATAAACTAATGATAAAATTTAAAAACATGAATTAACAGATTGGGCAAAAAAGGATATACATTTAATCTTCACATGCAGTTTTAAAATTTTTATCGCAAAACATAATGTTCCTTGAACGCAATTAAATAGAACCAATTCCTTTTCAACAAATAATAAAAATAAAAATTCCACATATAACTTTTAAACTATTTCATATATTTTACGAAACGTTATTTCATTCTTTTGCTTAATCCGAGCGAGAAACGAAAAATTACATTTATGACTCATTTTATGTAAAAGGTAGTTTAAGTTATTTTCAGCAGTTATATTTAAAGGGAAGTTAGTTTCGATAAAATAAAAGTTAATATCCTACTGTAAAAGTCGGGTGTTAAACTGATAAAGTATTTTACCTCAATTTAATATATTTTGTGGTCTCTCTAAATCATGGAAGTACTATATCGTTTCAACAGTTATGGATTAAAAGTAATGTATGTATTTAAAAAATAAAATATTTTCTATCTATTAGCATCTGTCAAACATTTGCCCGTTCAAAATTTGCGAAAATAAAACGAGAACATTCAAAAGAAAGTGAGAATAATTAAAAAAATTGCAACGAAATATTACATTTGTACTGCATATATAAGAGATGCATCCTGCACATATACAAGGTGTCCAAAATATAACTTGGCGTTTCTCAAAAATAACTAAAAATAAACAAACAATTGCATGCACTCGCACTTTTTTGTGCTGTATAAAACATATATCAAAGTATTTTATTCAATGGCTTAGTTCCACGATTTCAATTTGCACGGAATTAGTCAGCCGCAATACATCAAGTCATTACAATATTTATAAGCATATTCTATCAAGCATTACAGCAAAAATGATTTGAATGTCTGCTGCAATTCGAAAATCCAGTAATTCTGTATCACGAATTGGTGATTGGTAAACAATGAATGTCACATATTCCCGTCAAAAGAAATACAAGGGTTGATACTGGTTTCAAGATAAACTCTCTGACCATTTTAGATGATATTGGTGACTAAAACATTAGAGATATAAGCAGCTAGCATTGCTAAATATACACTGCTAAAAAATTCTATAAAAAAACACAGAAGAAAACAGAGAATCTGTAAATTTATACTAATTTATGGTCAAATGCATTCGATCGAGTTTTTCCGTCATTTTACCAAAATAATCTTTGTACTATATATAATACCCTGCAGGGATTTTATCTTTATTTAAAGATATTTTTTATGTTTGTTAAAACTTATAATTCAAAATACACACGCATAAAATTATTTTGCAATTTTATTAAAAATATTTAAAAAATATCTATTTATTTTTTTATTTAATGTACAATAATTGAGAATGGGTAAAAGCATTTCCTCGGTGATACAGTGCTCTGCAAAAGTTTAATCAATCATGAATTAAGCATCTGTTCTGAGAAGTATGCGACGAATTATTGTAACTTAACTTTAACATATTAATTGTAACTTATCCATTAATCATAAACAATAAGTTTTAAATTATACCCTTTACTTAATATTTAATGAAAAAAGGATTAACATTGTGACAAAAGTATAGAAAATTTGTGTGATTACAGTGAAATAACCATAAATTAAAATCGAATTGCATACATTGTCTGAAATTAGTAAAACAAAATCTGACTTTTCATCGAAGAAACTAAATTCTGCATCACTTAAGAGTATATTTTGTACCAAACATGTGCAATAGCAGCTCGAAATCATTAACAGAAGAGTCACAAGGGTATTGCCAAAAAATAGCATAAACCTTATGAGATATGCCAGAAAGATTTTTGATTGGGTTCAAATCAAGGATACCCGCCGACCAATCGAAAATAGTAATAAGATACTTGTACCCAATATGAAGAGTGCTCTCAATATGGATACTCCTAATATTTTTTAATAAAAGCAATTTTGATAGAAAAATCGTGCTACATGTCCTTGAAGAAAAGCAGTTGAAAAGATAATTAAGCCAGGAAAGTACAAAAAAGCGCGATGTTCGCCATTTAAAAGGAAACTTGTTGTTTCATGGTTTGCTGATAGTAAATACAGGTAAGTTTAAATTCTTATTAGACATTGTAAAATTGCTTTAAATATTGAAAATTGGAGTGTTTTAGAAAGCTTTTAAAACAAATTTTCAATTGCTATTGCATATATTGCTTTAAAATTTTTTCGTCATTTGTTTATTACAAGATTTAATAAAACTACTCCCGATTCCCAATATGGACACCTTATGTCCACGTTGGAAATACAGCAGGTGAATCTTCAGATTTAGAAAAATAGAAAGCTAAGCAATAACAACAACCATTTCATGATATTTTGTAGTAACGTAGGTGCTTTGCATCGGTCTTCGAAGAGCCACAACCGAAAATGACCGCCCGCTCCTAAGTGCATATTCTGAAGATATTTACTGTGCGCCTACCCTCCCCTGCAATACCTTAAGATACCTTTTTTTATCCCCATTCCTCTAGAATTCCATAGAAAAGTGGTTCTTCCATACACGTTTTCTAGTAGATCAATAAGGAGCCACATGTCCATAATAGGGACTAGTGGTTCCTTCTATGGACATTTGTAAACATTTTTTGTTTTTATCGTTTAAATTAAACCGGAATAGTTACAACTTCGCTAATTTTAATAAAGATAGTCAACAGTCCAGAGATCATGGTCATATATTTTTGGAGTCCTATTACATTTACATGGGGATGACAAAAATAGATTTTTCATAGGGTGTCCATATTAGACACAGGTACCTTATTTTGAAAGTTAAACCAATTTTTTTGTATGTAATATGAATAGATGCAATATCTTGTTTAACCTTTCTACCCTGAATGGGTCTAATCGACCCATTTCTAATATTTATTTCATAATAGCTCCGTCGGGTTTTAACTAAGAGCTCTTATATTTTAAGTATTCCTCAAACAGATAAATATCTTCAGTTTATAATTTTTTCAGACTTCCGAAATTATTTTTTTTAGCCAAAATAAAAAAAGTCACATTTTACCTGAATGGGTCTAATCGATTCATATCACTTATTGCATATAAATGCATGGAAAACAATTAGATTTTTCGATGCCACTGTGGAAATGCCATGTTCCATGCCATTGTGGAAAATGTTAAATCAAAATAAAAGTTTTAGTTTCTCCGACCTGTATTGTAATCAGAGATTAGTGTACTGACTCTGCGTCATATGCAAATTTCCTCCTTGCGCCCCAATCGAGTTTTTTGTTTGGGGGGGAGAATTCCCAGAATGGTTTTTTTTGCGTGCATAACATGTCCGTTTCTTGCGATACACGTACGGTTCCAACGCTCTTTAGGGTTTTCGTATGCGCTGAGCATTTTGCGATGAAAAAAATTGGTGTTGCCATTGGAAATTTTCGAGTTTCTGTAAGTATAACCGTAACCGTGAGCGCCATTTTGTTGTCGTTCGCAGAATCTCGAGCTCATACCTCTAAATAGCTATATCTGAAATTTCATTTTGATCGGTTGAGCGGACTGGCCGCTAGAGCTCCATATATCGGCAAAGTTTTTTTTATGACCACCCTGTATTTTCTACATTATTCGGGTTTCAAAAAGATATGACGCTTGTCTCATATGTGCCGAAAAAAAACAAATCGGTAATCCTCCTTTCAACTATGCATCATGAGGCCAAAGTTGCAAATGGAGAAAGAAAAGAAACCGGGAATAATTTTATATTATAATGAAACTAAAGTTGGAGTAGCTACTACTGATAAATTAGCTGCTGCATATACATGCAAAAGGGGCACTAAGCGATGGCCTGTGTGTTTATTTTACAAAAATCATTGATCTAGCTGCAATAAATGCATTTGTTGTTTTTATACTTGTAAATCCTTCTTGCAATCAAAACAAACTATACAAAAGGCGGCTTTTTCTAAAGGAACTTGGGAAACAGCTGACCGAACCTCACAGAGATATTAGGATGAAACAAAATATCCGAGTAACCATAAAGCAATTGGCTACCGTAGCAGATGAAAAAAAAGAAAGTATTAGTTCAGCTAAACGTGGAAGATGTAAAGAATGTGGTCCAAACAGAGATCGAAAAACGCAGACGAGATGTACTTCGTGCTTATCTTTTCTTTGCCAGGAGCATGTAAATGTGTACTGTAAATCTTGTTTATCATAAAAAAATGTATCAAAACAATGGAAATAAAACAAATTTCTAATGTACATTTTTTATTATTATTTTCCAAATTATTGCTTATACAAACAAGGCATTGCAAGGAAGAGGGGGAGGGGGTGCAGTTAAAGTGGGAGGGGAGGGGGTTATAAAATATGTTGGTCTCTAATAGTGAATACAAAAATAATATCTAAAATAAAGCTAGTTAAAAATACTTGTTTTGAGGTAGAATAAATAAAAACAAGTAAACTGGGTCTAATCGACCCATTCAGGTAAAACGTAACTTTTTTTTCAACAGGGTAGGAAGGTTAAATACATATTTTGCTCCAGCTAAAAGTTCACCAAATGGCTGAAATTTATTCTCCAATTGATTGTATGTAGTCTTGCTCTGTTTGGTGATCATCGAAGAATTGCAGACATGCTTGATCATGAAAACAAAGTGAAGTCCAAATAGGGTCATTCCACGTAAAATGAGCAAAAATTTAAAAATAGTCGCGGCCTCATGATAACCGATTTAAATACAATTTAATACGCAGGTTCAATTGATATTCAAATAGAGCTCTGCAAAATATCTTGAAAAAAATGAATTGTTTTAGTAGTTTTGGACACTTAAAAAACTTGTGATATAGAATGGCATGTATGCAATCGTAGAAAATTGCAAGTTTGAAGCCTTATATCTTGAAAATTATTTAACAAAAATAATTTTTGCTTATAATATTATAATCTTAGAAAAATATTTTCTTATTTATTTAATGATAATAATCTAGTAACGCCGTGATTAACTTTTAATTAGTTTTAAAAATTATAAATGTGTGAACTTTGAGAAAATTCGAGACGTTATAAAAATTAAAGAAATTAAAAAACATGCCTTAAATTTATACCTGATGTAGTAACGACCATAAAGATTGATTTACTCAAGTTTGAAAGTAACCATTTATTTCTTTCAACTTCAATAAAACTTAAAAACTTAAAAAAAAGCAAAATCATAATTTTCCTAATTAAGTATGATAAAAAAATATATAAAGAAATGGTCCGACATTAACAATATTGCACAGATATAAAGATTATTAACTCCATTATATACTAGAAAAATTTCAATATTGCCTTTTGATTCCTAACATTGAAAAAAAATGAGTTCAAAAAGGTAATTTTGTTACATTCCACGCAAAATTTCCTTTGAATTTGTGCGTTTTTTAAAAATATTGTACGATTTCAATTGAAAAATAGTGCCGCCATCTATAAGAATTTAACACTACTAGATAATTCATTCTTCAATTCTCATCGCTTTTAATTAGAGTTCCAAAAGTCGGTTTATTCCCAGGTATATTTCCAATAGACCAGGTTTATTCCCAAAAAACCGAATTATTCCAAAAAAGCCCGGAATTTTTCCAGGTTTATTCCTAAAAACCCGGGTTTAACCCGGGTTTTTTCTAATCTTTGCAACGCTACTTGTAATATAAGCCTGAAGCAAAAAAAGGAAAAAAGAAAAGAAAAGAAGAAAAGGCGGGAAGTTGCATTTCAATATTTCTAGTAGACACTTTTTTAACTTTAAAGATAGAAAACCAACGACTATAAAAACACAAACAAAGTATGAGAAGGCAGCAAACAGCTGTTTCATATCTACTATCAAGATTCTTCATCAGTGCAAAACTCAGCGAGCTAAAAAAAGCAAAACTGAGCTTTTAACTTTTATCTTTGATATCAAGTAATTTGAAAAGGTATAAGAGATTTCCTTCATGAGTAAAAGAGCAATAGAAATATTGCCTTTTTCCGTCATTTTTTTCCTCATTTATTTTTTTTCACATTAAGGCAAAAAAAGCATGTATGAAACTTCTTGTATTCAAAATACATACTTTTATCTAAAATGTCAAATAATTTTGAAGTTATAACAACTGTCCTAAATTTTTTATAAGCAAAAGAAATATTTAATTTTCTTCTTAAAATTTTTTCTTTTCTATATTTTTTATCAGTAAGGAATAAAAATTCAAATTCTAAACTACGCCAATATCTTACTTAGTATCCATTCTTATCTGAAAATAATTTATGATGTAGTTTTTTCATTCATAACGTTAGTAATACGAATTGAAATTTAAAGCATGTAGACAAGAACTCGATTTTGTATCAACTTTTAAAGTGAGTTTACATACTTAAACAATCTGTCGTGTAATATATTATTTTCCATATCTTCATAAATAAACATGTTATACTTATATGCCAATTTTCATTCAAGTCTGTGACATGTCAGACACAGCTAGTTTGCTCATTTTGTATGGAATGATCCAATAATTAAAGTATCATCTGCTTGTTGATGACTAAAGAAAGTAAAAGGCCTTTTACGTAAGTTGTGCTGATAGCATTCCAACCTGTCTGGTTCATCCAAATTATGCTTTTTTAACTCACTGAATATTACAGTATACCACTTGTGTTCATATGATATACGTTTAAGATCCCAAAGAATTCTCATCAATTTGTAATGAGATTTGAAATCTGTTTTTTTTATTCACATTATTTTTTCCCTTTCTTTAATTTATCTATGAAACGTTTCTGTTGACACGGAAAGTTCTGATTCAGTTTTAATGTGACTAGCAATCATCATTTATGTAAGTGATAGTTGATGAATCGTGTGACCAGAAAACGAGATCATAATCTCGTTTTCTGGTCACACGAGGCCTTCCTTATATATGTTTTGGGTACTAATTGGTCATCCCGTCGTCCATTTTCGCCAAATAATAAAAATCGCCAAACTAATACGCAAGTTATACATGTTGATATATTTTTTACTTTAAACGACGGAAAAACAAATTAGTAAGACATGACTAAAAGTACAAATAAAAAGTGGATTTAAAAACCACCTAATGACGTTTTAAACGTGTGTATCGTGTTTAATGTCATTGAACGTGACATTCACAATCATCCATTATTGGCATTTAATCTTATAATTTGGCGATGGTTTTTTGGTCGACGGGATAACCAAGTAGTACCATGTTTTACTTTTAAAGAGTTACCCTTTGACAATACTTCATAGTCAAACTTTTTTGGCTGATTCAAATTAGCTGAAATTTCTTCAACAGTCTTCTCCTCGATTTTAGCTTTCATACTTAAATTAATTCATCTGACCGAATATTTCTAGTTCGCAACATTTTCATTGACCGATGCTATTGAAAGATACATTAAGTTACTTCATGAATATGCCGTGTTAAGTTTGAAGTTTGCACTTTTTCCTTGAACAGTTGCGAAAGATCAATAAAGTATCTAAACTTTTGCAATAGGCGAATTTCACTATTTTTAGTGAAATTAAATATTATCTTACGATAAAATCTTTATTTCCGTTCTAAAATGCTAACAAAATATTTAAAAATAAATATAGTCATTTGTGTAACCATTTTTTTTAAAGTTTAATATCACTAGTGTCTAAACTTTTGCGGCAGACTCTATTGAATATTTTTATCGATTTTTTCACTTCCCCTCTGAATTATAAAAGACAAATTTTGAAAAAAATAACAAAAGTTAATATAGCTCAGCCAGAAGGATGTTCTCGCACTGTAAAGAGGCCTCAGACTGATACCCCAGGACAGCTAGAAAATTAAGTAAAACATAATTTGTACAGCAGTTCAAAATTACTCGAAAAATTCAATTTTTTCAGGTACACTGAAGACTGAGTCATTTACTGATTTTGAAAACACAATTACATTATTATAATTGAAAGTAAATTTACAGAGCCCTATGTATTTTTAGCGATGTTAATTTACTTGTAAATTAACTGAGTCTTTTGTAAATTTACCGAATAATGTCTCTGTCATTTAACAGAATCAATGTTTTGCAAATCTCTGTAATTTTACATAATATTTAAGATAATGAATTACTCGTAGATTCTCTGTAATTTCACATAAATCTTTTTTTTTATAGAGTAAGGATGAGCACGTGAATTTCAAACTCACCTTATCCAGAAAATCAAATTCTGTTTGTTTGTGAAAAATAACTGCGTCCATTGGCTTACATTGTAAACCTAAATCTTACAATGGAGAAAATACACAGAAAAATAGTTTTTTTGCAGATTATAGTGTATTTTTTATGTAGGTTCATGAATAGAATAGATTGAGAAAGACAACTCGATTTTTCAAATTTTGGATATGGCGAGTTTTAAAAATTATGTCCTCCTATACATGCGTATATTGTTTATGAAACAATAAAAACTGTTAGCGCATACATTTCATTGTTTGTTAACTTTTATTCATTTTTTAAAGTTTAAAGATACATTTCAAACATCCTGTGCTTCACATTTTCACAAATATACCATGCATATTTAAATATACAATTCTTTTCTAATTGTGTAGTTTTTTATTATTGCTATTTCTTTATAGATATAAAAATATAATCACATAAAATATAAAAATTACTATTTTTAATTTCTTATTCTGAAAGGTAATGCATTTTTAATATTTTTTGATACATGAAACTCACATTATTATTTTTTTCCATCTTTATAATAAGAAAGTATAGGATTCATAAAAATTTTCAACTATTTTTCTATTCAAATTTTAACAATCTTCGATAGATTTATACGTTTTAGACAATTCTAAACACGATTTGGTAGTTTTTAGAAAATGTCTGTTTGTGAATGTGTTTCCCTCTGTCACTCGATCACTCTACGAATTTGACAAAAATCTTATGGGCGCTCTTTCTCAAAAACTGACACACGGAATTTCACAAAACTTAATATTCTGTTAGACCTTCGATATAAAATATAACTTATTAGTTTTTGGTGTATATCGATAAACAGGTGGCGTTGCTATGCTGAATTATTTCTAATATCCACAATATCTGTATCTCAAAAACTAATACACCGATTTTCATAAAACTTTAGATTCAGTTAATCTAATTTGGTGTTGATTACCTTTTAGTGTGAATCGTTAAACAGGTGGCACTGTTGTGCTGCATTATCCTTGATTATCGGAATAGCTCTATCCCAAGAACAAATTTATGAATTTTTATCAAATTTCAGATTGCGTAGTCCCTGAAAACGATTAGTGTTGTTTAATTTTTGGTGTAAATCAACCTAAAGGTGACACTGATATGCAACATTTTTCACATTTATGTACCAGCTGTGTCTTAGAAACTAATATGCAGATTTTCATCTCATTTCAGATTCAGTTAGAAGTTGACATAAATTGTGGAATAAACCGCCTAACCGATGGCGCTGCTAAGCTGCATTTTTTAGGAATTATTAACATGGATGTGATGGAAGAAAGTTTAGATATTGCAACGTTTGACTAGATTTTTAATTTTTTTCTTCTTTCATTTCCAAAATATCTAATGATATTAAAAAGTTACAATTAAAATTAATAATATTTCATTTTTTTCGAAATTTTTTTTAACGACAAATGTATTTAATATATAAGAATTTTTTTTGTCTGTAAAAAAACTACACTTAGTTAAGTACTACAACTGAAGCGTTTACAGAAATTTAATTTAAACTTACGATTATAAAAAGTTCTCTGTTACTTTGTGAAACTATTTGTAAAGTCTTTATAAAAGAAAAACCAGAAGAAATGTCTTACGAAGACTTACAGGAATGTGGTTTAAATAAAAGCCCATTTTCTGGCCCTAACTTTTGAAAAACATGATTGTAAGAAAATTGTGTCTGAAGTTACTGATTGCTTTTTTGCATTACAATTTACAGTTGTCGAAAAAAATTAAATATCATGGCTAACTACGATTTCACACTCAATTATCAAAAAATTTCTTCTATGTCACGAAAAATTTCTGAAAATATTTATTATGTTTAATTAAACCGAATAGTTACACATTGTATTTATACTGTAAAACCAAGACAGAAATATGATAATGTAATAATTGTCACATTATAAAAAAATATTTTTTACAATCTCCAGTTTACCAGATACCAAATCAGAAAGCAATTACGCCTTTTTTTTTCTTTTTTTCAAAAAATAATAATAAAGAAAAAAATCATGAAAAAATCTCGTCATACTTTTATTTAAAAAATCAATGTGATCAATCAATTCTGAGTTATTTTTTTAAGTATCAAGCTTTCTTACATTGTAATTTTAAAATTCGAAACGTAGTACACCTCTTAAAGTTTTAGATCTAACTTAATGATACACAAGAGAATAAACCAAAAATAATTCATTGTCATCACAAATTGCTTTATTATTACTTTCAAACAAAATCCTAAATGATTAATTTTAAAACTTTAATATAAGATTTGCAGCTAATTTAAAAGTTTGTTTTTTAATTAATTTTCTAAACATTTTTATCTGGTGCATTTACCTTTTTTAATAAAAAATTTTCTACGATATTAAAGCGTTTTCTAATCTAAACTTTGCTTTTATAGAATTGCTTTACAAACTTCACTTTTTTACTGTGGTTTAATTTCAATGAAATTTTTTCCTGGTGTGACACACATTAACAAAATTAAATAAGTACTTTTAGTTACAATAGCTGGCCTTTTTTTAAATTTGTTTTTGGTGTAATTTTTGTTTAAGACAATGTATCCATTTTTTTTTCTTTTATCATGATTAAATTTGAATATATATGTTCTTATACTTGCATTTTTCATTGTATCAATTGTGCTTTTACTGATGTTTTTAAAATTAACATTTTCTTGATTAGAATCATACTTTACGAAAATAACACTAACATCATCTGTGGTCCAAATACAACTTTGAATTTAAAGTAAGAAATCATATTTATTATGTAGCTTAAATATGAACTGCGAAATTTAGATTAAGCAGAATATAAAATGTTAGGTAATAAAAGTAAAGAAAAATATTATTTTGTTACATTTGTAGGAATTTTGTGTCTGTTCTACGAATGGAACGGAGTAGAAATTTTAAAGAACACATATAAAATACCATAACTTCTTGATTATGATAAATATCGAATGAGTTTAAAATTATTATTTCTTGGATAAGGTCAAGAAATTTATGTATGACGGATTTTTGATACGATAAAAATGGATTTAATGGTAAAAAAATAGGGTTTTATGAAGAAAAGTAACATTCATAACTACGTCCATTCGCAATATATCAAATCCTCTTAAATTTATTAAACGTCTTCTTCGTATTTTCTATAATTTTATAATGAGCTGTTTTTAATAGAACCAATCTTTACAGCAATAAATAAATAAATAAATAAATAAAAGTGGGGAATGTAAAAAAAAATCAGAAAATCCTAAATTCATAAGATATGAAACCCGCTTAAATTTATTAATCATCTTCTCAATATTATCTACAACTTTTATACTGACAAATTTTTGTTAAGACTTAGTAGGAGGATGTACAAGAAAATATACCACATATCTAATTTTGGTTAATTTTTGTTGGTGAAATCAGTTTTTTCCTTCGAAATCTAGCTGTTCTTGTTTTTCTGGCTTGTAGGATTTTATTTTATTATTTATTTATTTTATTTATTTATTTATTTATTAGTTAATGAAATGACAAACTTTATCTGAAAAATAAATTTTTCCTTATTCTAACGAACTTTTTCTAAAAAAAGTGTATTAAAATAAATACTTCACAAGAAAATTTTTTCTATAAACCGTTTTACTTTTAGCTATCTTGTGATTCTACCCATCTTTAAATATTAATTAATTGAAGAAAGGTGTGATTTTTCTTTAACTTTAGCTCTTGCGAATGAGAGGCAATAAATGTTCAGTTATATACATAAAGATTAACTTCTTCTCGATTACATTAAAAACTGAAATTAATCTGCAATACAATATATCAATATTTTCAAAGCCTATTTAGTCCTATGTTAAAAAGGTGACTGTTGAAGCCTAAGTAAGTAAATTAACTTTAAACAAATGCGGCTAAATTTTGCTCGTAAGCTCCTTAAACCTTTGTCTGAATATTACTTGGTCATTATTCCTTTTATATTGATGTAGCATTTTTATTCAATTTGTTCAATTTTTTCTCTATTGTACATTTTTGAATCTCACTTTTTGATGCTCAAATCCTTTCTGAAGATCCCTTGTGTTGAAATGTACTGAGATGTAAATTCTAACAATATACTACATCTATAAATATTGTATACACACACACACACACACACACACATATATATATATATATATATATATATATATATTGTGTGACTGAAAAAACTACGTCAATATGTTTACAGCCTAAGTATGACTTATTATTCAAAAATATTAAATTAAATGAGAACAAGAACATGTTTTCTAATCTTTTTTCTACAGCAAAAGTTAGAGAAAGGCATATATATATATATATATATATATATATATATTAACAACAATATGGTTTAATTTAAGTGTAATTAAAGAGTTTGCATGTAAATCACGCCTTTGCGCAAAATAATATTGACTAAAATGCTCTATAGGCAATGGAAACTATTACGCACTGATTGCAATGTACATAAAGCATAAATATCATAAGAGTAGTGAATGACTCTTGCGCTATTTTACAATAAAAATAAAATACATAAAAGCAAATATACAAAAGGCTACCATAATCGCAAATTGTTTGAAATATTTTGATTTGAAAAAGTATTATATATGATAATAAAATTATAAATAAACGCAATATGTTAAAATGATTAACATATACTTAACTGAGAAGTAACTGGTCTCCAGAAGTGGCTAGTTCATTTGCATTTACATGTAAAATGAACTGCAAAATTAAAAGTATTCACGGTTACTTATTTATTTATTCCTTTTATAATGCATATGAAAGTTAAACATAGATATAAAAAAACTGCTAAACTAAAATTTACACTATTGCAGATTAATGTAATTTATAATATAAATCTAATCAACAACATTTTTTGCATTTTCGTTGCATGTATATAAATATAGCTTTCCTAACAAATGAAGATTTGTTTTGCAACTGCTATTCAAACATTATAGTAACAAAAAGGCATTTCTTTGAATAGATAAAGTAATAATTTACTCGTATAATATGCAATATTTTGCTCTTTAATAGGATTTCAATTTTAACCGCAAAATTTCTGAAACTTTAATAATATAAAAAGACAGCATAAAAATATCTTAATTAACTTTTTGATAAAATATTGATTTTTTTTCTTCAGTTCAAAATTTTGAGTAACAATTTGAATAATTGCAATAGAAATCATATGCCTTCTTTAAAGCAATTTTCTGTGTTTCAGTTTTGTTTTATATAATAAAACTATTTACAACATCGCATACCACTTTTTTAAGCATGGAGAAAAAGTTTTAATTTATTTATTTTCTTATCTGCCTTTCATCTTAATCTTGTTTTTCCTTGAGTATCTTTCATTTATCATGGATTCGGTTGAATAACAATGTTAAAGACGTGTAAAAGGAAATTTATTTCACTTTTTTTATTTTCAGTGACAAAATTTTAAATTTAGATATAAACTTATGTAGAATGTATGTGATATACTTGAATTATAAAACACTGGTACAATCGTTGAAAAAAAAGTAAACACCCCTTTTTTACTGTCCCACAAATAATCGTAGAAGACAGTTACTGGTACCGAGTAACTGAAAATAAAGTCTACTTTAAAATGATGCATATAAATTTTGTTTAGGGGAACATCTATAAATTAAAACCCAACTGAACTGCTTGAACGACAATACCCACTTTTCATGATACAGTTTAAATACCTTAGGTTCAAATGCTCAGAAACAAAATTTACAGCAATTTTTAATACAGCATTATATTTTCACAAACAAAATTCCCATGCATCTTTTTTTCAACTAGTAAAAGACCCGACTTCTTGTGTCTCAATTAAAAAAAATACACGTAATATTAATTTAATGTGAAGAAAGTGAATCACATATAGGGTAACATCCCCAGTCATTGGCATGCACCAATGATTGGCGCATCCTACAAACATGTCCTAAAATAAGATTTATATCCAGTCTTTTAAAAATTCAAAAATATATACCAGTTATATGCTCATTTACTTTAAAGATTATAACTTTGATTTATGCTACTAGATGACAATAGTGCCTAGGAAAAAGAAACAATTATGGCTTGTATCAATTAGCCATTTTTGTTGCAAATGCTTCTTCTCTGGATTAAGAAATGCATGCTTTTCAATTCATTATTATCTAATTTATAATACATTTTAAATTTTAATTGACAACAGTTGTGTTTAGTTAAAAAGGGTTACTTTAATTATGTAAAAGTATTTTTGACACAAATATTTGGATTTCTGAATTAATGATAGATGCCAATTAATGGTGCTTCAATTTTCCAAATTTTCCTTCCTTTTCAAAATCCTTCAATTTTCCAGGTGCCAAATAATTGGCACCTATTCCAATTACAAGGGAATCGCAAGATTTGAGATTAAACCACTTATTTTGGCAGTACTTTTAAAGGTTATAGGCTAATTTTGTTTATCAGTTGTTTTTATTTGAAAATATGAAATATTATTAGTAATTGGAATCCATTAAAGCTTCATATGACAATTACTGGGGACAGCATGACAATTACTGGGTATTAATATAAATATATTGTATTATTTTAAATTGCTCACATTTCAGACTAATATGCTGGTTTCTTACTCTCAAAAACCTGAAATATGGCACCTTCATCTACAGTAAAATTATTTAAAGCGATTAAACCCAATGCAAAATGTAAAGATTTTTATATATAAACATTTGCCAATTACTGGATCACAAGGTGTTATACATTGGTGTTCTAGGTGCCAATTACTGGTGACTACAGAACTTTTTATAAATATATTTTTAAAAAATACTTTTTCAAAAATTTTTGCTTTTAGTGGGCAAAATAGATGCACAAATGTACATTCTTAGATTTAAAAATATTTGCGAGTAAATATTTTATTTCTTGGTAATGAAAATTGAAGTAAGCTTAAAGACGAATTCTTAATGTGCCAATTACTGGGGATGTTATCCTACATATGCATTGTACGACTGCACTACAAAATATTTTCTTCAGATAAAGAACTGTAATTTTAAACTACAAACTTTCTGGACATTTCTGAATTTCCAGTGAGCATATCAGACAATATAACTTAAAATCTATAATTATGAAAAATGAATTTTATTTTTCGAGAGAATAATATTTAGATTTTTTATTTTTTATTTTTAAATATTTATTTTTTTATATGTCATTTATTCTTTTACATTTCAGCTATCCTGAGTAAACAAAAAGAAATTCCTTAGATTCTCAATTTTTAGTAGAATTATCTTACATTGCATATACAGTCACATACTGACTATTTAAACTACTATTATGGGTAATTTAATATAAAATCATCGTTTTATAATAAAATGTACGTACTTTATCAATATACTCTCCTCATATTTTTATTAAAAGTGTATCTATTTCATTTTTACGTAAAAAAATAAAGAGATCCATTAAAAGTGTTTAACAAAAATATCATTTCAAGGAGAATTTATATTAAAAACATACATCAAATATTAGAACATACATTTTATGTTAATTGTTAACCTAACATAAAGATATTGTTTAATGTTACTTTCATTTCAAATAAAATACCCTAACGTATGCTGATAATAATCAGCAGCACTACAATATATACAGCAGAATGAGGTATGATATTTTATAAAAAGTCTTCCAAGATTTATTTATCTACATTATATAAGAAAATGATTGTAAATTTTCATCAAATATAAATACTTTGAAACATGTAGAAATTCTGAAACAAAGAAATTTTATTATATCAAGTGTGTATAAATAAAATAGAGAAGATCGAAAATGAAACTGTTTTTTATGTGATTATAAGAGAAAAAGTAAAATGGGGTTCTGTGAAATTGTAAAGTGAAATTTCAACACACAGTTATATATCCTAATCTAAGATTAGGATATATAACTGTGTGTTGAAATTTCACAACATTGCAATAAGAGAAAAAGTTTGTGAAAATTTTTAAAATATTGGATGCAATTTATCTGTATATAAATACAGGCATTATATACATTAAACATTTCTTAAGAATACATTAAATGATGATTAATAAATATTTAGTTATTTAATAATAAACCAGAGAAACAGGAAATTTAATTTTAAATTTAAAGAATATTTTCTATATATTCAAAATGGGAATGAATATAAAATAACATTGTATACAAGAAAAAGCGCTTAAACTGCGGAATAATGTTACATAGGCAATGATTTATAATCTAATAATAATGAGTGTTGAATTTTTTTAAACCTTCCTAAATAGTTAGATGTACATAAAATAAATATTTCAATTATGTACTCTCACCATCAATCTTCTTTAAATGTTGTTAATTATCCTGCTGTACGAATTTGAGAAACATAACCGAAATGGTTGTTATTATCCTCGTATTTTCATGCAGTTCTGAGAGTTACAGAAAATTAATTAAAAATGCTTGCTTCCAAAGTAAGAAATGGTTCAGCTGAGTAAAAGCGAATCAACATTTTGTATGTAATAAGGACTTTATTAAGAATTTACCACTCTATTTTCGTCCTATTCGTGTTTAATGGAAATATTCTGTGACAAAATTGTCTCCTAACTTTAATTAAACACACTTTTGAAAATCAAAGATTACAACTGCGTTTAATATTAATTTATTTTAATGAATTTGTTATTTTAATGAATTTCCTGATCAGAGTTAGAGTAATAATTATAAATTTTTCGTAATTATTCTTAAGTTTAATGAAACCATTTGTTAATTTGATTGTGCTCAGAGCATACCTAACCATTTAAATCATGTTCGAAATAATTTTTTTAAAAAAATCAAACCTTATTGTACTTTTGCAAAAATTTTAAATTTAAATTTTATTTTTCTAGTTTTTATCTTTAACAAATGATTAGAAGAAATTGTGAATACATATTTCATTTACTCATAATGATTTTTTTTAATGAATGATTCCAAAATAAAATACGTTTATAATTGTTTTCAATTCAATTGGTTTCAGATATTTTTCAATGTTTATTTTTGAAATTTTGTCTTTAAAAACGTTTCAAAAAATTAAATGTTGTCTCTGGCAGTTGGATTAATATATAATTATTTTCTTTCATTCTTGTAGCTTAGATAGGTCTGTACGATTCAAAACAAGTCAGAATGAACTGGTTTTATAAGCTTACTCTCCATCAATATCTTACAGTAACAAAGACTATAATATCAGAAACATTCATAATATATTTTAATAATTGTTAACGGCAGTTTTTTTTCTTTTGAAAATTTTGTTTTATTGTAACATGCATCAATAAATAGTATAAAATGCATCTTAAAATTCTCTTTGAAAATACATAAAAGCTACTTCGAATATGAAAATGTCTAAAATAGGATAAGATTTCAATTTCACTCGGTCAAAAAAAAGCAAAATGAACGAATACATACAGCTTTCCAAAAGATTAAATCCTTCAGGGATCAAAGTAGAAAAAGCTCAAAGGTTTTATTCTATTTATGGCGAAAGTTGGTCCTGCAAAAGTTTCTGAAAATGCTTGAACCGACGTTCGCGCGAAAGGAATATTAAATATAATGCGCGTTTTTTGAATTCTTTTAGAAGTATTTTAAATCTGAACTTCTTTCATATAAATTTAGGCTTCAAAAAGAACAGGATTTCTGTTTAGAAAAATATGTAAAATTCAGTTAAACAAAAATAAAAACATAAAAATAAAATATACAAAATAAAAAAATTTAAACGTATACTGTAAAAAAAAAGGTCGATCTACTAAAAAAACTTTAGTAATCCTTGTAATTACTAAAAAATGTTTAGTAATCTTAGTCGGTTACTAGAAAATCTGTAAGAATTACTAGAAAAAAGTTAGCAACGAATAGAGTTAATAGTTTTATATTTTTAATAGCTATTACTAAAACTCACTTGGCGTGGCCTCGATAGCATAGTGGTTATGATAACGGACTCCAGACTTAAAGGTCCCGGATTCAATACTGGACAGCACCAAGTACGCCCCGAATGTATGTACTGTAAGTACGCTATAATAAAGGGGTTATGAATTTCCTGTTGGAGCTGGTCGCAATGTTTGGTGCTGCCATCTATTGCGTTTTTGCCGAAAATCTATCGCTTCAGAAGTCTAGATGCAACTCGAAGGAAGCTCCCGCCCTTCGGACGCACGTAATTGTTATTAAAAATAATTTTGGAGCTATTAATAAAATTTGCTTGGTGGCTTATACTAAAAAAATTTAAGTTAGTTATACAAAATATTCTTTTGTTCAGTTTACAAAAGAAATGCTTGTTTCACTTGCAAAAAAAAAGTTTGTAATGGTTACTAAAAAATTCTGTGGAATACAAATTTACTAAAAAATTTTTAGTAACCTCTTGAATTTTTTTTACAGTGTACAAGTAAGTTAGGAATGTATGTAATTTCTTAAAAACACTTCAGAAATGTTCTCGATTTATTACTCCTTTTGAATAGAATATGATTAGCAGAATGTTAAAAATATATATGCAATATGTATATAGATATATAATATATATATATATATATATATATATATATATATATATATATATATATATATATATATATATAAGGTATTTGTACCCATTATGAACAATGCTCTAAATATAGACACCCCTGATATCTTGAAAAGTAACAATTTTCATTGAGAGATTGCGCTACGTGTCCGTGAAGAAAAGTAGTTAAAAATATATTTAAGCCTGAAAAGTGCAAAAAAGCGCACTGTTCACCAATTAGAAAGAAATTTGTTGTTACATAGTGAGCTGATCGTAATTACAAGTAAGTTTAAATTCTTATTAGATATGGTAAAATTACTTTAAATATGGAAAAGTGAAGTGTTTTAGAAAGGCGATAAAACATATTTTCGGTTGCTTTTGCATGTATTGCTTAAAAATGTTTTCTTTGTTCCTTTATTACACGATTTAGTAAAACTATGCCCTGTTCCCAATAAGGACAACTTATGTTTCTATTGGAAGTAACGCAGTGAATATTTCGATTCACGAGAAAATTTTGCTGAGAGATGCAATAAAGCTTAGACAAACCAATTATGTGCTTTGCACAGGTCTTCGAAGAGTCACAACCGAAAATGACCCCTTTTTAAAGTGCATGTTCTGAAGATCTTTACTATGCTCTCCCTCCCCTGAAATAATTTAAGATATATTATCTTTATCCCTTCTCCTTTAAAATCTCTTGGAATAGTGCCAATTCCATGCACCCTGTCTAGTAGAAGCCACATGTTGTTAATATTGACATGCATGTCCATAATAGGTTCCTTTTATGGACTCTTGTAAACATTTGTTGTTTTTATCATTTAAGATAAAAAAGAATAATTACAAGGTCGTTAATTTTAATAATGATAGTCAACAGTCAAGCGATACTGGTCATATATTTTTTTAGTTCTATGATGTGTACATGGAGGTGAAAAAATACATTTTCCTTAGGATGTACATATTGGGCACAGGAACCTTAAATATATATATATATATATATATATATAGAGAGAGAGAGAGAGAGAGAGAGAGATAGATAGATAGATAGATAGATAGAGATAGATAGATAGATAGATAGATAGATAGATAGATAGAATTATTCTTTTAAGCTGGAAGTCCTATTTCGTTTTGCCGCCGCATAATTTAATATTTTGCGAATCTAGCGAGACAAATTCAATTTTTGAAAATTACCAATATTAATGTATTAAAGTTGATGGTACTAGAGGTAAAATTGTTATGATTATGAAAAAATATCGGGTGATCCAGAAGTTCCGGGAGTTTTAAAAGTCTAATAATTAGTAAAGTACAAACAATAGAAAAATGCGGTTTTCACAGAAATTCTTAGAAACTTGTGGGATTTGATTTTTTAATAACAAAAGAATATGCTATATTAGTTAAATTTTTGTCAACATGTGGCGCTGAAATGGATTGTAAACTATTACTATGGTATGATACAGCTCATTAAAAATAAAGAATCAGTGTTACAACTTTTCAGTATGACCTCCATCACTTTCAAGTATCGCCGTGAGACAGCCTGCATAGCTATTTAGTGTGTATCTTTGCAACGTTCTGGTGTATAAAGTCTTTCATCTGGGTCAATGACACATGCCGATCTCTGTACACATGGACTTTAAGTAGCCCCTCAACCAAAAATCACAAGGGGTAAGATATACAGATCTTGGAGACCTTTTGTACTGAAAAGTGCAACTCAGGACACGGCTATCTCCAAACGTAGTCCTCAGGATCGTCGAGACAGGAGAAGCGATGTGTGAAGGCGCTCCATCCAGTATGATTGTTACGGAATGGAGCTCTTCCATCTCTTTCAAGTGAGGGATTACTTTATCCTTTAGAAGTGCTAAATATCTGTCACCTGACACAGAAACTGTTTGCAATCTACCACCAGAAATTTCCTCGAAGAAAAAAAGGGCCAATAAGGAAAGAAGCTATAAATCCGCACCACACTGTTACTTTAACGTCATGAAGAGGTTTTTCCACCAACGCGTGAGGATTTTCTTTAGCCCATATGGGACAGTTTTGCATGTTCACGCTTCCACATAAGAAAAAGTGTTCTCGACTGTCCACAAAAAATTTTAAATCCAATCCGCATCATTCTCCATTTTTGCAAAACCCTCAATTAGCAAATTCTTGGCGTGCAATAAAAGCAGTTGACTTTAATTCATGCACATGCTGAATTTTATACGATTATCTCTTGAAAATGATTCTTAGTGATCGCCATACGGTCCCATAGGAAATTCCAGTTCTTCGTGAAATCAGACATGCACTACATCCACCATGTGCTGACGATGTGGATTCAGTATCGGCAACAAGTTCTACCTCATTTACGAATGCAACAGACGTTCGGGGTCTACCGCGTCTTTGGCGATCTTCCAATGAGCCTGTTTCCTTGAACCTTTTAATCATAGACTTAAGATTTGTAATTGTCATCTGTCCTTTTCCAGCTTTAATTCTATGCATTGTACGATAAGAACGCAAAGCTAAACTTGCCGATTCCTCCTTTTTGTAAAACTACTTAACTAACAAAGCTTCGTCATGCAAAGAAAGCATTTTTTAACTTAGCAGTTAAACATCAAATTTTGTTTCGAAATTCTTTTTAAATGCAATTTCCTTAACCTACGAAAAAGAGATTGAACATTAATGACCCTTAAAGAGAAATCTGAGAAATAATCTTAGGAAAGATGTTGGCAATGAATTCATCTGTTTAAGTAACGCATGGCATAGAAAATTTCGATGTTGTATACTAGCGCCACCTGTTGCTAAAATGTGAACTAGTTATTGAAAAAAAATCTTTATAAACGAAAATCCCACGCTTTCATGAGTATATTTCTGAAAACCGCATCTTACTATTGTACATGGTTTTCTAATTATTATCATTTCAAAACTCCCAAAACTTCTGGATCACCCAGTATATCTTTATATATTTAACTGTACAATTTAAGTCATTGTCATTCCATCATCATAATCATAATAAAAAGATTTTTTTGTCATTTTCAAATATTGACATTTACGTCGAGTTATCATTCAATGTATATTTTTTAAAATATAGTATATATTTATTTTCTACAATAAGAGTTTCCTTGCATTAAAAAATATATATAATTGATTAATTACAATCTGCTATCATACACTGTAAAAAATTTTTGTAAAATTCCAGTAGATGTACCGTAAATTTTACGGTACTTCTACCATTTTCACTCTTTACGGTATGAATACCGTATTTCTAAGGTATATTAAGTGTAAAAAACAGTTTTTTGTACTGTTTCGATTAAAAACGGTATTTACACAATAAAATTATTTTTTTCCGTAAAAACTCGGTATTTATACCGTAAAATAATTATTTTTCAATAAGGAAAACGACATTGTAAAAATTTTCGTAGCATTTCAATAGATGTGCCTAAATTTTACGGTACGTCTACTGTTATCATTCTTTACTGTATGAGTACCGTATTTCTAAGATATATTAGGCATTAAAAAAAACATTTTCTGTGCTATTTCGATTATAAACAGTATTTATACCATAAAATGACCAATTTCTGTGCTATTTCAATTATAAACGGTATTTATACCATAAAATGATTGTTTTTCAGTAAAAAGGCGATATTTATACTGAAAAAAATTATATTTCAGTAAGGGAAAATATGGTATCCTCGCCTCGGTGTACGGCATTTTCTCAAGCGATGTTCTTGTTGTTGCAAGGTAAATGCGCGCAGGTCTGAGGAGATGGGGGGGGGGAGTGCAGCCGTTAACTTGTTTTGGAGTCCAAAAATCTCAAAGGGTCACAACTCCTGCAATACACACTGTTTATTATAATTTTTATGGATACCATAATGTAACAATAAAAAAAGAGAAAGGACTGTATTTACTTTTGTTAAATAGTATTAAAGAAGAATAGATAATTATTAGAATATATAATTATTATCTTTAACTACAAGAAAATAAATAATGTAATTTATGAAAGATGACTAAAGTAGTCTACAAAGTAGACGAGGCTTTATTAAAGATTCACATGCATTTTATGTGTCTTGCGTGTCTGTGTAAGGGGGGGTGGACTGATTCTGGGCCCGTCACGGTTCTCGACGGCCTGAATAGATGTTGTCTTTCTAGTGGGAACTTTTAATCTATCATACTGAATGATGTCAAATCCATCCTTAATTTTTATTGGAGAATTATACAATTCATAGAAGTGAAATTCTAAGATTTTAAACTAATTTAATTAATCACTTATTCATAGTCATGCAATTGGAATTGTAATATTATGTACGATTGAATATATATACCAGTGATATTCTTATATGTTAAAAGGGTTTGTTCACCTTTGTGTATGCTCTTTGTGTTTCATTCAGTTGGATCCTCATACCGGACGTGCAGGACAAAGAAGTATGTAACATTTTAACTATTTTTAAGTGAAAGTAACTATTATGCATGTATTTTTATTACATTTTTAACTTACATTAGTTCTTAATAAACTTCTTCTTTACTGTTATATATTTGTCTTATTAATTTATTTTGGGTTTAAAAATTATGACATTAATAATTAATATTTTTTTAGGTATGACAAATAACAAATTTTTCAGCTAAAAATTATTTGAAATTAAAAGTTCTTTCAAAAAGAATCTAATAATACATTGTGAAAAATTTCCGTCGTGGAATTTCAAAGTGGAGTCTATTCATGAAGTAAAATAAAGAGAAGCACCGAAATATGGTACTGCTTATTTTTTGAAAACTCCAAGCTGGGCAACACGAAGCGTTTTACCTTTTTCTTTTCCCTTATTCAGCGACACACTAGTAACACGCATGTTCATGTTCTCTACAATTCTAATGTATCGAACGTCGCCTCTCTCAAATAATGAAGATCGGCGGCTAGTAAGTTGTCTGTTAAAAAAAAAAAAATATATGGTATAACGTATCGTGTGTGCTCAGATGGTTTAATTTTGGGGCCTATAAAGACCCATTCCCCGCGAATCCCCACGTTCAAAATTTAGACAAAATTATCATAAAACTAGAAAAAAATACATCCTTATCAGAAAAAAAAATAAAATACCCAACAGTCAGTTGGCTTAGATTTATGCTTAAACCACCAGTAAAACTGCAAACACCGGTCTCCTTTCCTCTACCAACCTCATAAATAACTAAAATTCAAAAATATTTTTCGCTTACGTTGTTAGAATTTTATCGAACTCAGACCCCAATCTCGATGAGCTCAGGAATTTCGTAATTAACAATTCTGTTAATCTAATCCTTAAAAAGGTGGTGAAGTTCAAAAACTCTAAAAATCGCAAATCAAAATTTTAGAACCTATCTCACTCGACGCTCTTTCGCCATACGCCTCAGTATTGAATTCAGACACTTTTCTCCGGGAGGGACTTATGTGGCTCCGGGGGATGGGGGAATGAAACCTTTTTCCCCAGTGAAAACACAAGAACTCTATTTTTCCGGGGGGGGGGGGGCATTTCATTGCACTGGGGGGGTTCCCTCTGGGGCACCCCATTAATTCAACACTGATATGGCAAGACTGTTATTTTTGTTAAAAGAAAGGTCTCTCATTCGGTAACTCAATCTCTCCCCTCCAAATTTTGGAAAATTAAACACTAAAAACCATTTAGACAGTTTAAGTTAATTCACAGTCTCATCCATATGTCTTCAAACCTTGGACAATCCCCCCTCCCCCGATCTCCCTTCAGTCCGGCTTGGATAAATTATTCAGACTAGATGTTGAATGATATTTTCAGGTTACTTCAGTGGTCATCAGTGGAATTTTGATGCAAACACTACCACTGATGTTTTTAAAAGAAATAGTCGATGCCTCCTACCCGATTCAGTATGATCCATCGGATGGATCAGTTGGATTTGATCATCGGACGCATGATCATCCCCCCTATCAGTGTTACCTTGCTCAGTTAAAGATGTCTGTAAAATAATGATTCCCTATTCCCTGATTTTGCACTCACTTTACCATATTTCAAGTAAATTATAGAAACGCGGTTAATTTACAAAAATTCCATTCGACCAGTAAGGGGCTAAGTGCAAATATAACGTTATTTATTTTTTGGTAATTTTGGACCCTTTCCCTCCCTTTAAATATCATACGTTACTTGCATCAAACTCCCTGGCCCGGTAATGATATCGTTATCAAAGTGTAAAATTTTTTTTAGAATTTAGTTCTTTTGTTTTGATTAACATACAAAACGGGTTAAATTTATTTTTCGCAAACTTTATTGATTCAATTGAAGATAATTTAATAAAATATCGCTTTATTCAAATAAAAATAGTTAACAAAATAAAAAAAAGATAATGTACTATTTTGAACAAAATACCGCGTTACAGTGAAAAAGAGATAATTATAATTGGGTCAAAAATGATATCGATATCAAAAGGCAAATCCCCCCCCTTCCCCTAGAGATATCTTACGATATCATGTGTCAGACCCTCCCTGCCCCCTAAAAGAATAATGTTATATATGCACAGCACCTAATAAAAAAAGTTAATATATCATTCTTGTTTCTAGTAAAACCATCGTAAATATTGACTGAGCAAAACATTTTCTTTGAAAATGTCTGATTATAGGCAAGATAATACAGAACGTGAAAGTTTGCTTTCGGCCGAAGTAATGGTGTCAGATTTTCGAGGCAAAAGCCTTTTTTACGGGTAGCAGCATAAGTTTCGTATTTACCAACCAACCAACAAATCTAATGGCGTCAGTTTGTTGATTTCGGGCAATGAGAACTTGAGATCCAGTTATTCATATTTAAGTAAGTATCAACTGTATTTCTTATTTTCCTTTAACTTACATAATTAGATAACTAATTTGAACTATACATGTTTTAAATTGTTTTTTCTTAAAAGTATGTTATTCATTTCTTTGGCTAAGTTATATAAAAATTGGAAAATAAATTACTTTGTTTTTGAAATGTGCGTGTTGGATTAAATTGCGTTAAAAATAGCAAACTGACATCTATAAAATTTTGAATATTTTCTGTTCAATATTTCAACTATTTCCTTTTAAATTTAATCATTTTTACTAGAATATTTGCGTAATATTAGTAATTTACATTTATCTTATTCAAAAGAAGGAATTCGACTTATTTCATTCCTCCTTTTTAGACTGTCCCACGCCCCTCCACTATTGTTTTTATGTTAAACTGCTTATATAAACAACAGTGCTGCTTTTAAGTTTAGTTAAAATTATGGATAATGTATAATATTAGGTTTTCTAAAGATGGGAACTATTACAGCTACAGGTAAACAAGTCCTTAATATACAGCAAATATTAAAATTACAGTAAGCAAATTTATTTTTAATAAACAATTTTTTTATACAAATCTAAGTTTATGCTGAAAAGCAACTTTTTTCAAATGAAGATTTGGTTGTCATTGCTCCATCTCAGTGGCTTAGCTAGGATAGGTGATACCCAGAGCGGATGTAAATTGTGTTACCGCCAGCCACCATGGTGTCACCCCCCCCCTACACACCGATCCGTTATATTTTTTCATTCACAATTGTACGCTATTATAACAAATGGCCATATCATTTCTCATTTACCTTTTGCCCTGCATTGAGAAAAAAAAAAAAAAAAAAAAACAGAGGGGCGAATTTTTACTTAACCCATAATCCGCTTAAATCAATGTGGTGTCTGTATGTCGAAGAAAATTCTTTCTTTTAAAGTTTGCTTTTGTTATCCACTCGTTGAATAGATTAGATTTTTGTTCTCTGGTGCAAATATCTTATTTAAACACACCAGTCTGCATAAAATTTCAACTTCTTTTAGAAAAGAAAATTAACTCTATTTCGTCGTACGCTAGAAATTTAATTTTATTTCAGAATTCTTTTTCCAAATGGTGTAAGATTATACATATTTATTTTCAAATAAATATTGCGTGACACCCGGGTTGGACCGCCCACCCCCTGCCCCCCACTATCTACGCCACTGCCTCCATCTAGTATTGTGATTGATGTTTAGAATAATACGTAATGAGGAAAAATTTCTGTCCCATTCTATCCCATTCTCCATTACTAACTAATATTGCAATAAATATTAGTACTATTTATTACTAATATTAGAACTAGTACTAACTAATATATCCCGTACTTGAATAACATTAATTAATTAAAGTTTGAAAACATAGTATATTAACACACGAAAAAAATCATAAAAACCTGATTTAAATAAAAAGAATCTGATTTAAACAAAGATATACATATATATTTTTTAAACTATGATTGTTTTGCTCCTTAGTTGCTATTTAAAAGCATGCATATTCATGCATATTCCATTCATAATACTAATTTTGAAAATAGTGAGAAAATGGTGAGACTTTAATATTAAGACTTTTTTTGGTTTTAAATGTTTATAAAAAAAGACTTGTGCATTGATTGCTCTTAACCCGGGAGAACACGCCCTTACCCAGTGTTTGAATGGTTTTAACTTTGTCACCAATAAAATCAAAATATAACAACTACTTTATTTAGACGGAAACAATTCATACAAATTTTGTGATAAAATAAGTTGAAGATTACTTTTAAAAAATTAGTGGTTACAATTGTAAAAACCATACGCACTCAGGGTCTTTTAGGCCCTGCGCACGTCCTTCCGAGTTAAAATTAGAGTCATCGTCCTGTTTAATTTTATAGAACACAGTAAAAAGAGAGGGGGGGGGGGAGGAAATTAAGTCAATGTAAATCAATAAACCAGTTGATATGGCCCTTTTAAAATTCAGCTGGCATATTTGCAAATCTGATTTAAAAAATTCACTGGCAACTCATATATATGTGTTATTACAGTATTTATGTTTTCACTAGTGAGAAACTGGGTTATTTATTAAATTTTAAGTCAATTAAATGTCATTAAAACTAGTGTTTGATTAAATAGTCGATTCGGTATTTTGTGATTCCGCATGTTATACGATTATAAGTGTCATTAAACTAATTAAAAAATAATTAAAAATGTGTAGCCTATAATTCAAATACTTCGCTGAATAAATGCGAATTACGGCGTTTCTTGATCCCTCCCCCTCCTCTCTAGAAAAAGAAAAGCACCCAGTTAAAGTCAAATTTCTGGAGTGATACTTTTTAGCTCACAGGCTATCATAACCTGAGAGCTTATGTGCCCGTCCGTTCTGTATGTTCGTTCGTGCGTAACGCGATAACTCGTGATAAAAATATCCGATTCACTTGAAATTTTGTATGTAGGTATATCCTGACAAGGCGCTTCCCTGATTAATTTTTGGAGTTCATTCGATATGTATAAGAGGGTGAACGGGGGGCCCATGCCCCTCCCCTTAGTTGATATAAATGGGATTTTCATGCAGAATTAAGTGTTCGTTCAAAATTTAGATTAGGATCATTCTGATGAGGCGATTCCGTGACTGCTATTAGGTGTTCATTGAATAAGTATAAATAGGGGGAACAGGGGTTCTAATCCCCCCCCCTTAATTTATATAAATGAGTTTTTCAACCAGAATTTTTAGATTTCGTTCAAATCTCTGAATAGTTTTGGAAGTTTAATGGTTAAGTATAGAAGAGGGGGATAACTCCTTTTAAATTATATAAATGCTAAATGGGTTTTATTAAGAATTATCTCATTTGTTCTGAATTTTGGATATAGATTTTTTATATGATAAAGCATGTCTTTGATAGTATAGGAGGTTCAATGATTAAGTATAAAAAAAGAGGAAAGGGGAGAGCTGTTTCCCCTTCTTAATTTTTTTCCGAACGGAATTAACCCTTGAAAATATAAGGCTTTAATGTACAATTAGTATTTGTAGCCTGTGAGCTCAATGCCATCAGTTTAACTGGGCAGTATTCTTTATTTTAATTTGTCTCTTTTGCACACAGAGTTTATTGCATCGGATTTAAGTCTTTGTGTTAAAAATTTACTTTCTGGTGAACTTTTTTTTTTTTTTTTTTTTAATTTGGATGGTAAAAATAATGATGAAATGTCTGATTTTGTGAAAGAGCCTATTATTCAATGAATTTTTTTTTAAAATAGGCCCCAAATTTCGCTTTGATTGTGCCTGATTACGTAAGTTTAAATTCCAAATTTACAGTTTTACATATTTAGATTTTAGACCATTGGTGTAAAAATCTAGGCACCAGCGGGGGGCAATCACTCACCACGGAGTAAAATTTAATAGCATTCTAGCAAGAAATTTATACAAATTATTAGATGATACAAGTCGAAAAAAAATTAGTAGTGAGAGCATAGGAGCAACTGGCGCAAAGACTTTTGCACCCCTGTCTTAAAACAAAGAGGTGTACCTACCAATCCATATTTTATCACATGTTCTCAATATTAGAAGTTTTACGGGAAGTGTAAATTATAATTATCATCTCTTTGAGATCTTCGAAATCAGCCTGCGTAATTTTTGTGATAAAATATTTAAAACAGTAAAAATCATTGATTTACAGTATAACTATTTAGTTTCTTACACGTCAAAACCTTGTGTGATTTCTTTGTTTTTCAAATTGATTACTTAGAGAATTATAAGAATGTAGTTATTATATTTTCGGGTTTTTATTTAAACATTTACTTTTTGATATTGAGTAATTTTAATATGACGGAAAAGCTAAGGGTCTTCCTCTGGTATTTTATTTATTTATTTATTTTCGTAGTCATTATCGTCCAAACTCTTCAAAAATTTTTGGAATTAAAACATGTTTTCAGTTTTTGACAAGCAATCCAGAAAAAATATTGATATATATTAATAAAATGGCTGGTATAAAGACTTTTTTTCATTTGGTATATTTAAATCGTTAAGAAATAATATATGTGTTTTTTCAATAACAGAAAATTTGGAATGGAGAAGGAATATGGCTACCCAATTTCATTTTTGAAGTATAATGGAGGAGTAGACTTGGAACTACCCCTTGGAACTTGGATACCCAGTACCAAAAAAAAATTCTCGATTGTCTGCGGCAGATACTACAGAGGCAGAAAATAATCCATAGGTAAAATGTTTTGCAATTGCAGCGTTAATTAAACATTTACTTTTAACGATTTTACGCGTTTTATTCAGTTCTGTAAATAACTAACTCACATTTTTGCATTCAGTAATAAAGTGTTAAATGTAACTTAAAACAAAAGAAATGTTTGATGAAAAAATAATCTACAAAGAAGAAAAGAAAATCTGTAACACCCGTCTCCATTCTTTACCTTTCTGCTTTAAGGCTTACAATATGAATAGTGATTGCAAAAAATAGTGGATATGACTGAGTATCAGCATTTTTTATTGCACAGTCTTGATCATAGTTTATTTTAATTTTTGAAAAACAAATAAAATCGAACACAAAGTCGATATTTGATTTTTTTTTTTTAATCAAAGGCTTGATACATTTCTTGTAATATTTCAAACCCATAATGGTAATAATAATATAATGACTATTAGTTATTACAATAGCATAATTTTATTTAGGTACATTTAACTCACACATAATCTAGCTAAAATAGCGTCTCGGTATTATCATTGTTAAACGCATGCTTTTTACTTATTTCTAGTTAGAATTTTTTTAAACTTTTTAACCACTCTTCCATTCTCCAAATAAACAGAGTTTTTTAATTGACTTCTTTTTCATACCCTGCCCTTCATTATAATTACAGATTCACTGTCGCGAGATGCCACACGCGGCTAATTTTATGCTGCGACCTGTAACTTTCGCTGCTTAAGCGGGTGCGGGAAACAAAAATATTCAAATTTTATTAAACAGTTTTATTACATTAAAAATTCTGCTTAAAATTACGTTTAAAACCTTGTTTCTGTTTTAACTGTAACAAGAAATATTATTTTTTTCTTTTTGGTTTCTTTTTAAAATCTAGTTTTCAAAGCAATCGTTCTCATAAAAATGACTTTCTGTGAAAATGCCTTTTTTTCTTCATGAGTTTTTTCACCATTTCTTGTATTTAAATTACTTTAACCCAATAGCGGTTAAAAAAAATCTTGTTTAAATTTGGAACAAATCTTTTTCAATTGTTTTATATGAATTTTGCTTCAGCAAATTAAAAAATATATATATTTAATTTTAAAAATATGATTTTAAAAAATTACATTTTTTTTTACATTTTTTACTTTAAATATTTTTTAATTTTATTCAAATTAATGCTTTTAAAATTCCTAAATCAGAATTAAAGCTTATATATTTCTGTTTATATAAATGAAAAGAAATTCTACAAATAATATTTCGAGTTATAACGATTTTAAATTACCCCACTTTTTAATAACTATTAAATAAAAAAAAAAAAAAAAAAAAAAAAAAAAAAAAAAAAAAAACATTATGAGAAATTATGTCACGTGCTTTTGTTTCAAAGTGATATGGTAAACAATCAGAAAAAATTTCAAAATTTTAACTGAATAAATAACAATTACTTGATAATGTGTGCATTGTTGAGAGAATGTATTAAATTAAGGATTTCATTTCCGACAATTCCAATTTTGTTTAAACACATAGCCTACACTAGGCTCAGTAAGAAATTTTCAATCTAAATATTAATTTTATGGTATTGTTATTTACAGACCTCTTGACCTTTTTTTTCACACAGGGTGCAATACGTAAATTTTATTGTGCATTTCTACTTTTTTAATTGTTTGTTACAGTTTTAGGTAGCTTTCATTAGAAAAAGCAAAAAGCTATCTATATTGCAACCGTCCGGAGAAAAGCACTTCCGGAAAATTTTGGTATATTTTCATCGATCATGACCCCCAGACCCCAAAACCACCCTCCGTTCAAATGTTGACATATATATATATATATATACAGGGTGTATCTAAACTATTGGGCAAAACTTTAAGAGGTGATAGTACACATCAAGACAAACAATATTGAATAGGGGGGGAAACAATATTGAATAGGGGGGGGTTAAGGGACCCAAACATCTTCTGAAGGCGATAGGTGCCATTAAAGTTTAGGAACTAAAATTTCAAATAAGCATTAAAAACGGAAAAATTTGTCCATTGATTTGCGGTTTTCACTAAAACTACTCTTTGTGTCAGTATTTTCTTTAGAATAAGTTGTAAAGATAAATTTCAAAAAATGCTAATAGAGGGTGCTTTAGACTTTGGAGTAACAAACAATTATTTTTTGCCGTTATTTTTGCATCTCATTAAATGTTTTCGGAAGCTTAGAGTTAAACTTAAATTTTGAGCTCAAAATCTGAATAGTTGTGAGTGCTTAAGTAGCGCAAACTGAACTGTGTTTAGAGGTTCAAATTTCAAATGATTATAAAAAACGGAAAATATGTCGATTCGTTTGTGGTTTTTGCTAAAACTACTCCTTAAATCAGTCTTTTCTTAAAAAAAAAAAAAAAAAAAAAATTATAAAGATAAATTTCAAAAAATGCCGATAGAGGGTGCTTTAGACTTTTGAGCAACGAACAAGTATTTTTTGCGGTTATTTTTTGCATCTCATTAAATTTTTTTAAAAGCTTAGAAATAAACTTGAATTTTGAGCACAAAATCTGAATCACTGGGAGTGGTTAAGTAGCGCAAACTGAACTGAGTTGAAGTGGAGGGCAAGTTCAAATATCAAATGATTATAAAAAAAAGAAAAAATTGGTTGATTCGTTAGCGGTTTTCCTTTAGAGAAAACCGCAAGCAATTTTCTTTAGTATTTCCGTGAGTATTTTCTTAAAAATAAATTTAAAAAAATTTCGTTAGAGGGCGCTTTGAACTTAAGAGTAACCGACAGCTATGTTTGACCGTTATTTTTTGTATCTAATTAAATACTTGCAAAAGCTTAGACTTAAATTTTGAGCTCGAATTCTGAATCATTGGGAGGGGTTAAGAAGTGCAAATTGAACTGTGTTCAGGAGTTGAAATTTACCCCCCTCCCACCTCAAACACATTTCATTTTTGCGCTACCTAATTACTCCCACCGATTCAGAATTTGAGCTCCAAATTTAAGTCTAAGATTTTGCACAAAAGATTACAGACATTAGATACAAAAGATAGATAGGATACAAAGATACAATTAGATACAAAAATTAACGGTTAAAAATAGCTGTTGGTTACTCTTAAGTTTAAAGCGCCTTCTAACAAAATTTTTTGAAAGTTATTTAAAAAATTTATTTTCAAATAAACATTTACATATTACATACACATTGACATAAAGAATAGTTTTAGCTAAAACCGCAAACGGATCGACCATTTTTTTCCTTTTTTTATATAATCATTTGAAATTTGAACCTGCCCCTCCCCTTGAACTCAGTTCAGTTTGCGCTACTTAACCACTCCCAGTGATTCACATTTTGTGCTCAAAATTCAAGTTTATGTCTAAGCTTCTAAAAAAAATTAATGAGATGCAAAAAAAACCGTAAAAAATAGTTGTTCGTTACTCCAAAGTCTAAAGCGCCCTCTATCGACATTTTTTTAAATTTATCTTTCTAATTTATTTTCGAGGAAATACTGATTTAAAGAGCAGTTTTAGCGAAAACCGCAAACGAATCGACCAATTTTTCCGTTTTTAGGTGCGTTCGTAATTATATAATACGTAGCACCTATAGTTGTCGTTCAGTCCGTCCGTCCGTCTGTCCGTCCGTCCGTCTGTCCGCATATAACAACGCAAAAACTACCCAACCGAATCGTTTGAAATTTAAAATACATAAATATTAGATATTTTTGTCGAGTCATTTCAAATTTTATGAGAATCGGATGGATAGATCAATTACAGGGACGATCAAAAGTATTCCATTACATTACGGTCAATGGGGAAAAAAGTTTCAAATGCATTTTAATCGTTTGAAATTTAAAATACGCAATTATTACATAATTCTGTCGTGTTATTTCAAATTTTTTGATAATCGTGTGCATAGATCAATTACAGGGGCAATCAAAAGTATTCAATTACATTATGGTCAATGGGGAAAAAGTTTCAAATATATTCTATACGTTTGAAATTTAAAATACATAATTATTACATAATTTTTTCGAGTTATTTCAAATTTTATGAAACTCGGACGAATAGATCAATTACAGGGACAATCAAAAGTATTCCATTACATTACGGTCAATGGGGAAAAATGTTTCAAATGCATTTTAATCGTGTTACACTCATGCGAACTTAATAAAATTTATATGCAACTATAAAGTACATATTATAATATACATCTTACATAATTTGTGGTGCAAAGAACATTTGTTATTGATTTACAAGGCCACACAAAAGTATTCCATTACATAATGGTATAGGGAGAACATTGTTTGATGAGCGTTTTAATTGTAGTTCACTATTTACAATGTTATGAGATTGATATATGAACGTAATATTTTTAAAACTTCGTTATCGTTCGAACGCACCTAATTTGCTACGCTTCACGTGCAATTTCCAACTTGTTTATAATCATTTGATATTTGACCTCTAAACACAGTTCAGTTTGCGCTACTTAACCACTCCCAACTATTCATATTTTGAGCTCAAAATTTAAGTTTAAGTCTAAGCTTCCGAAAACATTTAATGAGATGCGAAAAATAACGGTAAAAAATAATTGTTCGTTACTCCAAAGTCTAAAGCGCCCCCTATCGGCCTTTTTAAAAATTTATCTTTACAATTTATTTTGATGAAAATACTGACATAAAGAATAGTTTTAGTGAAAACCGCAAATCAATCGACAAATTTTTCCGTTTTTTATGTTTATTTGAAATTTTGGACCCTAAACTTTAATGGCGCTTATCTCCTTCGGAAGACATTTGGGACCCTTAGTTTGTCTTGATGTGTACTATCACCCCTTAAAGTTTTGCCCAATAGTTTCGATACACCCTGTATATATATATGATTTTTGTCACGCTGTAACTATCGTATTTATGAATCGATTTGAATGAAACTTGGTATGTACATAGTACATAGAAATGGCTCGACCGAGTTCGTTGGGCAGCATCAGATGCCATCTTGTTTCAAAATGGTGTCCATTTAAGTTTATCAAAAATCTTTTAAATGTATAATGATGTACAAAGAAAAATTTAGAAATTGAGGAACGATTCTTTCTAAAGTGTTTGATATTAATAATGAATTACGGAATACTTTTTGCTTTGTCTTTACCTTAAAAAGCGCGTGAGATATAGCAGTTTGGATTTTTAATGTGGATGACATTTTTTTTAATCAATTTGCCAGCGACAGCCCTTGTATATATTAATCGATTTCGATGTGAGTGTGCGCTTGTACATGAATTAAGATTTCGACCAAGCTCATTGGATTATTTTATCCATTATATTGTTTTAAAATGGCATATACTTCATGATATCGTGGTATTTGGAGACCCTATAAATCGCTTAAAATAAAACCAGCTTCAATAAAATATGACTAATTTATAAAAATTCCCATTAATATTCAATATTGCCAAAAACGAGTATTCAATCTTATAAAATCTATTAAAAAGTACAAACACACAACAATATATATCAATTTAAAATTTCACATCCAAAAAAAAATAATAATAATAAAGTAAAAATAAAAATACTAAAATACAAGTTAGAAAATTCTAAGAAATTTTCCCGTGAATTTAACATTAAATATTGGCATTTAGCCACGGGACTGGTGTAGGTTCTTAAGAGTCATGGAAAGTACCACACTAGTCATGGGAAGAAACGAACACACTAATGTAAATTCTATGGGAGCGTTATTTTATAATATTTAACATGGATATAAATATTGTTTAGTAATTTCTGTGTAGGATAACTGAGGGCGAGGTACCTGCGGTAGTTTTTAATTTTTAGATCTTAGTTTTAGACTTTTTTTTTAGTTTTCCTTCATTTACAGAACTGGTTTGGAAATTGAAACTACCCAAATATATATAAAAAATCTATAACTAAAATAGGAAAATGAAAAGTAGCCCAGTAGATCATCTATTGTATGTATATATATATATATATATATATATATATATATATATATATATATATATATATATATATATATATATATATTAAAATCAAAGCGAGAAAATTGAAAATAACGCTTCCATAGGATTAATATTAGCATTCTTGTTCCTTCTTGTGAATATTGAAATAACCTCTTAAGGTGATTTTGTGAAACCATTTCTACAAATTACTTTTGTATTTTTTTCGATAATATATTTTAATGCTTATACCCATGTTGAATGAATCTTTTTCTTTAAGGTACTTGATGTTGGTCTACACTGTGTGTGGTACAAACTACAAATAATCGATTTGCGGATAATCAAAATGCAGCAAGTGGGCAAAACTATTGGAATTTTCATATAAATGTAAATGACACACTATGTAGAAGAAAATAAATTGTATACATAAATATTATAACAATGCATCATGATATAGTGTATTAATGTAATTTAATCGTTGTAATAAATATCTTTTTATATTTTAATTGCTTGTTTTAAATATGTCTGAATCATAATGATATTCATTTATTTTGTAAATGTTCTAAAATATTTATATTTGTAATTTTAATATGATTCTCAAACCCTCTCCTTAACAATGCAAAGTTTTTATACAATTTTAAACTTATTTTTAAGCATGAATGTATAAATTTAGTCTTGACTATTTAAATATTTGGAAGGAAAATATATTTTTCATTTTTTATTAATTTTTTTTTCGCGTTATAGGCAATTTTGCCCACGACAACTAGTTTTTACTTTTCTTGATTTGTAAGGAGAATTAAAGTTTGTTATTAAGATTATAAGCTATAAATTACATATCAATATAGAACAATATAATAGCACATTTCCATAAAAAAAAAAAATTAAAAAGTGGTGATTTGCTAGACAGTGACATTCTTAAACTTTTAAATGAATGTAAGAAATTTTAGATTTGTATGTTGAGAAAATAAAAATAAAAATCCCAATTTCCAAGTAAGTTACAAGATTATTAATGTATATGTATAATTTTGACCACTTTTATTAATTTTACTTTATTTTTTGAAAGTGTATGTGATTTGTATTTTCTTCCCGCCCTTCTGATCCTTTAGTTTTTATAATTATGTCTGTGAAACAACAAAAGAAGCGTGAGATAATTTTTCGGCAGTCAGTACTCTTGAATTATTTGTTAATATTTAATAAAATTTAATAAATTGTTACTATTTAATAAAAATAATATAAGATCAATTAATTATTTTCAGTTTTAATAATTTATAGAAATGTAAGAAAGTAATTTAATATTAGCATTTTATTTTATCAGAGATCATCTCACATTATCATAGCGGTCACAAATGTAAACACTTTTTGTGATTTTTATTTTTAATTCTCTAAGTGCATACTACTTTTACAGCATCTTTATACCTCTATTTTAAAATAATAATTTTCGCTGTATATTTAAATCTGAAATGTGACAGCAGTAACTATTTTAAAATAGTGGTATGAAAAATAAATGTAGAAAAGGTGTAGTAATTGGCAGCTATGTAAGTATAATTCAAATTCATTGTTTTTAGTTACATTTTACCATAATTTTTTTTTTTAACAATTGTACGTAATGACAAAAAACAAAAAGAAAAAAAATATTTCTTAAGAAATACAGAAAATTTAATATTTATGAAAAATAATATATATATATATATATATATATATATATATATATATATATATGTATTGTTTTTTACCAGCATGCATATCATTGCACAACTTGATGATCTACAAATGGTTTTATTAACATTTTTATCAAAATATTTAAATGTATCCTCACATATCTAATATTTGTCGCCAAAATAAGAGTGAGACTTGTGCTTACCATGTATATTCGTCGATTCTGATTACAGAATAACACATAAGAATATCCCATGTTTGAAAGGATAATATAAAACAAAAAAGGACTGTAAAGAGAAACTTGTTTGTTTTAAAATATGCAATTGGTATGACAAGAGTTTAAAATGACTATGTTTTAGAAATTATGCTTGGTAAGTGTTATCCATTATAAGCAATATAAATTTCTAGACAATATCTGAAATATATCATCCCCTAACATATTATGTCTTGTGGAAGCGGCTACCTCTGCTTGAAACAATCTTGAGACAAGATCTACATTCATTCTCACCTCAAGAGAGTAGAAGTAGCAATTCTCAAACAAGACGATGCGTTCGTGATGATAGATTCCAGACATCGTCTTGAAATCTATATTGCTCGCAATGGAAGACACTTTCCAGAAGTCATTCCTGAAAAATAGTCATTTTAAACTCTCGTCATATCTATTCTATATTTTTAACAAATAAGTTTCTCATTAGAGTCGTTTTTGTTTTTTTTAACCTGTCAAATGTGGGAGGGTTTTTTTTTGGATCATCCTGTATTTTTACGGTATATATACCGTATATTTCATTTACGGTACACATACTGATTACAAATGTTTTTACGGTACATATACCGCACATTTAATTTACGGTATATATGTTGTATAAATATTTTTTACGGTACATATGTCGTACATTTAATTTACGGTATCTGTGCTGTAAAAATATTTTTTACGGTACATATACCTTACATTTAATTTACGGTATATATGCTGTAACGATATTTTTTTAAGGTACATGTACTTTAAATACTTTACGGTACATATACCGTCCAGTTAAATTACGGTACATATACTTTAAATATTTTACGGTACATATACCACAAAATATTTAAATTTATGTTCAGTTAAATTACGGTACATGTACTTTAAGTATTTTACGGTATATATACCGTCCAGTAAAATTACGGTAAAAGGAAGTGTCACAAAGTTGACGGTATAACCACCGTGATTCGAGACCAAAATTTTTTACAGTGTAAAGTTAATCACTGTCATTTGTTGTCGTTTGCCATGCTTTTATTTTCTTCTAAGAAAAAAATGAATTTTAAACTCTCAGGGTGAATTTCAGCCACATTATAGTTTTACTGAGATTTTAATGTCATGATTTATAATGCTTAAAACAAGATATATATAATTTATAGCCACATGTAATGCAAAATTACACAAAATCCGTACCTGAAAAAAATATTTATATTAAAGAGTTGCAAATTGTTGCAGCTGAATTTTTTTTATATATTTTTTATGAATACATATTTACAAAAAAATTATATTACAATGGACCAGCGTTTTTGACAGATTTTTAAAATTTATCATATGCTACTAAATTTTCTAATAACTTTTATATTGACTTAAAAAATTATTAAATAACTATTGTGATTATAAAAAACAAAGTATCTACATTGTTGCAAATATTCCATGCTATCATAAAAAATGTTTACAAAATACGTGTGTTTTCAGCAAAAATATCGATGTCAATTACAACGACATCGATCGCAGTTCTAAAGATGTTAAAAAGAAAATTTTATTTTTCAGCCAATTTTTGATAGTGTTGTTGTAGACTTAGTCTAATATTGCTTTACCTTTTTTTTTCTCCAGTGTGTTACATGTTATTTGAAATGTTTAAGAATTAAATTACTGCGAGTCGATTTTTAAACTTTTTTCACGCTATTTTTACAAAATCATACACTGTGAGCCGGATTAAAAAAATAAATGCATTAATGCAAATAAATTTAAAAGAATCCGGGACACAATGTTTTATTTTTTATTTATTTACACGTATTTTCTACACGAATATTTTTGTGAAATATTTCTTTATATAATTTCCCGGTAGAAGAAAGATCGAGACAGGAGATAAGAGACTGGCGTCTCAAATTTCATTTACAGATTTATTTTCATCGAGCCTTAATTTTGCTTCCTATTAAGTTTACCTCTTTATTACTTAATACATAAAGTTGAGATTATTATAAATAAAAATTTATGAAATGCCTAAAAATACAACAGGCAAGTGATTGTTTGGTTAGTTAACCCTTCAGTTGCAAAAATATTTTACTGACAGATTTTTTTTTTTTTTTTTTTTTCAGTCCCTGAAGTATTTGTCTCAGATTCTTGGAGAATGTTCTGCTATTGAGAACATACTGAAAACTTTAAAAGTTTAGCAATGTTTAATTTTTTTATAACTCCTGAAGCACTTGCCTTATTTGTATAGTTTTGTGTAAAGAAAATAGGTAATTTCAGTTTGTCTTCTGGAATTATAAAAATATTTATTATAAAGGTCTTAATATATTTTAAAGTGAAAAATTTAAATTTTTTCATGAGTAGCATATTTTTGCAATGCACTCACTCAAAATCAAAATTATCAAAGGCAATTTGTTAGAAATATACAGAAAGTGCGTCGAAATTTTCATACGTATGCCTTCTAGAAATATAGCTATACTCATTCAAAATTGACAATTTACGACAAAATTCATTCTAATTTATTCTACTTAATTTATTAAGTTAATTCATTAAATGATAATTTTTAAAGTTTCGTTCAGAAAACTAGTCACTCGCGGTATATCAAGACAAAGAATGTTTTAGCCAAAAATTTAATCACGATAAAAGCAGGCTGTTGGCTGAATTTAACACAATAAACCCTGTAATTTTTGTTGAACTAACAAAAATAGTGATGTTTTTCGAAAATTTTGTGTGCCGAATATTCTTAAATTTTTACATAGATTCACAGTATACCGTGATAATTTTTGGGTAAATAATGACAGCTGTGATTATAATTATAGTTCCTTGTATAAATATATATTATTTTATTCAATTTTGTTACATTCATATACAAAGTCTTTTTTGTTGTTCTAATTAATAAGGTGAAAAATGTTTGCATGCATTACAAAATTTATTTTAACGCTGAAAATTTGTTTTGTTAAAATACGTATTGCTGGTTTTACACCTACGGAATACAAAAACGTACATCATGCTGTATACAGAAGAGCTAGATATATCTTGTATTCAAAAAATACCCTGAAAGTTTTTTAAAGGAGTAACCTGAAGCAGAAAAATGTTTTCTAAATTCATTTGTATTTTCTGCAGCAGGTATTTTATGCACTTCGATATTTTTTACAGTATATTCCAGTTCCGTTTTTATGAGTCATACTTTGAAGCATGAAGTGGAAAATATCGAATGTAAATTAAAGTGGCTAAAAAGAAAAAAAAAACATATTTTAAATCATACTTTGGCAAGATGTGATCTGACATACACGGTCTGTCATGAAAATGAAATAAAAAAAAAGATTGTTTATAAAGAACAATTTATTTTATTTTATTTATGAATTCTTTGCAAAATAATTGCAAACATTATAAACACCGTTGTCGATTGGAACCTTGTAGTTGTGAATGTAAGAACATGCTAAAACACCGTTTTTGCATTACAATAATATTTAAAATCTCGCTCCGTGAATATATACGTATAGATTAGATACATTTTAACACAATTATTTTATTTGGTAAATAAATCATACGAGATGTAAATTTCTTAACAATTACACTGAATGAATTCAATTTACAGATTCGTCGCGGATAGCTCAAAGGATAGAGCATTGGCGGTTGTCACTTAGAGCTACCTGGTTTGAATCCGGATCCAGATATTTTTGATACAGCTGAAAATTTACATCTCAAAAAACTTAGATGTATCATTCTTTTTTATTCGCATGTATATAAAGCTTTGAATGAAAAATGATTACTATTTGGCGCGTATCATGATAATCTCTTGTTTGATATAAATAGGAATTTTCCTTATGTATAGTGACTTAAAATCTATTTTGTATCACTATTAATTAATCATTTGTAATAATCCTACTTCTTGTAACATCAGTTTTCTCTGAAAATGATATTATATAGGTATTCACCATATATTGATAAACACTCATGTTCAAAATTGTCTTTCCATTCATAAAATTACGGATTTTTCAGAAAACAAGGTCCATGATATACAGATAAATTATAAAACACAAATACAAGGAAAAAATAAAGCAGAACTGCATATGTTAAAAAGCTGTAGTATAAAAAAATAAAAAAGGCAATAATATTTGACAAGGTGAGTTTAAAAAAAATAAAAAGAATAATTCTGAAAAAAATTGAGGCTTATTATTTTAATATGCAAGATCAAGAGATCTTGCAGATTACCCTAGTTACCCATGGCTTCACTTTAAAGGTATTCTTCTACAATATTTTCTCGATGTGGAAAATTATTATACAGAAATAAAAAGTCAGATCTATATGTACCTCTAAAATTTATTACTTAAGATTCTAAAGCTTTATACCGATATATGTGTTTGATCAGAAATCATCTGTTTAGGGGTATTAGGGGAAAACGTTAGGTGCATACACCTGTAGACCTTTATTCAGCTTATACCATCACATCTGAAATAGCAAAACGGTCATTTCCAGAAGAAAGGTTTCGCCTTACTGACTCCCTACACTGTAAAAAAGAGATTTGCAGGTAGATTTGCATTCCAAGAGCTTTTCATGTATCGGTAACAGCAAAATCTCATGTAACCTTCCTCGGTTACATAAAATTTTGCTGTTATCGTTATATGAAAAGTTCTTGGAATACAAATCTACTTGAAAAATTTAGTAACTTTACAGATTTTTTTACAGTATACTGTTGTAAATGCGTATAGAATCCGTTGTTTAACTTAACCTAGTGTCAACAGAAAAGATAACATGTATCAATTAATGTTTATCTATTTTTTCATTTATTAGAAATCATTTTCTCTTGATTTCGTTAAATTCGAACTAACAAGTATTCCATTTTTCATTTTCCCTTACTTTCTCACGGACTTCAGATTCTTGAAATAACTTTATAACTTTTTTCTTTAATTTTTGTCAGAATTGTTCTGAACTACGCAAATTTATTTCCCTCCATTTTTGAAAAGAAAAAACTAGAGCTTTCTGCTGTGATAGTAAAAAATTGAAGAACAAATGCTTAAATAACATTTCTCTGGTAGATCTTTGGTGCCTACCGTCTGCTGAAATGTGCCAGGTTAGTAAGATATGAAATATTCCACACTTACTGCTAAAATATTTTTTGATAAAACAATAGATTTTTTTATTTAAAATATGACTCCACGTGGGAGTTATAAATCTTTAACTCCTTCGGGTCGATTGTCTTCGACGGAGTTTTTAATTTTCAATCACCAGTTTTTCTTAATGTAATTTTTGCCTAATGGAACAAGAAAAATGCTCGGACTGAAAAAGGCAAAATTTGCAATAAAAATTTACCGGTGAGAGCAAACAAAGATTCTGAGTACCTTTTGTGCCACGTATACCAGTCGCTCGTCCCCAAGTTAATTCCAAAAACTAAAGTGCAAATTATTAAAATGGAAGTATGTGAACGATCTGAAACAGAATTTGGTGCAGAATATGGAATGAAAAAGAATATAGTCTACTTACTTGAAAAATAAAGAATTCATCTTAAGAATAACAAAAGTACACAAAACTGTGCGTACTGAAAGTGGCGTTGTATTCTTCACTGTTTGCAATAAATTCTGCGAAAAGCTACCTGAACTCATTTGAATTTATGCAACAAAATTCATGTTTATTGCCAATGAAATACGGTTATTTTATAAACTTCTTCATAATAAGAATTTAAGGAGAAACGTGCACAAGTGATAAACTTAGAAAAGACAGAATAATAATGGAGGTAGGTACCAATATGGATGGAAGTGAGAAGTTAAAATTCTTAGTTATTGGTTAATCCACTAAATCACGTTGTATTAAAAAAGTTCAAACACTGTCATTTGATTATGTGGAAAATGTCAATGTCTGGATGACTCTTAAAATCTCCATCAATTGGGAAAAAATGAATACAAATTTTCTTGTCGAAGCAGGAAAATTCTACTGCCGCTATATAATGTGTAGAACCATTGTAAACTATCAGCACTATCAAGGAAGGTCTCTATACAGGCATACTAAAAAAATCTGAAAAAAATACAGAATGTTATTCTCATATGGATATAATTTTTATATAAAAAAAAACTTCGGCGGAATTTCAACAGAGCAACTGTAAGATAATAATGAAGTTTTCCTTTGTTTGGCGGTTTATCACCAGTTGGTCTTAAAACAAAATTTGAAACATACATCTTTACGTCAAATACTCTTTAGAGAAAAAAATTCTTATGTTGAATTTTTAAATATGTTTAATTTAAATAACTTTAGTTTTGTCATTTTTAGTTTGTTTTAACTACAGTTTTGTCATACATATTTATAATGAAATTTAAATATAATTTTTTACGAATAAAAGTCAAATTTAAACTGATTTAAATTGTTTCAAGATTAAAAATAGCACTGTCGATTTATTTTTGTTTCTATGGAAACAAATTATTCGATATGGAAATGTATAATAACAAAATTCTTCATGTGGACTTTATTATGGAATAGAAAAATTTATTTAAAATTTAAAAACAATGGATGGGAGAGTAAAGAAATAGCAAAATTTCATTCAGATAGGTAGTAAAAAAATTATCTATTACATTATAGAATAAAGTAATATTGTTACAAGTTTAATAAAGTCTTGAGTAAATAGTATTTGGAACTTGAAAAGAATAAAATAAACAAATTGAATAATTAAAAATCAAAGGTAAGTTGGCCATAACTTAAAATATATATTTTTTCTTGCAAAACGTAGAAAATATTTTTCTGTGATGAAATTAAATAAATAAAGCAACATGTATGTGTAATAAAAAATATGCAATAAACTCTTTTATTGATTAATTTAAATTCATTAAATACCGCGTATTCTTAAAAACAACAAGCAGTTTTCAGATTCATTAAAATAATTTGAAGAAAAATCCTGCTCGCTAAATCGTATGTCGCTTTGGTATTATGGCGCCAACTATTCAAAAGTATTTTTTTTTTTTTTTTTTTTTTTTTTTTTTTTTTTTTTTTGCAGACTTTATACTGAAATTCCGCTGATAAATGTAATGATCTTTTATTACATGCATGAGTAGTTTCGCTAGCATTTTTTTTTTCAACATACTCTGAATATGCCCAGTAAGGAGACCTTCATTGTAAGCTCTATACAGATTAAATATTTACCCCCTAATAGTACCGCACGATTACAATCGATGGACCAAGGTATAATCCAAAACTTAAAAGCTCGTTATCGTAAAAGGATTCTACAACAAATTTTATTTCGGTTGATCTTAAACACAACTACGACATAACATTACTCATCAGATCAATGATTTGTATGCGACGTGAAACGCCATACAACCTGAAACAATAGAAAAATTCTGTCGACACACCAAATTTATCCATCCGTCTAAAAAGAGTATTTGTAATGCAAAAGATGAAAACGACAGACCTTTTGAAGAATTAAAAATTTCAAACTTTTCTCGAATGTTCCAGTGTGATATTATTTTTGAGGAGTATGTAGCAGCTGACAATAGTTTAGAAATATCTGGACCTTAATTGACGAAGTAATTGTTTAAACAGTTAATGAAAAATGCAATGAGGATATGGAATCAGATTCTATTGATTCTGCTACTATGAAAGAGTGTGTACCTTACCCACAAAAAAAATGAATTTCACAATCAATTGAATGTTTGCGTACATTTATTCTGATGCTGTCTTCATCGGAAAAAGAAATTAACTCTTTGTTATCAATAGACAAACTGACTAAAACTTAAAAAATGAATAGGACTAAACAAACAACAATTAATTTTTTTTCATAATAATGATAAGTAAGTGTAAATTACTGCTTAAATGTTCATCTAATTTCAGGTAATAAAATTGCAGTACAATTAATAAAAAATTTAATGCAGTTGTTTTATACTGTATTATTTATTTTTATGTTTTATTTGTATTATTATAATGTTATTAATTAGTTTATGTATTTATATCTTTGAATTTAACATTAAGTAATAATCTAATGATAACAGCCGAAATAAAATTTTTAAAAAATATAAAATTTTCTTTTGTATTAGTAAACGTATTTTCCTTACCCACATTTTATAACTCGAATATTTCTTGTGGTCCCGTCTAATTCGAATTAATGAGATCCAACTGTATATAAACATTAAAATCAGTCATTATATCACTGAATAAATAAATAAATAAATAAATAAATAAATAAAACATATCTTTATAAAAATTCGCGCTGATGCTTCGATAGATAGTAATTACTTTCGTGACTTGTGGATTTATTTTAATTTCGTTTCATGTGCAATGTTACTTACATTTTTTATTTCTCTTTTCACGATCCAGTTAAATAAATAAAAGTAGAAACATATTGCTTACAAAAAAAAAAGGAAAATTATTTTCCATAATTCTCGAATGCCACAAGCTACTGTTTTTGGTTTTTTACATTATGAAAGTTTAGCTGCCTCTGATATATACACAAATTGATCTTCTGATGTTGATTCTAATTTTAACGTCTAAAAGTTTTAGAAATGTAAATTTTTGTACTAAACTCAAAGGAATAAACCAATGCGAAAAAAATCTCATTAATTGTAACATTTGTACTTTTTTTTCTTTCACATACTTTTATGCTTTTTTATGTCCTCATAACAAATAAACTCGACATTAACTTATCATAATAAAACTGTGATGCATGAGCAGTTCAAAGAAGAGATTAAAACTTCTTTTTATACATTTAATAAAAAGTATGTAGTTATAAAAATATAAATTTTTCCAACTGAAAAAATATTTATTATAATTGTGCGTACTCTCAAAAGATTTCATTTTAGAAAACAGTTACTTGTTCTGCATGTTAAATTCTGTTTGCATGTACTTTTAAAATATTTCCCTTTGGTATATTTTATTTGCACAAAAAAAGTTGAATTTTTGTTGTTGTTGTTGTTAGTAGATGAACTAAATTCATAAATTTTATAATTACTTTGTTTTTATCAAATGATAATATATTTTTATCAAAGTTCGTATGAAATTGAATTTTAGTGCTAAGTGAAAAAATTACTTTAAACCACATTATTTTTTACATTTTACATCAATAATATTTCAAACATTATTTAATTTTAGAAACTACTAAATTACATTAAAAATTTTTTCAACCGCAATGTCATGAAAAAAAGAATTGTTTGTCTAAATATTTTTAGTCTATTAGTTTAATCTGTATTTATTACATTATTATGAACTGCATTAGATCGCTGCGGATGGATTTCATTTACAGGTTACTTAACTGTTTATAATTTAAGGTATTATGATATTCCATTTGAAAAATGTCATGTAATATTAGCTTTTTAACCTTTTACAATATTGTTGATTTTTGTTTAATTAAAATGAAAAGGTGCATATTTATTGACAATAAACAATTCATATTAAATCAGTAATAATTAAATAAGGATTTAGTTTCAACATATGTGCATAATAATATGATCCACACGTAAGCATATCGTACAAAAGAGTATTCAAATATTAGAGATATACCACTAATTTAATAAAACACCGCCATTTATCATAAACAAATGTAATCTTCTATTAAACTAAAATATTTGATTTGTATAAAGGAAATATGTGTTCCATTAAAGAAAGGTAATATTTCAGTTAAAAATTAGAGGAGTAGCAAATCCTTTATAAAGTAAAAAAATAAATTTTTGTAAAGTTACTAAAATTTTTCTAGGAAACTGAAATTTATGGAACTTTTTATCTAACGGCAACAACAAATCATGCGTACACGTAGATATGCACAGTAAATATGACAAACCTGCAAGGTTATTAAAAAGTTTAGGAAACTGGGATGTTAAGATAAGATTTTAGTAGGAATACTGTAATTTTAGTAGATTTTTTTGTAATTCTAGAGATTTCTGTAGCTTTACTACATCTTGTTTTGTAGATTTACATTTTTCTTTTTTGATAAAGTGTATCAATCAAATTATAGTAAGCATATATATTTCTGCAAATTCACATATATATGATTACAGATTTTTTTAAATATATATATACATATATATATATATGTGTGTATATATATATATATATATATATATATATATATATATATATATATATATATATATATATATAATATATACAGGGTGAGTCATAACTATCTAAACAATAGGCTATCTTCTTAAATATTGCCTCTAGACCCATACTTCCAATTGCAAAAACTCATAAAAAGGTGAAATTTCTGATAATATAAGTTGCAACTCCATGGGAAGTCTATTTGAAAAAATACGAAAATTAAATTTTTATGCGGCTCTCGTAGAGCAAAATTCCCAATTAGGAAGTTATTCCTTATCCATTCCTAAATTGGACAAAAAAACTTTCATCTCCGTATCTGAAAATTTGACAGAGATATTAAAATGCAAAATTCTCAAAAATTCTTGACTTACACCACTTTATCATGCCTGTAAACGAAGTGTTTTTCATCCATTTTCAAAGCAAATAAGGGATCATCCACAAATTGTTCGTTATTATATGTCGGTTTAAGACCGTGCCTCTTATTTGGACATAATAAAGCAGCGTATTGATTTAAATCAAAACTTGTTTTCAAAACATGTAGATCATTAGCACTGGAGGTCTGAATAGATCGAAATATGTAGGTCCGGTCCTAAACCGACCCATAGGGAAAAAAGTTCAGTACGGCATGAAATAATGTTAAAATCATAATCCGGACCAGCCTGGAAAAAAGTTTAATCATAGCCGGCCCAGCCGTGAATTTCTACATACTCTTTTACTTCAGTGTAATTAAAAATTGTTTCGCATGGAGAAGTTGGAGGAGTTCTGACCAAAAATACTTAATATAGAATTTCGTTTTTTATATTTATACTTTTTATTATTAAAGTAGCGCCAAACGCTGTGATATATTTAATTTATCAATGAATCTCTGTTTATATGTAAATGTTTCACTTATATTTTATTATCGCTAATCCATATCCATAAAAATGTTATACAGTAAAACGTTTTAAGACGGAATCACTTAGGAAAGAAAAAATACGTAATAGACAAATGCCCTTCCTAGGAGGGTTAAATGGAGTTTGTTTTTTTCTCAGGTATTATTGTATTTATTTTGCATGGATCAACACGTTTTCTGTTTAAGACAGAATTCCGTCACAGGCAAATTTTTTTTCTCTGGTTTTATTTTGTTTAATTTTTTAGCATTTAAATATACTATTCTTTAAAAAAAATTAATTTTAAAGGTTTTTGTACAATAAAAGCGATTTTAAAAGTTATGTGGTTTTCGTAAAAATATTGATTAAACCAAATTTTACTTATTTTATGCACGTATTAGGTCTGTTCTTTTAATACGGATTGTTCGATACCGGGAATGAAAATTTCATCCAGTGCAGACCTGGGAAAAAGGAAGCAGTTCTCTCCGGTGTGAAAAATACATTTGACCCGGATAGGCGAGTCTTCAGAAAAAAGTAACGCTTCGGTCCTGATCTGACCTGAGTTCAGAATACCTATTTTTTAACAGTCTCTCCAGGACGATAAAAAGCTTGAATTTGTGAGAGCTAAATTTTTAAAAAGTACTTAATTTGCATCTTAGAAAAGCATTCTTTTAAATAACTGATGGGCAGTAAAACAGTACATTTCGTTTCTCTGTATAATGACTTTTTTTCCCGACTATTTCTTGTCTTTAAATTATTAAAAGTGAAAAAAATTTTAAGAAAAAAAGTACAAACTTGAAGCATGTCATTTTTATTTACTTTACATTAGTTTTTTTCTAAAAAAATGAAAAAGTATATACTTTTAAAAATATAATTTTCTAAAAGTTATTATTTTTTAAATAAATATTTTTAATAGTTCTAAAAGAAATATTGAAAAACAAAAACCCCGAAACAAAACTAAAATCAGATTTTCATTTTTAATTAAATAAAAAAAATTGAAATCCGATAAATAATGTTTGGAGTTATAACGATTTTTAACTATCCCATTTAAACCAGTAGTAACCATATGAAATTTTCATAAATTTTATGATAAATTTTAGGATGTGATTTTCTTAGCAAATTATATAGCTAACCATCACAAAAAAAGAAAAAAAAATCAAAATTCTAAATCAAAAGAATGATTTTTTACGCTTTTCCTACAACTGTTAAAATAACATTGTCTTTTGAATTGCGCGTATTTCAATTTGTGTCTAATCCCTTAAAACCTGATGAATCATTCAAACGGTTATATTGTAACTCCGCGAATTTCGATGATATGAAGATGCAACTTTTTGTGTATTATTCAGGACTGGATAAGGAAAGTTTTCCTAATTGGAATTTTTGTCCTACGGGGGCCGTATAAAAAGTTAATTTTCGTATTTTTTCAAATAGACCCCCCCATGGAGTTGCAACTTATCTTATCAAAAATTTCACCTTTTTTTATGAATTTTTGAAATTGGAAGTATGCGTCTAGGGACAATATTTAAGGAGATAGCCTATTGTTTCGATATTTATGACTCACCATGTATATATATATATATATATATATATATATATATTCAGTTTTGGAAATATAGTCTTATTGATATGCAAATCGAGATTTAACCAATCCTTGATTTTCATCTGAGAACTCAATGATATTATTTTCTGTGCTTCCACTTCCCAGTCTATTACATAAAAAAATACTCTCAATTTTTATGGAATACTCTTTTTGAATGGTACATTTATAAAAATGACAAATACAGGCTGTTCAAAATGTATCTTTAAACTTTAGAAAAATAATTAAAAATAAGTGAAGAATAATAGGAACTAGCGATATTTTATGTTCCATAAAGAATATATATATACATGCATACATGTACATTTGCAATGCTTTAGTTATTAGTGTCATCTAGACCACCAGACAGTAGATGTTGTAATGTTACCGACCCATGAGAATATTTTTGTGGAGATGCGTGAAGAAATTCTTTACCAATTTCTAATTCGAATCATTCATGAGTTGAAAAGACGACGTGCTTATCCAGACTGTTTATTCTGCAATGCCTATTCAAATTGATTATAAATCTTGTATAGATTCGAGCTGTTCAGCCCAAAAATGGCGTGCATATTGAAATCGTAAATAAAGCACTGCAAAAAACAGTTTGAAGTTTACTTTATAAAACATAAATACAGCAAATACATATTAGTTTTTTCGACAATTTTAATTATTTTAAAACTGTAAAGATATATTTTTGACACCCTATATATGTACAACTTTCAACTATTCGGGTTAGAGTTATAGTTTATGTAACAATTGTTTCCAATGTTTTAAATTATTTTTACTTTTTTAGGTATTCTTACTTTTTATTTTCGAAAATTGTGAGCGGCAAAATATTCCATAGTTATTATTGGATAGCAAGCATTTTATTTTAAAGATAAATGTACAATTTTAATGTGTTATTGTTAAAATGATATAGAGCCTCCATGATTTTGTGAGACCAAAAAATACATTAAATTGAAGTAAAATACTTTATTACTCCTGACTTTTATGGCCGAACATTAACTCTTGTTTTATCAAAACTGGCTTGCCTTCAAATATAACTTCTGAAAATGATTAAAACTACTTTTTACATAAAATGAGACATAAATGTAATTTTACGTTTCTCGACAGTATTAAGCAAAATGAACGAAACGACGTTATATAAAATATAGAAAATAGTTTTAAAGTTTTATGTTGAATTTTTATAACGATTAATCATAGAAAAATAATTTTCCCTATCTAATTGCTGATATGAAACATTGTACATTAAGAGATATATCTACAAATTTCACGTAAAGTTTAAAAAGAAATCATTTTGTGGATCCATCTCATTAATTCATTTTTTAAACTCCTTTATTAGTTTTATAAATAAATAGAGAAAGTCTTTTAACTTTTTTACCATTTTAAAACAAACTATTACTGCTATTTGTAATCTATAGTAAGAGTTTGAACAGTTATTTAAACTAGGATGTACAACATGTACATGCCATCTGAAGACTTTCCCATTTGTGTATAACATTGTTCGAATATTTTTATAACTAAAATATCTAAATACTTTTTACATTAATATATATATGTATACTATATATATATATATATATATATATATATATATATATATATATATATATTTATGCATATGTATATGTATGTATGTATGTTTTAAATTGCTGATTAGCAAATCACTCACAAACAAAGAAGCGTAAATCATTTTCGTAAAATTAGAAGTTGTTTAATGTAGGTAAAACGCACGCCAAACGATGTTTCCACCGATGCCATTATCTAACGGAATACTTTTGCGTTGCTCTGCAAAATTAATAAAAATATTCTTTGCACCACAGATTATTCAGAATGTATATTTTATAATATACTTCATAGATTCATATCGATTTTATTATGTTTGAAAGAGCATAACACCATTAAACCACACTTCAAACTATTTTTTCCAATATTAGCCGTAATGCAATTGAATAATTTGATTGTATATCTAATTGAATTATGCATCCAATTTTCATAAAATTTTTAATGACCCGACAAAATTATGCGATAATTATGCATTCTAAATTTCAAACAATTCGGTTGGGTTGTTTTTGTGTTGTTATTTGCAGACGGACTGGCGGTCAAACAGACAGACGTAAGGACTGAACGACAACTATAGGTGCTGTGTATTAATATAATTACGAACGCACCTAAAAGTGATTTTTATTATTGATTCTGAAAGATACTCCATTTTTAAATAATACAAGAAACCGATATTACTTCTTAATAAAATTTCGCTTTAATTTCTAAAATATTTTATGATATTATAGAGTTACAGAAATAATTAGTAAATTCCATTTTCTTGAGAATAAAAAAAAAGATTTTATGCATAAATCTATTTAATATACGAAGATAATAGTTTCATTTGTTGTTGAAAATTGCGCAAAAGTGAGTGTTAGAACATTTATAAAAAAATATACAAAGCCCTCCATTGTGAAAAATATTATTTTTTTTTTATTTTTTTGTGGAAGGATTGCAGAACGCTATTAGATATATATTCTCAAGACTCACAGAAATGTGGCTGAAATAAAACTCCATTTGTTGACCCAAACTTTCTCTAATGACGATTGTAACAAAATTCTGTCAGAAGTTTCCGATTGCTTTTTCAGTTAATTATTTACAATTGTCGATAAAATGTTGTAAAAATCAGGCCTAACTACAATTTCACACTAAATTAAGTAAAACGTGTCTTCTATATCAGGAAATATATATATGAAAATTTTTATAGCGTTTAATTAAGCTAAATAGTTAAATATTACATTTATGTTATAAAATCAAGACTAAAATATAACAATATAAACATCTATTTTCTTATTTTTAAAAAATACTTCTTTCTTTCACCTTGAGTACACTAAAAAGTACATTGAAATGAATTGCAGGTTTGTTTATTATTAAAATCTAATTTCAGTTAAAAATAATCATAAAATTTTTCATCAAGTTATTACTTAGACACAATGTTAAAGAAAATTCTCATTTAATTATTATTGTATCAATCTTTCTTAGATTTCAATTTTAAAATTAAAAATCTAATATACAAGTTCAATATTTAAATTTTATTCAATGGTAAACATAATCTTTTTTATAATTACTATTTATATCAAGTAAACAAAAAATTTCATTGTTTTCTTGTATTGTTTATTTGTAAACAAACAAAATCTTAAATGATTAAATTCAAAACTTTAATATAAAGCTTGTAACTACTTTAAAAGTTTTTCCTTCTTTCTGAACATCTTATACATGGTGTATTTATCTTTAAAAAAATAAAATTTTCTGCTACATTAATACGTTTTTTAACACAAACTTTGCTTTTAAAAGAATTTTCTGTTTAAATTCAATGAATTTTTTTTCGCTCTCATTTTAACAAAGTTAAAAAAATAGTTTTAGTTACAGTAGTTGGTACTTTTTTGTTTATTTTGTTTCGGTGTAGTTATTTTTTAAAAACAATGTTTCTGAAAAAAAAGTTTTTCTTTCCTAGCATGATTAAAATTTAATATATGTTTTTTTTATATACTTGTGTTTTTTTATTGCATCAGTTGTTTTCTTATGGATGTTTTAATTAGCATTTTCATAATTAAAATCCATATTTAAGAAAATAGGCCTTGGCATCAACTGTGCTTCAAGCATACTTTGAATTCAAGTAAGAAAACATATTAACTATGTAGTACTTTGAATATGAAGTACGAAATTTAGATTACACAGATTATAAAAAAGTTCGGGGAAAAAATATGTCATTTTGATGCAATTATAGTATGTATATTTAGGTATTTGTGATAGTTATAGATTTGGAGCTGGTGAAATGACAAACTTTTCCTTAAATTAAGAGGGTAGGGGACATATCTTAAAATAATTTTTGTTTATTGAGTTAAAATTTGTATGGTTAATCATATTATTTGTTAAATAAATCATATAATAAATCTTCTCATATTTTCTTTTTATAATTTAAAATTAAAAAAAAAAGGTGGGGTAAATTAAAATCGTTATAACTGAAAATATTATTTGTAGAATTTTAATTTTTTACCTTTTAAATAAACATAAATATAAAATTTTAATTTTGATTAAGAAATTTCAAAAAATATTATTTTTTAAACAAAAATTAAAATATAAAAAATATAAATTTGAAAGAAAAAATGATGTAATAAAAAAAAAGTCGTTTTCAAAAGTAAATGCCATTTTTTCCAATTTGCTGAATCAAAATTAAAGTTAAACAATAAAAAAGATACGTTCCAAGTTTGAAGCATTTATCACTAACGGTTCTGTAGTTATAACAATTTAAATCCGTGAAATTGTGAAAAAACCCATCATGAAGAAAAATGCATTTTGACAAAAAGTCATTTTCTGACGAAAATTGCTTGAAAGCTAGATTCTGAAAACAAACCAACACGAAAAATTAAATATTTCCTCTTCTAATTAATAGAAATAATAATAAAGCTAGAAATATGATTTAAATGTCATTTTAAATGTTAAAAAAAAGAGAAAATTTTATTCCCATACTTTTTTTTCTAAAAAATTTGAAGTTTTTGTGTCCCGGACCCGCTTAAAAATAATCATAATTTTCACCATCAGAACGATTTTTTTAAATGTCCTTTTGTGATAAAATAAATTTTAAATGCTTTAAAAAACAAATGTAGTTTTTGTTCTTTAAACTATTTTACTTTTAGCTATATTTTGATCTTACCCGCAACCTTTCAAAATAATTAATTGACAACAGTATGTGCATTTCCTCTAATTTCAGTTCTTGCAAATAAGGAGCAACAACTTCCAAAGAAGCATAATGAGCTTAAATTTCCCTTGATTAAATATTAAATTGGAAAAATCTATAATTCAATATATCAATATTTAAACTGGGGACTGTTACTTCTGTAGTAAAATCTGAACGGTAAAATCTAATAATAAGAATGAATATATTTATTTTTTGAATATTTTTGAAAATTTTAAATCATTTATGATATTGTTTTTACTGACATCATTGGCTTAGATAAAATATGATTTATCTTTTTAATTTTAATGAGAAAAGAACATCAATGAAATTTTTTAATTCATTAATATCCCCCACCCTCTTTAACTTTTAAATCTATAAAAAATCGGGTAATTTTACTGGCCTTTCTAGCGAAACTTAGTAACCTTGGAATTAATATCTCAGAAAATAATTCAAATTTCATTTACGTGAAAGCTTATATAACATCTTCGGTTTTATTTGAATAAATTGGATTACTTTCAAAATGCTCTAAATTCGAAAAATTCATATTTGTTAAAGAGAATTTGCGAAATTCAAATATACTGTGAATTTTTATTAAGAATTAATATTTTATATGTGTTTAGTTTTTAAAAAGTTATACATAGGTTTTACACAAACATAAATACATTCCTTGGAAAATTATCTATATAGGTATTGTGGTAGGTATAAAATTCGTAAGTATAAAATTTGACGATTGAGGAAGAGTGAGGCGTTATCAAATTTTACGCTGCACCAGGCCTTAATGAGAAACCTCATCGCTCTTCAATCATCAAATTTAGTAATCAGAAAGCCGTTATGTTCTCACACGCACTGCCGAGTCAATTCTACAAAACATATAACGACCTCCTTTTACCTCTTCTTCATGCACGGGTGCTCAGTGTGCTCACAGCATTGCCGGACTTTTCAGTTGAACGCCTCTAATACCATCGACTTTTAAAGCTTAGATAACAACTTTTATGCTCTTATTCACCATCTACCTCAACCTAGAAAAGCTTGATGGAACTTGCAAATGAAATTAACTATGACATTTGATTGGACATTATCAAGGGGACGTCCAATCAGGATTAAAGATGAATACCGTTTGAACATTCGACCGAGGTTTTCGATGTAACTCGAGGTCGAAGTAGTTGGTGAATAAGATCGTTATTGATACATTTAGCAATGCAATATCTAATAGAAGAATAAAAGCAATAATCATCAATATTTTAAAAACAGAATAATTTAATTAGAATTAATCACATGAAAACTGTAGGATTCGTTATTAGTTTGCATTGAGTGGAACTCTCAATATTCCTCTACTACCTTTATAAGTCAATTAAAAGCCTGTCTGCAAAATTGCAACATTGATAAAGGCGGTATTGCAACTTTGCGACCTGCAGTGGAAGCGTGCTTAGCACAATGCCAAGTTTAATGTTTGAACAAGGCTTTTATGTTAACTACACTGTAAAAAAAAAATATTACTACCCTGAATTTAACTTTATTAAATACTAAATGAATTTTAAATATGCACTACTTTTTATTCTCAGCACCGAATTAATTTCATTATAAGCATGCAATGATGAGATAAAGAAAAAGAATCACGCAGAATTGCAATATTTGATACTACACAGGCTTCATATTTCTCTGACCTTTTATGGTACGCACACTCATACTTTTCTAGTAAATTCAGTACCCAACTCTATCTTGTAAAGTTTTTTTTTAACAAAGTTCTATTAATCTTTCAGCAAGGATTTTTTTAATAATACGGTTTACTCCTTAGTGATTAAAGAAATTTTTCTTATTTTTAATTTTTACCACCAATTTTTCAATACAGAAAGTTTTCTATAATTCAATCGCGAAAATGCTCCGAATAAACAAGTTTAACTTTACAGAAGAAAATAACTGTTAGGAACAATCAAGGATTCGCAGAAGCTTAAATGGCACGTATAACAATCGCTCCTCCCTAAAGGGTTAATAATTCATACATTTCTTTCAAGAAATCATCTAAACCTCAGTATTGCTCAATTTTGACAATTTTTTATTTCATTGAAGCTATCTTTTTTTTTTTCAACCTTGTTGTAAATTTGCAGCAAACTGTTAAGTCATTCGAGTGTTTTTATAGAAAATTACTACATAATCGTAGTTTAACTCCATTTAGATCATCTTATTGTAGATAGTATGACAAAATAGGGTAAATTTATGATTTATTTACCATTTTGTATAAAAGCGGTCAAAATACTGGATAATTCATTGCAAAAGTTTAACAGTATAGTAATTAAAATTGTGTCAACAAGTTAAGCTGCATCGTGGTATTGTTTTCATATTTTTACAGTGAAACCTCCAAATAAAGGACACTCCGAATAAGGGACACCTCTATTTAAGGCACAAAAGTTCCGGTCCCGTAGCTGTGTCTTATATGGAATTTACATTGTAGTATAAACTCCCAATAAGGGACACCTCTATTTAAGAGACAAAACTTCCGGTCCCATAGGTGTCCCTTATTTGGAGGTTAAACTGTAGTAGTTCGATATCTAAATATAATTTCAGGTTTTAGATTATTAATCTTTGTAAACAGGAAAAAATTACTGATAGAATGAAAAAAGTACTCTTGGTGGATTTAAAAGATTTTTATTTTGAAAATGAATCCATTATTTAAGCAATTTTCCTTGAAAGCATTCTTGCGTTTTCTTGAATCTTTACAATAAAATATGATCGCATTCGAATATTTTCATACTTTACATTAAAGCTGCTTCGGCAAAGATAATTCGGAAGATTCGTTTCAAATAATCTAAGGTTTGATTGATTTGAAGCTGAAATTTATATAATTAGTAAAGTACACATTAAACATGTAATGCTTTCTTAAGAAATTATAAAATGCAGGCAAAAGCTGAAATTGGAATAGTAAAATGATAAAACATATGTTGATACCTAAGTTTTACTTCTATTCATCCAATAGCTTAAGTTTAACTTTTAAAAATTTCTTTTGTTACATAAATTCATAAGACTATGCCTGTATATATGTAAAATTTGAAAATATTTTTATCTTATAAATATTTCATATAAAACATTAAACAAAATAATTAAACAAGACTTGTAGTAATTTATCAACTTTTATATAAATTTTACATTAGTTTAGATTCACTTTTTACTCAAAAATAAAAAAAAAAACATTCAAAAATAATTTTCGTCCACTGGTGAGATCCTGAAACATAAAATCGGCAACACTTGTAGGAACAACAATCAAAGAAAAACTTTTAAAAGTATTGTGACTTTAGAAAGAAAGAAAATCCAATAAACTTCAGCGAAATACGGAAGATTTCATAATTTTATTTTGCTTTGAAGCAGTAAACGACATAACGTGACTTTCTTCTTAGTAGCATTTTGATCAGCCGGGCATATTTAACGATATTTTCTTATGCATGCTTTTGTTTCATGGCGTCCCTTGAAGTAGTAAAGGAACATGTTTTATGAATTGTGCGAGGAAATAAAACTGATTAAAGACAATGTGAAATTTTACGACAGGATAAAAATTTGTTAAGAAGATTAGGAGTAACAATGAAATATTTCGGCTTTATAATAAGATAAATTTCTTCAAAAAAATTTTATGGTTAGAAACTTTAAATGAAAGAGATAAAAGAAATAACTGAATGCTTCTAAATTCATTCCGTTTGTAGTTCTACAAACATGAATTTTCTGAATGTTTTATAATAATATTATAAAGAACAAATGCTTTTATTTTGAGATGTTTGTTTGTAGTTGGTAATTTATAAAATTATCTTACCGATTTTAAAAGTAATGGCGTCAAGCTAATGGTGTCAGATCTTCCTCTAATATAGAACATATTTTATTTGATGCCACAAACCACAAAGCGATGCAGATAATTTTTCTAATATTGTGATGTTTGTGATACTGAAAAATTTAAAATTTCGCATAGAAATTGCTTAAAAAAAATAAATTCTCTGTAAAAATAGCTTCTGAAAGATTCCAAATTTTAAATAGTGAAATGAATGAAACATGTTCTAAAAACGTTGCGAATAGCAATTTCTATGAAAATTTTAAGCTTAGAAACATGAAATTTGACATGTCCGCTATTTTTAAGATGCAAATTGACGCAGAGAATATTTTAAAAACAAAACCGAAAATTAAATTGTTTCACTGAGAAAAAGATTCTAAATTGAAGTGTTTTTGATAAAAAAGGGACCAGAAACTTGAAATGTATCAATCTGCTTAGTTTTAAGATACAAATACTATCTGAGAATGGATTCTAAATAAATTCAAAATTTAAAAAGATGAAATGTGTACTTATTATTCTAAAAAAGTTTTAAACTACGTATTCTATATTTATTAGTAGTATAAAAACTTGAAATTTAATATGATTGATACTTTTGAGACAGAAATGCACGAATATAACAGGTTTTTTTTCAATTCTAAAAAAATGGTTCAGGAGCGTAAAACGTCGTAAATTATAGTTTTTGTGATGCTGATGGGGCTAGAAAATTAAAATTTGGTATTGCTGTCACTTTTAGAATGCAAGAATGGTTTCTAAAAAAGTAGAAATTTAAAACGGTAACGTGCAGGAAAAGTATCTAAAACATTGTAAATGGATATAAGCTTTATAAGCTTGAAATGTTTACACAGTTTCTACTTTTGATACGCATACATTTACTCACTGAACAGTTATCAAAAATTCGAAAAAAAAAAGGCAGAAGCAAAAAACGTTTGAAACTTGCATTTTTTTTTATAATGGAAAAAATTGAAATTTTACATGCTGATTAGTTATAAAATATAAATGCTAATTAAGATTATTTTAAATTGAAATTTAAAAGTGAGAAATGTAGGTAAAGCATTCTTATATTACGATTTCTATAGTACTTTACGTAACTTCTTTTAATTAAGTAACTATACGTCCATATCAAATTTAGCTGACGTAATTGCATTTCTTATTACAAATGATTCGTATATCCATTTTTATGCTTATTATGAATGTCTTCATTATAAACCTATATATATGTATATATATTAAATGTGCAGTTTGTATTCAACATGTTTTAATGCATAAAGCTAATTTCCGTCAAAAAAGAATAATTTTTGCCTTTAAAAAAGCCAATTTTATGCAAAAAGAAGCTTGTTAAAAACAACAAAAAAAACAAGGGTGATATTTATTAATTTTAATCTTTTTTTCAACCCTGCATTGTTGTAAATTTTGCTCGCTATTATTTATTATTTTCTTAAGATTGTGCATCTAATTCCATCCCCAGAAAATGTTGTGAGTGTCAGTTAGTTAATTATGAAACACATCTAAAAAATGACTTTTTGCGGGAAAAAGTTTTATGTACTGCGCATTAAAAACTCACTATATATATTGAAAATAACTTTTATTTTATTATATTTAAAATTGAGTTAGATATTTTTGAGCTCAAAAACTTATTATAACTTTCAATTGTGATATGTTGCTTAGAAATGTCAGATTTTTAAAAATATAAATAGAAATAAAAAGATAATTTAAAGTGGTTTCTATTGATATAATAAATCATTCACATCTTCATTTTTATATGTTACAAATATTTGAGAAACTTTGAAAGTTACTCATTTGTATGTAAAGAATAAAAAAATATGTGAGAAAAGCCACTTGTTAGACACTGAACAAAATTACACTGTTAGGAAAAAAGTGGTTTTACCTGCACTTTCTGAGATAATTTTTAAATCTGTGAAAGTAAATTCAAGCACCAAGGGAAGTAAAAGTCAAATTATTTTTATCCGTGTAACATCCAGTCAATAATAACCGTTCTTCACCCTAGATTTCGAAATTCTTACAGCAAATGTGTATGAAGCTGCACGGCACTACTTTTTTTGCAAAGAATGTTTATTTGTTCTTTGCGGTGTAAAAAAATAAAGCCATTTTAAAATATCTGAATGTTTAAGACTCCGTTTTAGACACTTAAATGTCTGAATTTAAAGCATTTCGATTTCGAGTGAAAAAGTTAACAGCCATGTCGTTATTTTAGTGTGCATTTCTCTCAGATATTTTCATATTTGGACGTGATTCATTTTACTACAAAAATTCGACTTAATTTTTCAATATTGAATAACTTATAATTCACAAAAATACGTTATTTTTAACTTGTAACATTGGAATCATCTGTTGCCTCGCTGTCCATGTATACTAGGGTGGGCCGAAAAAAACTTTTTTTCGATTTTCGATTATGGCGGGTGCGGAAAAGTGGCCAGTGGTGGCACTTAGTTCATACAAAATATTTGAGATTTTTTGGACTTTTCCTTACCCTGCCGCAAACGGCTTGAAATTTTGCAAAAATGTTCATTTTTGAACTTTTTTCGAAAAAAATTTAAAAATGTTAAATTAAATTTATTTGGGTTGTATTTACTCGAAAAGTCATGTTTAATGTACCAAATGTTTAAATAAGATCTGATCATGCATTATTTAATATCTATGTGTATTATAACTTAGGCTATTTTTATAGCTTTTTCGCGTATAATAGGCAAAAGTTGTATTTGTTTGAATCGATTATTAGTCTCTGTATTATTTATGTCCCTTGGTCTTCTTTATATTTTTTCTATGTGTCAAACGTCATATATTTGGGGAAAAGACAACAGTATACTGCAAAAACAAATCTGGAAGGTGAGAAAGTGGTGAAGCAGGACTCTAAGCGAGCGCAATGACTCGGCCTAATACTCAGGGAGTGAAGGAGGAAATAGTTGAGAGCCAAAATGCGATAAAGGATTCTTATTATTTATCCTTGCTCAATTACCTGTGGCAATTGTTCAATGTTAACGTGAAACCCTTTTGTAGTGATTATACAGTGCTTTTTGGGTCGTTTAATGTGCCATTATAGTGTTTTGTGGATTTTATTACGACGAGCTTAGAAATGGCTAGTATAAAGGGCCATGGCAATGCAAAGACACGCGATAGCGTGAAAAGTAACTTTTTGGGGGCATCATGCATATTGAAAGAATTGCAATTGCCAACTTATGCTGATAATCATGCTCCACTACTACTGGTTGCTTCACCATGTAGAAGTTGTGACAGCAGATAATTCGAATCTCGTCATCGATAAAAAAAGTCAGAAGAGAGAAATAAAAACTAAGAAAGAAGATACAGTCAGAAGTTATTGAAAGAAGGAAAATTAAAAGCATATTTTTTGATGGTAGAAAGGATAAAAGTATATTAAGAGGAAGAAAAATAACAAGCGGTACCGTCGAGAGAAAGGCGAGGAACACATCACCGTGTTGTTTGAACCTGGTTAGGAATACTCGGGTCACTTGATACCTCGTGCCGTTACCTTGATATCTCGTCAGTTCAGACAAGTCTAACTTGTGGTGACTTGGAAGATTGTATAGTAATTTTGCTATTTCTTTTTCTTGACCGGAACGCGGTGATGTGTTCCTCGAATTTCTCTCGACGGTGCCGCTTGTTATTTTTCTTCCGCTTAATATACTTTCATCATTTCTACCATCAAAAAATATGCTTTTAATTTTCCTTCTTTCAATAACTTCTGCCTGTATCTTCTTTCCAAGTTTCTATTTCTCTCTTCTGACTTTGTTTTTATCGATGACGAGATTCGTATCCTCCGCTGTCACAACTTCTACATGGTGAAGCAACCAGTAGTAGTGGCGCATGATTATCAGCATATGTTGGCAATTGCAATTCTTTCAATATGCATGACGCACCCCAAAAAGTTACTTTTCACGCTACTGCGTGTCTTTGCATTGTCATGGCCCTTTATACTAACCATTTCTAAACTCGTTGTAATAAAACGCACAAAACACTATAATGGCACATTAAACGACCCAAAAAGCACTGTATAATCACTAGAAAAAGGTTTCACGTTAGCACTGAACAAATGTCGCAGGTTACTGAGCAAGGATAAATAATAAGAATCCTTTATCGCATTTTGGCTCTCAGCTATTTCGTCCTTCTCTCCCTGAGTATTACGACGAGTCAATGCGCTCGCTTAGAGTCCTGCTTCACCACTTTCTCACCTTCCTGATTAGTTTTTGAAGTATACTGCTGTCTTTTCCCCAAATATATCACGTTTGACACATAGAAAAGATATAAAGAAGACCAAGGGACATAAATAATATAGAAACTAACGATCGATTCAAACAAATACAACTTTTGCCTGTTATACGCGAAAAAGCTATAAAAATAGCCTAAGTTATAATACACATAGATATTAAATAATGCATGATCAGATATTATTTAAACATTTGGTACATTAAATATGCCTTTTCAAGTAAATACAACCAAAATAAATTTAATTTAACATTTTTTAATTTTTTTCGAAAAAAGTTCAAAAATGAACATTTTTGCAAAACTTCAAGCCGTTTGCGGCAGGGTAAGGAAATGTCCAAAAAATCTCAAATTTTTTGTATGAACTGAGTGCCACGAGTGGCCACTTTTCCGTACCCGCCATAATCGAAAATCGAAAAAAAGTTTTTTTCGGCCCACCCTAATGTATACATACTGTCTTATATATTGTCGTCGGGTACAAATGCATTAGCACATATCGTTCACCATTTACTACGTATGTATTGCTTCCCAAACTGTTGTATTCTCGTTGCCAATGGATATCATAAAATAATAGGTTATTAGCTATACCAGTATTTTTTACTGTCAGATATAAGATCTTTTGTTCAAAACTGAACATTCTATGCTTTCATTTAAAAGATTGTAAGGCATTTGAGATTTACAAAAACCTGTTTGGTCGAGCAAATCTTTTGGTTTAAATATGAGTCAATGGAAATTTTGTTTGAATAACGAGAAGAAAAATTGTTGATTTTTTTTTATTTTTTTATTTTATTTTTTATTTTTATTTATTTTTTTTTTTTTTGCAAATTTTTGTCCACAATTTTCCTCCGAAATCGATAATAGTGTAATAATAAAGTCACTAATCTGTCTCAATTTGAAAAGCTTTTATTATCCAAAAATTACGTTAATTTGTTTAGCTATATAAGTCAATTAAACAAAATTACGTGAGAGAGTTATGGCTATTGTACACCAATTTAAATTTTGCAAAAAACAACAAAATTTTTAGAGTTACAAATTGAAAATACAAGACTTTAGTAAGACTCAAATACAATTGATGAAATTTTGTTAAAATTTTATAATAGTTTTATGTCTGATAATTTTTATGTCTGAGCAACAAACCGATTTTTTACTTTAACTAAAAAATTCACTTAAACAACCAAAATGTATTCAACAAAACATATATTTTTAATTTTAATCAATTCCTTTTTCGGGGTGCATATATTTTGTTTATAATTATTTAAATCATGTGTATTCAATAGATAAAAATAAATGTAAATAATTTTTAACAGATAACTGATAATTTGTTTCCTAACATGCCGAATAGTATATTCAGTAATCAAATATGTTGTGAATAATCTTATACCACGGTTTAAGATAAGCATCTGCACATTTTATTTCATTTCAGTTTTATAGTGCGATGTATTTAACACAGAGAAAAAAAATCCAAAAGCTTTTAAAATGTATCAAAATGTAAAATATGTAGGCTATTTTCACTTTATCATGATCTTAGATGTGCAACATCAACGAGTCTGCGAAGACTTCTAAAATATTAAGCCTTTAGGGATCAGAAGACATATCTAGAAGATCTTCTCTATTTATGATAGAATTTATTCCAAGCATGAATTTTTGAATACGCTAGAGCGAAAATGTATGTATGGGAGATATGTATTAAATAAGTGTTAGAAACGCCTTTTCAAAAATTATTCAAATCAAGAAAATGTATAATAATATAATCCTCTCCATAAGTCAAACGCTTGTTAGAAAATTAAACAATATAGATTGTATGTTAATTAAATAGTAATGATAAGTATGTTTAGAACGTATAAAATTATGTAATTACAAATAATAATAATAATATACAATATATAAATAAATAGACACATGTAAAGATTTAGTGATAAGGTCAAACCTGCTTTAACCCTTTGCGGGGCGCTGGTTCCATAGATATACCACTTAATTTTAATTCGCAAACGCTACATTCGCCCCAGAATTTTGTTAAAAAAATTTACGATTTATTGAATTTGCGAAATATAGCGTTTTCCTTACAAATAAACTTGTTTTCAAATTCCGGCGTCAGTCATTTATTTCAATACTATAGCAGTGAATTTGCCCTGCCCCGCAAAGGGTTAAATTATTATTCGCATTGAAAGTTTGTGCACATTTCAAAAATACAAATATCAGGGACATTCAGTGGGTAGCCGAATTGTTAGTTACACGACAGTTTTTCTTATTGCCAATCTTTTTTTTTTTCTTTTTGTACTAACAACACGAACAAGTGACACTTTACAGGTCTCGTCTACAATTAAAAAACTCTTAGAGCATAACATGCATGAGGGATGCTTTGGGAACACTTACTAGGGAACTGCAAGAAGTGTAATTCACCAATTTTGACGAATGTAGTATCGTTGGAAAGATTTCATCATGAGCAGTAAAAACTCAATGGAAGGCTCTGTCTCAAAGTTCTAACTTTTTCCAGGTCGAACAGAACTTTTTTTTCTACGAATCGATTATAGACCCGGTCGGATATTTTGACGCATGCAAGCCTCTAGTGCAGACCTTTAGCATAATTTGAAAGAGAGTGTAAAGTAAAATCTATTTATGTTCAAAGTTTTAACTAGTTTTTTAATCACATAGAATTTGTGGATAATCCTTTTTGTTGCATTGAAAATGAATCTGTAACTCGTCGTTCAGAGTTTTGCATAAATTGTATAAGTAAAAAAGTTAGGGTTGTAATATCTCTGCAATTTTTAAAGATATCAAGATGATTTTTTGTAATTTTTTTGTGTTTAATTCAACAATGTATATGAAAAAATATCGTAATTTGAAATTTGACTTTAAGGGAGCCGCAAAAAAAATTTGTCTTTGTGTTTTCCCAGATTGACCACCATGGAGTAGCAAGTTATGTTATTAAATTTTGTACCTTTTCTTCATGAAATTTCGTAATTGGACAAATTTGTCTTGGAAAAACATGATGAATGAAATAGCCTATTGTATCGATCTTTATGGATCAGCCTATATATATGTTTTACTGTGTTTCCTGTATATCAATAGTTTTAGTACTTAGATACATCATATCTAATATCTTTAGAGTATATTTTAAAATGCAATGAAGAAGGAATTTTTAAATTCTTTACACTAATATAACGATGTATTGAAATGTAGTAGATCATGCATGTTAATATTCTTCTTTTCAAAAGTCTATAAAAGATTTAGAACAGCGAAGTTTTAAAAATAGGATGAGATTTCACTTGCACTTGGCTAAAAATGTGAAATTCTACTGGAATATTCAGATTTTCGACAGATTAAACACTTCAGGGATCAAAGAAAAGACCTTAGAAATATATTCTATTTATAGCTGAAGTCATTTGGCAAAAGTTTGTAAAAATTCTCGAACTGAACTTTATAGAAAAGAAATATTAAAGTTTTTTAAATTTTTTCTTTCGACGCTACAAAAAGTATTTGAAAATAAACCCTTTTTAAAATAAATATTCATTATTTCACAATGGAATTTTTTATGCCAAACTGTAAAATCTCTATTCTTGCAAAAATATGAAAAATCTTATGCTTGTAAAGTCTTATATCAGAGATAATTAATGTTTTCTTTATTATATAAAAATATCGTTTACAGAAGTTAATATTTACAAGTAAAGTAAAAATCTCTAAACAGTCAGGGGCCTCGCTAAGGGGGGGACAAGGTGGGGAGCCTCCCTGTCCCCATTTAAGTAAAATTTTAATAAAAACTGTTATATATTTCCTATTTTTGATAGAATTTGCTAAAGTTACAACTCTAATTGGGAATATTATTAAACTTTTTGCAAATAAGAACTGTATTACACTTTCTAAATGTGGTAACTTGGCAAAATTATAAAACGAGTTGGTAAAAATGAAAATTTGACTTGGCAATTTAAGGTCTTCTCCCCCACCAATAAAAAGGCTTAGCAATGGTCCTGTAAAGAGTGGGACATCTAGCACATAATTTATGCTTGGTTTTCTGCAAGTCGTTTTCGACAATACTTTTTTAGCGCAATTTAATTATTTTGTATCCTAGTGACATTGAAAAATAACACAGATCTACAACAACAACAACAACAAAAAGATTTTCTTTAATTTACCTATTCTTTCTTTAATATTTATACGGAACTGAAAAATCACAAAAGATAAAGAATCATGTACGATTTTCGTACGCAAATGGAACTGTTATGATATTTAAACGTCATTATAAACATTATAATTTGCTTTGTTTATTTAGATTATATATTTTTTCGGCATAAGATTTGTTTTTCTGCTAAAGGAAATGCGCGCAGTGTACATACAGGGTGTTGAAGAAAGGACTCCTCAACTTTGAAACTATATAACTTCGAAACAGTGAGAGATAGAAATTTGAAACAAGTTGAACAGATAGAATGTAACAATGATAGACAGAACAGAACAATGTTAGACAGATAAGTCTGGAATTTTTTATGCATCAGTTTAAAATATAGTTCCAATTTTGGACACGAGAGGGCGTTGTAATCTCAAAGATGTGTCTTTGAAATAGTTCCTGAAAGTGAGCTGTTTGAACTGAGACAAAAATCACATTACAATGATTTCGACATGGTTACTTTTTTCAGCATCAACATGACGTAAACTAAAGGCTAAACATAATCACTTATTGGAATACTTCTACTGACATGAAAGCACCTGCTTCACAGATGAAATGTTCAAACTGTTCCAATGTCAGGGGACTCTTAAAATAAACAACTCCTTTCAAGTAATCCCACAAAAAGACTTTTCTACACGTGTCAGGAAAGAAATAGATTGAGATGCGAATGAAGATTCTGTACTTCTGAGTAACATTTAAAGCTCCAAGCCCAGGTCAAAATTCATGCTAGTACCAGCAACAAAAATATGCTAGTTATTGCTATATTTTGCTTTGTCTGCTAGATATCCCTGCTATTATATGCTTTAAATTGCTATCCAGCATCACATGCTATATAGCTAGCTTACATAGCAATAGCATGGCAAGCTATGTACAAGCATCTTATGCTTATTTGTTGATTAAGCTTTTTCCAAAGCAAGCAGAGGTAGGTACCGTAACATGCTATAACATGCCATTTTATGCTTTCCAGCATAATATGCTATGCAGCACGTTTAAGGAGAAATAGCATGACAAGCTATGTACAATTCATCTTTTGCTTATATGCTATTTAATCTATTTCCAAAGCAAGCAGAGGTAGGTACCTTAATATGCTATAATATACTATTTTATGCTTTCCAGCATAATATGCTATGCAGCAAGTTTTGGGAGTAAAAACATGACAAGCTATGTACAAGTATCTTTTGCTTATTTGCTATTTAAGCAATTTTCAAGCATGCACAGTTAGGTACTTTAACAAGCTATAATATGATTTTTATGCTTGCCAGCATAATATGCTATGCAGACAGTTTAGGGAGAAATAAAAATCATATTTTTGAATAAAATAAGTGCATTTTTTATGTTTGCAAAAAATATGAATTTTTATGAAAAGAAAGGCTATGCAGTAAAATCCCTGGATAACGGAACTCCTGGTAGCGCCAGTTTTTCACGTTGTTCGGTAGCGTTCTAATAAATAGAACTTTCTATGGGGGTTTAACTATGGGTGATAGGGAATTTTGTGAGGAATTTACCTTCTGTGAGAAGTTTCTAGTAGAATATCCCACACATTGTTTAAAAGAAAAAAAAATATTCCTTATTTTCCTTAGTATTTATATATTTTAGCTTAATTCGAAAAGAAAAAAATATGCAATTATGTCTTTGAAAATTAGAGAAAAAAAATTCGTTCATCAAAATTCAAAATACTGGAGAAGGATTGTTATCACCACTTAAATTCATGATTACCTTAAACCACAGATTTAAGATTAATTTTTAACTTATTAAAAAAATATATTTTAATAGCGGATTTATAATAGTAACTCTTCTTCTCTCCTAACAGAAAATTAACTGACCTTTTAACTGATCTTTTAACTGATCTTTTTGTTAGTGTTCAATTATTTTAATTTACATGAAAATTATAAATTTACTGTTTCTTTGAAAATAGGATAAAAATAAAATTTTGTTTATTTAATTTAAAAAGCTGGGCAAGGCGAAGAATAGCTATGCACCACCATGTGAATAAAACACTACCTTTTGAACTAGTTGAGATAATGCTTTAACACACAAACTTAAAAAATAATAATAACAATTAATTTTTATAGGCTCCCCCCCCCTAATTAATGAAATGGAAGAAAATCACCGTCACTTTCTCATAGTATTTGGTTCTTTTAAGTTACTTCAAAAGTAAAATTTTATGTGTTTATTAAAATAAGGCGAAAAATATGTTTTTAAAATTTCAAAATCAAAAAGCTTTAAATCTTTTCTTCGGGCTAATACAACGTAAATTCAAAACTTCCTTCGTTCACCCGATTGAAATAAAATTTTAAAACATAAATCTAAAACAAAATGAAAATTAATTTCCATTGAGGATTTTGGGGATACGCATCTTCCCCATCATACAATTATTAGCTTTCAATTTTGCTAGTGTTAATTAACTTAAGTTTTTAAAAAATAATAAATGTGTTTTTCAAAATCGGTATAAAAAAAATTAGTCATTTAAAATTCAATATTCAAGAAGCAATTTTTCATTTAAGAAATATGTTTATAACAATCGATTTTAAAATATGCATAACTGATTCCTCCCCTCTTTCCAATATGCATTATAGTTTTAAAATCCCCCATCTTAAACAGTGTTTACCAGAAATTTATTCTATTAAAAATGCATTTCATAATTATTTATTTCTTGATTTATATTAATGTAATCATATTTTAATTACCCATTAATTTTTGAAAAAAAACTAACAATAAATTAATTTTATTCATTGAAAATTTGAGGAAATAGTTGCATCGATAAATTCACTCTTAACCTTGTAAAAATAATAGCGCATAGTAGAATTAGCTTCGTCAACAATCACTAGCAGTTACAGATGTCTATTGACAGGTCCCCGCTGGCAAGGTAACTAACGCGCGCTTCTCCTAAACCACAGGTAGTGAGTTCAACCCTCAGGAGTGAAAAAGTCCGATGCAGTTTCTTCCATCAATATCCGTAGACACTTTCAGTGTTGTCAATAGATGGCAGCACCTGTGTTTTTTTAACAAGCAACTGATGCTAGAAAAGCAAAAATTTAAAGCAAATGATGGTAGAAAAATAGTGCTAGACTAGCAGAAAATACTAGGAAGTAATGGTCTTTATTGCTGCTAAGCCAGCAACATGTTCAAGCAACACATGCTGGATTATGTATGCTGGCCAAGCAGCAAAGTGGGCCAAAACACACCATGAGATGCTGGTAATTCTGCTGGAACCAGCAAAAATGTAATGGTAGTTTGTGCTATGTTACTTGCTGGGATATAGCAAGTAATGCTTGTCTAGCAAACAAATACCAGCATGAATTTTGACCTGGGAATGCTTGTGCTGCTACCTATTATCCAATATTGGAACTATTTTTTTCAAATTGGTGTATGAGAAATTCCAGACCTATCTGTCTAACATTAAACTTGTTTCACATTTCTATCTGTCCCTGTTTCGAAGTTATTCCATTTCAAAGTTGGGGAGTCCATTTTTGAACACCATGTACTTTGGGATAGGAAAAAATATACCTCATATCATTTAATGTAATATTTGCGGATCTACAACAATCAAAATGTTTGTTCTGATCTTTATTTAATTTAAAATTATTTCAAAATATTATGGAAAAACTCTTCAGATTTTGGTAACTTATTATTAGACTAAAACCATAGTTAGGTTTTTAATTCATATGATGATGATGACATTAGCCATGATTCTCAAAACAAGACAGATTGTATGCGCAAAAATCAATAACAAAATTAAAGTCTTTTTCCACATTGCTGCCACTTTCCTGACTTTCTAATACAAACCTAGCTCATTAATAGTACCGAGGGCTATTTCACCGATCCATTTTCTGAAGAGACTTTATTACATATTGTGTGCGCGGAATTGATGCGTTCTACACATTTCATAGTATAAGAAGAATTTTTTTTTCAATTTTATCTCCATACCTTTTTATAAATTTTGTTTATTTCTATGCATTTTTTATATTTATCGGCGCAATGCTCATTTTTTTTAACGTACACAAAATTTAATTTTTAAATAATAAGAAATTAAAGATTTGCAATTATTTTAAATTAACTCTATACCATTTCAATGAAATATATGCATCAGTGAGATTTACAGCATGTTCATCAAATTTTCAAAAGAAAACTGAATTTGAAAATATCTACCGCGTTATACTTTACGAGAGGAAATCTGTTTTGCCAAAAAAAGTACCTCAGAAAATCTTTGGCATTGGACTCGTGGATGTACGGGTGTCTTCAATGTTTGATAAAAGGGAGTTATCCCTCCATGCTGTTATGAAGCTCAAAGCAATTAATAGACATATCTCAAGATTAAAATGATTATTACTGCGGCTAAATTTGTGGCATTCCTTTGCTCAGACTATAATATAGATCGGCGAGATTGAGGTCTGTTTCAATTTGGCTATTATATATTTATTTATTTACTTAAAAAAATAAAATATACCTACATTGTTAACAATCACTACATTTTATTGTAGACTACTTTACCGCGTTTATAGAAAACGGTTACTTCTAGACAGTATGAAACATTCTGAACGATCAGAACAGATATATATATATAAGTAAGCCATTCTTTGAATCGATGATACTTACACAAATCTTCAATTTTTGACAAATTTGCATGAAATTTACTGTACATACGTTTTAGCACAGAGAAACAGTTACTGTAAATTTTAAAATATCAGCAGACTACTATTTATCCCTTTTTTTATCCACTTTCAATAATATATCATTGTGTAAATATATCTTCTTAATTTTTCTAAGTCAAACATTTCTTTCCTGATGCCATTACTTATAAAAGGATACAAAAATTTTAAAAAACCATATAACACATTCATTTTGTTTTCATTTGCCAACGAAAGTTCAGATGCCTCGCTATTCTCTAGCTTTTTCGATATCGACAATGCTATAAGCAAAAAATGAATATTTTTAATACATATATATGTAAACTTTTTAATAAAATGTGAGTAAAAATAAAATAGTACTTTCATGGTAATGTTTTTGAAATAAAAAATTATATTTTCAAACATTCGTTTCAATTTCTAAAGAAAAGTTTAGACAAAATGTATCAAAAATATCACGCGCTTGACTTATCATTTGCATACTAAATGCTACGCCTTTTGGTGGATTTCATGAGAAATATCGAGTATTTTTCTCGTTCACTCACCAAAGAAAATGCACATTCTAATATTAAAGTTCAGTTATTTTATTATGGTTGCAATACGATGACTTTATGATTTTTGATTGCTTTTTTAATGATTTGTGGTCTATAATGCAGAAATTTCAGTTATTGCAATATCTCATTTTAGTTTTCTTTACCCGTAATGGCCTTTATAAATGACACGGACGAATCCAGATAGTTCTGCAAGCATTCTATAAAACCAGTGAAGTGACTATGTAACAAATATTGCAGATTTTAGAAAGTGTATGGTAAATAAAACAAATATCTCGCGAAGGAAAATTAATTCATAGTTCATCTTACGTAACCATACTTATTGAAACCCAGTGTCTGTAAATGTTCCTTTTTTAACTTTCGAAAATAATTTGGCTTTCGATCTTCATTTTACTCTACATTTTATATTTAGAAATCACACTCGGCAACATAATTGGGCATTACACATATATTCAGAGAGCTTTATTTAAAACACATTTTCTCATGTAAAACACACGATTGATAATTTCCGTTAAATTCATCATATCTATTTGTTAGAACATTACAAAGCATTCAAACAATCACTAATCATAGACAGTGATATATTACAATTATGTTGCCTTATGTATTCATAATGCTCTGCAATCATTGTAAATGACAAAATATTGAATGGGAATAGAATAATGTCCCCTTGCTGTTTACAGTTAATTAATTATATCTATATTGGGTAAATTGGGGACAGATGCCGAGTTTTTTTTTCTTGTAAAATGTACAACAAAGCAAAATAAAACAAACTAATTACCAGAAATCAGTAGTCAAACTCTTTAGAATCAAAATTCTATGTTAAGAAAGTTTAAAACCTTTTAATAAAGTAGATATTATTCTTTTCCCAAAAATCATTTCTTAACGTCTTTTTTTGTCTTCTGGGTCAGATGCCGCAAGGGTGCTGAACAGATGCAGCATAGAAAAAGTTTTTTTTTAATTTACTCAAATCAATTTTTTCATAAATTGAAAATAAACAACATTAAACTTACAAAAATTATGTATGTATGACTAAATTGTGAAATGTTAACGAAAATACAACGCATTATACGCTTCAAAAATAAAATTTAAGACAAAAAATGAAAAAGAAAAAGAAAAAACAGTTGGATTTACATGAATGGAACGCATAATTACTGGAAATCATAGACAGCATAGTTACAAAAAAGATATAATACACTGTTTTAGACGAATGTTGCAGTTTGCTTTTAATGTAAGAATTATTTTTATTCTATTTAAGCCTTAGTCTTTTTTCTTACTTTTCTTCTTTTCCTTTGATTTGTATTTCCATTTGCCCACATTCACACCACATTTCTACTAGCAAGTGTAAAGTGAGCATGCTTCATACAGCCACCGATTGATTATATTTTATCCCCTAAATATAGTCTGAATTTAGACTTTGTTGCTTAACAAGACTTTAGATACTCAGCACATTTAATGTCAATGAATTCCAATCCAATACTGCCATCAGAATCCATAAGAGAAACACTTTAGTCATTGTCGGAAGATAAATCATATTTCTGTTTCTTTCAAGAGTGAGGTGTTTTCAAGTTAATCCTTCCTTTCATTATTTTACATATTATACTACCGCCAAGCTGTCAGTATTTGTAGCTTTCAAGTTTATTTTGCTTTTTATTTCCTTAATTTTTTCTTGTTTATGAACTTAACTTATTTATACTTGTAATATATGAATATTTTTACTTTCATTTCTTCTCTGGATAGGTATTTTGGCCATTGGAATAGGTGAAATTTTGTTTCACAGTTTAGATGGTGATAATTGAAAAAGCACACACGTTTTCCTTATTCACGCATAGTGAACCAATATTTTTGTTCGGAATTACTTGATAAGTAGGAATATGCGCTGCATACACGTTCATTTAGCTGCCAGCACTTTTGAAATTGTAGTAATGAATTCATGTAATTGAAAAACGAAAATATATTTTTGCGGCATCTGTCCCTCAAACTCGGTGTGACATCTATCCCATAGAGGGGGCCCAGCGCTATGGGATGCGGCCGCTATGGGATGCAGCCGCTATGGTGGCCCACCTCTATGGGATGCAGACGCTATGGTGGCCCACCGCTATGGGTGCAGCCTCAAATCCAACGCCGCGCCGGTAGGTTTGAGGCCGCACCGCCATTTTGTGTTACTCATTGCCGCGGGAGAAAGGCAAGCACTTGTCTGTATTCTGCTAGGATTTAGTGTATAGTTTCAATCAGGTTTGGGATTAAATCTGTTTATTTGGCTTAAAATAGAAAATAAACCTTTGTTAGAATAATTTTAATAAATTTTCACGCAAGTTTAAAGCATGAAAACTGGTATAAATATGTAAATACTGACAGTTAAGGGGTATAAATATATTCAACACAGCACACAGCATTGAATAACACTGTGAATTTTTATTTAGGCTAGGGGGTGTTAGGTGTTATCCCTTAAATATCTGCGGAATCTGGCCTCATTTTACCCTAATTTCTATATTTTTGTCTTTTAAAAAGTATTGAGTTAAGGTGTTCATGATATTTGTTACAGAAATTCCGTATTCAGAAGGATTTTTTAAGTGTCAAAAATTGGCAAACCGCTTAGTATGGTCTAGCCTCCCACCCTAGCACTAAATGGCATATGCTCGACTATTGTCTGAAGGTATCTTCGAGGCATCTCATGCAAAGCGATCCACAAATTCATATAAGTCGGGAAGAGATTTCTTCGAAACAGCACGTTGCATGACATCCCAGAAATGTTTAATAACGTTTATGTCTGGGGAGATTTAGGTGGCATGTGGATATTTCTTAAGTACAAAGAGGGCTTCTAGGTAATAATTACAAAGAAGGCTTCTAGGGCTTCTAAGTAATAATTTTCGACATTTGATGTCTCATATAGTCTTGCTGGAATTTTCAAAGCCCATCGGAATGCACAATTTACATAAATAAATCTAAATCATATTTATACGAGTATGCTTACGTATTTGTCATCAGAGGTCCCATATCATACAGACTGCACACGGCTTATACAATCACAAAGGTTTCATCATTTTTAGCAATCTATCGGTGATACTTAATGTGCATAGATACATAAGGTTGTCTCCATAATAGTACACATCAATCCGGTGATACAATTGGCGAGTCGTCAGATCAACATGTTTCCAATCATCAACAGGACAGAGTGAGTATTGCTGCCAGGCGAGGCGTAAAATTCTGTGCCATACACTCAGTATTAGTACACAAGCGGGTTTAATGCTTCGAAAGCAAATATAAGAAACGGTCGATTAAATATTTTGCACACTGATACTCTTTGATGTCACGGCATGGGTATCAGAAGACATTCGAGAAAGTGTTTCATTCCTATATCAAGTATATTTTCTCCAGAAGTTGGCGGCCCCTTGCTTTCTAAGTCTTTTTTCGGCAATACCGGTATCGGATACTTTACGTTTTTCCAGATATCAAACATTCAAGGTACAATCGTGAAACGGTCATGCGTAAATTTTCATCGTTAAATAGTTGAATATATGTATTATTACAACACACATTTTTGTACCAATTTTTCTGGCTCTTCAATGCATTTAAAATTTAAAAAAATTAATGCAATTAAAATTGAATATTTATTTATTAGATGTTTTTATATTTGTTGTGAAATCATTTTTGATGAAGAGTTTATATTTTTAAATATATTTATTTAAACGTTCTATAAAAAGTAAGTGAAATTAAATGCTTTGGAGAAACTTAAATTTAATTAAATTATAGAATATTGTTTTACTGTGTGTTTTTGTATATGTATGAAAAAAATGCACATATTAAAGCTAGACACATCATTCACTTTTTTAATAACCTTTTCTGAAAACAATTAAAATATTATTTTTCACTATAGCAGTTCTACAAAATAAAAAAATATATTATTTAAACTTTAATAAAACCTAGTTAGTCAGCTTACATACTTACATAAGGAAAACATATAAATAAAATGTAAGTATTTCATTAAATAAATATACTACACTATATTGCCATTGAATATTGGACACTTGCGATTTTAGACATTTTACTAAATATCTAGAAAAATACATGAGGAATCAGCTCGAAACTCTTAGTGTATAAATATAATAGTATACGTCATACATCTCCGTGAAGATTTTTTACCGAAACTCCATAGGGGATCGTTAACAAATTAAAAAAGAATGAATACCTTTTGAATAACCCTGTCAAAACTAATGTAGCAAAAGCACTCAAACTCTAGATTATGATTGAATGCCTTACTGTAATACACTGTGTTCATTTTTATGCAAATAGCATGCATACTCGCAGAGTAATTAAGGTTTTTATAAAAATGGCCCCAAATTTTTCTAAGTTTTTCCCTTATAATTTTCAGAGTTCTTAATATAAAATAAAATTTTTTTCAGAAAATATGACAAACAACATTGCACATAGTACCCTGTAATCAGAATTAAAAAATAATAAATCGAACTGAAATCCAGAATCGTAGGAAAAAACTTTTGACCTTTTAGATGACTCTCGTGCAAGAATTTTTTAAATATCTGTAAAAGTTTGCAAGTTATTGATATTTAAAATCGTTAAGTCCTTTTCAGGACACCCGCTATATATATGTGTATATACGAGGCTTTTTTAGTAGTTTTTTAAATCATTGATTAAATTTGAATGCATTTTATTGAATTTAAAATTTTATTATGACTTTAATTTGTTTTAAAATAAAAATGGAATGGCTGTTTGAAGTACAAGTTTTCGAATCGTCAGACGATTCATACACAGTATTAAATTATCAAATAGTAAAGTAAATTATATAACAAAAATAGTCACTAGAAACATAGTAGAAAAACATAATGTTTAGGCGTATTAACACATAAGCTGATTCCAACCCGAAAAAAAACAGACCATACTCCGATCCAAGCAAGAAAAAAATTCAATGAGCATAAACCCGATCCGAACCTAAAATTCCATTCGAAAAAAAAACTATTGATTTGATATCTGACCCGAACCAAATCTGAATCCCATAAAAATACTGAAATGAAGCAGAACCTAATCCGAACAAGGAAAAATAATGTTCGTGTTTATGCAACCCGATCCGAACCTAAAAAGTTTCTTTGAAAAAAAAAACGAAAAATCACCAGAACGATATCTGAAATTGTTAAAAATATTCCAAAGAAATGTAGCCCGATAAGAGCAATATAAAATAATTTCCGTGAACATAAACCCGACTCGAACATAAAAATTCCATTTGAAACAAAACCTAAAATTTTATGCAAACTACATCTGAATCGAAAATATTCGAAAAGACCCTTAACCGGATACGAATAAGAAAAAATAATTTCCGTGGACATTAACCAGATCCAAATCTAAAAATTCCATTTGAAAAAAAATACCTGAAATTTGAATCTAACCAAATAAGAACCTGACAAAACTATTCCAAAAAAACATATCCGAAGAAGAGAAAAAATTTCCATGAACATGAACCCAATATAAGCCTACATTCCTTTGAAAAAATCTCGAAAACCGAACTGAACTAAATCTGAACCTGACAAAAATATTCCAGAGAAACATATCTTTATTCGAACAATACAGAATAATTTCCGTGGATACGCAAACTAACCTGATCCTAAGAATTGCATTAAAAACCAGAAATCTGAACCCGGCAATAAAAATTCGAAAGATCCAAAACCCGATCCGAGTAAGACAAAGTAATTTCCCTGGACATGAATTCAACCCGAACCTTAAAAATCAATTTGAAAAAATACCTAAAATCTGAATCCGATGAAACTATAACCAGATCCGAACAAAACAATATAATTTCCATGGACATGAACGCAATCCGAACCAAAAAATTTGTTAAAAAAATCCCGAAATTTGAACCAAAGCTAATCTGACTCTGACAAAAATATTCCAGTGAAGTAGAACCTCATTCGAACAAGGTAAAATAATTTCATGGAAGTACAACCCCACCCGAATTAAAAAAAAAAAAAAAACACAAAATTTGAGTTTAACCGAATCTAAAATCAACAAAAATATTCCAAACAACCATAACCCGATTTGAAGAAGACAAAATAATTTCCATGGACATGAATACAATTCGAACCTAAAATTCGGATGTTCTACAAAAAATTATGCTCCCCGTGGCGGTGGAAAATGAAACTAAGTCTTTTGTAGAGCGTGATGGTTAAGATATTTTGTTTATAGTTAGTGTTAAGTTAGAACTTGGTTACGGATGGGTAACAGTTAGGTTACAATTACGTCCTGGTGAGTCTTAGGTTATATTTAATTTCCTTTTAGGTTACAGTTAGGTCACGGTTAAGTTACAGTTAGGTTAAGGTTAAGCTGCGGTTAGATTATGGTTAGATTATGGTTAGGTAATGATAAGTTGACGGCCAGGATACATTTATGGTATATTTAAGTTACAGTTAAGTTACTGTTAAGATACAGTTAGGTTGCATACAAGTTATGATTACGATACTATTAGGTTACGGTTAGGATTTTGTTCACAGAATGAACATTACGCATGTTTGAAAAAAAATACACCCATTTTTGTAAAATGGCTCTAGAATTATAATACTATATACTAACCTTTTAGCTAATCATCGAGAATCGATTTCATTCACGGTATAGTCGGATTTAGGAGTCATATAATTAGTTTGAAATTCAAAATATTTCACTTGGGATATCTATGTGAATAAAGTATTTAGTTAAGTCACTTAACAGTAATTTTAAGGATAAATATCAACACTTTAACACGAAAATCACGCAATCGTTGGACACATATTCCCTCCTGCGTTTCCCATTGCAGTCATTTTGTGTATTTTTGCAGCTAAATACTAGTTTTTTTTTAACCAATTTTTAACACAGTCAGGGGCTACGTATTTAATATAATGTATTACACAAGTTTTGAGTTTAAGATACAATGATAGAAATTTCAAGTTCGTTTAACGTTATTGCTACTGTCCCGGGCAACGCCTGGCGGATCAGCTAGATTAAAATATATCTCTTTGAGCTGATCAATTTTATCTAAATAAAGCAATCTATCCATGCACTGAATTAAAAAAAGCTTCTTATGATACAGTACTGTATAGTAAAATATTTGCAGGTTTATACTAATGATCAAGTTAGATTTGCATGCATTCGCTGGAATTTTTAAGTAGCTGAAAGCTGTGATAATTTATTAAAAATGCTTTTAAATTCCTTTTTACGAAATTGTTTAACACTTAAATGCATGTTGTATCATTTTCGATACCATAAGTGTTCCCGATTTATAGGTGGTTTTATTCACATATTCCGTATTCTCACCAGAAATTCAAAAGTGCAATTTTCACTTCACTTAATGACAGACCATTCGTAATTAAATAAAGAAAAATTTACTATTTAGATTTTTCTGGTATGAATTCTAATTTTTTGAATTGCGCATTTTTTTTGGAACGCGTTCTATCCTATGCATTTAAGGGTTAATTTGGAATAGGAATATAAAATTAAATAATCCCATACTGAATTGGAGAGAAATGACGCTAAGAGTATTTCTAAAAATTTTTTCTTTATATGATTGACTTCGTGAAGAGAGAGAGAGCAATATAATCATTCTGTTAATCACTTATTGCTGTCACACAATTGGCTAAAAGATCACATAAAAATGAATGATACTATATGAGCAATGAATGTTATCATAAGTGTTAAGCTTTGGGCAATTAAGAGAATTTTGAATTACATGGCAGGGTAACCAAAATAACAGTTCCAAGTAAATAAGCCAGAAATAATTCGAACGCCAGTTTGTACATTTGGAGCAAAGTTGTGATAACAATATGAAGAAAGACAAAACAAATTGCGTGAAGTGGAAATGTTTATCATTTAACGAGGAAAATTGAACTCTAAATTCAGCAAAGCAAAGAGTTATTTCTACTGACTGAAAGAAAAGTCGATTTTTATACATTTTTATATCTAGCAAGAGTTAATAATCATCTAAATGAATTATTTCTATGTAAGAGCTCTTTTAGGGATAAAGCCATGTGTAAAAAAATATTTTCTTACTTTCCATTTGGAGGAATAATATAATGGGAACTGAAATAAAAGTTAGTGTAAAATGAATAAGTAATTAAAAGAAATTGCGTCACTGATACCACCACCCTAAGTTGTGTTTTTGGCCGATGCTCTAAATTGCAACAAACATTCTAATATTTTAGAAATTAGAAACTTTTACAGAAACAGGACATCTGTTGCACAAGGAATGCAGAATAATAGAAAAAAATATGCAGAATAATAGAAAAAAAATTATGCAGAATAAGAAACCTTCTAGATCATTGATATTGGAGAAATTGGTTGTTTTTTCAATCGCCAGATTCCATTAAAAATAAAAGTAAAATGAACAAGATAAAACACTAAATGAGAAATATAAATTGAATTTTGCAAACAAAAACAGGAATCTAAGAAAAAGGGTATACTATAGATAAAAATAGTCAATAGTATATTGTCATTCGCCACATCAGTACAGTACTTACATAGAGTATGTCCACTAATGTCTCTTGCGAACGCTTCACTTCAGAACAGCTACTAATGTATTCAGCTGAGGTTCCTATGCATAGTTTAGCTGTCATGCGCTGCTGGATGAACCCGTCAATGGCGCCTTCTGGTGAGAAACTGCGGAGCTAGCATTCCTATCTCGTAAATGTTAAGAAATATGTGGCGGGTGGTGGACTGATTTAGAAAATTTCAAAGCATCATCAATTTAATAAGAAAAACACCTTGTGTACATTACTGCGAAAAAAAAAAGGTTTAAACGAGCATTTATTTTTAACATGCATTTCCTACTCTGTGACATAACAAAACTTGAACAGAAGGAGAAATGGATATCTGTTGGACAAATGCACATCTAAATGTGCATTGCAGTTGACGGTGTTAAGATTGAACCTATCAAATAAATGTATGTTGTTATAACCAGTTGTTTTTTCTTTCAAAAATCGTTTTGTTATTTAACACTATAACAAAATACGAAAAACGAAATCGGTTTTTACCCGTTTTATTCTTTGCATTAATATCCACATAATGTGTTTTCGTACAAAATTGATTATTCTCTACAACATTGTAAATCACTTTTTTCTGTCTCATTCTGTTCAAGATTGGAAGTCTAACTCAGAAGTGTTGCACCAGGTGACGCCATAGGTGGTTTTGAATCAATAGCGCATGGCTATTTTGCTATGCTTAAGCACCATATTTATGAAGATACCAGCTGCCGTTCCGAATTTAAAGACCAAGAGACTTTATTGGACATACTGAGTAATCAATGTACGTAATTAGGAATGAGGTTTGTAATATTGCGCATTTTCTACAAACTTACATCATACTAAATTGTTTGGTCCTATTCTGACAACACCATCTAATCTATAAGTCTTTTTAAAAAAATCTATAAGTCTTGTAAATAAGATCTAAAATCCAAAGAAATTCACGTTTATAAATTGTTTTTGAGACTACAGATATACATAAAATTTAACATGAAAAAATTGCAAATAATTTCACTTTCTTTTTTAATAGTTTTGTGAATTAGTGTGTTTTATGATATTTCTTTCGTTTTATGTCAACTGGTAAATAAACCATATACTACCTTTGAGAATAAAGTTCAGTGAATAGACCTGTAACATTAATGTAGATGAAATATTAACTAAAGTTATGATACCATCCGTCAAAATAGTCATCTCCTATAACTATGCACCGTTGAGATCTGCTATACATATCCTGGAAAATTCGCAAGAGGTCTTCTTTTGGGATGAAGTTCAAAACCTTCGTCACGTTTCGTTGGATGTCAGAAATAGGGTCAAATCTCTTTCAAAGAGAAAATAGTAAGAAGTCTGAAGGATTGAGATCTGGCGAGTATGGTAGGTGTTCAATTTGCACCATCCCTCATGAATTTCTTTCGGTGTCTTGCAAAGCTTTAAAACCAAACTTTAAACTGATCTTTTATTCGTTCATTTCCCTGTTCTCAGTTAAGAACCAACACACTGAACAAACACTTACTAAAGCACGTCTTACACAGAGCATAAACGACGCTCAACTGAACAACGGTGGGGAAAGATGGTCTACACTTGCCTCTATGCAGGTGCAGCGTTTTGTTTCCCCAGTGTTGCCAGATCGGTCGTTCCGAATTCATTCACCGAACTTTATTGTCTCAGATAGTATATTAACTGATTAAACACAAATGTTCATATTTTTCTTTTTATACAGTAAGGCAAAGGTCAATATCTGGCTAAAAGTCCTTTTCTAAATACTGCATACAATTCTAGAAAAAAAAGTAAAAAAATGTTTCCTGAATATAATTTTTCATACCTTAAGTAGTATCTAGAAATGTCTAGCGAAAAATATGACACTAATTAAAAAGGTAATAGTAAACCTGGCTGTATTTGTACAAAATGGTCAAATACTGATGGAGATGTTTAGTTTATATTTTTTAAATATCTCTAATATAGTGCAAATAAAGGAGTCGCCTGCAGCTACTAAATATAAAAATATAATATTTATAGCTTTTAAATTAAAAATTAAATCTTTTTGCACATATTTTGGTACATATATTGGTTTTCGTCTCTGATTGTATTCTGTTTCGAAATATCTAAAATTAAATTAAATGTACTACGTATTCTAAACCCAAAAGCAAACACTTATGTAAAAAATAATATCATCCATGAAGTCTTTTTTTTTCCTTTCAATATTCCTTAAACATGTATGTCTTTGTTTCGCTTGTCTTTATGTATTTTTTATATTCCCTGGAGAATTTTCAACAAAGAAGTTTTGCATAAAACAGAGACACTTGGTTAATTAAAAATTGGATAAAGCCGTGTTTTTATATACAGTTTTTCTGAATAAAAAATATGCAGCTGTTAAAATAAAAGTTTCATGCTTTCAAATTTATAAAAAGGTGTTTTACATGGTGCATACTGTTAAAGACATTTTCCTTTGAATCACTCTTGCTTTTTAAGAGCAATTTAGAATTTGAATAGAAAAGAAAATTTTTACATTTAATTCACATTAAAATTATTTTACGATGCGTATTTTTTAAACTGAAAAATCTTTTTATCAGAAAATAATTCCTAATAAAATAAATAAATAACCTTAAAAAATAATCTTTATATTTTATCAGCAAAATTTAAAAAGGAACATTTTTTTCTGAATTCCGTATTTTTTAATTACAGTATTTCATTTCATAGTATTTAATGAAAATAAACTTCAATCAAAATTCATATGAAAATGAATAATAGTGTTCGTTGACAAATGCAACATTTTAATAACAAGTGATGAGTAATATAATTTTTTGTCCTTAATTACAATGCATGTTATAGAAAAAAAAATTAAATTAAATTTTTTAAAAAGGTAAAGATGGCAATGAATAATAAAAAAAAAATTTCACTCGTTTTCTTCCTTCATTTTATGAAAGTAGTAATTGTGCGCGTTTGTAAATAAATTTAACAAATTTTTAGTATTATATTTCTTATAGTTATAATTTATAAAAATCTGCCTACGGATTTCATTTTCATCCCTATTTATATAAATGAAGTGATTAATGAATAAAAGTTTATTGTGTGTTAATTACTACATAATTTTGCAAATGCTTAGGCGATTTCAAAAACTTTTAGTAATGTAAATTTCAAAATTTTAATATGCTTCAGCAAGTTTTATTAAAAAAAATAAAAATTATATACTTATATAAAAGGAAAAATATTTTTTGCCCTTTTATTAATTTATAAAATAACGTTATTGGAAATGCGTAACTTTTGACAAATACACTTACATTAAGCAAGTGTTAATACTGATTGAGACTAATATATCGCTTTTCTTCAACATAAAACCTACTTTTTTCTAACAAGAAATGACGTTCTTTCAATTATTGTACTAAATCCCTCATTTTCTCCATCTCTAAGCCTCTCAGTGTTCCTGTTTCTGTGTATTTCTCCCTCTAGCTTTTCCCTCTCCCTATCTTTATGTGTGTGTCTATAAGTTTAACCATGTTCCCTTTTCCTTCTATGAAGCTTATTAAATCTTTCTATGTATGTGGATATTTTTATATACAGGATGGTATCATATTGTATATATTCATATACAGTATGTATAAAGGATTCCACTCTTTATCCATATCTGTAATATGGGACAAATGATGTTGTTGCAGTATATAGTCTGATCTTTGCTGTTTAAAAGCTTCAAAGTTTCAAAATTGAGATTTTGCTTCTATATATAAATGCATGTAAAATGTCATGTGTTATATAATAGGTTTTTTAATTACATCCATCCCGTGTGCAATTTTTATCGTGAGTGGTCTCATTTTTTTCTTATACACTGTAGATTAAGAAAAATGACAGTGGTAATCTGGGACAACTATCGCGTTAATTATATTTTTAAATCGCCGTTATTTTAAAATAAAAACGTTCAAATATTTTTTTAAAGGATAGTAGATTTAAAGGGGGAAATTAAAATAGTAAACCAGTAAAATCAGTTAAAAAGAAGTTGACTATGACGGTATCCTGTCCTAAACATAACATATCCATGCAAAATAAGTAACCTGATAATAGTACCTGATAAAAAAATTACATTTATACCTCTTAAAAAAAGAACTTTTCTATAACGCATTTGTTTTCTTCCCCATGAGTCTCCCTATCTTAAAATATTTTACTCTATAGCATTTTTTGTCTTGAGCACATGGAATATGGATCAACGATATTAAAGGAAAAATGAAACATTCACATAGAAATAAAGATTTGTTCGTAAAACAAACATATCGCAATATTTGGCGCTTCATAAAAAATAAAAATTATGAGTTTGAAAAAAAGAAAAACCAATTTTTGGTCAGAACTTATCAATACGAAACAATTGTCAATCATATCCATATAAAAACAAAACAAAACTGTGTAGTAATTTGAACTTTTTTCAGGCCAGGCCAAACTTTTTTTACTATGAGTTGCTTCGAGTCAGGACTTAAATATTTCGACACATGCAGACCTCTAGTGCAGACTAGCAGCCTATTTTCAAAGCAGGTTTAACATTAAATATATACGCTATTTTATGTCCAAAGACGAGGAACAATTTGAAAGCGACATTTAATAACGGAAAATTTGTGAATGATTCCTATCTTGCATTCAAAATGAGTTAAAAACTTGTCATTCTGAGACTTGATTAAGTGGTGTAAATCACGAATGAAGAATTTGGTATTTTAATATTTCTGTAAAATTTGTTAAAATCGAAAGATTTTTTTTAAATTCAGGAATGGATAATGAAAGTTTTCCTAGGAGTAATATTTTAAGATTTAGCCTATTGTTTCGGTATTTACGAATCTTTCATTTCTAAATGTAGTAATGATCAAAAACTATTTTATGTAATGGAAAAAGCGATGATATGCATGCAGGGCTGGCTTTTTGCCGGCAGAAAAAAGTTTTTGCCGTGCCAGTGGCAGAAAGTGGTTATAACCGGTTTTAACTGGCAAAAACTGACATAAACTAATTTCATGACATAATCTGTGACATTTTTTAGTAGTATTAAACTGCTTATATACATAGTATTCGGGATAAATTGTAAATAAAATATTGTGAATAGATTAAATTAAAATATAAATAAATTTGTATTAAAATTTGATAGTTTTAAATCTCTCACAAAGAATCTACCATATTTGCAGAACATTGAAATTCATGAAAATGACATTAAGGACACAGCAGTTGTGAAAATTGTAAATCAATATCACGATTTATAAAGAAATACTTGTTACAAATGCTAAAATTTATTGCTGTTGCTTTAGAATTTTTTTCTTTTATTTTTGTGCTACAATTATTTACTTATGTTTGTACAAGAATCATTTCTCTTTGTATGTAGTAGTCGATAATTTTTAAGTTATAATGTTAAAAGATTATAGAGTTTTTCATAAATTTATTTTCTTTTTTTAAAACGTAAGTAGAAATTCAACCGTAAACAGTAATATCAATAGTTAAACTTATACAGTATCAGATTACCATTATGAAAATTTCTTTTTTCAAGTGACAGAAAATTTTTTTATTAACAAAATATATTTATATGATTCTTTTGAAACTTTTTATCTACTTTAAATAACATATATTCTCTTTATTTTATTTTTTTTACATAAATACTTGTAAATTATGAATAATTGCATTTATTAATATTATGTCTTAGTTTCTGCCAGATTTTACTGCTTACTGGCAGAAAATAGTTTCTGCCATGTCGGTTTTATCCGGTTATAACCGATGGTTTTAACCACCCCGGCAGAAACTTGCCAGCCCTGTATGCATACCAGATCCGTGGCTGTGGAAGGAAGAGGAAACGCTTGTAAGAAAGAAAGGATAAATTTTTTTTCCCCTTTTCGATAGTTTATATGGAGAAATAAATTAATTTTTTTTAATTTTTTATAAAATGAAAAATAAAATTCATTGTCGGACATTTCTGGACATTCCGGGCGCACAACTGAGGACTAAGAAGGGAAGAGAGGACGAAAATAAACATCTTTTTCCCTCTCTTCCCTTGTTAATTTAAACGTCTGATACACATACACCCATACATACATATTAATTTTTTCAACTGTTTTATATAATGAGAAAAGCAAAGGTGGACATGCTGTACTCGTGGCTGGTGGTAGAGGGTGGGGAAAGGCTTAGAAAGAGAAAGAAAAACATTTTTTTTTTCTATTTCAATAAGATAGCGTACGAATTATCATATTTTAAATGTATTGTTTCGTAATCGGGTTTCCAGGGATACATAGATCTTTAGATAAACTCAGGTTTGAAAAGCCTTTTACAAAATATAAATGTGAGATAAGTATTAAGTTGCTTTGATGTTGTCTAGGGGTTCAAAATTATGGCCCAGGCGATTCTTTTAAAGAAGAATCTTGCTTACTTTAATGGATAAACTTTCTTGGCTATTTACATATATGTATATACATTGTAGCATAAATATCTTACATGTTGGTGTAATATGACATATAAAAAGAGGCCGTCTGCCTATCAAAATTTGCTAAAGTCCGATGTAGCTGTGGAGACATTCCGCTAACCGCAGGTCCGTCTGCCTATCCCTTTAGCTGGCCCGTCTGGCAATATTTCGCTCCGAGATGTTCGGGCGGCTTTTTTAGACCGTCTGTCTGCAGCCGATTGCAGTTAGCATCTGTTTCTCCTCTCCTAAGAAATTACCTAGTTCATTACAATTTTCGTTGTTGGCGAGTCTAAGCTGATCATCTCGAGCCTCATCATCGAAGATGCTTATTCAGCAGTGCAGAGCTCAACTCTTGTTGCTGAGTGTCTTTGTGGATGGATCCCACATAAATAACACTAGTATACATTACATCTGCTGCCGAAAAAATTTTAGCTGTTGCTGAGTAAATATGATATGCTATTTTCAAAAATATAATTAGAATATTTTAATCAGCTCTAGTTTCTGAGTTTTAGCTATTTTATTAAACAGAAAAAAAACATGTATTTACTAAGAAAAACTTTATTAAAAAAATAATTAATCATTGAGTTCTAAAAACTTCGTTTTAAAGCTATTCTCCGATGTGTAGACTTTGGAAAATGACGTATCAGAGACCAACAATAGTCAGACATCATATTCGTCATCATCCCAGAAACCCTGATAAAATTCTTCCATTACGCGTAAGTCCTGATGCATACGCTCTCTCTGCTCTTCGTTCACATCTCCTAAATTTTCCGGAAATCTCTCCAGGTGTCTACTGAGGAAGTAAAGCTTTATGCTCATATTGCAAACCATATTTTTTAATTGTAGAAGAAAGTCTTCTACAAGTTCAATATAATTTTCAGATTTTTTATTTCCGAAAAACTTATTTTAGTATCTGAGGAAAGCAATTTTAATCTTGATGTTAACAATTCTGAAGCTTGTTTAGAAAGATTTAAATCTCTTACAGGATCATCTAACTCATTTTGGGAAAAGAATTTTTGCTCATTTGACATACCTTCAAATCCGCAACATTTTGTGATGAGCTTAGTCCTTCAATGTCTTGTTCTAGTAGTTCAGATATATTTTTAGACTCTGAAGAATCAGGTAAACACTGCACTGGACGTTGAGCACAACTAGTACTTGTGTACATGTGTACTGCCATTTAGCTCGATTTTTAGTGTTTAAACCACTTACGTTCACGTTACAAAAAAACCGTCTTCGAAATGATTTCGTGGTTCTCACCAAATAGTCGGTGTTCCAAATTTAAAGGCATGTATCTTAAATATTCCACACACAATTTACTAGTACATTTGGGAGTCCAAGACTTCTCATTTTTATCCAAAAACATCCCAAAATACTCAAAATGGGATTTTTCACCAACTCTGATATATTTTTTCTACAATTGTTAAACACATATTCGATGCATATGTAGCAAAAATGATCTGGATTGTTTAAACAACATATCCTTGAGCTACTCATGACTCAAAAACTTGAGAAACTAATCTTAAAACAGTAAAATACGCCTGTTATCGATTAATATATATGATTAAATGATAAAAATCAAAAACAAAGTAACTCGAGCTGCTCAAAAGATTTTTCGGTTAGATTTGACAAAAACAAGTCATAAGTAAACATTATCAACCATAGAATTCACGACAACAGACAAAAAGCTTAATTTTATAAATTAGTGTAATCAGCAAAAGTAAATATTTTTTTCAAACAAATTACATTTGAACTTTAAATTGTGTAAAAATTATAATTGTCCTATTATATACATTATAAATTTCTGCTTTACTTACTTTATTTCATCATTTAATAAATTTCATTATGCAATATATGTCGTTATATGTTGAACTATTTATATTGTTTTGAGTGCTATCAAACTGTGTGGTGAGACAATATTTCGCGAAAAGTTGGAGGAAATCAAGTGTTAGCTCAAAAATTGCTCGAAATGTTTACAAATCTGATAGCAGCTTTATGTTCTGCTGCGATGAAGTAAACGTTATTCCTCATAATATTTATTAAAATTCACGACTGTTTAATAATACATAATATTATCAAGAATTTTTTTTTCCAAAACCAAGTGTTCTCAGTTGCCAACAAACATTTTTTTCAGTAAACTATACATCAAACAAAATATAATTTTTTATGTGCTTTTTCCATGATTTATTTAATGAAAGTCGAAAAACATTTAAAAATTGATTTTTAAATATCAGGCATTTAACTGTTAATATTGTTTTACAATTTAATAGCGAAATAATTCCCAGAAACAAATAAATTTGGTTTTATATTGTCTTAATGGCAATGTGATTAAACATCCGCAATCAAGTTGCACGTTTATTTTCGAAAAATAAAATTGCTTGACATATATTTTAGAAAACAGAAAATAATCAGTAAATTGCAATAGATTTTTTAAATATATACATATGCGACAAAATGAAATTGATTGTTGAAGTTTTTGACACGGTCGATATAAAGGCACCACGGACAAATTTTTACTTCATGATAAGATGGATACCAGAAGTTTCTATATGGCTTTCTTGGAATATAGAACAAAGTTGTAACCTAATTTTTAATGAAATTGTAATGAATTTTTTACGCTTAATTTAGCTTTTTAGGTTATTCACTAATAACACAAAAATCCATGTTATGTGTTACTTATTCAACTATCTTGAAATTTATTAAATAAAATGTTTTCGTATTAGCGATATGCCAATGGATTAGTAGCCAAATAAATCACCAAATATTTTACTATATACAACAGACTTTTTTTTATTCTGATTGCTCCAATGTATAAATATGTACTTGATGTCAATATCTGTTATTTATTTATTTACTTTTATTTATTTATTCACGCAGTTACAATTTTCATAGCTACTAGTACAAATTCTCATATTTTTAGTGCAATTTCTTATAATCGGATTGCTCTGGATAGATAGATCTTCAGGCAAACTCATTCTTGTAAAGAATTTTAAAAACTATAAATAATCCGCAAATGTAAATATATATTTCAAGCGAATTACATTTGTATTTTTCGTTTTCAATGGTGTAAAAATTGTATTTGTTAGTAATGTATTGAACAGTAAAAGATCTGTAATCCGCACATCCATAATCCACTGTTTTCTCATTGTTTTCTCATTTTTTTTTTTTTTAAATCGTTTTTGGATCACTTATTTGTAAATTTTTTAACTATTTATTTCATTGTTTACATTCGTAAAATAATGTGAATTATAGAAAACAGTGGATTATGGGTGTGTAGATTATAGATCTTGGACTGTATTTATTTTTATTTATATAAATGTCATTATGTAATACTACCCATAGAACATTGAATTATTTATATTGTTTGGGTGCATATTTTTGAGAAATTAAGATTGTTTTAAATTGAAATTCCTTTTAAAAGCTAGAGTAACATTCCATTACCTCTTCAGTAGTGTAAAAATGTACAACTCATTAAAGATGAATTCAAAACAACATAAGTGTCCTTGTCAATACAATAAAATTAAAGTCATAAAACATTTATTCCGATATAACTTGACCTGCTTCATTCAAGGATCAACAAGTAATCTTATGTACGATGAGAAAAATGCGGATTATGTATGCATTGCAATTCTATTAAGGTACGTAGAGTTTTCAAAATCCGAGGTGTGATTTGTATCTAGAGGATAGTAAAGTATTTCTGAATTTAAATTTCTTTTCTTCAATGGATACTTGTGTTTTTTTGTTCTGATTTCATAGTTTCAACAAGTTCTAGCAATATAACCTGACTCACAGTGTTTGTGAAATTACGATACCTTTCCTGGAAGTTTCCTAATGTATATAATGGATACGAATTCCTAAGAAGCTCTCGTTGAAAGGAAGAATGAGTTGCTGCAGCATAATTTAATGTTTCCGTTAAAATTCTCTTTCCTAATGTTGGAAATATATAGTACTACACAAATCCATAAATATTCTCTTTTTTGCGATATTATATATTTTTAAAAATCTGCAACTTTTGTTTCATAGTCACTCAACCGCTTTTCTGGAATATCTCTGGAAAATGTTGCATAATATCATTAAGTAATCGATTTCTATAGAAGTGGTGAAATGACTATTCAGAAATCACGAAATAGTAGCAATAGCTAATCCAATAAGTCTGTCTATTCACTTTATTACAGAGAAAGAGACTAATTACCGACTATCATTTCTCGACATCTATATCGAACGAAAATAAAATACCTCAGTTCAAAAACAAAGTACAACCGACTACTGCAAGAAAAATTGCCGAGACATTTCTTAAATTTCTGCTCGGAATGTCCTATTTTTTATTATGACGCTGTTATTAAACTATTGTGAACAGAGCCCTAAAGGTCTACATTGACCAAAAACTTTCTAGCAGCACGGAAATGTGACTTATGAATCTGTATAATGGTGGTTAATCCGTATTTTGGAGAAGCAGAATTTTCTCGGAAATTTACTAATTTCTTCTCATTCAACATAAAACTATTAAGGGATCCGTATTTATACCATACTATAGGAACCTTTTTTGAAACGTACAGCAATTATGCAGAAATATTGTCATTAATACTACGTATACTTAGCATACTACCAGAGCTTTTCCTGAAAAATATTACAGTTATTCAAAACAACTAAATTTAATACTGTATTTATACGCTGTAAAATTTAAGAGGCGTTTTGAATAGTTTTAGTCATCAATATCTCATGGCGTTATTGGCAATACCCTGAAAACAATGTGTGTCAACATACTTTTGAAATTAGATTAAAGAACATAAATATATATTCAAAATAGAGCATTTCAACTTAAAAATATTTGCCCACGCCATAGATTCAAATCAGAGCGTAGATTTTGCAAACTTTACCATATTTAAAATGAATAGGAACACATCCGCAAGAAACAAAATGCATTTTACTCGAGGGCTGCTATACAAGATTAGTAAGTTCAGCATTTAATGACACAATCCAAGTTCCTTCAGAGTACAGTAAAACCCCGATAATTCGGATTAATTGGGACCGGACCCAATCCGGATTATCGAAAATCCGGATTATCCGGAGAATTAGAAAAAAATAAAATAAAACATAACATACTAACAGAAAATCACCTTTATGTTAAACTTATTGAATATTTGCATACAGTAATAATGTTTACTTTGCTTAATTATTCCGAAAACATGTCAGAAAAAGTTTTTTTATTTAGAATATGACGATGAAACAAGTTAATGTTATAGAAATTAGCCAATCGCTTCTCAAACTTGAAAAAAAAATGACCAAATCGATCCGAATTATCCGGAGATCCGGATTATCGGGGTATGAATTAGCGGGGTTCTACCGTATAAGATTTTGCCGTAAATTTAATTTTCAATATTTTTATAAGGTTCCTTCAGTAAGTTGTGTTTCATTTCATCTTTCATGATTTGCACGTTTTTACTTTACTGAAGAGAAACAAATGTTTCTCTAAAACATAGTCAAGGTTTCAAATGTAAATTTATTCTGTATTTTATTAAATATATCGTATTTAATGTGACGGTTTGAATAAATTTCTGAAATTTTTGTTCGTCATTCAACCAATGTAAAATTGCACATCCACATATAAAGCCATGAACCGTGGACATATTTTTAACATATTTTTAAAATAACAGTAAACTGTTGTAGCTAAAACTAAAAATATCCATATAAGTGTTTTCCACAGATTGTTAGTTTCACTGCTTTAAATTATCTTTAAAATAACTATCTTAATGTGTTTCTGGTATATTTTAAAACAAAATTTAACTAAAGTGTCCATTCTCTGCAAATATGTCCCGAAATATTTATAGAAGGTTTTGCAAAGATTCAAGATTAAATTTTTATCAAAGAGGATTATTTTGGTACTAGTCTTTGTATATTAAAGCAAAATATATTTAGAATAATTTTTAAATATCTTTTTAATTTTAAGTTCTTAATATAATAAGATCCTTAATAATACATTTGCACCTCCCCATTTTCATTGTGAGGATATTGCTAATTCTGTTAATTTTTTATCCCATGCATATAAATAAGTATAATGCAAAGAAATTACGACAGAATTATTTCATTACCTGTTTCTTGATGTAAAAATTCTTCTTGAAATATTCGATTTTTTTAAATTAATTTTTAAAATAAATTGTTAAGTTTTGGAACTTTTAAGCCATTATTAGAATGCATCATTATTTTTTTAATAAAAAATTCCATATCGATACAAGAATTACTCGTACTTTCAATTTAACTCAATTTTAATCAAAGGTGGTGTTTTTTTTTTTTTTTTTTTTTTTTTTTTTTTTAGAAACAAAGAATATTTTGTGGAATTAAGTTTTTTACTCATTACTCATTCGCTGTAAACTTTCTATCAAATTACTGTAATTATGAAATTTCCAATTAATTTTAAAGTTTTGCCTTGTTATTGCATTTTTACCTCAATGTATTTCTTTTTTATTTTTAAAATTTCAAACTTAAAAAAAAAACCTAACTTATAAAAAGTCTTTGTGTTCAAACCTGAATGTATTTCCTTTCTGTTAGTATGGTATGATTTTAACTAAATTGGGTTAAAAATTTCTTTAAAATAGTTCGCCTTGTTTTTTTCTTCTTCTTGTTGCTGTTTATTTCATAACAGAAAAAATTTCTCTTCAAGGCAATGTACCGGAAGAAACGTTTATCTTTTAACAAGATTAAACTTAAGTATACTTTTTATACCTAAGTTCCTTAGTATATATGTAATAATTAAAAAAAATCGCCTTAATTCTAATTTAATTATTTCAGAATTCTTTTAATATTTAACTTTTCTGCTTTCTTTTAATAATATCTTAATACATTTTTTTAATTCCATAACTTTAATCAACGCTTTCTTTATTATATTTTATCGTAAAAAACATTAATTTTTTAAAAGCAACACTTTTCTTAAAATCGGATTACTTAATTTTATTCTTTTATCTGTTGCGTAATAACTTTTTTATTTAATTCTAAAAAATCATTCGATTACTCACAATTCTCTTCAAGTGATTACAGGGGAGGTTTTGCATCATTTATTTCTACGACGATCTGAGAGAAATCTTTTTCTTTTTTGCGGGGTAAAACTTCGCATTGTTTAAAATCATTTTTTCCTGTAAGTTTATTGGCAAATTAGTAAGTAGCCGTAAAATCCTGCATTCTAACACTTGTTCTGTTATAACCTCGTTAGATTGGCATCGAAGCGGATGTTTCTTTTTTTTAATAAAACCACTGTCAGCTGGTATAGAAGTCTATATATGGTGAAGTTCTACGGTGATAATAACCTATTTTACTTACAAAGGCTGAGTCTTACGCCGATATGATAGCAATTTAAACCAGCATGACTGGGATTGATTTACGGTAATGTGGAATATTTAAAAATGTGATTAAAAATTTTCGTAACTCCTGTTTAAGTGGGAAAAGTGCCAAAGGTATTTAATTTGTTGTTTTATGACCTTGTGCCACAAGAGTAACAAATCTAGGTGTGTTCTTGCTAAGGGGTGGATCTAGAGCAATATTTTACATTTTATTGACAGTGTTCTAAATAACTACGTTCTGATCTTACATTTTGTCGAAAGAATTAGAATATTTATGTTCTGACCTTACAATTATCAATTATTTTGTCACGAATTTTTTTCCTCTATCTTTTTTTTAATACAAATCAATGTCTGCAAAAAAGACAATAAAAAAAAAAAAAAAAAAAAAAGTTGAAAATTTAATTAAACAATTCATATTTTTGCGAGATTTAATATTTACATTTAAAAAACAGATGTATTTTATACATATTTTTGTCATAAAAAAAGTATTGACATATCTATATATCTGCAAATCATAGAACTATTATGACATATCTAGAAGAATTTCTAAGAGTTAATTTAATTAGATATATTACCTTGAATTTCCCCTTCTACCTAAACCAGCCGCTGAGATAAAGTGAAATGTGCTAAGAGAGTGATCATTTCATTAAACCCGCCTAGGTTGCTATTTCTAAAATATATAAAATTCACTTTAGTAGATTAGATAACTCAAATTCATGTCTCTATCCAGAACTGCTTCTAAGGTAAAGCGGATTGACCTACATTTTTGTACCTCCTGTTAATCACTTTGAATGGGGGTGGGCTTTTATAAAGTGCTGAAAATTTTTTAATATCTTTTTAATAGGCTTTTTATCTTGAATTTCACACATATAACTCAAAATGCTGCTGAGATATGGCTAGTGATGGGCGATTCTCGAAAATTTACCAGTCGAAAAAAATCGTCGTCATAAAAAATGAATGGTAAATGTTTTTAAAATGATTTTCTACTTATTGAGATCAGTTCTATAATTTCCCTATTATTAGAAAATCTTCTGATGGAATATGGTAACCATACTCCACGAGAGAGGCAAGGTCATAAACTTTACATATATAATTCATATTGACGTGAGAATTTTTATAAAATTATTATTAAAAAGAATATAATACATCAATAAAATAAGCAGATGGCATTGTCAAGAACAAAGTGATAAATTATTTTGAAGAAAATAAAAACTTGTTTTAGCTACGATTAAATACATAAAATACATAAACGTTTTAATCCGAACGTATTCAGTCAAATATCCTGCTCCAACAACAGCAAATAATAATAATAACAATAAATATTTTTTCTTTTAATAAATGGATAATGATTCAGAGCATATGTAGTACAAAATATTTAGAAAAATACATTTCTCCATATTTTAATTGACTTTAGTTGCTTAATTATGAAACACACTAAAATACGTCATGGTTAGCGTATTTTCCATATGATTTTAGATTTAAAATCCTAAATAATTGTTCTGTTCTCTTAATCTATTATCTTGATCAATTTTGGCAAGTCTTTATCCTCCTTTAGTGAATATTTCATTCGGTTGGATGAACATTTATGGTGAGAGAATATGATGAAGACCTTATGAAGGATTCTTTATTGTCCTTAAATACTTAGTTCACCTATTGTGAGGCATAAAAGCTGTACATGTTGTAGGATTAATAAACCATTTTTCACGAAGGTCATTGCAGATGAGTAAATATTAATAAATAGATTTGCCTTTATACATACATATGCCTATATAAATCTTAAGATATAAGTGTCTTTGATTTTTGTTCCTATTAATAAAATCATTTTTGATGTTTAGTATTTTAAATTTTTAAAGAAAAGTAAATAAGTATATATTTTATCCTGGTAATATTGTAGAAAATAAATTACTTTCTTATTTTCAAGAATTATTATCAAGAAAGTAAAAAATGCACTGAAAAGGAAACTTATATGTGTAGTTAATGAAATCTTTTTATAATCATATGTTGCAAATTCTGACTATTTTTTCAATCTATTTTGATAGCACCATAACACTTAAAAATTTTTATAAAGAGTAAATCCATATTTTCATGGAGTCATTCTATCTCTCTCTCTCTCTCTCTCTCTCTCTCTCTCACTTTTTTTTTTTTTTTTTGTATTTTAACGTTTGACTTAAAAGAATCAAAATAAAAAAAGTAAAGGTGTTGGTCTTAGTATTATTCATTTGTAATGATTTCTTACCTAGAGGAGTAGTTATTCTTACGGATTGTATGATATAAAGCAATCAACCTCTATACGAAGAAATATCTACTGTACCTTTTATTGGATTCTAAATTAAATTACCTTTCTAATTTCTGATTTTCGAAAAGTTTAAAAGGTACAAAACCCTTCAACAACTTGTAAATAATATATGAAAATATTAATAAAATAATCTAACTTGTATAAATAAGTATAATATTTATAAAGGCTTACTATATATTTATAAATTTATAAATATTAAAGATACAAATCAAAAATTTAAGTAGTCGTTAGTTTTGTTTCGAATACATTTCATAAAGCATTTCATAAAGCTTCAGAAACACATTTATCTGATAATCAACCAAAAAATAAAATATAAATGCAAATGATCTACTAAAAAGATTTTAGGCTTTAAAGATTAAAGATTATTAATTATTTTAGGATAAAACATTTAAGTAATCGTAAGTTTTCTTTCGAAAGCAATTCATAAAATGCTTCACAAAACTTCAGAATCGCATTTCTCTAAAAATCAATCAAAAAATAAAAAAATACTAAAAGACTAAAAGACTTCAGGCTGGTGTGATCTCAAAATATAAAATCAGAAACACTTAGGAAAATAACAATCTTTAAAAAACTTTTAATAGTATTGTTACATAGGGAGCATAGAAAATCCAATAAGACTCTAGGAAATGCGAGAGATTTGAATAATTTTCTTTTATCTTAAAGAAATGGATGAGGTAAAGTGCCTTTGGTTTAGGATCTTTTTGATTAGTGAACCATATTTAAGGATATTTTGTCATATATGCTTTTGTTTTAAGACACCCCTTGATGTAAAAGAGGAATATAGTTTATGACCAGTGCAAGAAAATAAATATGATTATAGTCAAGAGGGCGTTTTATGAGAGAAGGAAAATTTGTTGAGAAGACATAGTGTAACGTTGAAAATTTTCTGTTTTATAACAAAGTAAAATTCTTCAAATTTTCTTTAAATTATAAACTTTTTTTAAAACCCGTGAAACACGTAAGTAGCATTATTCACATTTGTTTATTACTTTTATATATCTACTGCAAAAAAAAATATTTTTTTTAAATCTATAAAAGACAATAAATTTTTTTTTATAAAAACATTTCTTAAGATTAATATTTAAACAGGAAAAAAATTGTAATATTTTTTAATATTTAGTATTTTTTCAAATAGCCCTTGCAGATATATAATTATTTTTCCAATTTACTTTATTTAAATAATGGAATTCAAGTCTAGATTACTTCTATTTCATTCTATTCATTTCTGTTTATAATTTATTTTATTATAGGTTTTCTTTAAAGATTCCTTGACAATTTGCAAATGACTTAACATATAAGAAGCACTTTTATACGAAATTAGCTGTTATAAATAAATGTAACATTTATCAAGGATATTTATTATAAATAAATAATTCAATATATATATATATATATATATATATATATATATATATATATATATATATATATATATATATATAGTGGGTTTATATGTATATATATATATAAACCCACTGCCACTTAAATATATTTTGATTTTGTAAACTCGAATGTTTGGCTGCTTTTGTCTAATAAAACCCATCGCTGAAGAGGCTGGCAGCCTATTGTTTTTGTGTTTTGATTGTTGAATTTTTAATTTTGGGGAGTTTTGTTTTGAGAGGGGGTGTGCTGGTTCTTGCTAAATTGATAAATTTGAAATTATATTTTTAATTTATGTGTTTTAATGCAGCGTTTCGGCGCAATTCACATAAATTTTTATTGTTTATTTTTGATTGTTTTACATATTGGATAAATTACTGTGTTTTAGTAGCCTGCTGCTTTAGCGCAATACTGGAATACAGCTATTGTTTTCCAGTTACAGTTCTTGATTTGGCTTTGGACTGGCTCAGTTTCCTCATATATATTTTTTATTTGTGCAATAAGCTAAAAGTTTCAAAAATTCTAAATATAAAAATGTTACGATGAAAATGAATAATAAAAATGGGATTAACAAAATGTAGTAACAAACGATGTAACACTTGACCTAATGTAGAGTTGCCTGCAAGTCCTTACACCCATAGCACGGTTAACCTGAATTTCCATATATGTAAAATTACACATGTTATCTATTTACTAACTTGTACCATATGTGATCAAAAATATGTCGGGGAAACTTCGGGTGAGTTACATATGAGAATCAATAATCACAAACATTTATCTAGTAAAGAAGACAATAATTCAACTTTGGAAATAAAACACTTTTTTATACAAAGGTTTTCATAATGTAAAAATCCAAATATTAGAACAAATAACTGATGATCCTTTCCGGTTAAGAAGTGAAAGCTTCTATATACTTCGTTTAAAATCTCATTAAACACTAAACTAAATTTTCGTACTGAAAATTCTACATGTATATACAGTCTTTTTTCGTCTGTTTATATTCCCTCATTTCAATATAAAAGAGGTAAACGTGGTAAACACACAGATAAGCTAAAGCAAAATAAATATTCTGACATAAGCCGATCTGTTGTTCTGCAGGACCTTTGCAATTTATTTTGTAATTGTTTTAATATTAAAAAAATTAAAACCATTTTATTTGGTTTAAAATTTAAAATACTTAAAAGATTGCAACAAAAAATTTAAAGTTTTAACTCTGCAAATTCTCGGTTTAAAGATCTGATTAGTGATATTTTGTTATTAAAAATTGGAAAACACAAGCCTGAAGATTTGGTAAAAGTTTACTTTGTATGCACTTTTCAACAAAAAAAGTTTTGATAATCTACATTTAAGTTCTTTGATTGTGCGTCATAAAAGTTTATTTCCTGTCAAAGATATTGTAGTAATACCTACTTATAAATATACCAAAACACTGGGAAATATTCTATTTAATTATAGAGAAGTCTCCCAAAAACTTGATTCATATACTGATTTGGAATGCACTTGCGAAAATTTTAAAAATTCAACTTTTTTAAATGAAACCAATCAACATATTGTGACTGGAGATCTAAATATTACAGAAGATGTTAATCTACGTAATCTTCTGAACTTAGGTACTAAATTTCGTATTAACAATAAATTAAATCCAATAAAGTCATTCAATACTTTTAAAGCTGATTTAAATGCTTTTATATTAAATTTAAGTTACAGATACAATACACCTATCCCCCTCTTTACAGATTGGAAATTGCATATTTTAAATGATTTTAAATCTTTCCAGGATTGTTTTTTAAATAATTCATCTTATAATTATCATTATTTCAATAAGGATTTTAGAAACGAAATAGCCAAATTAAAACAAAATTTTGTTTTTTGTCAAGTTGATAAGGCCGTCGGTAACTTTGTAGTTATTTGAAAAAAGTTTTATGCGGAAATGCTTAATGCAGAATTAAATAATAGTATAACCTATAAAATTTGTAAATCTTCTGTACAAGAAATTATCAATAAACATTTGGCTTTCTTTAAACAAACCAATATTCCATTCCCACGTAATAAAAATCCGTCATTTCCGTTTTTATTTCTTACTCCAAAATTCCATAAAGTACCGACAAAATACAGGTTCATTTGCAGTAATGTTAGTAGTATAGGTAATAATTTTAATAGGAAATTTGAGGATTTAGTTTTAAAATTTTTGAACATGCTGAAATATAAATATAAAGACAGCAACTGTTTTTGGATTATTTCTAATAGTTTTGAAATTGTTGAAAAATTAAAAAACAATAAAATTCATTCTATCCATACATATGATTTCGAAAATTTATTTACCACCATTCCTATTAGTAGTTTAAAGGATGCACTTTTAAAAACAGCTGAATTGGTTTTGGATGGTACTGATTTTAATTCAAACTTGTTTTATAAGTTATGCCGGTTTTGCCTTTATAATAATTATGTTTACACTGGTTCTAAAATATACCTACAAATTAATGGGATTGGTATTGGTACTAGTTACTCATCCACTGCAGCTAACTTATTTTTATTTTTTTATGAATTTCAATATAGTATAAATAAAGCCGATCTTAAATTTTTTGCTTACCGATACATTGATGATTTGATTGTTTTGAATATTGATTCTGATTTTAATGAAATTTCTCAAGAAATTTATCCCGACTCCTTAACATTAAAAAAACTAATGAAAATAGTTCGGAGGCTGATTATCTAGATTTAAAAATAAAAATTTTAATAGATAACAAAATTCAAATTTCTATTTATGATAAGCGTAAAAGCTTTTCTTTTACAGTTAATCAGCTCGTACACTGGTCCTCCAATATTTCAAAACGAATCTACATTAACATTATAATTAGCCAAATTTTCCGTTTTTATAAAATCTGTTCAGAAAAATATCTATTTCATAATGAGCTTTTCAATTTAAAAGTAAACTTCATTATAAAAACAATATTCTTCTCAAGTTCATAAAAAAGTACTCTGAGTTTGCAGATTCTCTACATTTTTGATCGTTTGCTACTCAGTGACAGCTAAATGACTTGTACTACCTAAAGCCTGCTAAAGGACGATTTTATGATGATGAGCTGCACTGGGTGGCAACAGACCTGGATTGTTTTGGGATTGGTTTGGAACACGGTTTCTACTTTGTTCTGTTTAATTTGTTTTGAGTTGTGGCATTGCAGCTAAGTTGGGGATGTGGTTTTTATTCAGAGAACATATTTTTGCATCGTTTACAATGTTCCAGGTGAGACATTCGTTTACTAATGTGGCGTAGGGTCCGGTGGGGGAGCGCGTGAATTATAGCCATCGGGTGTTTAACATCTGATTTTTTGCTATTCACCGCTCTGGCCGAAACCCACTGCCACTAAAATATATTTTGATTTTGTAAACTCAAATGTTTGGCTGCTTTTGTCTAATAAAACCCATCGCTGAAGAGGCTGGCAGCCTATTGTTTTTGTGTTTTGATTGTTGAATTTTTAATTTTAGGGAGTTTTGTTTTGTGAGGGGGTGTGCTGGTTCTTGCTAAATTGCTAAATTTGAAATTATATTTTTAATTTATGTGTTTTAATGCAGCGTTTCGGCGCAATTCACATAAATTTGTATTTTTATTGTTGATTGTTTTACATGTTGGTTATATATATATATATATATATATATATATATATATATATACAGAGAAAAAGAGACAGAGAGAAACTTAAGTGTTCTTAAAATGACAACTAAAGTGAGAGACATAAGTTCTGACACCATTAACATTTTAGAAACACTATTAACTATTAAATATTTACAAAAAAAGATTATTTACATAATTCCATTTACAATAAATTACAGACATTTCAAACGTCGTAGTTCAATATTCCATTATATCTCAAAACGTCATTTTCCGCCTCTCTCTCTCTAAAACAACAACCATCGCACTACTCACGCTCCTTCACTTCAGTTCCTGAGTGTAAGCCCTTACAAGGAAGGTCTCCATACTGGGTATACTCAGATTTTTTTGAAAAAAAAAAAATACTAATTAAGCTACTCATGTATGTAATAAAGGAACAGTGAAAATTAGTGGCGGAATTACAGAAAAAAACATGTAACAAAATAAAATACTTTCGAAAATTTGGCATGAAAAGACAAAAGTGTCACACGATTTGGCGAACAGCACTTTTCTCCGCCAAAAGTAAACGATTTTAATGCAACTGAAAACTTTTGGGATTTTCAGAATCCGCGTAAATGGTGTTTGATGAATTTAAACATAAACAATGAGAGAGTTTAATATATTTTATACATATATATATATAGATATTAAAGTGCATATGTATATGTTATTTGTTGCTGTAGTTATTTAATTTACCTCTGGAAAAAATATTTTCATAGGTAAAAAAATTCTTATTCAGTAAAATTATTTTTTTACATTTAAGCGTATTCAAAAGTAAAAGGTTTCCGTAGCAACAAAATAGAATTGACAATGCTCAACTGGACTTTAAACTTTAAACAATTTTAATTAATTTAAATTTGAATTTCGCTTCAAATCTCAAATATTATGGTTAAATTCGAATTAAATACATATAAATATAAGTATAACGAAATTATATTTAAAACAAACTAAAACTGACAAAAGCAAAGATATTTAATTTATCTAAACACGTTGAACATGAAACTTTTTCTTTTAAATATCATTCGAAATGAAAAACAAACAAACATTTTTTGAAATTTCTTTTCATCGCCAACCGATGATAAATCGCCAAATAACGAAATTTTCATTATTTTTTTACGGACAGGAAAAGGAGGTTCCGCCGAAATTTTTTTTATAAACGTATATATACTTATGAAAAGAACATTCTGTAATTTTTTCAGATTTTTCGGAGTATGCCCGTATGGAGAACTTCCTTGTTAGTTACGGCTTTCATCTGGTTCCGTGGGTTATATAGTTGTCGTGCTGTAGGACCTTGTCTTTATCGTCAGCGTTTGTAAATGAAACATGTCGGAGTGAGGACATCGTTTCCACACACACACACACACACACACACACACACACATATATATATATATATATATATATATATATATATATAAGAAAGTCTGGATTTCGTATTAATCACAGCAGAAAAAAATCTACCAAACCGATAATCTTGAAAATTGGAGTAAAAATACTTCTTATAACACCGAGTGCCGCTAAGAAAGGATTTTCGAAAATTCCACCGCTAAGGGGGGGGGGGGTAAAAAAGAACGAACTTAAAAAAAATTCCTTAAAAATCTGCTTTTGTAGTTATTTTTCAACTGATAACATATTTTCGTGTATTTTTACATGCTGAATCGAATGGTACCAAGAAAATTTTTTTAAATCCATTAGTTCGTGAAATATTTCACATTTTCCTAATTTGGCGATGCCTTCGGCGCAAAAAACCTGAAATTTTCAATCCTTATCTGTATAGATCAGATTTTGTAGTCAATTCAATTGATACAATTTTGTAGACGATTCAATTGATACCATATTTTAGTGTATTTTTATATGCTGAATCGAATGGTACCAAGCAAATTCTTTTAAATCCAGTAGTTCGTAAGATACTTCACATTTTCCTAATTTGGCGATGTCTTCGGCGCAAAAACCTGAAACTTTCAATCCTTATCTATATATATAAAAGAAAGTCTGGATTTCGTATTAATCACAGCAGAAAAAAATCTACCGAACCGATAATCTTGAAAATTGGGGTAAAAATACTTCTTATAACACCGAGTGCCGCTAAGAAGGGATTTTGGAAAATTCCACCCCTAAGAGGGGTAAAAAAAGAACGAACTTTAAAAATATTCTTTAAAAATCTGCTTTTGTAGTTATTTTTCAACTGATAACATATTTTGGTGTATTTTTCCACGCTGAATCGAATGGTACCAAGCAAATTCTTTTAAATCCAGTAGTTCGTGAGATACTTCACATTTTCCTAATTTGGCGATGTCTTCGACGCAAAAACCTGAAATTTTCAATCCTTATCTATATATATAAAAGAAAGTCTGGATTTCGTATTAATCACAGCAGAAAAAAATCTACCGAACCGATAATCTTGAAAATTGGGGTAAAAATACTTCTTATAACACCGAGTGCCACTAAGAAGGGATTTTCGAAAATTCCACCTCTAAGGGGGGTAAAAAAAAAACGAACTTTAAAAAAATTCCTTAAAAATCTGCTTTTGTAGTTATTTTTCAACTGATATCATATTTTAGTGTATTTTTTCACGCTGAATCGAATGGTACAAAGAAAATTCTTTTAAATCTAGTAGTTCGTGAGATACTTCACATTTTTTCTAATTTGGCATTGTCTTCGGAGCAAAAACCTGAAATTTTCACTCTTTATGTATAAAAGAAAGTCTGGGTTTTGTATTAATAATTGTACAAAAAAATCTATTGAACCTACAATTTGGAAGTGAATTCTATAATCAGGTTAACATGATTATGTAAGCTATATTTAATTATCTCTCTATATATAAAACGCAAAGTGAAATTTCATTCCGGCCTCTTATAAATTAAGTTCTACTAGATAGATTTTAATAGAACTCACATTGTTAGTTGGATAATTTTTCAGAAATTTTGTAACAATTGAAATATAGCATTCTACGTTGTTTAATTGAATACTTATGAAGATATTTTTAATCAGATGAACCCAATTACAAAAGGTTGGCGTTATTTTAAAGGTTCCGCTGGATGAATTTTTATGTGATTAAAACTGTTAACATGTTGAGCGCTACGTCATTCGTTGGTGACTAACTTTGAACTTTCTGTTTAGATGACTGCCTTTTCTCCGATGACGTACAGCCTTAAATACGATATAAAACTAAAAATTACTATGATATAAAAATTTCGTTTCATTTAAAGTTTCTTTAAAAAAAACTGACCAGCGTAGCGGGCGAAGGCTGCTAGTTATAAGTATAAAATAAAAATAAAAAAATTAAGTAATCCTTATCTATTTATTTATTTATTTATTTTTCGAATACATTTCATAAAGCGTTTCATAAAACTTCCGAATCTCAGTACTCTGTAAATCAATAAAAAAATAAGTAAATAAATAAACAAATACAAATAAATACAAATTTTCTACTCAAAAGATTTCAGGCTGTTGAGATCTGAAAATATAAAATCAGAAACACTTATGGAAACAACAATCATTGAAAAACTTTTAAAAGTATTGTTACTTAGGGAATACAGAAAATCCAATAAAACTCTGGGAAATGCTAGAAATTGGAATCATTTTCTTTTATTCTAAGAAAGTGAATGAGGTGATATGCCTTTGGTTTAGGAGAATTTTGATCAGTGGAGTATATTTAACGATGTTTTGTCATGCACGCTTTTGTTTTGCGACATCCCTTAAAGTAGTAAAAGAAGTTGGATTATGAACTGTGCAAGAATATAAAACTGATTAATCCAATTGGACTTTTTTGGGAGAATGAAAATTTGTTAAGAAGATTCAGTATAACGATGAAAAGTTTCTATTTTATAAAAAATTTCAATTCTTCAAAATTTCTTTATATTATGAACATTATTTAAAACCTATAAAATAAGTAAGTAGGATCTTTGACATTTTTTTTTATTACTTTTATATTTCTGTTACAAAATACATTTATCTATTAATAAATTTTATTAAACGCATAAAAGAAAAGAATTTTTTAATAAAAATATTTTTAAAGATTTATAAATAAACAGGAAAAACTTCTTAATATATTTTATATATGTTACAGGCCAAACCCGATTTTAGGCCAAACTAGATTAGCCTAGGCCAAACTAGTCTATCCTAACGCCCATCGGATAAACTAGTTTTTCCTAGGCCAAACTAGTCTATCCTAACGCCCATCGGATAAACTAGTTTTTCCTAGGCCAAACTAGTCTATCCGAACGCCCATCGGATAAACTAGATTTTCCTAGGCCAAACTAGTCTATCCGAACGCCCATCGGATAAACTAGATTTTCCTAGGCCAAACTAGTTTGGCCGAAAGGTCATTAGGATAAACTAGTTTAGCCTGCTATTCATTGGTTTGAACTAGTTTATCCTAGGCCGAACTAGATTGTCCTAGGCCAATTCAATTTGGCGTGATATTTTTTAATCTAAAGACCGCCACGGCGCCAACTTTCTAATTTTGATCCATTTTATCCTAGGCCGATGCAGTTTGACGCGATATTAGCACACAGACTATCAAAGCCTGAGAGCTAATGTGCTCGCAGATTCTGTGTATGTGTATGTAACAATTTACTTACGTATGGCCATTACGTACACACGTATGTACGTGTGTACGTAATGCGATAACTCCAGATAGAAATATCCAATTTGCTTCAAATTTTGGACATAGATTTATCCTGATAATGAACTTTCCTGATTAGTTTCAGGGGTTCACTGAATAAGAATAAGGGGAGGAGAACAAAAGGCTAATCCGCACCCCCCCGCACACCCCCACACACACACACCTCCTTAATTTAGTTAAGTCAGTTTTCCATGCAAAATGATCAGATTTTTTTAAAATTTTAGATATAATATCGTTTTGATAAGGTACATCCATGATCAGCTGTGGGTGTTCATTGTTTACGTATAAAGAAAGGAGCAATGGGAGGTAACACTCTTAATTTATGTAAATAGGTTTTTCGCAGAGAATTTACCGATTTGTTTTAAATTTTGGATGTATGTTCCTTCTGATAAGGCGTTTACCTGATTAATTTGGGGGGTTCTGAGATATAAACGTAGAACGGATTTTTTTTTTTTTTTTTTTTTTTTTTTTTTTTTTTTTTTTTTTCAATCGGATAGAGATTTTCGGTTTTATGAAAATTTTTTTAATTCGTAACAGATATTGGTTTTTGCACACATTACTTCAGGCGAAATTGTTCATATTAAGAAACTAAATATCCGAATCCTTTTAAAAATAAGAAAAAGCTTAAATAAAGAATGACACTTGAAATTTAGGATGGGGGGGGGGGGGGTAGAGTAAAAGGACGCTAGATTTTTTTTTTTATCTCAGCACTTTTAAAGGTTTTAGCTGATAATTAAATATTACCATTATTTGAAACTTTTAGAAACATAATAAAACATGATGTTAAATATTTAAGGAAAAAGATGGAGCGTCAAATACCACTATTTTCTATTAGTAATTTTTGTAAAAATGTTAAATTCTTGTTGGAACTGTATGAAACTTTGTGATAGTTTATAACACATGATAAAAATTGTAAAAAAAGTCCCATTACGAAAGGGAAAGAGGGGGGGGGCAAAGAAAATCAGGAAATATAACGGAAATTCTAGGTTGATCTAATTGAAACTTTAAGATAGTTTATGACACATGATAAAAATTTATAAAAATATGTTCCGCGTTTAATGACACTATTGACGAATAGTGATTTTTGAACGATTTGCATGAAAATGTAATCAGAATCAATTTATATCAGGGACTATCTGAATATAAATTTATATTAAATTTTGTTCATCAGTTCTTGAGATACAGCTATTGTAAAAATTGTTAAAAATGCAGCATAGCATAGCCATGTTGAGTGATTTACTTCAAAATAGAAACAACACCAACTCATCTCATGGACGAACTGAATCTGATGTTTGATGGAAATTCGTGTATTAGTTAAGATAAAGCTAATGCGTAAATCATAAGAAATGCAAAACAGCAGCTCCACTTGATAAGCGATTTACACCAAAAACTAATCAGCATCAATTTAGATCAGAGACTACCTGAATGTAAATTTTTATTATATTTCGTGCATTAGTTCTTCAGCCGCATCCGTACAGCTTGCGACTGCGTATAACATGTGTGCTGCACACGTACTGCCGAATGCCCTCTTTCTTTTTGAACGAACTTCGAAACGAACGAAATTGAAATCGTAGCAAGCGTGCTGAGTACGCACCGCCGAATGTAATCCTCCTTTTCGAAAGAGATTCGAAGCGAACGAATTTCCAACCATAACCCCGCTGCCTAGGCCAGTCAGATAGCGGGCGAAGCCAGCAAGTTTTAACTAGGCCACGTTATATTAGTTTCTCATTCCAACACCAAGGAGTGAACTCTATTATTAACAAAACTGTATCTGAATGAAACTCCGTTAAACAACCTAGTAGATATGTTACTTGAGGTCGCGGTGCTTTAAAAGCTAGAATTTCCGTTATATTTCGCGATTTTGTTCGCATCCACACCCTCTTTCACGCCGAAATGTGACTTTTTTTATAAATTTATATCAAATGCCATAAATTGTCAGTTTCAAAACTGTATGTTTCATAAATTGTAAGTTTCAAAATGTTCAAACAAGAATATAACATTTTTACAAAAATTACTATTAAGAAATAGTGGCATTTCGATGCGGAATCTTTTTTCTTAAATATTTATCATCAGTTTTTTTTCTCTTCGAGGTTCATTCGCTTCAACATACGCCCGTTTCGAGATTTTATATAAAACAAGGGGCCCGATAGCGGGCGAAGCCGGCTGATTTGAACTAAATCGCATCCAAATTCCAAATTCTAACACTTGGGTGCTTGTGTTATATTAATTCCACTTTAGTCCGTCATATTAGTCGCTATATATTAGTCCGACGTACGTGCGTATGTACATAAGTATGTACATACGTACGTACATACATACATACATACATACATGGTAACATACACACACACAGAATCTACAACCACATTAGCTCTCAGGCTTTGATAGTATGTGAGCTAAAAGCGAGTCAAATTGCATCGTCCTAGGATAAATTAGATCAAAACTAGAAAGTTGGCGCCATGGCGATCTTTAGATTCAATAAAATCATGCCAAATTGAATTGACCTAGTACAATCTAGTTCGGCCTAGGATAAACTAGTTCAAACCAATGACTAGCAGGCTAAACTAGTTCATCCTAATGACCATTCGGCCAAACTAGTTTGGCCTAGGAAAATCTAGTTTATCCGATGGGCGTTCTGATAGACTAGTTTGGCCTAGGAAAAACTAGTTTATCCGATGGGCGTTCGGATAGACTAGTTTGGCCTAGGAAAAACTAGTTTATCCTATGAGCATTAGGATAGACTAGTTTGGCCTAGGAAAAACTAGTCTATCCGATGGGCATTAGGATAGACTAGTTTGGACTAGGCCAATCTAGTTTGGCCTAAAATCGGGTTTGGCCTGTAACATACATATTATACTAGCAAGGAAGGTCTCCATACTGGGCATACTCAGATGTTTTTGAAAAAATACTTATTAAACTACTCATGTATGTAATAAAGGATAAGTGAAAATTGGCGGCGGAATTACATTAGAAAACATGTAAAATAATAAAATACTTTCGAATATTTGGCGTGAAAAGACGAAAGTGCACTCGAGATTTGGCGAGCAGCACTTTTCTCCGCCAAAAGCAAACGATTTTAATGCAACTGAAAACTTTTATATTTTTAGAATTCATATAAATGGTATTTAATGAATTTAAACATAAACAATAAAAGAGTTTAATATATCATATGCATTTATATATATATATATATTAAATACATACATATATATTAAATTGAATATACATATATTATTTGTTGCTGTAGTTATTTAATTTACCTCTCAAAAAATATTTTCATATGTAAAATATTCTTATGCAGTAAAACTATTTATATACATTTAAGCGTATTAAAAAATAAAAAGATGTTTCCATAGCAACACAATTGAATTGACAATGCTCAACTGGACTTTGAACTAGAAACAATTTTAAAGAATTTAAATTTGAATTTCGTTTTAAATCTCAAATTTTGATGGTTAAATTTGAATATAAATGCGTATAAATATCAATATAACGAAATTTTCCTTAAAACAAACTAATGCTGACAAAACAAAAGATATTTAATTTATCTAAACACGTTGAACATGAAACTTTTTTTCTTTAAAATGCATTTGACATAAAAAACATTTTTTGAATTTGCTTTTCATCGCCAACCGATGATAAATCGCCAAATAACGAACATTTCATTATTTTCTTATGGATGGGGTAAGGAGGTTCCGCAATTTTTTTTTTTTATAAACATATACATCTTCATGAGAAGAACATTCTCTATTTTTTTTTTCAGATTTATAGGAGTATGCCCGTATGGAGACCTTCCTTGTAGGTGTTACCCCGTGACTTTGTTCACATAACATTTAAAGAAGAATTTATTGATCAATCAAGCCGAAGAATTCGTTGATTAAAAGCATGTGTAATTATCCGTTTACCGCGATTTATAGTAAAAACTTCTGATGATCCATATTTGCCGATTTTATTTTTTGCTGGTTGGAATTTTCCTTTCGGCGATTTATATTAATAGGTAGAAACATTCTTGAATACTTTGTTCAGTCCTTTCGTTTACCTAGTACCTTAAATACACGAAATTATTTTTCTAAAATTTAGTTCAAACAAAAATTTTCCTTATTACTACCTAAATTACATTTTCAGAAATTATCATTCGAAGACAACCATGTATGCAGTTCTTTGCGTGACCCTGTATATCATTTTATCTGTATACTACAAACATTTCTTAGTTTACTGAATGCAGTTCAAAATAAAAATGCATATTTTATTTAAAAACCACGCTCATATTCAGTAACCTTTCCGAGATCTTTTGTGTAACACTGTATATCTAAATTGTGTAACTATTAGCATTTATAAACACCGTTTAATTTGCATACATTTATTGAAACTTAAAAGCACGTATCGTAATTCAAAATGCATTTCATCCATGCAACAGTCATTATCCGTCACATTCGGTACTTCGGATAGAATATATACTTTTTGAAATATTTTGTGTGTACCTGTAAATGCTATGTACTTCGTATTATGCATTCAATAACTCACATTAAGTCTCAGCAACATATATCAATTTGATTATACATGAAAGCGTTTACCATAATTAAAATATTTCGGAAACTGTACCTTCCTTTATTATTATTCAGTGGAATTCTTCTGTGTGACCCTGTAAATGAATAATAAGTGTTCTTTTCACTGCATACTTTACAAAATGCATATTTTAGTGCACTTTGTAGATACATATAAAGTTGAATATATTTGACAGGGTGTAACATCGTTAAAATTCAATTGAAACGATTTTTCCTCATAATGCCGTAATGTAAGGAACAATTTTGACTATCTCTGTAAATAAACTAATAATGGTAGAAATTTCATTTTTAATAGGTATTCATTCAAAGGTAAACGTTAATAACGTCCAAAAATTTCATGGCAATCCGAGTATATTTACGAAAGTTAGAAAGCGGCCAGACGGACAGAAAAACCGAAAGCATTATAACTTTTCAACTTTCTTGGAAAGTGTTAAAAAATAGAGTAAAAAATGCATTAATTATTAGTTTTATTTTTTTGCCTTTTCCCTACAAAATTTTCTTCCATTGATAATTATGAGTTTTGAGTAAAAATTTTCATTTGTATGTAACTTATAACTTATTAATTCGTATAAATAAAAAGTAAAGTAAAAAATATTTCTCATTGATTTTAAATATGACGTCATTATTTATCTAGCTCCAATAGCGACTGATATTCATGCCCCTTGTATTTTTAACGACTACTATAAAATACCTGTTTTATTTCAACTCTGACGTCACATTTTCTTCATTTGAAATATTTTGTTAAAAATATAATTATTTTTCATTTTTTTTTACTTTTAACTTATGTCGCCATTTTTGACACGAAAAACTATCATTAACTAAACAAATATCCTTGTTAAATATATTATGAAAAATAAGCCTTATATTTTTATTTCAAATTTGACGTCATATTTATTTTCTTTTAAATAATTTTTTCTCGCATGGAAGCTGTTTAATTGAAAATTTATTACCGCTGATAAATTATTATTCTAGATTTTGATTTTCTTGGCAACAGGAAAGAAAATGGATTAAATTTTATCTAAAAAAAATGCCTACTGATTCTATATGAAAAATAATGAAATTTTGAATTATTAATTAAAATATTTGAATAAAATGAATAAAACATAGCCCATGTTCATTTCCGGGCTATGATCTATGTAAATGCAAAAATTCAAAGACCTTAATCCCCCCGTTTTGAAGCCAATTTCATTCCAACTTTTCGGACACACTTTCACATTTATAATATATATAAGATTTTCATGTATCCTTTGCGAATACATGTAGTATGTATATATATGTATGTGTGTGTTTGTGTATTGTTATTTTAAGTATTTCTTTACTTAAATAATGGAATGCAAGCTTAGATTATTTATGTTTTAATATATATATTTCTACTTACACTTAATTTTATCACGATGCTTTCTTTAAGATTCCTTGAAAATTTGCAAATGACTTAACATATAAGAAGCTCTATCATACAAAAGAAATTTTTATAAATAAATATAATGGTTATAAAGGATGTTTATTGTAAATAAATAATTCAGTATATTTATTATAAGTATAAAATACAAATAAAAAAATTAAGTAATCGTTGGATTTGTTTTGAATGCATTCCATAAAGCGTTTCATAAAACGCCAGAATTACATTTCTCTGAAAATCAACCAAAAAAAAGAAAAAATAATTACAAATTTTCTTCTAAAACGATTCCAGGCTGGTGAGATCGCAAAATGTAAAGGCCCCACCAGTGGCCGAGAGGGTCTGAAATCTCAACTGGTAGACAGCAGGTCCTGGGTTCGAACCCAATCGCAGCCGTCGGCCTAACCGCTCGGAGTTTTCGTGGTTTTCTTCGAACCTTGCGTAAATACGGGTTAGGTTCCCTTAGAAAGACCCCCACGAAGGGCATCCCTCCCCCTGGGCCTATATCCCTAGCGTAGATAATCGGCCGTCACACAATACACCACCACCACCACCACCGCAAAATGTAAAATCGGAAATACATACTTATGGAAACAACAATCAGTGAAAAACGTTTAAAAGTATTGTTACTTAGAAAGCACAGAAAATCCAATAACTCTGTGAAATGCTAGGGATTTGAACAATTTTATTTTATTTTAAAAGAAGTGAATGAGGTAACGTGCTTTTTGTTTAGGAGTTCTTTGATCAGTGAAGAATACTTAACGATATTTTGTCATGCGCGCTTTTGTTTAAAGACGTCATTCAAAGCAGTAAAGGAACTTGGTTTATGAACTGTGCAAGAAAATAAAAATGATTAAAGTCAACAGGATTTTTTTATGAGATGATAAAAATTTGTTAAAAAGATTTGGTGTAACGAGGAAAAGTTTTATTTTATAACGAAGTAAAATTCTACAAATTTTCTTTAAAATCCATAAAACAAGTAAGTAGGTTTTTTTCACATTTTTGTATTCCTTGTATATTTCTGCTGCAAAATAAAACTATCTAATAATAAGTTTTATCAAACCCATAAAAGAGAAGAAATTTTTTTTAATAAAAATATTTTTAAGTTGAATATTTAAACAGGAAAAAATTGTAATATTTTGTAATATTTTTAATTTTTTAAATATTTCTTGGCAATATATCATTATTTTCCCCATTTATTTTATTTAAATAATAGAATTCAAGCTTAGATTGTATCTGTTTCATTATAACCATTTCTGTTTATAAATAAAAATATTACAGTATTGTCTTTAAGATTCCTTGAAAATTTGCAATTGATTTAACATATAAGAGGCTCTTTCATACGAAATTAACTTTTATAATTAAATGTAATACTTTTAAAATAAAACATATTTGTTATAAATAAATGATTCAACATGTATATATATTATAAGTATAAAGTACAAATAAAAAAAATTAAGTAACCATAAGTTTTGTTTCGAGTGCATTTCATAAAGCGTTTCGAAAAACATCAGAATCACATTTCATTGAAAATCAATGAAAAGATAAAAATAAATAAATACATATTTTGCACTAAAACGATTCCAGGCTGGTGATATCTCAAAATATAAAATCGAAACACTTATGGAAAAAACAATCAGTGGAATACTTTTAAAGTATTGTTAGTCAGGGAATCACAGGAAATCCAATAAACTCTGGGAAATGCTAAGGATTCAAACAATTTTTTTTTTTTTTTTTTAAAGAAGTGAATGAGATAACGTGCCTTTGGTTTAGGAACTTTTTGATCAGTGGAGCGTATTTAACGATATTTTGTCATGCACGCTTTTGTTTTAAGACGTCCCTTTAAGTAGTAAAGGAACTTGGTTTATGAACTGTGCAAGGAAATAAAAATGATTAAAGCCAACAGGATTTTCTTATGAGAGCATGAAAATTTGTTAAGAAGATTCGGGTTAACGATGAAAAGTTTCTGTTTTATAGCAAAGTAAAATTCTTCAAACTTTTTTTAAATTACAGTCCATCAGTAGAATCCATGAAACAAATAAATAGGATTCTTCACATTTTTTATTTCTTTTGTATGTCTACTGCAAAATGAAATTCTCTAATAATAAATTTCACTAAACGTATAAGAAAAAGAATTTTTTTTTAATTAAATACTTTTAAAGATAGATATTTAATCAGGATAAATTTAGTAATATTTTGTAATATTTGTTATATTTTCAAATGTCCCATACTGATATATAAATATATTACTATTATATTATTTAAATAATGGAATACAAGCTTAGATTATTTGTGTTGCATTATATGTAATTCCACTTATATTTAATTTTATTACGGTTTTTTCTTTAAGATTCCTTGAAAATTTGTAAATTACTTAACATATAAGAAGCTTTTTCATACAAAATATTTAATATCTTCTATGTCTCTCATTTCTTCAGTTACATTATGTTCTCGCAATATTCCATCACAGAATTTATGATTAAACAAAATAAATGTTTGTACATGAAACTAGATGTACTCAAAATACGCTTAATAATAATAATAACAATAAAAAAACTGTTCATTTTACAAAAAAAAGTTAGCCAGAACATTAGTAAAATCAGTCTATCGATATAACCTGTACTTACTACAAACTTGATATTGTTTTTAGACATTTTGCTAAGTTCGAAAAATCTGTCTATTTTACGAAAATAAATAATGTGTATTTACTACAAACCTTCTGTTACTTTAAGACAATTTGATCTTAATTTCGCAATGCCGATTATTTTTCTAATACACACATTACTATTGGCATTCGAAGTATAAGATATTTATCAGGAAAATTAATACGTATTTTGCAGTTGGGGAGATGCGGCTATATATAATAATGGTTAAATTTAAAAAAAATATAAGAAAAATAATTATAAATTTAGACACCTTGAATGCAATTAAAATACTGCATGTTCAACGTAGTTTTTTTTTCACATAAAGTTTGTTAAAAGCATTCTTTTCAAATGATAGAAAAGTTTTTTTTCAAAAAGTTACAAAATATATCTGATAATGTACTGAATTTTGTAGAAATCCTATCAAGCATGTATTAACAGCATGAAATATTCATGCTGCTCTATCTTCAAATGATAAAGTACTTTAACAAGTATTTCGAAATAAAACCAACAAATATTAGTTTAAATTTTGATAGCACAATAACGAAAACTGCAATTACTTTTTAATAATAAGGAATAAATATTCCAACAGGACTGTATTTATCGATCGCTAGGTTATAAAATACATGAAACTAATCGACTTACTAAATAAAAGTAAAGAAATTTCTTTTTAATTCAAACAGCAGTTTCGTTAATACTGTTTCATTTGTACTTTTAACTGAGGAAAAAGAACACAAAAAGTATTTGTCTTTAATAAAAAGCATCCGATATCGCTAAAGATAAACTCGAAATTGAACACTAAAAAGTAATTTAATGCTTATCGAAATACGATAAAAATGAACAAGCTGAAACATAAAAAAAAAGAGACAAACCTACAAAGTAATAATTAAAGGCAGCAATTCAATATCATATACATATATATATTTATATATATATATATGATACAAAGACAGTGTATTTTCAAATGTAATTCTGCTTAGAGAAAAAAAATAATTATTTATGTGAGAAGATTAACAATTATATATCTATAAAATTCTTTTTAATGCTAGAGTTTCTGCTTTTTTTGTATTAAAAATATTTTATACAAAACATTTTTCAGCAATAATTTAACGAGAAAAACGATTTGTCTTACAGGTATGTTTTTCTGCTCGTAATTTGAAATTTATGAATGTCTTTTATTAAGAATACATACTGTTTAAAAAATAGATTTATAAAATATAAAAAATACTACTACATGCTATGTATGTGATGTATGGGTACATATTTAATGCATGTATAAGTATGATATTTGTTTAAAATATACACAACAATAGAAAAAAGTGATTTGTACAGTATAAATGCTGCAGAAAATGACGTCATCTTTTACAAATCAAGAGTGAAAATTAGAGAATGCGTGGTCATTATGTGGAAAAGTCTTAGAAGATTGATCACAAGGTATGATATTCGAATTAAAACTCAATTTACAAACGAACAAGAGCCTTCGAAAGTTTCATTATTTTCATGAAGTGACTCTGCAATCCATACTCCACTATACTATATTACGGCAATCGCAAAGAGATCTCACATTGAACTTTAGGTGAAATTTTAGGTGTTACATGTTATTATTTAGAGATACGTTTGCTGCATTTAGCACTTCAATTTAACTTTTATTATTATTTTAATACATTTTCAAAATCCTTACTATATTAAAATATGTATATATTTAGAATAAGCTTTCCCATATTAATTAACCTAGAAGCTTCATTCAAAATGACAGCGCTAAACCTTAGTGATATAGGTTTAATTAATGTAAAATGTTAACAAGACCACTGCTGTGCATGTATTTATTTATGCTGTGTACATTTATTTGTGACGTCTGATTCTGACTGTAAAAAATTAAATGATTGTAATTTGTAATTTGAAGCTGTTTTTAAGATATTATATCAACATAGAATTGGAAAACTGGAAAAACAGATGCATTCCTCTTGTTACTTTTGGAAATTCAATTATTAAAATTTGCATATTGGTAATCCAACGGTTCGTACTTTGTATCTTAAAAATGGCAATCTATACTAATAAAATCCGTGCGCCTCTGTTTGCTTGAAGCCGATTACAGTTCGCAACGCGGGCGAGTTGGAAGTCGCGAGAGGTGTCTTTCGATTGGAAAAATTCCGGGGAAGTCATTTCGGGCATTTTCGAGACCGTGGGACCAAAATTAAAAAAAAAGTTATGAATTAAAAACCCCTTGGGAATCGGAACGAAAAATGTCTCAAATCCCAAACGGCGCTCAAACGGAGCTCTGAGGCAGAACACTGCGCCACCTTGCGGTGAAGAACCTAAACTTTTCCCCTTGGCTAAAAGAAGAAGCAGTCGAAAACCTCTTTTTCTCCCTTTTTTGCGCGTTTTTTCTTAACCTTTAGGGAGGGGCTGTGACAGCATCTGTCCGGGCTTACATGTATTCTCAGATAGACACTAAGCGAGCCCCCGCGTTTAAACCATCATGCAGACAGTTTTTAAACTAGAAAAAAACTGATTACATATTCAGAATCTGCGTAAAAGTCTGCTTCTGATGAACCAAAAAATACGAGAAAATGTCTTATGAGCGCGCAGAGCCAACCGTACAAAACCAAATATTTTTAATGGGGACCATGGAGCGTAGAGCCCACTGTGCGAAATCACATATTTTTAACGGGATAATGGGTGCATAACAACCATAGCTCTTTAATTTACTTTTTTTGTGCTTGAGGATTCGAACACCAAGACTTTCTTATTAAATGAATTTTTTGTTTATTATATATTGCTTAATATCGAGGTTTGTTTGGAAAAACTGGCCCAGCTAGCGGGCGTAGCTCGCTAGTCTATACTAATAAAATCCGTGCGCCTCTGTCTGCTTGAAGCCGATTACAGTTCGCAACGCGGGCGAGTTAGAAGTCGCGAGAGGTGTCTTTCGATTGGAAAAATTCCGGGGAAGTCATTTCGGGCATTTTCGAGACCGTGGGACCAAAATTAAAAAAGTTATGAATTAAAAACCCCTTGGGAATCGGAACGGAAAATATCTTAATTCCGAAACGGTGCTCCGAAGCAGAACACTGCGCCACCTTGCTGTGAAGAACCTGAACTTTTCCCCCTTTGGCTAAAAGAAGAAACAGACGAAAACCGCTTTTTCTACCGGCGCTAATTGCGTTTTTTTTTGCGCGTTTTTTCTTAAACCATCATGCAGACAGTTTTTAAAGTAGAAAAAAACTGATTACATATTCAGAATCTGCGTAAAAATCTGCTTCTGATGAACTAAAAAATACGAAAAAATGTCTTATGGGCGCGTAGTGCCCACCGTGCAAAACCAAATATTTTTAACAGGACTATGGGCGCGAAGCGACCATAGCTCCGATCCACAATCTTTTTTTTTCAAGTGCACGTGGCCCACAGTGCGAAATCACATATTTTTAACGGAACCATGACTCTTTAATTTACTTTTTTTGTGATTGAGGATTCGAACACCAAGACTTGCTTATTAAATGAATTTTTTTGCTTATTATATACTACTTAATACCGAGGTTCGTTTGGAAAAAGTGGCCCAGCTAGCGGGCGTAGCTCGCTAGTCTATACTAATAAAATCCGTGAGCCTCTGTCTGTCTGTCTGCTTGAAGACGGTTACAGTTCGCAACGCCGGCGAGTTGGAAGTCGCGAGCGGTGTCTTTCGATTGGAAAAATTCCGGGAAAGTCATTTCGGGCATTTTCGAGACCGTAGGACCAAAATTAAAAAAGCTATGAATTAAAAACCCCTTGGGAATCGGAACGAAAAATATCTTAATTCCCAAACGGAGCTTCGAAGCAGAACATAGCGCCACCTTGCGGTGAAGGACATGATTTTTTCCCCTTTGGCTAAAAGAACAAACAGCCGAAAACCCCTTTTTCTACCGGCGCTAATTGCGTTTTTTTCCGCATCAATTTTTTTGACTTGCCGTAGAATATTTACCGTAGTTTTTGGTAAAATATTGAACTTAGAAATAAAACAGGACTATCGAAACTTTTTTTTGCGCGTTTTTTCTTAAACCATCATGCAGACAGTTTTTAAAGTAGAAAAAACTGATTACATATTCAGAATCTGCATAAAAATCTGCTTCTGATGAACTAAAAAATACGAAAAAATGTCTTATGGGCGCGTAGTGCCCACCGTGCAAAACGAAATATTTTAACGGGACTAATGGGCGCTAAGCGACCATAGCTCCGATCCACAATCTTTTTTTTTTCAAGTGCACGTGGCCCACAGTGCGAAATCACATATTTTTAACGGGACCATGGCTCTTTAATTTACCTTTTTTTGTGCTTGAGGATTCGAACACCAAGACTTGCTTATTAAATGATTTTTTTGCTTATTATATACTGCTTAATACCGAGGTTCGTTTGCGAAAAGTGGCCCAGCTAGCGGGCGTAGCTCGCTACTTATAATATATTTTATGAAAATGAAATTGTTTGACATCGATCAGCCCAAACTACTTTTGATATACTGTATAAATGAACATAGCAGCAGTGTTAGACACAGTTATGGAAAAATGGTCATGCTTGCAAGATCATCCACACAAAACTCACCGATTAAGGGAAATAGAATTTGTTTATCTCTTCTTGCTTTACTAATCCTAGAATGGTAAATAAATAATTGTATTTTTTTTTTCTTTTTTATTGTCTACGCAAATGTAATATCGCATTAGGCGAATATAGCTAACTCCTAAAACAAGGAAATGTGTTTTTTCAAAGTCTTTTTGTAATAAACTAGAGAAAAACAAGCATTAAAAAGTAAAGAATTGGAAACGTATACGTTTTATTTCTCTAATAAAACCCTAGGAAATCTTTTTACAGACGAGTTTTGTTTTAAGCCAAACAAACTATCGCAACAAAAATAATTCTGTGGGGTTTTTTTTAGAATTCTGCACCATTTTTTTATATTTTCTCTTTAAATCAGCGACTAGTACTTTCTTTTTAAACACATATCGACTTGTTAAATGGTGTTCGTAACATAGGAAAACAATTTGGCAATGATATCCCTGAAAAACTTTCTTCCTATTTTAAGAATTTAATAAATTTCACAGCTTTCATAAGATAGTTTCGGTAACTAAATTGATAGTTTTGATACAGTTGTACTAAATTGATAGAAATATTTGTATATCTGATAAACAATTACGAAATATACATTATTTAACATTTTTTATTAGTTTTTTTTTTTATTTACTAAAATTATTATTTTTTATATTTGTAAAATTTAAGTGAATAAAGTGATACTCAGATAATAAATTGAGTCAGGAAAATCTGAAATTTTCATATAAAATAAGAGTTTTTGCCATTTATCATACACGAGATTGAAACAAAAGCGTGACTTTTTCCCGTTGCCGATGCTTACTTCAGCTGATGACAAGTTGTTAAAATTTCTATCTCGAAACGTGCCTTATGTATTGTCTTGTTTTTATGTGTTTTTACAAAGTTTTATTACATTAGCTATCGTTGATAAGAATTCAGAAAAAACTTTAATGATACGCATATGTTATCTGTCTATCTGTTCATCTATCTGCCTGTCTTTCCAATTAATTTTTTTAATTCAGAAAGCGCATTTGAATTTGAGTGTTTGAAAATCAGTGTTCTTGCTTACATATAGAAATATACAAATATCGTATGATCCAGTGTTATTCCATATCATGTGTGGGACAGTTTTTCTACACATTTCTGCAGTTTTAGCAATGTTGTTTTATCCTCAAATTAAAAAAAAAGCCATGCTAATATGAAAATAATGTTTTAACTCGCTAACTAATGTTTCAATAGATACATGAAGTTATATAAATTTTGTTCGCGGACATTTTGTTAGCTTTTTATAAAATGGCCGTGAAACAAACAAATTACTTAGAATTGGAATTAAATATGGTAATATTTTCTGTCCATTATTGTTATTGCTAGGAATTGATAAATTAATATTTTATTTTATTTTCACGGCATTCGCAAGTTTGCCATTGTGATATTTATTTTATTTATAAAACGTGATCCGTTGCTATGGCAGCGAAGCTGTTTTTTATTTACTTTTCTTTTACGATTTTTTTATCTTACGAGATGAAGTAAAAGTTTAGGGAAAAAAGTTGGCATCAATTTTTGATGGAATTTTTTTTTTTTTTTTTTTTTTGAGAGAATGTTTGTTTTTTTGCTTGTTGCGTGCGTCTTAAATTTTATTGAAGAATTATGTTAATTTTGTGAAAAGGCATTAGAAGAAATTTTCAAGATCACCACACAGAAATTTATATAGAATCATCTTTTCCGGTTTTAGTACGATGATCCGAAATTTCCAAGGTAAAATGAATTAATATTTTGTATGTATGTAAATACTTTGAATTCAATATTTCTCCATACTTCCCAGTCATACTATAATTCTATGTATATAATAAAATTTATTAAAAAGAAAATTCAAGTATAATTAGAGTATTTTTAAACCCAATTATTAAGTTTTGATTGAATACAAAACAGTTATCACTTATGTAAAAACGTGCAGATTATTAAGGTCTAAATTTTAAAATGTGAAGATTTTAAAACATATTAAAGATCCAAATGTAATAAAAACATGTGCAACAGCTTTTCTAATACTATTGCTGCTTTAACATTACTATTGTATCCTCAAATTAGAACAACATTGCTACTATGATTTTTTTTTTTTTTTTTTTTTTTTGTAATTGTTAATTTTAATGTACAGCTTATATTTTAGCAGCTTGTAAGTTAATAAACATAGGAATTTATGTAAATGCCACCTGCGGGAAATTTTGCCCGTTTCTCGTGCAATTGCTCTACAGATTATCACAATTGACTGTCCCTTGTCCTGACATATACTAAATAGGATGTCGATCTATACTCGTGCATTCTGCAGTGCATTTAAATGCAATACGAATTATTTATAACTTACTAACTGCGGAGTTTATTTTATCTCGGTTTATTTTTTTTTATGATATTCGTATCCTTATGGTTAAAAGAAAACGATGAGCAAATAGTAAGTGCTGTTGTGTTTTAAAATTCGTTGTGTCAGAAGAGCTTTGAGTCAATGCATTTAATCAAACATATTGATCTTATTTAATATCATCGATCATTCGGTATGTTTTAAATTATTGAAACAATTTCAAACAAGTCGTGCCGTTCCATGTAATCTTATATTCGGATGTTATTCTAAATTTAAGTTCAGAAAAAAAAGTGCATAAATACAATCTCCGTACATTTTTAGTGATAAGTTAGTGGAATATAAAAGACTAAAAAATAAATCAATCAATGTTAAAAACAAACATCTGTTGTTTAAGAATAAATCGAACCATATTTTAAATACATTTCTTTTGATAATTTGTAAAATTTTAAATACGTTGTTATGCTACCCGTTGTCGAAAAAACCCAGCATAAATGTAACTTCATTTCTGAATATAAATTGTCAAGTTATCAATAGATGTGTAGAATCATCAACTTCACAAAGTTATATTTAAGATAAAAATTTAAAATATCGTTTTAGCGATTTTATCTAACCTGAGTATAGAAATTAGAAAACATATTACTGATTACCTGAAAAATATTCCTTTTCTGCTTAATAAATAATTTTTATACGGTTCTTTCAATACTATAGCTGTAATTTAATGTAATTTTCAAGATACTTAAAACAAAACAAAAAAAAACACTATACTTTCTAAGTAGTATGATTTGAAGATAGAACACTGCGAAAGTGTATTCCGTGTAACATGCTAGATAGGGAATAAAATGATTAAAGACATGTAGTACTGAATATTGAGATTTACAATGTTCACATAAAAAAATATATGTATACGTTCCCCAAAAATATTTCGTCGTAAGCGTGTGGTAGAATATCGTTAACAAAGAATCTTAATGAAAACAATTATTTCGTTGCTTTTAGAATTGAATTATGTTATTTTTTGAATTATGTTATTTTTCCAAATTTTCTTGTTACAAGCACATCGATAATAATAACTAAAAATATATCGTATATTTCCGTGTATAAATTGAAATTTTTTGGACATTATTTTTAGTCGAAAGTTGGGGATAGAAGAACGGCTTATACACGAGTCTAAAAAGAATTTCAAATTGATATTGCAGATAAAAACGAATAACATAAAAAAAACACAAAAATTACCTATATCAATTTAAAAGTACTTTAATACTTTATTTTGTTTTAATGAAACAAGTCACCAATCATCTTTTGCTATTTAAATCATTATCAGAATTTTTAACCAAATGCTTAAAATTTCTTTCTCTCATGAAGAATAAATAAAATATCTTGCAGAAAGAATATCGTCACTATCTTTTTCTTCAAAAATGGCATCATGTGAGTTCCATCCATCGCAATGCTGATACAGCATTTTTTTGCTAAAAATCGGACAATTATTTCTTGTGGTAATTCAACACACAAGCTTTTCTCTCCAATTCAGATATAGCAACGATGTGAAATTTTTTTTCTTAAATTGCTGCCATTTATCACAACTGCATCCTACAGGTCTGAACGGGTCGAAATTTTCAGGTCCGAGCCCTGCCCGTTCCGTAGAAAAAAACGGCCCGGCCCAGCTCAACGAAAATAATATTGGCTCGAATCGGCCCGTTATAAAAGTTAGAATTTCGGACTGGGCCCATATGCTTGTTAAAAATACAGCTCGAGCCTTGCCCGGCCAGAAAAAGTTAAAATTTTGGTCCGAACCCACCCCGGTCCGAGTGAATTTTTACATAACATTGCTTTTTACTTTTACATAAGTGTTCTGACCAAAAAAACTTATCATAGTCCTTTTTTAATGTTTATCATCTTTATTTAAGCAGAAGTGCCGTAGCCTGCGATATTTATGTTTTTATTTAACCTCTGTTTGTTGTATACTAATGTTCTTACAACTCTCTATTTTAATAAGCATATAAATCTTCGATTCTTTAAAAAGAATTAATATTAATGTTTAATTGTAGAATAATGACGATTTAAAAGTAAATGATAAATTTGCAAAAATTTTTGGACCTAGCTAAATTTTACATATTTCTGGACAGACTTTGTCCCGTCGAGATTGATTTTCAAATGATTTTCATACGGGATGATTCAACCAAGATGAAGTATTTTGGTCCGTGAAGACTAGGAAGGATGAAATCATTCCCGCATTTGTACGGAAAAAATAAATTAAGCCCGGCTCGTCTCGATCCTCAAGGAAAATCTAAGGCCCAAGTCCGGCCCGGAGAGTTAGTGACTAGGCCCGGGTCGAGTCTTCAGAAAAAAGGAAAGCCTGGTCCCGACCAGTGCAGATCTCTATTGCATCCTCAGATGTCATCTACTAATTTCACTTCGAAGAGAGAGCCTGTCTTAAAACGACTCATTTAGAAAAACGTTTCGGCCCTTTTGTGTTATCCAGACGTCTGTGTTATATATATATGTTTATATATATATATATATATATATATATATATATATATATATATATATATATACACTATATTGCTATTGATTATGGGACACTTGCGATTTTAGACATTTTACTAAATATCTAGAAAAACACATGAGGAATCATCTCGAAACTCTTAGTGTATAAATATAATAGTATACGTCATACATCTCCGTGAAGATTTTTTACCGAAACGCCATAGGCAGCCGTCAACAAATTAAAAAAGAATGAATATCTTTTGAATAACCCTGTCAAAACTAATGTAGCAAAAGCGCTCAAACTCTAGATTATGATTGAATGCCTTATTGTAATACACTGTGTTCATTTTTATGCAAATAGCATGCACACTCGCAGAGTAATTAAGGTTTTTATAAAAATGGTCCTAAATTTTTCCAAGTTTTTCCATTATAATTTTCAGAGTTCTTAATATAAAATAATATTTTTTTCAGAAAATATGACAAACAACATTGCACACAGTACCCCGTAATCAGAATTAAAAAATAATAAAAATTGTATGAAAAATGAGTAGGTTTACTATATAATTTTTTACTGCGCATGCGTCAAAGATATCAAAATTTCATTTGCATATTATGTTAGCTAAATATATAGAGCAACTTTTGTAAAAGTCTCAAAATCATAGCTTGAAAATTCTGAAAGTAATCGTCTATAGAAAAAGGACAAAATCCGTTGTTTCCAAAATGAAGCAAAAAAATGAGGGATTTTATCCAAATGCAGTAGTACATCCCATATTGTGTATTCTATATTGACACTAATCAATGAATATATGGATACAACCCCTCTTGTTTTTGCCTCATTTTGAGAATAACGAATTTTCGACTTATTCAATTGACGATTATTGTCAGAATTTTCAAGTTATGATTTTGTGACTTTCACAAAAGTTGCTCTATACATTTAGCTAACAAAATATGCAAATGAAATTTTGATATCGTTGACGCATGCGCAGTAAAAAATTATTCAGTAAACCAACTCATTTTTTATACAATTTTCATTATTTTTTAATTCTGATTACAGGGTACTGTGTGCAATGTTTGTCATATTTTCTGAAAAAAATAATATTTTATATTAAGAACTCTGAAAATTATAAGGAAAAAACTTGGAAAAATTTGGGATCATTTTTATAAAAACCTTAATTACTCTGCGAGTATGCATGCTATTTGCATAAAAATGAACAAGGCTTATTACAGTAAGGCATTCAATCACAATCTAGAGTTTGAGCACTTTTGCTACATTAGTTTTGGCAGGGTTATTCAAAAGATATTCATTCTTTTTTAATTTGTTGACGGTCCCCTTTGGAGTTTCGGGAAAAAATCTTCACGGAGATGTATGACTTATACTATTATATTTATACACTAAGAGTTTCGAGATGCTTCCTCATGTATTTTTCTAGATATTTAGTAAAATGTCTAAAATAGCAAGTGTCCCATAATCAAAGGCAATATAGTGTATATATATACATATATATATATATATATATACATATCTATACATGTACACTAACGGAAAAAAAATCTTAACACCAAGAAAAACTTTCTGTAGGTTAATGAAATTTGGACAGTGCTTTTGTTTAGTTAACATGTTTAATTAATTATATTTTCAAGATCATAGGTTCATTTAAGCTCAATAAAATGCATTTCAAATGTTAAATGGTGTTACATTAGTAGCCACTATAACCTCCAGAATTTTGAATACAAGCCTGCACATGTGCATGACATGTCATACAGGTGCCGAATGTTACTTTATGGTATGGTGTTCCATGCTTGTTGTATTTGTGTCAATACTTTGACGATCAGCGCTGGCTAGGGATGATGCTGGAGCTGTCGTCCAATGATATCGCATAAGTGTTCAATGGGAGACAGAATTGGTGATCTCGCTGTACAAGGTAACATGTCGATACTCGGTAGAGCACGTTGCGTTACAACAGCGGCATGAGGGTGAGCGTTATCATGTTGGAAAACCCCCCTTGAATGTTGTTCATGAGTGGCAGCACTATAGGTTGAATTACCAGACAGACGTACAAATCTGCAGACGATGTGCTTGGGCTTACCACGAGAGTGCTTCTGGTGTCATAGAAAATTGCTTCTTAGACCATGACTTCAGATTGTAGATCCAGTGTTTTTAGGTCGCAGACAGTTTGGTTGCAGGAGTTCCCCTGGCCTCCTTCTGACCAGCAAACGGCCATCACTGGCACAAAGGCAGAACATGCTTTCATCAGAAAACACCACAGATCTCCACTCCATCCTCCAGTGAGCTCTGGCTTGACATCATTGGCGTCGCAAACGGGAATGACTTAGATTCAGTGGAATGAATGTCTTGCATCGAGCTTTCCTTGAAGTAACCGATTTGTAACAGTTCGTTGTGTCATTGTGGTACCAACTGCAACTCGAATTTCTGTCGCATGCGCAGTACGATGCGCCACAGGCGTACGCCGAATACGACGGTCTTCCCTCTCAGTAGTGCCACATGGCCACCCGGAACCTGGTCTTCTTGAGGAAATACCATCCCTTGACCATTGGTCCCTACAATCATGCACAGTGGATAAGTTCTGTCCAAGTCTTTCTGCAAAATCGCGGAAAGAAATTCCACTTTCTCTTAGCCCTGTTATACGACATCTTTCCAACACGGGAGCTGATGACAATGACTTTTTCGTCTTTTTAAGAGCACACACTAGTCACGAGGTAAAAGCCGAACGCTAAGGATAACTCTATGGGAGCGTTCTTTTCAAATATCTCGCTCAAATTTTAATATTTGTACATGATTATTTTTTGCATAGGATAGCTTAGGACGATCTACAACCGGCCTACTTTTTCCTTTTTCGATTTTTCTCATATATGTTTTATATTATGATAGTTTCAATTTCAGAACCGGTTTAAACCGATTTTGAAATTTAAAGTAATTTTTTAATAAAAATCTGAAACCAAAATTGAAAAAGTAAAAACTAGGCCGGTTGTGGATCATCCTCAGATAGCCTATGCAAAAAAAAAATCATGTAAAAATATTAAAATTTCAGCGAAATATTTGAAAAAAACGCTCCCATAGACTTATCATTAGTGTTCGGCTTTTACCGCGTGACTAGTGGGCATTCTTGGTCAACCTCAACTCAATTCGTCAAATTTTGAAGATAAATAATGCTCACGAATTTTACAGCACGCATTTAACGCAAATCTGACTTGGAAGTTGTGAGTGGCGCTACTAACGCCACACTTATGCGCGAAGTGTGAAATTTGAATCAATGCCATCTTTCAGGTGCATAAACACGTCTACAAAATTTCGTTTATCTAACACAAGTCTTTATTGGTGTTTGGATTTTTTTCCGTCAGTATATATGTGAATAGATATTGTGTGTTTATACAATATATATGTACATGTACATATACACATATATGCATCATATATATCATTGGCGCCCGGCTAACCGAAAAGTATGATCATCTGTATGTGGAAGAATACAAGTAAGGTCACCAGAAATCTAACAAAGTTCTTTAAAAAATATTAGTAATTTCGAAGAACTTTTTTTTTTCTTTTTGGGTGTGCCAGAAAAGTGCTAAGTTTTTGTTCGACGAGTCATTGCGTTTGTTTAACATCGGCCATTCCGCCAGTTTCCAATTTTTAGTGACTTTTTACGGAAAATCGTATACTCGACTTATACACATATCGGTTTAAAATGAAAATTACGGTATGTGCACTTTTCTTTTAATATATGATATAGAGTGTCTTTTGAACATGTTTGTTTTTGAGGAATTTTATCTTTGTTACACTTTGGGTCAAAGGGTCCGGGACACATTTCAAAATAATTTTTTTTTATTCATATAAAATTTTGAATTTTTTTTGTGATGGTTAACAGTAGCATTTATAAACAAAATCACATGATAAAACTTCTCATATATTTTTTAAATACATTTTAAAATTTAATAAAAAAAGGGGAGTAGTACATCGTCATAATTCAAAATAATCTTATTTGAATAACTTCTCTTTTTTTTTCATTTGAATAAACAGAAATATATAAGCTCTAATTTTGATTCACCATCTTTAAAAATATTGATTTAAATAAAAATGAAAAGCAGTAAAAGTAACAATTTGAAAAAAGCGGTGTAACATTTAAAAAAATATATCAGAATTTTAAAAGTATATATATATATATATATATATATATTTAATTTGCTGAATCAAAATTAAAGTAAAACTACTGCAAAAGACATGTTCCAAATTGGAGAAATTTAGCTTTATAGGTTCTTTACTTATAACAATTTAACATGGACCTGCACCCTGGTATTTTTATTGGGATCCCTAGATCCTTTTTAAAGCATTACTCATTTTTTATGCATTTCTTTTAAATATTATTTTAACCAATAATTAAAATTAATCAATTAATAAAATTAATCTATGATTAATTTTGACTAATTGTAGATCTAAATTGTTAATAACTAAGAAATTTTAACTTTTTCCCTGTGAGGGCCCCGTTTTTAAATATCAATTATTTACTTTTGGGACTCTTACTACAGCTCCCTTAAAAATGGTTCAGTTAACTGGCTTTTTTTCCAACAAGTTCTTAGGCCGTCCAACTTCTAAAAAAACTAAATTTTAGCTACCACGCATTGTGAAAAATAATCATCTTTTTGGAGCCCTTGCTGCAGCTTCTTTTAAAAAATGATTTGAATTGCCTGCAAATTTTTTAAACATCGTTCTAGCGTCTGCCGATTATTTTAAAAAATACTAAAATATATCTTTATACTCAACTACATGCCAGTTAAGTCCCTAGCACCTCGGGGATATCTGGTTCAGTTTTTGCACCATAAATGGTTAATAAATAGCCTTCTCTTAATCCGAAGGTTTTATTTTTTTAACCCTTTTTTCCATTTAGTTATATTAACGTTTCTATATTTCAGTTAAATATATGGGGCACTCCTAGAATCATATAGACCCAATCTGGAGCCCCTTGAACTTTTTGTGCGGCATGAAATTTTCATCTAATTTTCTCTCATCTGAATGGAAATTTTTAAAGTTGAGTTTTGGATCCTTTACCGAAGATCTACCCCTTTACATTTTTACAGGGACACCAGGGCCCTATTTTGCATTTCCCTCCATTTTTTGTGCATTTCTTTAAAATTTCATTCGACTGATGATACATATGCTTAATTTTGACTAATGGAAGTTCTAATGTGCTAAGAACCAAAACCATTTAACATGCTTTCATGTTGGGGTCCTACTCTTAACTATCAGCTAGACACCTTTTGGGTCCTTTCTCACAACTTCTTTAAAAATTTTCTGATTCACTAGCTATTGCATGAGAGACATAAATATTTCCAAGACTTCTGCTACCAAAAAATTTTTAACATTAATCTCCTTCTTCGGGTCATTTTTGCAGCTTTTTGAAGAATGATCCGATAATATTATAATTTTCTGTAACATAGTTTTGGCATCCTCTAGATACTTTGAAGCTACCAACTATATTCCATTTAAGATCGTGTCAATCAAGTCAAATAAGATCAAGTTTTTTTACCTCAGCTACCATTTGTTTTGAACATTTCTCTTTTTCTTGGCCGAATCTTGCGTTTACTTACTACAGCTGAAAATTATAAATCGAATTATTTTTAAAGTACATTTAATGTAAAATTTTCATTTATTTATTAAATAATATTAATGGTACAATTAATTTGTGAAAATTACTGGAGTGAGCCTTTAACCGCTTGAGGCAGCATTCTTTAATTGGGTTCTAATTGCATCATTTCAATGGAATTTGGTTCAATCAACTTAGTTGACAATTCGACTCCTTTCTGTGTTATGAAATTTTCTCTTTGATTTCAGCAACTAACATTTTTGAAGATTAATGGTGTATTTTTTCGGTATTATAGGCTTAATTGTTACTTTCAGTGTATGTTGTAGCTGTGGGGTCCCAGACCCTAGTTTCGTTCGGAAAGAAGATCATTGGAGACGCTGCGTATATCAATAAAGTCCCCGAAACTAGTACGTTAATTTAAAAGATTTTCAAAATGTATAAAATCATAGAAAGTTGAGTATTGTTTAAAATTATTATAACGGGTCCCGGGCAACGCCGGGCGGGTCAGCTAGTTATTACTGTACAGGAGGAGAGCTAAGATTGAGAATATCTCAAGAATAAGACAACCCTCCTAGCCCTTTGAAATTGGGATAGGAAAAATTGTAGTTTATTAATCATAACAAGCATAACGGTATGATAAAACTTTTTACTATTCCAATAATAAATTGTTATTCTTAAGCCGATCCCAGCCAGATCCTCTTCTAGTAATAACAAAGAAACTTTTATAGCTAAATAGTAAACCAAATAGTATGTAACCATTTGTAATGAAATAAATGGCTTAAAACATAGATTAAATTCATAGACAATAACCAGTTAAACGTTTACTCATTTAATGCTTAATGTTCCCAAAATAGGGCAGTATATAAAGGTTCAAATAATAATCAAATCAAAGAAAATCTGAAAAAATACGAAAATAGTTTTTTTCTTATAAATGTACCATTTATGAAATGATTCATAAAAAATAAAAGAAATATTTAATATGTGAACTATAACACTGTTAGCGTAGAACCAACATTACATAAAAATTAAAATTATGTAAAAGAGATATCTAACCTTTGTTATGCACCATTTTATTTCATGAAAATTTAGCTTTGTGCAATATTAATCATTTATTTCACCTTTTTGTTCTTAAAAATGTGCTGCTACATCAGAATAAATACTAAGTATACATTTTTAAAAAATTTGAAATGATATCTTAAATTCATTTACTGCGTACTTTTTTTACTGGGGTATTTTTTTTATTAAAGCATCCCAAAAGTAGAACACCAGGCACAACTGGTTTCACAAATACATTTTAAAATATTACAACCTCACAAATGTGTCACACAGAGGTTCAAGATAGAAAAGATAAAATTTTATAAATATTCTAAATCATAAAACTATCTTTATTTAATTTTATATGCTAAAGAAAGATATCGTATAAAGAATCATATTTATTGCTTTTCCTATTTAATAGCTGTTTTCAACGTATCTCTTCACAGTTTCTAAATTCTTTAATCATCATTTCTAATAAATGTGCAAAGTGTAAGAATTTGGGCTGAAGATGTGAATACTGATTTTGTTTTCATAAAATATCATCGAATATCAATAAGTTTCATGTTTGTTTACATGCTAATTATTTTCATATCGGAATGTTAGATATCATTACTAAGTTATTAAAATAATTTTAATTACTTTCTCATAGAATAATTGGAAACATTTTATAACATGTACAAAGATTTATCGACCAGTTCAAACAATGAATAAGGTTTTATAAAATACATATCATAGAAAAGCATAAGTATTTATTTGTGCATAAAAAGTAATAAGTTTTTATTAAAACTATATGATTCATTTTTTTCAATATATAATTTATTCTGCAGTAAATCTCAAATTATCTACAGTAATGCGATCGGATATGTTGAGATTCTATTAGCAGTCGAGAATCTACAAATGAAAACTTTCTGTAAAAAAATAAATAAACAAATAAATAAAAATAGAAAAGCATTTGTTATTTTGCTACAAGTTATTTTACATCAACTATATTATTATAATATTACTTAATACATGGTAAAGAAATGTTCTATCTAAACATTTGGCACAATGTTCTTAAAACTAAATTCGTTTTTTTTAAGTGTGCCATACTACATAATTTATTCTCAACTAGCTCTAATATTTTGGTTTTATCAAAATTAGCCTTAGGTAATAGTTTTACCAAATTCCAAGAAGTCTTTCGACTTCAATAACATTTTCTTTAGAATGGAAATTATAACATTGGTAAGAAATTAATAAAAACTATAAAATAGGGTGCAACTACTTTTTGAAAATCTATGGATTCATTTTCCCCCACAAATAACTTTTTACATATTATACAGGAAAATTTCGGGGAAAATAATATGTCAAAAATACTATGTCATTTTAGGGGAGGGCAGAAATGCAACATGAGATTTTGCGCATAAATTTTTTATTTTCCTTATTTTGATTATATTTTTTTTCTTAATACTTAAATTTCTCCTTAAGTTTCTCCCTGTTTTTTATCTCTGGCTTAATTTATGTAGGTTAAAACAGCGGATTTCAGCTTTACGTGTAAATAAATAAGTATATATAAAAAATATTCAACCAAGGATTTTTAAAAGCATTTGTACCATATACATTTTAACAGTTGAAGAGCGGTGAAACTGTTTAGAATGAGTTACAAATATATTACTTTATTTTTTTCCAAGAACTTTGTTAGTTACACAAAAAAAAAAAATTAAAACGATGATTTTTTTTTTTTTTTTTTTTTTTTTTTTAGCTCTGAGAGAGGAGATGGCTATTTTTCAAATCAGGAATATTTCTATATTTATATTGTAAAAACATCATATTTGTACATTTTGTAATTCTACAAAATACTAAAAAAAGATTTTTAAAAAAAGATTTGAGTGGGGTTATAAATACTGCGAAAATTACCTGTAGATTCAAATTTAATTAATCCCTCTAAATCCTTTAATCCTTCTAAAATACTTCACAAATTTATTAAATGATTATGTAAATCTTTTAATATAGTTTAAACAATTTACGTAATATGCTTAAGAATGTAAAATTTTCATGAATTCATAATGCGGTAGATAAAGGGTTAAAAACGTAGTTAATATTTTTATAAATATACTAGCATACCCAGCCCGCTTCGCCGGGCTTAATTTGAAGGTTTATTTAATAATTTATGTGTATGGTACGCTTCCCGGACCATCGGCACTCCACGTGCGTCGGGTGAGCGTCAGAACAAACTTTCAGCATATACATATGGGTGGTTGTACTTGAATGCACAGACCTGCGCGTTTTTTTCTATCTTGCTTTTATACCTCTGGACCGAGTTGGCGCATTGCCAAGATTTGCTTCCTCTGGACCGAGTTGGCGCATTGCCAAGATTTGCTTTCCCCTGTGCCTCAATTAATTAATTAATTAATTATCCTCGGAATTCCTTTTATTTATAGAGATTTTTAGTTGATCACTGAAATTCCGTGAATTCACAATTTGAACCATGTATTTAAATACAAAAAAAATTCTAAAAAGGTAAAGTGTCCAGGTGAGATCCTGCTGTTAGAGCCACACATTTAGTGGATGGTTGGTTGGTGCTTTTTATTAACAATTATCTGCGCAAATGATATATGGCAAGACTTTGAGAATTGATTTTAGTGAGCATTTTTTATGGTGACATGATTTCGAGCGTTCAATTTTAGGATCTTTCAGACAAAAGGCTCTCACTAGTATTTAGAGGAGTGGAAATAAGTCCAATTCAACCAATTGTATTTACTCTGTCAATACTCTGTCTGTATTTACTCTGTCTTACCAAATCCAGAATCTCCAATAAAACGCGAAAATCAAGATTTTTCAACAGCGATCTTTTTCAATGCTTTTTCTCTTTATTAATATGTTTCTGTTTTTTTATATCTATATAATAATCAAAAACACATTCAAGTATTTATTTATTTATTTTACTTTATTTAGAATTATATGGAGATATTGGAAACGTTTTTATATATAACTACTCTTTTACTGTTTCATAACATTATATCTATAATATAAGTAAATGAAATTGCAAAAAAACCATATTTTTCTTCTGAAATTATTTTATAAAACTAAATAACAAAACATATTGCTGAATATAAAGTGCAAAAGGACAAAATATTTGAAATTTTCCTGATATATGCATTTCTTTAAATATAAAAAATATTTTGAAGAGATTTAACTGTACATTTTGCATTTGAATAAAACAGAAACTTAAATTTTTATGGAACATTCTGAAAAAAAAGTTTTATATCTTATTATAAAATTCAGAAATATATGTTATTCCCAAAAGAAACATCATTTATATTTGCAATCTTTTCAAGAAATAAACTGTAAAAAAAAATGAAATTTAAAAATAAGAAGTAAAAAGTAAAAAAACTAAACTTTCCTGATTCTGCATTTTTATTGTAAAATGGACTTTTTTCTTTTCAAGCGGTATATTTTATTTCTAATTTTTTCTATTTAAAAAAAAATTGTGTTCATGCATTGATTATCTCAATTTAAGGTTTTCTAAGACAAAAAAGTTTCCTTTTTCCCATTAATAAATATTGTATATTTTTAAAAAAATATATATATATTATTAAAAAAAGGACCCTAAAATAATCTGAAATATTATCTCTTTACGTAAAATTTAACTAAAGTAAAAGTAGTTACTAACCTAATCAATAAAACATTTAAAAGAAAATAACTTTTAACTGATGTAACAGAAAATGTAATATTACTAGTGTGAAGCGATGTGTGAGACGGCAAAATCGAACGGCGAATAAAACGCATGATTAACTCATAAAATGGTGTTTTTGTACTAAACTTTTTGTACAGGACTCTGACAATTAGCATTCAACTATTTAAAAGTATCTGCTGATAGTACTAAAGTTTCAAACGAAACAAAATTTCGGTAGTGTTTGCTGCTAAACTAAAAATTATAAGTTAAACTGTAAAAATTGAAATAAGCAATGATCTGCGAGACCAGTAACATCAGTTTAAGTTTAACTTACTCAAAGATAAACACGATATAACCAACTGGAATATTGGACGAAATCAATGAAATTAACAAACTAAAATGAAAATATAGAACCAAAATATCTGGAGACAGGCTGCATCGCTTATGATACACAATGCAGAATTAAGACATTTTTACGCATGCAATATTCCCCAGATTTACCTGTCGGGACCATATAGCGAAACTAAAACGAACAAGATTCATATACGTGCGAGCACCGTTAAGTTTCAATTACAGGCGACTATTTTTATGTTCTATTTTCACAAATTTTCTAGAAAAAAAAACATTTTTGAATATTCTTTTGCAAATGTTCTCAAAGCATAAGTAAAATACATTTGTTTTGAAAAAGAGGTAAAAGGTAGCTTTAAAAAATATTTGCCTGTAATCGAAACTTTATGATACCCCTCTGTATTAACAATCACTTTGATTGTGTTAAAATAACGGTATATATATCGTTTACATGGAGTTCTTTTACCCGTGGTTTATTTCATTGAGCTGTCTGAATAACAGACCAGATGTTATTACAAAAAAAGTTATGTAGGCGATATATGTTCGCCAGTTGCCGGCACAGTTAGCTTAAACATTCAAGCATGTGCCATGTAAGCCGACGATCTGGGTTTCGATTCCCGGCCTGGGCAATTCTCCGCTCAGTTACAAATATTTATTTCGTATGATAGCTTCACCAATCAGTTTTATTGAGTTAAAATAACAGTATATTATACTACAGGCTATGGAAGTATTAAAAGGACATTTTATAAATTAATAGTTATCAATTTCAATGGAATTTCTAATACTTTTATAAAACAAAATATCGATTTTAAATAGATGAAAATATTTAAATGTATTAAAGTATTCTAATGCTCATTAAAATAAAATCGGAAAATTTACTCCCAGAAAATATTTCATCGAATTTCTAAATTATTACACCAATGTCGCTATAAATTATTTTAATTGTTGCATTACATTTTCCTCTTGAATTCAACACATTCCTTTGTGATGTTTCGCAGCATTATTTCTAGTCAACTCATGCATAAGTCAACTTAATCGCACGTGTTGAGGAGAAAATTATACTACATTACAGCTAAGCAAGCGGAATCGATTCATGAAGGAATTTGCAATTTCTCCTTTAATGTGAATACCAAATACTTCTAAAATGATAGTTTGTTTCCAAGTCTAACACAATATTATGTTCCATTCAAATGTTAATTTTACAAAATGATTTTGAAGTCTCTTTAAAATTACACCGCTTATTTATCTGATCGTAAAAGTGAATTATAATGAACGTTTTATAATATTTGCATTTTTGATTTAATTTTAAACTATTCTACATAGAAGTGTATATAACTAATGGTTTTCCAGGTAAGCATTTGAATTTTTTTAATTACTTTGCAGAAGATAGTTTCACCAAACAAAAATGTAGAAAAGAAGAAAAGTTAAAAAAATTTAACTAAAGAAAATCTTAATATAATTTTAAGAGGAAATGTCATATAATTATTTTTTACAACAATATATTCCGAAATCATGACCCATATTCCCAACTATGACCATTTATTTAAAAAAATAATAAAAAGGATCTTTGTCTATTTTTAAACAACTTAACACTGTTATGGTTTGTTTGTAGGATGAAGAAATGATACTCTTACGCAATATAAATGCAACAGAAAAAGTCAACTAAAAAATGAAATGAACAAAAATGCTAGAATTTATAGGAAAGATATACAGGAGCAAATAGTGAAATTTCGAAAGATTAATCAACACAGAGCTTCATACATTTTATACCTCAGATATCTTTTCAGAAATTACCTAGTCAAAAAAGACTAAAAAAGCTTACTCTGGATCGTGGTTACATATTAGTGAGTTAGTTAAACACATTTAAAAAACAAAATGATAGATTTGTGAAAAATATCAAAAGACAAAGAATCAGCCACACAGAAAATTTTTAATCATACATACAGATGGAAGACAAAATAATACGAACACCTGAAATAATGGAAAATCCTTATTAATAAGGAGTTGTTTTGTCCTTTGACTGAAGTAAAGATTTAATGCGACGTGAGATAGATGCATGAATGTCATGGACAATATTTAAGGTATATTAAGCCATTCCTTATACAGAATGGCCTCTAAATCCGAAAGTCTGGATGGAGGAAATCGGAAACGATGTTTCGACTCCAAATATGCCTCTAAATTTTCAATAATATTGAATTCCGGAGATTGAGGGCAACTGGAAAGATGTTCAACTTCGTCGCCATGCTCTTCGAACCAAGTTTGAATACACCTAGCAGTGTGGATAGGGATGTTGCTGCCTTGAAAAAGCGGTCGCTCTCCAAGGAATACAGTCTGGACAAAAATGTGGATACGATCTACTAGAATTCTTAGATAGCGATTAAATATGATTCTCACATGCAGAATAAAAAGTAGCCTAAGTCCACGTCAAGATATCGAACCCCATACCTTAATGGAGCCACTCCCATATTTCAAAGTCGACATGAGGCATTCAGGATTAAACGCTTCTCTGGGTTTTCTTCAGACATAAAAGCGTCCGGTCGTCTAAACTAGGGTGAAAACGATTCATCTATCCATATTACTTGTTATCTCTGCTGTGGGGACCACAATTTATGATCTCTGAGTTATTAGCATCACTTGAAAGCATTAGTTGCTGCCACTAAGGGTTTTCGAATTGCCACTATGTCATAAATGCTCGCAACATGAAGTTCCCATTTGACTGTTTTTGTTGGTCCTGGAGATGATTGTTTATTTCGGATATTGTCTTGAATAACGATTGCTTGTGATTTCGAGTTACTAAGCGCTTCAAATCTCTTCGTTACCTATCAGCGAGCTTGGACTTTTCGCCCCTGTTGTGCTTTGAAGTCGTCGTCTTACACTCTTTCGCGCACGCTGTAATAACGTCTGATACCGTACTCCTTGCAAACTCCAAAAAGCTTGCTGTTTCCGTAACTGATGCTCCACTTAAACGCGCTCTGACAATCATTCCTTTTTGGTACTCTGACAAGACTGGCATTTGAATTCATCACAGAGAGTTCGATAGACGCATGCAACAATGGTGACTGCTGTTGAGAGACTGATACCCTCCTCTTCAGGCTCGCCAAGTGACACATTTTGTTGCTGGTGGCGAGGCTGTACTTCAGGTGTGTAATATGGCATACTTTTTCACAGGTGCTCGTATTATTTTGTCCTCCATCTGTATATTATGACTGAGCCTATTGCCAAAAAAATAGAAATTCTCTCCACTTAAAAATTGCATATCTTTAATATTCTTGTTGAATAAATTAGTTTGTCGAGATTTCGTGCAATACTAGCTGGCAGCAAGAGTATTTGTTTAGGCTCATACGCCAGATGCCCTGCCAAATATCACATTCTGTTTAAAAATAAAAACAATAGTCACATCGCCCTTCACGCTGATAAAAAGCCCCAAAAATTTATTATTTTAATCTTTATAGAATATAGATACTTTTTATACATATTAATATGTTATTTCAAAATTACTTAATTTGAAGTTCTTCAGCGTTATACAGGGGTTCCAAAAAAGGCGTCCAAATTCTGCAAAACAACATTAATCATTGAGAGCACATAAAGAATGTACAATAAACTGTTCCTGTACCATCCATACTTTAAGAAAAAATACGAAAAACAAATTATGACCCCAGAGTCAGTTCAAGGAAGAAACTTCTTATTTGACACATGAAGAGATGCATTTGCAAATTATAAAGGCGGTTGTAAAGTAGATCACTTACATTGGTCGTACATCAAATAATGTCGCAATATTCACGAACGGAATAGAGATAACCATGCAAATAATACCGAAAATGATACCGCAAATAATACCGACTGCAAGATGCAGTAATGATTTCAAGGGGACGGCTTAACACCATTCTACAGTGTACGCATGCATAACGCGATATGTACAGTGAATATTTTGAATGTTGTCGTCTGGAAATATAGTCAAATACTGCACTTGAAGTGTTCCATACAGTATGTTTTCTGTTTTTATACCGGCTATGTCTCATACTTTGTTTTTCGAATTTTATTCGTTAACTATGCATCGCGCAGGTAGCTTACTTTGGGTATTTTTTATGTACTCCAAACAGGGAATTCGGCTGTGTAGATTTTCCTGGTACCATTTTTGAGACAATCTGCACATGGAAAATTACATTTTTATTAATCATCTCATATTTTTAATTTGTATAATTCTTATAAAACAGAATCAAGGAAAATAATATTAATCCGATATAATCGTAGTTCCGTAGTTCCACATTTTCCTTAAATTATACGAGTACCCAAATTCTTAGTTTAATAAGTTTTCATTACACAACCTAACAGGTTTCTGTTGTAACATTTCAAAAAATATGTATGTTAGATATCGACGAAAAATGCAGTTTCGTTTTAGTTTTCGCCTAAAAATCCGGGGTTTTGCTCAAAAACAGGCAAAGCCGAAACTATTAATATTGTTAACATCATAATAATCTGTATTTCGTTTCTCTTTCGGAAATTTAAAACATTACTCATTAATTTGAACTGTATTGGATCAATTGATACACTCTGTGCTATGAGCATCACAGTTTATAATTATCACTCACGACTGACTCAATACGTGAGTGAAAATTATAAAGAAAAAATAAGTATAAGGCACTATGTCGAAGGTGCTTTTCACATGCTTATTAAAAGCTGAAAAATCAGAAATAGTAGAAAATTTTTAGTTTAAAACCACAGAAATGTCTCAAATGCTCTTTAAGAAAATTGTAGAACAGCAGGTGATATTTTACAAAAATCATTATAAAAGCTAAATTGATTAATATACACCTAAAACATTTTTTCAATAAAATAAAATTTGTAAAATTAAAAAATCATTCTGAGTCTTTGATCAATTAATCGCCTTTCATTTTATTTGATAAAAAGTTTCGATCAAAGTTAAAGAGAACCGAATTAAGCTCTGGAGTCAAAATTTTCAAATTGGGGTGCTAATTCAAAGTTTTCTTAGAGAGTCGGGGGGTTGGTTAACATTTTTAGGTGGAAGAATGCAAATATTTATTTATCTCTATTCCTCATCTATAGCGTAATTACTGAAACAATGGTCTACTTTTTCCTTCGCGTTCTAAAAGTCATATATTTACATATATTTAACAATTCAGAACCTATATATAAATAACATACGTTGTTTTTAAAAAGTCTTAAAGCACAAGTTTGTACCTTTAAATGAATTTCTTTCAAATATATATATTTTAACATTTCACCCGGAGTACTCCGGGCGAAATGCACCACATGAGTGAGAGAGATGGACCACAAAACAATATTGAATTATTTGCACAAATATTAAATTTATAAAAAATATTTTTTATTACATAAAAGTTAAGTACACACACTTATAATAAAGCTCTTACTTACTTAACATTAGGTTAAACGAATTATTACTTGACCTTTTAATATATATATCTCTGAAAATTAAATTTGTTTCTAGAAATTTTAATATTGTAAGAGAGTTAATCATTATTTTTGAAAATATTTTATATATATGTGTGTTAAGACTATTTTTCATTAATTTCTTTCTTGATTATTAATTTCTTCTCATAATTATAGCATGTCACTTCAGAACATTAACATCCTTAATGAAGTCAAGACTGACAAGATACCCACTGTATCAGACCTATTTTTTGTTTCGTATCATTCTAATTTACGCCACGGCGCACACATTCGTTTTCTTTCCAATCTCCTTAACAATCATCCTGATCATCGCAAATTTCTTGATTGTTTCTTTGAGTCGGATGAACATAAAAAAATACCTTTGGTAAAGTATTTAATTCTTCTCTTTAAAATTGTGTTGGGAATGCTAAAACTCTTTTCTGCTTGATTGAAACCTGTTGAGTAATCAGCCGATTTTACTTGTCACTTATGGCTATTTTGAGTTTAAAAATAAATTAGCTAAAGTTTCGAGATGAGGTTTCGATAGATGGCATTAGGTGTTCCGTAATCGGCTAGTCTTAGACCTACCCTTTTTCAGAAGTGGAATCGTCCCGTCCAGTTCCCTTTCTGAGATAGTATAAATGCCATTCCCCTGATCGACTTCATTGCTTGCCCTCTCTTCGTTTCCGTCAAGTTGTTATGATTTAAGCTATTACTGATTAAGTTCAAATAAGATATTTAGTTTTTCGTTTATGATGTTTAACCCTTAAGCGGTAACCATGGGTCACTAGTGCCTCGGTCAAATTTTCTTTCCTTGCTAGCTTAGAGGAGAGAGTGGGGAGCGGGACTAAACTACCCTGAAAAACATAGTACACTAGTAGGCTATTAGCTCCCGAAACGCCGATGTTTTAGTGCGTTCACAGCCGACGTAAGAGCCAGTCAAAATTTCAAAAAGGCACGAGTGACCCAGGGTTACCATTTGCGTTGACGAAAAGTGTAAGGTAAGAAAAAATTTGTTTGGTTAGGAATTGATGTTTTTTTCATAAAAAATCAATACATTACACTCACTTGGGTTTCCGAACCTTACTAAAAACCTTTATTTGCTACAGCAAGTGTCACAGACCTGAGTGCGAGGAACACAGACATCATATCTGTTTCGATTGTTTATAAATGATGATATCAGTGTTGCTGTAATTTTTCACTATTATATTTTTTGTTTAATTAAATAAAGTTTGATAATTAACATCATTTTCATAAATAAAATTGATTAAAAACTAATAAAATTTCTATTTCATTGTAAATCGTACCTATTTATAAGTTAAAAAAACGTCATTTTTATGCTCATAACTTAAGCATTTTTTTAATTTATACCGGCTATTTTTATTTTTTTGTGAAAGTACCATTCTTGATCTTCAATTTCCCGTTTGAAACAGCAAACAATGTCCATTCTATCCAAAGTTATGATTTTTTAAAGAAAATGTGCATTTTTCACATTTTTATTTGTTTATTTAAACATATTGTTTAAACAAATTAATAAATCAGCAATATTGTAACTGATTCTTGTTCAAGGGTAGTTGATGTAATATCATGAATTTTTTTAGAATTTTTAAAGCACTTTAAACCACTTTTTACAGCGCTAAGCACGAGTGACCCATGATTACCGTTTAAAGGTGCCAAAAAACACGTTACCGTTTAAGGATTAAAGGAATGATTTTATTTATAATTTAAGTTAGTTTTTAAAAGCTCCCGGTGTAATGAAATTCAATACTGTTTTTAAAGAAATATTTTTATGACTCTTTTAATCATTTTTAACAAACTTTGCTCTGAATAGTAATCAACTGGGTGCTGTTGTGGAAATATTTTTGAATCAAGTTTACATGATTGATTGAAGTTTAATAAAGAACTATCGTCATAAAAAAACCTGACTCTTATTTGTGTCTCAGATTCAACACACAGTTTTATTCCAGGTGTCTTCCACAGCAATGCTATAGTGTCTCTGCTTATAGCAGTATAATTATGTATTAGGCCTGTATTGATACAGGCTGAGAAAGCCTTTATTTCGATTTTTCAAACTATCTGCAATCCATTTCCCCGAATAGATGAACTTTTTCTAAAATAGGTAGTCAGAAGTTTCAGAAAAAAGAAAATACAAACACTTCATATTTTAAATTCGGCTGTTTAAAAATCTAAATTGGAAAATTAAGATTGTATGGTTCTTCTCTCTAGTCTACAAATAATCTATCTTTTCCGATGAGAATTATAGCCCTCTCAGAACATACGCCGTGTATATTACGTCTTCATATTGGGCTATTTAGAAGCTTGAAGTGTGTTCTCCGAGATTACATCATTAAAACTAACAAGGACCAAATATAAACCAAAACCTTTAAATGCAAAAACTATAATCATGTGAAAAATTTATTTGACTTACAGAAAGAATAATGACTTTTAAGTGATTTTTTTTTTTTTTTGGGGGGGGGGGGATCGAAAAGTATACGCATTACAAAATACCTTTAAGTGTCTGGCTGGGATAGTTGCCCGATTTGTGAGGCGCCCGCTTTAATGAAAAATTTGATTGGTCCGTCTCTCCCATACTCATCCTATTAAAATAACCCCTAAACTAATAATAATTATACATTATAAATTGGTTACATTTTTTATTAAAACATACTCATTATTAGTTTCCTAAACATAATTATTTAAGCAGTTCATTTAAATTTATTTAAATGCAAAAAATTAAATTAGTGCTAAGATTTGCAAATTTAAAAATTAAATATTCTTTAGTGAATTCATTCTAAATTTTGAAACTAAATTATTAATTAATTATTGACAAATGCTTATCCTTATTGTTTGTCATAAAGCTGTAAAATATAAAAACCTATTAATATTTATGTACTGTTTTAGTTTTATTCTTATACACACTTGCATACCTACATATGCATATAGGATGATTCACAAAGATTGAGGCAATAGAATATTTTCTTAGATATTCCCTTTAGACACATACTTCCATTCTAAAAATTTTATTTAAAAAAAAGGATTTAAAGTTTAATGAGATAAATTGCAACTCCATGGGGGTAGGGGCTATTTGAGAAAATACGAAGCCTAAATCTTGTACGGCTTTCGCAGGATAAAATTTCAATTATGAAATTTTCCTTATACATTCCTGAGTTAAATATAAAAAAATTAATTTTCAAGAACGCAAAACTCAGAGATGTACCTATGTAAAACAGGCGTCACGTTTTAAGGGATTAGATATAAATTGAAATGTTTTGATTGCAAAAAACAATGTAACTTGAAGATTTACAGGAAACATGGAAAAACTCATTTGTTGAGTTTGAATTTGTATTTTTAGGATTTCGTTCATCTGAAAAAAACCCTGATGAAACCCCTCTGTCCTTTGTTTGTCTGTCACAGAATCTATAACACAAAAACTGTTTAAGCAGAGACTTCAAATTTTATATGCTTAAACATGAAGAGCCTGTGTCCCACGGCAAATCATAATTTTTTTTAAAAAAATCTATTTTAATTAATTTCTAAATGTAATTATTTCGTTTTTGCCTTTTAAGTTTCAAAGGAGAACCTTAATTTCAACGTTTTGATAGTAGACATCATAGCTTGGAGATAAAGCATCTTGCTAGTTAACAGAAGATTGTTAGTCGATCCTCAGTGCTAGAATTTGAGGTTTATATTAAGTTGAATTTAATTAATAAAAATTTCATGTTTTATTTTCCAATTTAAGGGTTTATATATTTTTTTAAACACTGACATTCATAATATTTGATTGAATTTTCCTTCTGTTTAAAAAACTATTGTGATTTATTAATGATTCAGCATTTTAAATTCCGTTTAAACATTTTTTTTTCGTTTTTAAAATAATTAAAATTTTACTTATATCCCCGCTAATTTTTTAATTTCGGATTATCAAAAAAATTGGTAATTTGGATTTTATTTAAATAATTTGATTTGAACATTTTTAATTTGATTAAAGTAAATAATTTCCTTTTATAATTATTTTAATATGTTTCTCAAATAGCTTTAGAAATTGAATGACAAATTCAAAATATTTTTCATTATTACCAAGAAAAAAAATGTTTACAATTTAATTTGAGTATATTTAGGTATTATTTCAAAATAAAATACATTTGACATTTTTTTTTGGTGCTGTTATCTATTGGGAAACGTATAGATACATATAGCGAATAGAAAAGTTATAAAGAGACGTTGTTTAATTAAATACGAGTATACTAGTGCTATCATTTATGTAAGGTTTTAATAATTATAAATAAGGAATCTCAGTAAGGTACATAGATTTTCCAATGTTTAAAATAGTGTCAAAGCATTCACATGTAGTGCAAATGATTTTCCCCATAGACCATAATGCAACGGAACACTTTTCAGCGACCCTGCAAATGAATCGGTTATTTTGATAAATAGGTCAATTCCTATGCTGTTGCATCAGCGAAGCTACACAGTTACTCCAATTGAAAACTTCGCAAAATTCTGGAGGAACTGAATTTCAGCCAACTAGCAAAAGTTAATAAAATTACGTAATCCTTACGGGTCTGATGTACTAGTAATAGTACAAGTTATTTCATCGAATAATATTTTGTCTTAACAATTACTTTTGCTAATTCCTATGAATAGAAATATTAGTATATGTACAGTACATGGCTTTCTTATTATGACTTCATTTTATTTTAACATTTAGTAAAAATAATCAAAATAAAAGTTTGCTTAAATCTCTTTACACCAGTACAATTCCTTTATTTTGCACATGTATTTCACACTTTATATTTGAAATATAGATTCATTTTCTGTAGGAATCATGTGCAATAAAACATTGAAAGTTGTAATATCTGTTAAACCCTATTCTAATGCGATATTATCCAAACTTTAGCGCAAAACTCTTCTTTTATCTAATATCGTATAAATATGAATTGAATAGTGCACAAAATAAGTACATTCGTTAGATTTCAGACAAATGGATAATCTATAAACTTCAGTAAGTCTATTTGGAGAGCCCGGATTAACATTATTAAATTAAAAGCAATTTTTTTTTTTCAAAATGAAAAAAAAAGAACCTGAAAGGTTTAAACGGATTTTTTCCAATAATCAACTATTTCCACAATGCAAATACCATAGACCGCAATACAAGCAATTGATTAGCATTTATAATTCTTCATAAAGGAAAATGGCTGTCATTTCTAATGCGATTTAATGCATTCTTTCTATTTAACTATTCCATACCACTTGGAAATTTATTTTAGAAATTTGCATAAATTATGAATAAATATCTTAAACAGCATTAAATTCAGAAAATATATATCCAACATCAAATTATTTTCGAAATTAAATGCTTTTATAATTCGAATTTACAGCGGGTCTTTTCATATAAACTCGATTACAGAGAATTTAATCATGCATGCATAAAAAATATCCAGTATGATTAAGTGAATACAATCGATGTGTCTTAGAATTTGTAATTAGAATATTTCAAATTTCTAAAATGATTTCAAGAATTAAACTTGTCTGGACTATTATCCTCTATTGAAAAGGTACTTTTAGCTAATGTCTGGAATTAGTCGCTAATACTTGTATTAATATATAAGATTAACCGTGAATTTTGTCCTTTTTATAATTCATTTTTTTTTCTTTCAATGCTTAAATATATATTTTAATATTAGTGAGATTTGGAAAGGATCGGCATCTTATAAAAATTTTAAAGGAATAATTTAAAAACTTGTTAAAAGAAATAATAAAGCAATTTCACAAATGATTAAACATGTTCAAATGTGCAAAACATATCACTCTTTTCCGTTGCATATGCTAAAATATAGTATTCATATATTATACAAACATACTCAGAGTTATATTAGTGTTTCTCAAGATGAACGAAAATTGTACAAGAATATGACGTCACCAACCATTATTTTGGTCAAAAGTACAGGGTGGATTAATTTGAGTTTCCTTTAATAACTTCGTGAAAAATAAAGATATTACAATAAAAAGATAAATTTAGGTTTGTTTGAAATGCGATAGTATATTGAATAGATCTCAATAAACATAGTACTAATGATATCATGATTACTAACGATATCATATTGATGCCGTATAACCCGGTTCAAAATGAAGAGCTTGGAGCTTATGTTGCTGATGGGTTTGATAGAAATGCAAATAGAAACTTCATTTTTAAATCACAAGTTATCAAAGCCTGAGAGTTAATGTGCCCGCAAGATTTCTATGTATGCATGTACGCATATATGTACGTATCGCGACAACTCACGTTAAAAATATCTGCTTTTCTTCAAATTTTGGACATAGGTTTATTCTATTTGATTATGATTATTGGATATCGGTATAAGAGGTTGTCCAAGCTAGTTTTATGCGTTTATTGGATCAAGTTTCGATTCTATTGCGTTCAAGTACAAGAGAGGGGGATTGGGGGAGAATCCCCCCCCCTCAAATTAGATAAATGGATTTTTTAAGCAGAATTATCAGATTTTCATTCAAGTTTTCCGTATAAGATCATTCTGATAAGGCACCTCAACATTAGGTTTGGGTGATTTTTGTTTAAATATAAAGGGCGGAATTGGGGGTACCTTCCCCTTAATTTAGGTAAATTAGTTTTTCACGCAGAATATACCGGTTTGCTTCAATTGTTGGATATAGTTTAATAAAACATGTATAGAATTAATATGCAAATTAACGTTAATACGGGATGTATAATGAAAATTTGTTATATAAGTAAGATGCACAAATTATCTTTATTTTAAGAGTGTATTTCATTATGCTAAAGATAGTAATTATTATTTTTTTCTTTTCGTTCATCAATAAACTGAGGCGTAAGTTAAGTAAAGAATCTCTAGTATCATCTTTAATCTTTTTTTATAAATTAACATATATACTCGTATATATGGGATGGAATTTCTGACAATCTTCGGCAATTAAATCTGTGGTGTCGGCTCATGCACGAGTAAACTAAAAAAGAAAAAAAGAGACTTCGAATACTGTAAAATTCTGGCTTTTATGTGTATGTATAATTAAAAATTGTATAGAAAATATGAAAAAGGAATAATTTATTATTAAAAACTTGTTTCAGTCATTTGTTTCTATTAGCTTACTATTTTTTTCGCATTGACAAATGACATCTTTGGTTTCATTTTCTGCAAAATTGAAGTGAAAAATTACGATTTCGACTTATGTGCGGGTTTTTGATTATTTGCAGAATTTGCATTCGAAAGTTAGAGGATCGACTTTAAAAGAGTCGACTTACATACGATATATGCTAAATATTATCATATATAGAGTATTTTCATTATTTTTCGAACTTTTCAATGTTAAGGAAATATGTTTAATCAAATATTATCCGCTGGAAGATCAATATTTATCGCCAAGCTAATTAAAATATTTAGAATAATTAATTAATGAATTGTTCGGTCTATGAGCAGATTGGTTAACGATTGCTTTCGCGTGAGATTTATATGATAAGATAACGAATACTTCAAAAAAAATAATGCCAAGAAGAAGTTGGGTTTTAGATTTTATGACCTGTATTTAATTACATATATTTTCCACTTAAAGAACATTTTAACAGTTTTATACACATTGCTTAATTAATTCATGAATTTCCGGAAGTTCCAGCCTTACATTTTAAAGATTCCAAATTATGAAGATTGGATTAACACTTTAAAGTTTAAATTGTGCTTCCATTTTTTTCAAAAAAAAACTTTTAATTTCAAATTAATTTCAAATTAATTTGTGAACTAAATGCCATTAAAATATGGCATTTAGTTCACAAATTATTCACATGCTCTAGTCTCCAAATGTGCTTTATTGTGGTCAGTTTTAAACATGATGATTTAGATAAAGATAAGGGTTTTTTAAATGATTAAAGTAACAAATGAGCATGATTTAATGTCGTAGTCAAGGAGTCTAATCTTAAAAATATTTGCAAAGGGATAGCCTTTTATTTTTTTAATGCACCACATGATGGAAATTTCCATTGAAATAAGATTGGTCTACATTAAATAAGGACATATATTACTCTTTTATTAACGTGAATAATTATGTTATTTTTCGTGTATTATTTATCATTTAAGAGCTAACTAATTGAATTTCCGTAAAATTCTGCACTAAATCTATGGTCGTTAAAAGAACACTATTTTGATTCGGATTAACCTATTATCCACTGTATTGCATAGGAAACGAATAACCGTTTCATGTTTCTCAGATAGTATTTTACTGCATAAAACTTATATATTAGTCTTATAAAAACGTGAAGGATTATAATAGTTTCCATATACTATTTATCTTTTAAGTGCTAATTAATTGATTTTCCTTAAAATTCTGCACTAAATCTATGATCGTTAAAGAAACACTATTTTGATTCAGATTAACCTATCATCCACTGTATTGCATAGGAAACGAATAACCGTTTAATGTTACTCAGACAGTATTTTACTGCATAAAACTTATATATTAATCTTATAACAACATGAAGAATTATAATAGTTTCCATTACTATTTACCTTTTAAGAGTTAATTAAATGAATTCCCTTAAAATTCTGCACTAAATCTATTATATCGTTGAAGGAACTCTGTTTTTAATCGGATTAAAATTGTTAATCGATCACTCACTGTACTACATAGGAAGCGAATAAACGTTTCATGTTACTCAGATAGGGTTTCACTGCATAAATCTTGTATATTAATTTTATGATAACTTGTAAAATTATATTAGTTTTCATATATTATTTATCTTTTAAAAGCTAATTAATTGAATGCCCGTAAAATTCTACATTAAATCTATGATCGTTTAACGAACACTATTTTGAATCGGATTAACATTGTTAACCGATCAGCCATTGCACTGAATGGGAAGCGAATAACTGTTTCATGTTGCTTAGATAGTGTTTTACTGCATAAAACTTACATATTAATCTTATAATATCGTGAAGAATTATATTATTTTTCATATATTATTTATCTTTTAGCAACTAATTATTTGAATTCCCATAAAATTCTGCATTCTTTGTTTTACTGTATAAAACTTATAAATATTTAACGTGTAAAGCAAAGAAATGCTTTCAAGGATTCAGTGAGTACTCACAAACATACTTACTGATCGTATTTTTGTGTAATATTTCCAATTTATCCTAAAACTCTGGTCATTATTGGTATTTCTTTGTGTATTAAATTATTATATCAACATTCGACCAACTATTATGATATACTTTCTAAATAAAGAAATTCGAATATTTATGACTGCGGCATTGGTTCCTTTTTTTTCAATACCAGTTTTTCTGAAATAAAAATTATTTTCTAGATTTCTACATTTGGAACAAAAATTACACTCGGGGGCAGTAACCACAAAATCTATGACAAAAATATAAATAAATAAATAGGGGGAACTGGGGCACATTAATACAGTTTTTTTCTAAGGATTTTTTGTGTGTGTGTGTCCAGAAAGCAGAAATTTCAAGTTATTTTTCTATGTGGTGTCAGCGGTGTAGTGTGTTATAAAAATGTAAATCGTTGTTTTATATATTATTTTTGCATGTAATTAAAAGAAAATCAAAAAAAGTCATTAATATCAATGTGCCCCATCCTCGGGGCAGATTGATACGCCTGGTAAAAATGGAGACAAAATAACACAAATGCATATTTTTCATAGAAAAATAGTTAGCAAACCATTTTATATTATTTATAAAAATTCAAATCACCCATACTTCATAAACAATATTAAAGCAATCAAAATGAAATGTATAATGACCTGATGTTCTGGCTGTTCCTTGTCTGATTGTTGGCTGCGTCATATCTAGCACTTCAACCCCAGCATTATCTTCTTTCTTAAGAAAGATAAAAAAAATCACCAGGTTTTCTGTTTATAAATCGGTTTATAAACAGAAAATAAAGGATAATTATATTAAAAATTCTGTTTATAATATAATTATCCTGTGCTGTTCTACAGGTTTTTCTTACTTAACATTTCTAATGTCGAAAATGCTTTTTCTCTGAAGAATCTATATAAATTTAAGATTTTCCAGGCTGCCATCATTTTCTTTTGTTAGTTCCACTAGCACTAGATGTTGGGTAAGTTCGTACGTCTTCTCTTTACAAAAATACTATAGTATGTTCTAATATAAAGAAATTAGAGATATTTCACTTCAATAAAAACTAATATTAGAAATTTTTAGCAAAAAATGGTTGGATTAAGGAGTGTATTGTAAAAAAATAATAAAAGGTAATGAAAAAATGAACTAGAAAAGGGTTTAGTTTATATTAGTTTGCCCCGACAAAGACTGTATCAATGTGCCCCATACAGTGATTTTGAATAAAATGAGTCTCAAATCCAATACTTCATAATTTATCTAACAAAAAAGAAAGAGGAACTTATAAAGAGTAGTTTTACTTGCCAAGGAAAATCATCTTTTCAGTTGAAAACACTAGAACAGTTACCATTTCAATTGTACAACTCAAATTTACTTTTGACCTACAAAAACAATAAATCAACCATCCCGATTCATCAAACAACTGAATCATTCCAAGACTTTCTGTATTTAGTTGTGTGTACTAGCATCACCGTTTGGAGCTGTTGTGAAACTTCCTGTAATGGCCCTTTGAGCAATAGAGGGGGAGAATCTATGTGCACCATGTATCAATGTGCCCCTGTTCCCCTTAAATAATTTAAGAGGTGATTTATGCTGAATACTGGACTGAACGAGAGACAATTTTCTATTGTACCCAGATTTTGATAATATTGAAACAATACTGATTTATTAATAGGAAAAGTGTCAATGATAATAAGTTTTGTGGCAGCGGGGTTTGTGTATTTTTAGACACAAATATAAATTATAAAAAAATTCGGTGTTAAAAACGTAATATTTCCATGATTTTAGCTGTAATAATTAAACTACATTTGGTATTCCCACATGGATTTTTCAAACAGAATTATGTTATAATTATAATGCTAAACAAGAATAACATTTACATTTTAAACAATCTCGTTTAAATCCATTAATTAAATTTGTTTAATTCTTTTAAATGTATAATGACCAAAAATTATGTTATAGACAAATGAACTTGCATAAAAATCTCACTTTGTAAATATCATCTTTGCAAAAATGTTTATATAACTGTTTTAATGGAATATATTTTCATTAAAGTAAAGCAAAATTCTACTTTGCATGTTTTCCTTAATAACTTTTATTATTCAAAACTTGATATTTACATTTCTTAATAAATTCAAACTCAAAACATGCCTAATGCTTCTAAACGGGATGGATTTCTAAAGCATAGTTAAATAATGCATTACGCTTAATGTTAAATTTAAAATTTATATAAAATTTTAAATTTGAGTAAATTTGATTAAGAATATTTCGAATATAATTCTAATAGTCGTATGTCAAATAACTATTATGACATTTTCTGCTTTCTTTTTAATGAAGAAGGAGGACAACATACGTATTTGTTTGTAATCTATTAATGTCTTTGATGATAGTCTACGCACTAATTTTGTTATGCACAAAGCAGACATTTTTATTTCGTTTGGAAAATTATTTAATTTACAATGTCTATGTGAGGATTAAGTTGCGGAAAAAGTTTTTTTGAGCAGATGACAATTTGTTTTTATTTATTATACAGAGCTTCACGATCTACCGTTTCTCCTACACACAATTAAAGAAATTTGTTCAATATTTTTTTAGAATTTAGAGAGAAAATTAAGGTTGTATCAGGTTTCTCGATTCGATATCTTTTTTTAATCTCTTAATATGTTTACTGCTTGTCCACATGAAACTCATCATTGCTATTATACTTATGTTATATTTATAATTAGATATATTTATATTTATAGGTCTTTTTTTTAAACTTTATATATTTTTAAAGTATGAAAACGTATTATGTTTTATTGTGAAAACTTTCATATATAAAAGGCATAAGAAGTATTTTATAATGAAAAAACTTAAAATATTATCTGAGAAAATAATATTAGTTAGTTGCTAACATTCTTAACCCTTCACTGCACTACTTGCTACATCTGGCACATTTCTAAAAGCACCATATTCTTCTTACATGCCACGAATTTGGCAAGTATGATTTATATTCCTAATCAAGAACAGTCCAAAGAATGAAATGACAATTACTTTGTCCAAATCAGATGGCTGAATTTGAAAAAAAATAGGTTTTGATCTTCGGAAAGAAAAAGCTAAGCTAGTTAAGGCAAAATTTAATTTCATTATTTTTTCGAAATACTTAACAACTTTAATATAAAAATGAAATGTGTTAAGCAGATAAAATCAATTAATCTCATTAAGTTGCAAAATATAGTAATACAATATTTGCAAACCTTAATTGTGCACACAGAGTACATGAAATAAAAAATTAAATTTAAGCTGAAAATCCGAAATTCAACTTTTTTTTTACTATTTTTCTCATTATTAAACCAATAAATAGATTTAAAATATTTTTTCATAAAAACAGTGGAAATTTTGCAGATAAGAGTTAATATCAATTCCTTTATGTTAGAAAATGATATCCCATTTAAAATTTTTAGCAAAAGAGAGTACAAGTCTTAATTTTATTCTTGTTGCGTGTTTCTACAAAGTACGTACGGATTCAGAAATTTTCAAGACCAGAAAATTCTTCGGTTGCAGTATTTTCTTATAGAAATTTTCTCGTTAAACAAGACGAAATTTCGCGCGTTTGAACTAGATTTATATACAAAAGAAAAAAAATTACTGGTATTTCATTTGGAAAACATTTTGGAATATCTTACGCAAGAGAGGTCTATCCTTCGATAGTGAAACAAACTAGCTTTAAACAAATCTCCAGGAATGACACCTGGAATGATGCTGATGTGTAAGGTTTTCGGATATAACGCGTCCGGGTGGACCACACCTTCCATGAGTCGAATAGACCAATCAGGAAAGGTCTCCGTCTATGCATCGCGAAGCGACTCCAACCGGGATTGCAAAGCAACACTAAACGTAATCGCGAAGCGATTCCATGGGGAATTGGCGAGCGCAGCAAGCAGAGGTAACCTACAACTTGGAATCGCGAAGCGATTACGCGGGGGATTGGCGAGCGTATCGAGAAGGGGGGTGGAGCCCCCCTAGTTTTTGTAAATAGTTCAAAACATGTGGGACACAATTAAATTGATCAGTAGGGACGTTGATTTAGATTAAAAATAGAGTCGCAAATTCATCTTCTGGTAAAATATATGTATATATAGATATATAAGTTTATATGTATATTATGGAAGAGATGGTCTTACTATGAAATATTTTTTTCTGAGAGCTATATACAGGGTGAGTCATAATTATTGAAACAATAGGCTATGTCCTTAAATATTGCCCGTAGGTAAATAGTTCCATTTGCAATGGTTCATAAAAAAGGTGAAAATTTTGATAAGGTATGTTGAAACTCTGTGGGGGCGTGGAGGTCTATTTGAAAAAATATGAAAATTTACTTTTTATACACCCCCGTTGAATTAGAAAAATTTCCAAATAGGAAAACTTCCGTTATGCAATCCTGAATTATTCATAAAAAATGCATCTTTACATGCGCAAATCTCGCAGAGTTATACCTGTTTAAATAATTTAAGAGGTTTTAAGTGATTATACACATATTAAATGCGCGAATTTCAAGAAAAAAATATTTTAACAGTTCTAGGAACCATGTAAAAAATGTATCTTTTAAACTAAAAATATATTTTTTTTTTGTCATGGTTAGCTACATAATTTTCTAACAAAATCATATCCTAAAATCTTTTATAAAACTTTTAATAATTCCAATTGATTAGTGTTGTTTCAAATGGAATAATTTAAAATCGTTATAACTCGAAACATTATTAATCGGATTTCATTTTTTCCCCTTTAATTAAAAAGGAAAATCTGATTTTTTCCAGCTTTTATTTTCAATATTAATGTTAAAACTATTAAAAATATTTTTTTAAATAATTTTTTTAAATCATGTTTTCAATATTAATTTTTTTCAAATTTGCCGAAACAAAGCTAATGTAAAATAGTAAAAAAAGACATGTTTCATGTTTGCATTTTTTTTCTTTAACTGTTCTTGACTTTTGATAATATATAAATAGTGGGGAAAAAACTCATCATGCAGATAAACGTATTAAAAGATTCAAATAAAGTTTGGCTTTTAATAAAATGTTTATTTTTTTTAATCAAAAGTGTAAAGGAACTCCTTTCTGTAGTTCAAACTTCCGTTTCATTTTAACTTTTCCCATTTCCTCCTCCTTACTAACTGTTTAAATACCCTGTCAGATATATAAAGCAATGATGTTTCTAACATGCGGATTACGAGCTTTTTCATAAATTTAGCTCTCACAACTTTTTGCCTTTTAGCCTCCTGGAGAGGCTGTTAAAAAAAATGGTATTCTGGGCCTAGGCCCGGGCGAGGACCCGGACGTCATTTTTTTCGGGCGACTTGCTTATCCGGGCCTAACATAATTTTTATACCGGAGGGACTACTTTCTTCTTTCTATGTCTTCACGAGACGAAATTTTCAATCCCGGTCTCGACGCAACTCGTATTAGAATCACCGTATCTGACGGCCCTGACTGTATCTGACGTGCATAAAATAAGTAAAATTTGGCTCAATCAAAATTTGTACGGAAAACATATAAATTTTGAAATCGCTTTTACTTTAAAAATAAACATCAAAATTCATTTTTTAAAGAACATAATACATTCAAAGGTTTAAAAAAAATTAAATACAATAAAACCAGTGAAAAAAAAATGTGTATGATGGAATTCTGTTTCCAACAGAAAATATTTTGGTATATACAAAATATATACTGTTACGAATTTTGTAAATAGTTAGTGTTTGTACTGTAAAATAATGTAAATAATCTTATTAAGCTCCATTCCTTTACTAATATTAATTTTTGTTACATTTTATCTGTTATCAAGCAAACTTGTCAATTATTTTCAGTGAATGTCTATGGCAGCTTGGCGAAATAATAAAGATATCGCCAAGTTGGCGTCACTTTTGACGACTAATTTTGGTCGCCAAATTTGGCGATATATCGCCAATGGTAACCCTTTCCTCTCTATGGTAACCCCCTTAGATATACTGATGCACAGTTTGTTGTTCCGTGGATTTTTCGAGAAGGTTCTAGAAATTTCCAGCAAATGCTGCGAGCCTATATAAAGAGAGCGATACGAGCTGTTGTGGTTATTATTTACCAGTCAGTCATTGAGTGAACTTCTAGGGTATTGTTTAAGCAAGTTTGCTTGAGCTTTATTTACGTTATTTTGAATGTGATTTTAGTGTTGAGACGTTGTATAAAGAGTCTCTGGCGCCTATATCTGCACTTGTACGATAGATTTGAACAGTTATTTTTGAATATCTAAAAATATTTGTGAGTTTCGAAGACTCTGTTGTTCTGAAGATCTGTAAATAAATTATTTTCTACTTTTCTAAGAGAAAAGAGTTTGAAGTTGTCTAACCATAAGATAGAAAGAACCCTATATACGCAACAATTTTTGGTGTCAGAAGTGGGATCTTATGGCGAAAACAAGAACAATGGACGGATAACTGAAAGAACTGTTAGAAGCTATTAACGGATTCAGGACAGAGCTGACCAATAAAATCGACAAAGGCCAAGAAGCGTTGGCGGAAAAAATGAATTTTAAGAACCCTGAAGGCCAAGTTGCGTCATATCGGGCAATGTTTGCAGCACGTCGGCGGCTTCTCCTCTTAAAGACGCTGCCAGTTGACATGCTTTCACCTCGTCACTCCATTTGTTCGCTTCGGCTACAATGGTTTATTGGGTCTTGCAAACTTGCCAGGAACTCTTTCCGTCATATGTCGACAGCTTAACGTGCACGGGAGAAGCAGGCGGATTCCTAAATTCTTCATAATTACCACTGGAAGCTGAAAGCTTCTTCTCAAGAAGCCATTCGTTGTTGATCTTCGCGTCGTGTGGTTGTTTGTGATCGCTCTTCGTTTTTTTGCAATTTTTTAGTGCAATTATTGCTTCATTTTGTTAGTAATTATTTGTAAAAAATAATTACTGTTATATATTTTTACATTTTCTATTAATTTTTGTGTAGTTAATTTAAATACTATTTATATTTGAAAATGCCGGCTACTCATTCTAGAACAAGCAGTGCTGAAGTTACCGCTGAAGTAAAAGAAAGCCCTAAAAAGTAACTTAAGACTTCTAGAAGAGAAAATTCAGAATGAAGTTTGTAACGTTGAAGAGAAAATCAGTAACGTTGAAGAGAAAACAGGTGAAGTAGATGAAAAGCTAAATAAAAAAAGTACAAGATCTTGAGAAGAAGCTTTCAGCGTCCAGTGGTAATTATGAAGAATTTAGGAATCCGACTGCTTCTCCCGTGCACATCAAGCTGTCGACATACGGCGCGACGGAAAGAGTTCCTGGCAAGTTTACAAGACCCAATTCACCATTGTAGCCGAAGCGAACAAATGGAGTGACGAGGTGAAAGCTTGCCAACTGGCAGCATCTTTGAGAGGAGAAGCCGCCGACGTGCTGCAAACATTGCCCGATGTGACGCAACTCAATTTTGAGACTCTAAGTTGTGCACTTGAAATGAGATTCGGCGAAAAATTCTTCAAAGATTATGCGATAATACAAATGAAGAGCCGCTATCAAAAATCGAATGAAACCCTTCAAGAGTTTGCCTCAGAAATAGAACGGCTGGCAAATTTAGCATTCATTGACTGCCCAACAAATGTACGGGAGATGCTCTCACTGCAGTACTTTGTAGACGGAATAAAAGATCCAGAAGTGCAGAGAGCGGTACGAATGGCAGATGTGCAGGATTTAAAGGCTGCTTTACTATATGCCTTAAAGTTGGAAGCAGCTACACAAGCCAGCCGAAGAGATCGTCATTCAGTCCGAGGGGCAACAGTGAACAAAGGCTCAGACACTGAGATCGACATCTTGAAAGAAATTAGGAAAATTAATCAAGAGCTTGAAACCTTAAAAAATGGAAGAACAAGCTCAAGAAGACAGAATCTCACGTGCTGTGGATGCGGTGATACAGGACATCTCCGAAGAAACTGCCCCAAAATCCACGAACGTGAGATGAATTCAAGACCAGAGAACAAAAGACCATGGTCATGAAAGTCACTTTTTGAATTTCTAATCACTTTGGCCAAAATAAGGGGCTAGCCGGTTATAATGTACGACCTTGGGCTTGGTGTGTGGCGATTTTCGTATGCGTACGACGACGTCATTCAGCCTGTTGACGATTGTGTAAGGACCGTCCCAGTTTGTAGTTTTGGCGACAGTCCCTTACGACGTATGGGATTCCACAACCAAACTTTGTCACCTTCGTTGAACTCATGTCCACTGGCCTTTATGTCGTACCGTGTCTTTATCTTATCTGATGCCAATCCGATTCGGTTCCTCGCTAGACGATGAATCTCCTCAGTCCGTGCCTGGAGTTTATCCACGTACTCCTCAGGTGATAAAGGAGCATCAGGAGGACGGCCAAACAAAAGATCCGCAGGTAGACGAAGATCACGGCCAAAGAGCATTTGAGAAGGGGAGTATCCCGTGGCCTCATGAGTGGCACTCCTGTAGGCAAGCAGGAAAAGAGGCAATTTCTTGTCCCAGTCCTGTTGGTCTCTAGACACCAGGAGAGAGAGGCTATTTAGGATGGTACGATTGAAACGCTCCACCATGCCGTCCGATTGAGGATGTAGAGGTGTAGTTCGAGTTTTGTCCATGACGAGTAGTCCACACATTTCCTGAAACACAGTCGAATCGAAGTTTCTTCCTTGATCGGAATGGATTTGAAATGGAACTCCTTATCTGGAAATCCAGTGTTGAACCAGTATCTCTGCTACGGTTACCGCCTCTTGATTAGGTATGACGTAGGCTTCAGGCCACTTGGTGAAGTAGTCCATGACAACGAGGATGTACTTATTGCCATCAGATGTTCTAGGAAGAGGACCCAGGATGTCTAGAGCAATTCGTTCGAAAGGAGCTCCTACATTATAACGCTGCAATCGTCCACGGGTGCGCCTCTTTGGACCTTTACGTGCTACACAGGTGTCACAAGTTCGACACCCCTTCTATACATCACTGCGAACATTATTTCAGTAGAAACGCTCTCGAACCTTTTGCAGGGTCTTCATTACACCAAAATGACCTCCTGTGGGACTACCATGAAGTTCTTGAAGGACCATAGAAATTCTCGACTTAGGGAGTAGTAGTTGCCATCTACATGTCTTTCTATTGTCAGACTCCCATTTTCGGTACAAAATACCGTTCTTCAAATGTAGGGAATCCCAAAGAGCCCAATAACGTCTAGTCGTAGGATGGTAATGGGCCATGTCTTGCCAGCTGGGTTTCCTGTTGGACTCCTCTTTCAGCTCTAGAATTGGCTTAATTTCAGGATCAGCAAGTTGCTCTTTACGCAGGCTCTCGTCACTCCACGGATCTTGCGATGATGTAGACCCAGTTGTAACTTGTCTTACTATAGGACCTTTGACATTAAATTTCTTCTCAACCCGGTCGCAGTATCTACAATTCTCTGAGCAGGGTCTTCTTGAGAGAGCATCTGCATTTCCATGTGATGAGCCTGTTCGATGGCGTATCTCCATATCGTACTCTTGAAGCTTTTGTATCCACCTGGCTATTTGGCCTTCAGGGTTCTTAAAATTCATTTTTTCCGCCAACTCTTCTTGGCCTTTCGTCAATTCTGCCTTTATGCCATTAATAGCATCTAACAGTTCTTTCAGTTGTCCGTCCATTGTTCTTGTTTTCGCCATAAGAATCCCACTTCTGACACCAAATGTTGTTATTATTTACCAGTCAGGCATTGAGTGAGCTACTAGAGATTGTCTAAGCAAGTTTGCTTGATGTATTGAGTTTTATCTACGTTGTTTTAAATGTGATAATGTTGAGACATTGTATAAAGGGTCTCTGCGACCTATATTTGTACTTGTTCGTTAGATTTGAACAGTTATTTTGGAATATCTAGTAATATTTATGAGTTTCGAAGACTGTGTTGTTCTGAAGATCTGTAAATAAATTATTTTCTACTTTTCTAAGAGAAAAGAGTTTGAAGTTGTCTAACCATGAGATCGAAAGAACCCTATATACGCAACAATATAATAATACCGGAGAAAAAACAAACTCCATTTACAACTCTTTACTAGGGAATTTGTCTACAATGTTTTTGTTTGTTGTTTTGTTGTTTTTTTCTTTCTAATGTTATTCCATCTTAAAAGGTTTTACATATAACATTTTTCAGTCTCCAATACATGGACTATGAATTAATAACAATATGGAAGTGAAACATATGGATTGAGTACTTCAGACTGAACGAGAAATTGTCCAGGCCGGGAATTGAGTAATTCCAACTAGTGGAAATTTTTCAATTCGCATGATACATTTACCAATCAATTTGATTGTGTTTAAATAATAGTATATATACGAACCCATAATTATATGGAGTTTCTTTACCTGCAGTTTATTCTGTCGCGCTATCTAAATGACAGTCAAGATGTTATGACATACAAGGTTACTTGAGTGTGAAATGCCCAACGGCTGTCGTCGCCCAGTTAGCTTAAACGGTAAAGCAATGGCATTGTAAGCCAAGGAACTGAGTTCTATTCCCGGCCTGGGCAATCTTTCGCTCTGTTAATCGGAATTATATTCATATGATATATTTATTAGTCAATTTTATTATGTTAAAATAATAGTATATAAATAGAGATTCACTGATAAAATATGCATATCACAGCTTTTGGCGCTTCTTTAATAATAAAAAGGATAAAAATAAAAGACGGAAAGCTATAATCAGTATTTTTGTTCAGAATTCATCCATACGAAACATTTTTTATCCATATTGATATAAAGAACTGTGTAGAAATTCACGGCTGAGCTGGGCTATGATTTAAACTTTTTTCTAGGCTAGGGCAGGAAATGATATTAATTTTTTTGGACGCCGATCCAAATTTTTTTTTTTTTCCTATGGATCGGTTCGGGACCGGACCTAGATAGCTTGACTCATGCGGACCTCTAGTGCAGATTATGAACACATTTTGAAAGCAGGTTTAGCGTTAAATCTGATGGTGCTTTTTTCTATCCAAATTTCACGGACTGACGTAAATCGGCATTTAATAACAGCAATTTGTGAGTGATTCCCAACTTGATTTCAAAATTAGTAAAAAAAATCCTCGTTTAAGGACATGGTTAAGTGGCGTAAGTCACGAGTTTTGGAGAATTTTGGATTTTAATACCTCTGTGAGATTTTTTAAAATATATATATATATATATATATATATATATTTGTTCAATTCAGGACTGGATAAGAGAAAATTTTCTTAATTGGAATTTTTATCATAAGGGTGCCGTATAAAAATTTAATTTTAGCATTTTTTCAAATAGATCCCTCATAGAGTTGCAACTTATCTCATCAAATTTTGCACCTAGCAAGATGAAGTAAGACGAGCTTAGTCGAGTGATTCTGTAGTAGCCTTCGCCCGCTACGCTGGTCAGCTTTTTTTTTTTTTTTTTTTTTTTTTTTTAGAAATTTTGAATTAAACGAATCATAGTAATTTTTAGTTTTATATCGTACTTTAGACTGTCTGTCATCGTAGAAAAATCAGTCATCTAAACGGAAAGTTCAATGTTAGCCACCAATGAATGACGTAGCGCTCAACATGATAACAATTTTAATCACATAAAAATTCTTTCAGCGGAACTTTTAAAATAAACCTAAACTTTTGTAATTGGGTTCATCTGATAAAAAACATTTCCTAGTATTCAATTAAACAACGTAGAATGCTATATATAATTTGTTACAAAATTTCTAAAAAATTATCCAACTAACAATGTAAAATGAATTAAAATCTATCTTGAAGAACTTAATTCATAAGCGGCCGCAATGAAATTTCACTTTGCGTTATATACATATAAATTGAGATAATTAAATATAGCTTACATAATCATGTTCACCTGACAATAGAATAGTATATTTCAAAATTATAGGTTCAATAGATATTTTTGTGCTGTGATTAATACGAAATCCAGACTTTCGTTTATATATATAGATAAGGATTGAAAATTGTAGGTTTTTGCGCCGAAGGCACCGCCAAATGAGGAAAATGTGAAGTATCTCGCGAACTACTGAACTTAAAAGAATTTGCTTGGTACCATTCGATTCAGCATGAACAAATACATTGAAATATGTTATCAGTTGAAAAATAACTACAAAAGCCGATTTTTAAGGATTTTTTTAAAGTTCGTTCCCTTTTTTTAACTCCCTTAGGGGTGGAATTTTCGAAAATACCTTCTTAGCGGCACTCGATGTTATCAGAAGTATTTTTACCCCAGTTTTCAAGATTTTAGTTTCGGCAGATTTTTTTGTGCTGTGATTAATACGAAATCCAGACTTTCTTTTATATATATAAATAAGGATTGAAAATTTCAGGTTTTTTGCGCCGAAGACACTGCCAAATCAGGAAAATGTGAAGTATCTTGCGAACTACTGAACTTGAAAGAATTTGCTTGGTACAATTAGATTCAGTATGACAAAATACACTAAAATATGTTATCAATTAAAAAATAAGTACAAAAGCCGATTTTTAAGGAATTTTTAAAAGTTCGTTCCCTTTTTTAACCCCTTCAGGGGTGGAATTTTCGAAAATCCCTTCTTAGCGGCACTCGATGTGATCAGAAGTATTTTTAGTCCAATTTTCAAGATTTTAGGTTCGGCAGATTTTTTTCTGCTGGATTAATACGAAATCCAGACTTTCTTTTATATATATAGATAAGGATTGAAAATTTTAGATTTTTGCTCCGAAGACACCGCCAAATCAGGAAAATGTGAAGTATCTCGCGAACTACTGAACTTAAAAGAATTTGCTTGGTACCATTCGATTCAGCATAAAAAAATACACTACAATATGTTATCAGTTGAAAAATAACTACAAAAGCCGATTTTTAAGGATTTTTTTAAAGTTCGTTCCTTTTTTTAACCCCCTTCAGGGATGGAATTTTCGAAAATCCCTTCTTAGCGGCACTCTATGTTATCAGAAGTATTTTTACCCCAATTTTCAAGATTATAGGTTCGGCAGATTTTTTTTCTGCTGTGATTAATACGAAAACCAGACTTTCTGTTATATATATAGATAAGGATTGAAAATTTCAGCTTTTTGCGCCGAAGACACCGCCAAATCAGGAAAATGGGAAGTATCTCGCGAACTACTGAACTTAAAAGAATTTGCTTGGTATACCATTCGATTCAGCATGAAAAAATACACTAAAATATGTTATCAGCTGAAAAATAATTACAAAAGCCGATTTTTAAGGAATTTTTTTAAAGTTCGTTCCTTTTTTTAACCCCCTTAAGGGTGGAATTTTCGAAAATCCCTTCTTAGCGGCACTCGATATTATCAGAAGTATTTTTACTCCAATTTTCAAGATTTTAGGTTCGGCAGATTTTTTTCTGCTGGATTAATACGAAATCCAGACTTTCTTTTATATATATAGATAAGGATTGAAAATTTTAGGTTTTTGCGCCGAAGACACCGTCAAATCAGGAATATGTAAAGTATCTCGCGAACTACTGAACTTAAAAGAATTTGCTTGGTATACCATTCGATTCAGCATGAAAAAATAGACTAAAATATGTTATCAGTTGAAAAATAACTACAAAAGCCGATTTTTAAGGAATTTTTAAAAGTTCGTTCCCTTTTTTAACCCCTTCAGGGATGGAATTTTCGAAAATCCCTTCTTAGTGGCACTCGATGTTATCAGAAGTATTTTTACTCCAATTTTCAAGATTTTAGGTTCGGCAGATTTTTTTCTGCTGGATTAATACGAAATCCAGACTTTCTTTTATATATATAGATAAGGATTGAAAATTTTAGGTTTTTGCGCCGAAGACACCGCCAAATCAGGAATATGTGAAGTATCTCGCGAACTACTGAACTTAAAAGAATTTGCTTGGTATACCATTCGATTCAGCATGAAAAAATACACTAAAATATGTTATCAGCTGAAAAATAACTACAAAAGCCGATTTTTAAGGAATTTTTTTAAAGTTCGTTCCTTTTTTTAACCCCCTTAAGGGTGGAATTTTCGAAAATCCCTTCTTAGCGGCACTCGATATTATCAGAAGTATTTTTACTCCAATTTTCAAGATTTTAGGTTCGGCAGATTTTTTTCTGCTGTGATTAATACGAAATCCAGACTTTCTTTTATATATATAGATAAAATTTAAATGATCAATCTATCATGCTATTTTACAAACTATTATAATTATTGAAACTATGTCTTTGTAGAACAAATATATATCAAAAGTTTAGATTTAAATGTTGCAAATAAATAAACTTGCATACATATATTTTCCATATTTAGAAAATAAAATACGCTTTTTAAACAACTTTTACTGAATAAAAGAAAAGTATTAGTACACCTAATTTTGTCAACATAAAAAAAAAACTCTGCATATTTGTTTTAACTGATTTTTTTTCTCGATAAAAATATCTATTTGGGTATAATATAATATTACAAATTTTTATTTTAAAATTGTTTACTTAGATTTAGAACAAAAATAATAATTTTAAGAAATCTAATCTTATGTGATTGTAAAAAATCGTCCTCCTTGTATAATTTAAAAAATTATATTACTTGTTTAAAATTGTAATTCTTTTTTTTTTCAAATTTATTGTATTTCCATCTGTAATTATTTTAATTTTATGTATGCATTGTTAAGACTTTAATCTCTAATTTCCATTTTAATGCAAAACTCAGTTTAACAACAAGTACAGAAACGACAACACAAAAAACAACGACGCAATAGTTTTTCTTTCTGTAATTATTTAATCTTGTACGAAAATTAAAAAAAAAAATTGAGTACATATTATTTTTAAAATGACTTTAATTTTCGTTATATAGTTATCTTAATTTCTTAATTTTATCGTATTTTCTTTTGTAACTTTCTTTAAAATTTTTCTATACATTTTGAAAATACTCCAACAACTAATTTTTATTTTAATGATCAACATAGTTTTTAAATATCAAAATGATAGTTTCTTTTAAATCATATACGAGAATAAAAAATAATTTAGAAATGCATGTTACTTAAACAGGTTTATTTTTATTTATGAATAATTCAACTATTTATAATTTTTATCACTTTTTTATATAACTTAATGTATTAGTTTGTAACTTTATCAAACATTTTAATTGCTAATCGAAAGTATGATGAAAACTTAAGGCAAATCATTTCAGTTTTATATCTGTAAAAAAATAAATCGCAAATAAAAAATTTTAAGAAAAATCGGAAATATGCATTTTTTTTTTTTTTTTTTTTTTTTTTTTTTTTAAGAAATTACTAAAAAAATATCAAATGATCTATTAAACTTTTTATAGCTTCTAAGAGATTTAAAAAATGTTACTATATATATATATATATACATATATATATACATATATATATATTGTTCTAGTTCACTAAATTAACTCTCTAATACTTTTAATAGAAAATGTTCTATTAATTCCTTAATTCAGATAATCCGAATTCATATCAAAAAATTTCCTTAGTAAGTGTTGCTTTGGCTAATGACGGAATGTTCGTCATTAAATAAACAGGTATTGCTATTTTTTAAATTTCTGGAGTGAATTTTGCATATTTGAATTTAAACAATCCACTAAATTAAAAAAAAGTGGCGGTAGCATATAGGCTACCATTAGCAAGAGAGGGTTGAGTCCTTTAAGACGACATTTCTTTTACAGTATTTTTAATCTTTTATCACCGATGTTTTTTTACCCAAATTTAGGACTAATTAAATCGGAAAAATGCTCGGATTAAATAACGCAAAATTTACAATAAAAATTTACAGTTGGTCAAGGATTATTAGATAGCAGTCGATCGTTCCAAAAAAGGTTAAATTAATTTGTTTTGGTTCTAATTTCGTTTCACTAACATATTTGTTTCCGATTTCTGTTTTTTAAGTCCTTTTCAACTAAGAAGAAATTAATATTTCTTTTTTCTATCCATGTACGTGCATAATTGTGAACAAATGACCCGATTTGAAATATTTTCATATTGTTTTGAAAGTTTGAGATGATATAAATAATTACATTATAAAATTGAATGTTTAAATATAAATAAAAATTTTATAACTTTATTATCTTTAACTTTTGCAAAAATTGGCACATCCTGAAACCTTAATACGGAAGTTAACGTACACAATATTAAGCTAGGGAAGATATCATCGAACGAAATGATCATCTCTTTTTTTTCTATTGTTCTAAGATTTCATCAAGTTTACAAAATATTTTTTACACATAAATTTAAAGTCATATTTAATTATTTTTCTTCTGAATATTAATGACAATTTCACTTCATATGTGCCTAAAGGAATATCTAATCTATAAAACAGAAGGAAAATATTTTATGTTGATTTCGGTTCATGTATAGGTTAATTTGGCAGAACTAAAATTAAACGAAAAATTTGTGTTTATTTTCAAGTTAGTAACACATATGTATCAAAGAATAAATTTAAATGTGAAAAATGTTTGTTATAACCTATGCGATGCGTTCGCAAAAATATAATTTTCAATAAATGCTTTTATAGAAAAGGCATCTATGTCTATAACATATGTGACTGATCGCTAAAATCAAGTTAGAAAATAAATAAAATCTCAATTTTTCAGTATCATGATTATTCAACAATGTATAGAAATAACTGCAAAACCTTTATGAAATGTTTTTTTTTTCAATGGGCCTTTATATTAATATGTTTTCAAAATACCACATTAATACATTTCTATATCAGGTTATAGTTGTGTGAATAATTTATAAAAGTGAGGCTTGTGTTTTTTAAAAAAGCGAGATCCAATTTATAAGTAATACTTAATAAATAGTAAAATAGCAAACTGCAGTGTTTGGCTCAATTGAATAAAAAACGCATATTTCTAAGTTTAATATAATATTTAGACAACGCATAACCAATCATAGCATTTAAGAAACTGTTGTAACTGAGAGTATTCGATATTTGCTTAGAAACGCTTGCTTTTCGATATTTGCTTAGAAAAGGATGTTTCCTCCAGCCAAAAGCAGTTGATGCTTTCTGATACCTAAAATATATAAAAAAGGGGGTTATACAACAAAATTATCAATCAAATGACCAATTTTACAAAACTTAAAAACTAAATGATAAATTTTAAGAAATATTACGGGAATTGAAAGGCCTAATAAATATTTAAGAATGATAATAATGGCACTTTTATCCCATCACATTTTAATTTAAAAATTATATTGGTGAATGTTTTTCTAAAACACTCAAAAGATCTTATGAAATACAAATGAAGCACAACGATATAACACTCAGTTAGCTCGTTAATAAAAGTGATGCATTTCTTAAAACTTAAAAATATATTATAAGATAACAAAAACATTCGCAAACTGGTTAAACACGTAGCCATTCATCTAGGAAGCAATTACACTACATGACCAAAGATGACCGTCCACTTGCGATTTTAGACATTTTGTTAAATATCTCAAAACATACATGAAGAAACTCTAAGTGAATATATCCTGAAACTTTAAGTGAATACAATTCGATATAGTATCTCATTTTACTTGTTAATTTATGGAAACCAGGAAAATGACATCATAAACGTCTATTTATTTTTACAAAGACTTTAATCATATTATTTTCAAAGAAATATGTAAATGATATATTTCTCATAACTACGACCTTACTACTTCTGGATCGATATATGCCAAAAATAAGAATAATAAATCTGCAGTGCCATATTCAAACCTGATAAAGAACGAAAATTCAGGCCAGGAAAATGACATTCATTTTCATTGACAACCATATTTTAATCCTGAAAAATTATTTGTAAAATACAGATTTTGTTACCTTCAACGTTTATTTGTTTTATAAGGTATTTATATTAATTAGAAATTTAAAAAACCATAAAAAAGAGATTTATACTACATATCAGAAGATCCTTTAATTTCCACACATCACTGTGTGGCATGCCAAGAAAACGACAATCTGAAATTCTAAATCTTTTAATTGCTTTATTTTTATTCTTAGAAATTTAATGTCTCTTGAAAATACTTTTATGGATATTTTTTATTAGAATGTATATACAGAATTGCATTATATAACATTTAATAGGAATTTCATTGTGCGGGCTGTAATTTCCGTTTTTTTTTATATACACCTATATAACTCCAAGCATTCAACAGACTTCCAAAATTGTATTTTCAATTAAAATATGAATTTAAGTCTGCCAATTGTTTACTGCATTGTATAAAATCTTAAACACGTTTGGTAGATGGTGTGGGGGTAAATTGTGTATGAATTTCTTTAACGGCTTGTTCAAAATCAATCTTTCGACAAAGTCTTTGAAGAAGCTTTTCTGTTTTCTATGTGTTTTCCCAAAAGGACGAATAAGATACTTTTTTATGAAAACGAATACTTCTTTTGTATTGCTATACAATTCATTGTATTGTTATTTTTGTATTTCTATACAAAGTTTTGTTATCTTTTTGTTGCATACAAAATATTTTTATTACGGCTGAATATTATGTAAAATAATGATTTGGATACATAAGAAAAGCAAATAAAAATAAAAAAAGAAATATTTAGAAATATAAAATACAGAAGTAGTAATATATATATATATATATGTGTGTGTGTGTGTGTGTGTATGTGTGTGTACATTTTTATCATTTTATACATCATTTAAACTAATTTTATACTTTTATATAATGTGTTGTTATACCTCTCTTTTTGTTGATACAAAATATTTTTATTACAGCTAAATATTTTGTAATATATATATATATATAGAGAGAGAGAGAGAGAGAGAAAGCATTTTTACATCATTTAAACTAATTTTAATTTTTTACAATTATTACGATAGTTTTATATAGAACAAGATAAAATATTTTCGATTATGTTTTAAATGAACATGTATTTTTCTTTAGTACATATTTTTAAGTAATTTGAATTATAAATATTTTTGTTTTTATCTATAATTCTGTGAAAAGTAATAATTATTTATTTTCATATTTTTTCAACTTTTTTCTGTAAATTTTATCCAATTTAAGAATTTAATTGTCTAATTATATTAAATGAAATAAAGCGCAATGGGAGAAAAAATGTTTCAAAGTTTTTAATTATTCAGACATTTGATTAAATCACTTAAAGCTTTAAAAAGTCTTTAAAGTTTTTTTCGGAATAATCACATTAAATAATTGCAAATTTCGTAAATATTTGTAATTATTAGTGATTATTTATGAGAAAAAAAAGCAACCGTACGATTTTATAATATATTGCTTTATACAGAATTTGTTTAATAATAATGTAGATACATTACAATAATCATTACTTAGATTACGATTAAACAAAATTAAAAATCTGAAATATAATATAAACTTAACAAACTTTCTAAAACTTCAGAAGCACTCACATAGAGCGATTGGTTTTAGCAATAATTATTTAACATCCCTTTTATCTAGATTGAGGAAACCCTGCTCGTATTTTTACCATCTGGTGACTGAACTTAATGATCAGGCTGATAAAGAAAGCTATTAAGTAATTGCTTCCTAGATGAATGGCTATGTGTTTATTCAAAGTTTTCGAAAGTTTTTGTTATCACATAATATATTTTAACGTTTAGGAAATGCTTCACTTTTCTAAAAGAGTAGTATATCGTTGTGCTCAGCTTGTATTTCTTAACACCTTTAGAGTTTTTAGAAAAATATTCACCAATACAGTTTTGAAATTAAAATGTGATAGAATAAAAGTGTAATAATTATCATTTATAAATCTTTATTAGGCCTTTCAATTGCCTTAATATTTAAAAAATATATATCAGTGTTTTTTTAGTATTAAATTTGAAACTTAAAATCTAAAATATGACATAAACTAAACAAACTTTCTAAAACTTCAGAAGCACTCATATAAAGCGATTGGTTTTAGCAATAATTATTTAACATCCCTTTTATCTAGATTCATGAAATCCTGCTCACATTTTTACCATCTGGTAATTGAACTTAATGATCAGGCTGATAAAGAAAGCTATTAAGTAATTGCTTCCTGGATGAATGGGTATGTGTTTATCCAAAGTTTTCGAAAGTGTTTGTCATCGTATGATATATTTTAAGGTTTAGGTTCATATGATATATTTTAAGGTTCTATGAGCTCCATTTGTATTTCTTAACTTCTTTAGAGTTTTTAGAAAACTATTCACCAATGCAGTTTTTAAATTAAAATTCGATAGGTTAAAAGTGCAATCATTATAATTTTAAGCCTTTACTAGGCATTTCAATTGCCTTAATATTTTTTAAAAGTATATCATTTATTTTTTTAATATTAAAATCAAAACTAAAAATCGAAAATATGACATAAACTTAACAATTTTTTTTAAAACTTAGGAAGCACTTATATAAAGCGATTGGTTTTAGCAATAATTATTTAGCAACCCTTTTATCTAGATTGCCGTAAACCTACTCACATTTTTACCCGTATAGTAACTGAACTTAATGATCAGGTCGATAAAGAAAGCTAGTAAGTACATTAAGTGGACAAAGATGACCGTTCACTTGCGATTTTAGACATTTTCTTAAATGTCTAAAAAAATACATGAGTGATTATCCCGAAACTTTAAGTGTGTAAACATAATAGTACAAGTCATGCATTTCCGTGAAGCTTTTTTTACCGAAAATCCATAGGGGACCGTCAACAAATTGAAAAAGAACGAATATCTTTTGGATAACTCTGTCAAAACTAATGTGGCAAGAGCTCAAACTATAGATTGTGATAAAGTGGTTTATTGTTATAAACTTTGTACATTTTTATGCGGATAGCATGAATACCCGTAGAGAAATTAAGGTTTTTATAAAAACAGTCCCAATTTTTTCCAAGTTTTTTCCTTATAATTTTCAGAGTTCTTAATATAAAATAATGTTCCTTTCTGAAAATATAATAAACAACATTGTTCACAATACCCTGCAATCAGAATTATAATATAATAAAAATTGTATGAAAAATGAACAGGAATACTAAATAATTTTTCATTGCGCATGCGTGAAGGCTATCAAAAGTTTAATTGCATATTATGTAAGCTAAATGTATGCAGCAACGTTTGTGAATGTCTCAAAAAATAGCTTGAAAATTGTGAAAGTGTTCGGCAATAAAATAAGTTAAAATCCGTTATTCTAAAAATGAAGCAAAAGGATGAGGGGTTGCATCCATTTATCCATTGATTAGTATCAATATAGAATACACAATATGGCACGTACTACTACATTTGGATACAACCCCTCATATTTTTGTCTCATTTCGGGAATAACGGATTTTAGATATAAATAAAATAACTAATAATATTGATTATATCTATAAATTGAAAGAATTATTATGAATTATATCTATAAATTTGAGATACTATATTGAAAACATGTTAATTTAAACAAAATTAAAATGTTATACCTATAAATAAATAAATAAATAAATAAAACGCGAATGTAACATTTTTTGAAAAATGAAATTGTCATTATTCTGGCATATTTATGACAAGAAATGACATATATTTACACAAAATTGGCTTATTATTTATTTTTTTTAACAATTTTACATGGAAAATCCTTTTTTATCTAATAGAAAATATATTTACTCGTGAAATTTTGAATTGTATTTAACGAATACTTTCAATATTTCAGATGATCAAAATCCGATATTTTGCGATATTCATTTATATAGAGGTTTTTTATCATTAATATGTCAAATTCGGTATTTTTGTAAATTTCTAAAATTTTTAAAACATTTAATTATATTTAAAAAAATTATTTTATTTATTTATGACAATAAGTAGAAATATACTAATATAGTTTATAAGTTAAGGAAAAAATACATTTCAGTTCTCAATCACTTGATATTCCTAAACTTTTCTTTAATTAAAAAACGTGTATCAATTTTTTATTTGCTAGATTTTAATACATATACACACAGATATATCCGCACAGAGAAAATAAATACCTAAGAATCAATATAAGTATTTACTTTTACAAGACAAAGAGAAAGTTTTTTGTGGTTCATTCAATTAAAACCGTAATAAAATGAAGAAATTTCAATCAACACGCTTCATCGGCCAAGGAACTGACAAAGTCCTTGAAATAACGCTATAGAAGAAGTATCAAATTCTCCTTGCCCGAATTAACTGAAATAAAGGAGTTATTTCTTGGAAAGATAAGTAACCAATTTTCAGGTATTTTATGAATTCTTTGAATTACCGCTCCTTAGGGAAGTAACCCTGATTATAGTAATGATTAAATTCAACACTTTTGTACATTTCACTCAGAAAACTTAAACTTTTGAAACTTAAATTATTTTCTAAGCTTTTTTCTTTTCTTTTCTCGCTCTCTCTCTTTATTTATTTATTTTTTTTTATTTATTTATTTTCTTTATTTATATATTTATCTATTACTTCCTTTCTTTATTTATTTTATAAACTCCCTTTTTTATATGAATTAGTCCTCAGAAATATAAATTTAGCCTACACATATAAGATCCTGATTTCCAATGTTGCTTAACGAATTTCTGTAACGATTTGATAAAAGATTTTGTGTTTTTATTTTATAAAGCTATTTTGTGATTTTTTTAAGTGATTCTTATATTTTTAAACAGATTATTAAACAGATGATTTGTAAAACTCTGCCAGTAATGTAATATCAGTATGTTGCTCTAATCAAGTACGCATTTATAGTTTTACTGTTGATATATTACTATTGTATATAACTTTTATTTAACTTAAATGTTTCATTTATCACTATCTAAAAAATGTCGCCATTAACGTTACGAAAAGTTTTTTAAATTCACTCTGATGGAATGAGTTTCTGTCAAACCTCAAAATAAGCTTTTGGTATAAAATATATGTGTATAAAAAATCGCATTTTTTACATGCTGTTGCATATTTTGTTGGCGATTACATAACTAATTTTAAAACAGATTATTTTTTTATGTTTTCTCGTATGCTGCCAACTACATTTTAAGTGATCACTAGGTAGTTTAACTTAAACTCAAATTCTGTTATGTCGATAACGTCACCTAATGAAAAATCGAATAATTAAATTTAATTGAAAGTATTTTTTATGTTTTCCCATATATCAACTGATGTAAATAGTATAAATACTAATGTTAAAAATAAGTTGTACAGATTCAATACAGAATAATATAGATATATATATATAGAACCATTAGATAATACTACAAATCAACATCAAAATATAGAATAGCTCGTTAATAACAAACTATATCATATATATATCCGTTTTTTCGAAATATTTTCTCGGCTAATGAAGGTAATTTCAACGAAAATGAATATACTTTCATGCTTCTCAATAAATATTGTACTGAAAATCTCGAGAAGTTTTCTAATTTTAAACTTTAAATTAATGGCTAAACTTGCAGCTTCATCTACTTTTCCAAAAAGTTTTTCAGGTGGGAATATTCCGCATGTGGTAGATGATACAAAATTAAGGTTGTGCCTTGCACAAGAGATAGCTTCAGTTTTGGGATATTCAGCCTATACCTAAAATAACTTAACCAGCCAAATTAGCCGCTCTTCATATGCCTGTGTAATTTACATAAGACATTTAAATTTATATGTATATTTTCATATACATTTATACTAGTGTAATAAATCTAAGCATATTAATACGTAGATCATTTAAATTTTGTACTATTTCTTATGTTATAATATCGGGAAAAATATCATTTACTTGAATGACACTCAAAATATCTTTTTTGATTATTGGGTTTGTGAATTTTATAAACAGTCCACAAATCTAACTCAAAAGAAAAATATTCTGTGTTTGAAATGTTCATATTATCATCATCAATAAACCTGAAGTAGACCACGTTATTTATTTTGGGCAATCGATTATTCGATAACTAAATCTATATATATTTTAATGCTTTCATTCTGAATGTCTGGGATAAAGTAAATATCATTTCAATGGCTATTTATAACGTTTCAATTCATCATTTTTAGGATTTGCTGTAAATATCAAAATCGTTCACATCTTATCATCATTTTTTTCGGATGTTCCGATATTTAAGGAATGCAGCCATGCGCCATCTACGTAGCATCTATTAATCTACACAAAATAAGATTGCTAAAATGTTTGATGTTGTCTTCTAGAAAGCTCTTTAGATATTTTTTCGATATTTTTTTAATGTTTATTGTTATTTTTTTACATTGCTAAGAAGTGAAAATTGCCAAAACATTTTTACACAAGATCCATAAAGTTAAAAACTTTTAAACGCAAACATACTACTCAGTTCACAATTTCTTTCAATTAAGATTCCTATGCAAACAATTGTAAGCAAAGTTATTCAAAGAAGAGTCGGTGTTCGCCCGCTGTCATGACGCCCTTAAAACTTTTTCAATAACCTGTTCTCTTTATGCGAACCATTCTTTTTAAAAATTCTCAGCGATTTATTTTCCTTTTTTTTTTAAAAAAGAAAGAAAAAAAACCTTTTACCATTGTAACAAAATTTTCAAACGTATTTTCTTAAAAATCATTATTTTTCAGACAATTTTATATTACAATAGGATGCTAAAGCTTTTGGATAGTTTCTCTACAAAATGTTTTAAACATACATTCTATGTTTTTATTGTACCGTTATATAATGAAGATAAAAGAAATTAAGGACGGTCATTACATACAAGTAAATGCTTTTTTTATCTGACGCCTATAGTAAAATATATGCAATACGCGTATTGAACACACTTTTTCTTAGTCAAATTAATGGTATGTAATTACATTTAACGAATTTCACTGTGCATAAAGTTAAAATGACGCTTTAAGAACAACTGATATTTTTAGCGATGTGTAGGAATAAAGAACATTATATACGAATGAACGATATAATAAGTAATTGTTATAAATTTAATTGAATGCATTTATATTTTTACAATTAAAAATACAGGTTATTATAGTGTTATGGAAGATGAAAACAAGAAAAATATTGTCCACATTGTCCATTTTTATGATCACACATTTTAATAAAGTAATAGTCACATGACTATTACTTTATTAAAATTTTAAAAAGAAAATATACTCCAAAGTATGTTTTAAAATAGATTTTCATAATCTCATATTTTATGAAAATTTAAGCAACATGGTTCTCCAATTGTTTGAAGCTAAAACAAAGTCAAGAGTTTCTAAATCTAGAAAAAATAAAACATAACCGTGTATGAAAGTGTACAATAACCTCTTTTGAATTACTTACTATTATGAAAAGAGATCTATCTTTAAAGAGATTTATCTTTAGAAACTTAAAAGAATAGCATATTTTAGAGGTGAAAAGTAGCATATATTAAAACAAACTTTCTTTTGATGCCAATAGATTTCGGAAACATTTCCCCACAGTATTTACAGAGTATTAACTGTTTCTTAAAACATAGTATATGGATTTTTTGAATACGAACAATTATCTAATAAATTTTATCATATTTAACACATCGTAAACACAAAAAGGAAAACAAAGATTATTTTAATAATCTTGCATGTATATAAATTCAGTTACACAATAGAAAATGTTTAATTGAGATTGATTGCATCCTAAAATATAATATTTTGGTAATTTGGCATCTAATCTATTTTGATACCTAATACTTTGGAGATAAATGATAAATGCACTTAGAAACTACGGTAACTTTCCGAGAATTAGTGGTAGAAAAGAAAATCTTGTTTTTGAGAAATGAATTTTTTACTATCAAAACGTTTTTTAACTTCCAGGGGTATTTAAAGATAAAGCAAATTTTGCAGCCATATGTAACAACATAACTATGGATAACTATGGGTAACGTGGGTAAAAATGGAATATTTTAATATGTTATGAAACTGTTTTGCTGTGCATGTTGTATTCTTTTCATGTGAAAATGTTTTTTTGTTAATTATATATAATTTCTATTATTTTGTTTTTGTTTCTTTATTTTATTTTATTTCACCTTACTTTACTTTCTTTACAAAAGAACAAACAAAATTTATCTTTGTTGCTTTAAAAATTAACAAGACAGAACAGAATTTAGAATATCATTAAAAACTGACGTAGTGCACTACATTTTAAAAAAAATGTCTAAGCGGCATTTTCTAGAATATTTAGCTCAACCATTGAATGACTAAATTAATTTATGCTATTTTTATTACCTTTTATAAAAAAAACCTGAACTTTTTTAAATGAGATCTTGACAGAAAGAAACAAAATCGATTTAGTAACGGAAATAAAATTACCACTTGAACCTATATTGAACTGTGCAAGATTTAAAAAAAAAAAAAAAAAAAAAAAAAAAAAAAAAAAAAAAAAAAAAAACTGCACAGAAACTATTTATTCAATGATAAAGTCGATCTTCACATTTAAGAACCTATGCTGATTTTCTACCCCTTTTTTGTTAATCATTTAGTGAAACCGACTTAATAAGATTTCTTTTCATTCAGCTACCTCGGGTTTTTATTTTTTTTATTTGAAAGAATTAGAAAGAATTAGAAAAGTGAGTCAATTGAAACTTCATTCAGTATATTGACTACAACGGCGTATATTTTCAGATAAATTCCTTTAAAAATTAGATAGATTTGTCGAGGAATACATTTAGTTTTCACTGTGTTAAAGAAACGCTTTCCAGTCTCTTTACTTATTTATTCTATTTTCATTGTCTAAGAGGAATCCGGAGCGATATCTTGTTTAAAAATAGAAAAAGTTTAAAAGTCAATTGAAATAAAAGATGATATCTAGATGCATATGTTAGATCAGAACATATGTTAAAGTTCGTGAATTTAAATACCTCTTTTGAGAATGTTTAAGGGAAAAATAACAAATTTTATAAACATATGTTATGCATCAAACATTGTTATGCATCTAAATTGAATAATAAACTTAATGAAAAGCCACAGACCCCCCTTTCTCTTTATTTATTTAAGACATGATTTAAATGTTAATTAGGAAAATTTTATTTTTTCACTTTGCATCAATGTAAAGTAACATTCACATAGTGTTTTTACTAGTACTTTGTTATTTAAAAATAAGTTTAAAATGTAAAAAGCTGTGAAAGTGCATACATTTTATTATGTGCTTCACGTGTATGTGCATTATTTACTTAAAAGTGGGTGTTTTTAAAAAGAAACTGCGACCGAATGCAATCAACCCACGTAACGTAACCTTACTCTAGTTTAATGTTACTCTTTTTAATGTGAATTTTAGTGCATTGCATAGTATTGTTTTAATTTATAGCACGTACATTAGTAGATAAAGATAATTTCCGATACATTAAAAATATGATGAATGATAAAAATTTTCCAAAAATCATTTTTATAAAAATAATTATTTTTAGGTACATCTTTCGGTTGATAAATATATTTTGAAACAGGTTTACAGGAATATAATAACGGAAAAAGAAGTTTTATTTTATTATATTAAAAATGTATTAGATGACAAAGTGGTGGAAATTAAAAAATCTTAATTTGACTTGATTAAAACTTGAAAAACATGTGTTATCTATTGATGAATGTTAGTGGGCAAAAAACAAAACAGTCTCTTAATTAGTTTGATGAATCATTCCCAAAATTTCTAAAAAAATAGTAAATTACTGGCCAAAAGATTTAAGCGAGCAGTCGTAGGGTATTTGAAAAGTACGCCCATATATTATTCTATAAAGCGGTTTAATTTCATATTGCTATGTATTGTGTGATTCTAAATGCTTCAATTTTTTTTAATAGTATAACATAAACATGCTGGAGCTCTCAATGGTAGAACAGCGAATGAACGTGCCCGGCGTTCGAAAACAATTAGAAAAAGAATGAAAATGCTGAAAAAAACTATAGAGATAAAGAACTAAGTAGATCGACTGTTTATGAATGATACTAGATGTTTAACAAGTCGGAATTTGCACTTGAAATTTAGCAAATGAGATGTATTCGTACTGTAGCGAAGTTTTAAAAATATCCAGATCTTGGTGTAAAAACATAAAGTAATACGGAAACAGTATAGTGTTCGAAATCTTTCATGTGCCCTGTAAATACTATATAATTTCTTTTATACAGGAAGTAATTTGTAGTAAACCTCAGCAACACAAACCTCAATTTCATAAAATGTGAAACAGCCTAATATAATTGAAATGATACCCAAACAATCTTTAGCCCTATACCATCATATAGCGGAATAATTTTGCGTAGCCCAGTAAATGAATAACAAATGTTCTTTACACCGCATATATTGTATCGAATGTATATTTTCGTATTCTTCATAGATGAATATCTATTTCATTCAAAATTGTGTAACATCATTAAAATGCAATAATAAAAATGAAAGCATTTTCTTTCCTTTGGTCGTAATGTAACGGAATAATTTTGATTATCCCTGTAATTAAACTATGAATTCGACTTTCATAAATTTTGAAGTGACTTGTCAAAATTAAGCAACGACCATATACTTTTAATTCGAAACTATTCGGCTGGATAATTTTTGCGTAGATAAATGCGAACGGACCAGACGACGACTACAGTTGCTAGGTATTTCAATAATTAAGAACGCACCAAATAGAGGGGAGAATGTAGAAGTAAATAAAAAAACATGACAGTCCGAGATGTAATTGGTCACAGGAATGAATCCTGAAAAAGAGTGACATCCTAAAAAGAGATCGCTGTGTTTCAGGTATGTTGATCATGTATACGACAAATATCAGTAAAAAGCACAATTCATTGTATTCTAAGGGAAGATTAAAAGAAAGGGAAGTTCCGTTCAGTGTTTACCCCCCTTCCCCCCTACACTTTGAATGACGACTTAAAAATTAGAAAAATTTCTGGTTTCTACAGGGGTCTGTTCAATGTCTACCCCTCCCCCGCTACTCTTTGAATAACGACTTAAAAAGTAGAAGAGTTTCTGTCTTCTAAAGGGGTCCTCGAGCCAACCATCATCTTCCATTCTGATATTTATGTCCCTGTGACAACTATTTTTTAATAATGCAATCTAAAGAAATACTGTAGTGAGTAGAAATTTTAGTGGAAAAGCACCAACTAATAACAGAAAATAAATAATTGTTTTTGTCAAGATTTAATTTATATTATTATTTTATATTATTTATTTAATCTACTACACTTAAATGCGATTTTGTTATTTTAATCTCTTTTTGAATTCTATGGATCCTCTTCGAATATTAACACCTTACATTTGCATTTTAAATATACGTTAGAAAGGCTGGTTACATATCTAACAAAAAAAATATATTTTGGTGATATATCAAAAATATTTTTAATGATATAAAGTAAAAATAGATTATATAACAATATTTTTGAATATTTCATAGGCTTTTTAATTATTATTACACTAGCTTTCCGTCCGCGGCTTCGCCCGCGTGGAATTCGATTATATTGCGGTATAAAGCACAACTATAAGAAAACTTCTCATTTCCACGGAAAAATGTAAGAAGCGCGATGTAACGCTGGATACGATTAGTTGTTAAACGAAAACTGAATGGTACACTATATTATATGTTTTCCCTTGTGGAGCAAAAACATGCAGATTCTGGGCACTGGAAACCCGGGAACACGCTACATAGAGCTGACTATGCGAAAAACAATGTTTTTCCAAGTGTACTCCAGTAACCCTTAGAGTTTGGCCTTGTGCTTTATTAATGGTCATTGCAAATGAAACCCTTATAGTAAATTGTAGTCTTTTAAATTGAAATGGGAGATCTGTTGGAATAATCGGAATCCGAGGAATGAGTACACTTTCACCCTTTGCTGCGCCAGTTAAAATAGTGGCTGTAATAATGTTCCGCCCAAGCTGAGTGACACGCAGCCTGGTACCATTACACAGTCTAGGGGAATCGAGATTACGCATGAGCATCACCGGAACACCTACTTTTAGTTTTAATTTATGAGAAGGCACCCCAGATGATTCCAAAGAATTTAAGAACTCCACAGGATATCAGGTACTATGTTCTGTTTCTATCACTGTGTCTACAGATAAATATTCAGTATTTTCTCCCATAACTTCATACAAAATATTTTCATTTATTTTAGTGACCGTTTCATTTTTTGGTGCTAATATTGCCCGTTCGCAGAGCCATTGGTCATCATTTATATGATCGTGTAAGTCATCTACTGTCATTTTCCCATCACCTATTTTTAACAATGTTTCCGCGTAATGACCCGATTGAATGTCGTTGAATAATCGCACTCGCATGTTTGTGGTTAATTGAAACTTTATGACATGGTCCCGCAACTTTGACGATTTTAGGCAAGCTTTTATTTCATCTGCTGGAGTCCCCCTTTGTATGACTGGCAGTGTTTGCCGGAAGTCACCTACTAATAAAACTACCAATCCTCCCATTATGCTTTTGCAGTCCCTTATATCCTGCAAAATCCTATTGAGAGCTTCAATAGCTCCTATGTACGACATGGTACACTCATCCCAAACTAACAGCTTACACTGGCACAGCATCGCGGCCCGACCACTATTTTTTATAAAATTGCAGATTGGGGATTCCTCTTGAGTAATATTTAGAGGCAGTTTCAAAACGCAGTGCGCAGTTCGTCCTCCAGTGAGCAGCGTGGCAGCAATTCCAAATGAAGCAACGGCTACTGCAATGTTTTTATTCTTTCTGACATGAGCAGAAGAAGATTCAGCAAAAAAGTTTTTCCAGTGCCCCCCCTGGAGCATCAAGAAAGAAAAGTGCGCCATTCTCTGACTCTACGTAGCGTGTTACTTCGTCGAATACAGTTTTTTGCTCGGATAACAATTGTGGGACCATGTCATTTACTTGCTGTTGCAGTATAGTAGCATTGTAATCTAGCTCTCTGGCGATGTCAGTTACGCTTTCTTCTGTTCGTTGTGGGCTAGTCATTCCAAATTCACTCAATTTTTTACCGATTATTTCAAAATTTTTATTTTCTATTTTAGTGAGAGCCTCGTTGTAAATAAAATCATTGTACGTGATGTCCGGATGTGTCATCTGCAATCTTTTTAAAATATCTTCTGCCATATCATTTTTATATTTTTCCCATAGCTGTTGAGGATTAGAAACACTGCAGGTTGAGATCAAGGTTGCAAACAACTCTCTTATTTTTGTAGGTGATCTGCATTGAACTGCTTCTATCATGGTTTCCTCCCAATGATTCTCATTCTCCAACAGACCAAGAACTTCACATGCCTCTCTGTATGTTTCGCACTCTTGACCGTTCACAATTTTAAGGTCCCTGTGGCTAGTTGGTCCACGAACACGGTGCAGAAGCATTCTTAAACAAAAACACTCAAAATTGCACACATGAGCAGTATATACACGACCAAGAGCATCCCCTGATTTTACCCCGGTCCAGTTTTCTATTGGGGTGCCTTGAATGCGACGTTTCCACTCTTTTTAGAGGCATTCCATGTATAGTATCGGGGAATCTCTGAATACAAAAGGGTTTTTGCAAATGGGTCGATTTGGCAAAGATGGAAAAATGCGGTCAGTGTTGTCTTTCGCGGAGAAGCCATCCTATCATGAAAATTGCTTTCATTAAAATACACACGCTGTCCGTTTTCTAAATGCACGGCCAAATGAGTGACAGTGGGGTGCCTTTCATGTAAAGGGAATCCTAAATGTCGCCATGCTGCCTCATTGCTGCTCACATAACGCCTCTGTTGGAAAGCTTGCACTTCGTTTATGACAGACAATTCAGCTTCCTGTATAAAATTGAACACCGCTTGATCGGTTCCTTTGTTAATATATTTACAAATATATTTGATAGCGCGCACGGAACCGCAGGCCTCCACATTTATATGGGCATTAAATATTTTACATAAAATTGGCAAGTACGGTACAATCCAACTATTGTCCATAGTTTCAAAAGCTCCGCTGCGGGTTTTGATAGTAAGCGTTCGGCCCCCATCTTCAGGTGATCTTCTTCTGTATAACGGATAGCCCTGTTCATTGTGGATAGTGTCTTTTATAAGTGATCGCGGGTACTTTTTTGTGCATTTCCCCTCCTTCATACACGGTGACGTAGAGTTACGAATGCACAGGGACCATGCATCAGGTTTTTAACCACAGTGTCGTGCAACTCCTTATCTTCTGTAGGATCAAGAATTTCAGCGCTAATCAGATTGTCAATGTGGGTAGGTCGCAATTTCTCCTTGAGCCAAATCAAAATATGAACATGTAGCAGCCCCCTTTTCTGCTATTCGATGGAGTACATATAACATTGCACGTCGCCAAATACTTTACCTTTGGTAATGACACCCATAAGTTTCTGTACTTTTAATCTGAATACTCTCGCTATCAAGTCGTGGCTGTCAATTGGTTTCTGACTTGGCATTAACTCATCGGTTATCTCCTTCCAAGATGGGTTACAGGTGAATGTAAGAAAGAGATCGGGACGGCCGTGAGCACGTACGTATGCAAAAGCATCTTGCGTATATTCGGGAAAGTAGCGCGGGCTATTGATAAAAGTTGATGGGAGAATAACCATCTTTCCTAAATCACTGGGATTTACATTGGCATCGTTACTTACTGCATCTTGCAGGTGAATGTATTGTTCAGCTCGTAATTTTTTTGGTTAAGAGTTATATAACGGAGGCGCTCGCTCTCGGTTTTAACCCATATGTCCACTAAAAACTGATGGAAAATTTGCCTGAAGCGGGGCAGCAAGTTAAAATCATTCTCACGTAACATCATGTGATAAGCATAAAACTTCATACAGGATACTTTTTTATTAGGCATGGGTTGACCTGCAGTTGGGTTGATTAATGGCAGCTCAATATGATAACTTTCTTGGCCTTTGCTGAAAATCAAGGGATACTGAAGGGCGTCATAGAACTTGTGAGTATCGGGTACGCGTGTCAATGAATTATCATGCGCTCGGAGAACGATGTCGCGTGAAGAAGACAAGTCATCACAAACCACTGCAGCAACATTATTGATGAGAGGCGCATTGAATCGTCTCTCGTGTTCTCCGTGCGGAGTGCGATCTGCGTGAATAACCAATTTGTATTGTCCGTGAGGCATGCGGTCTAATACTGTTTTAAAAGTATTAATAAGTCGATTGTGCTCATGCAACATTCTTTGGATTTTTAGTACGATTTCCCTCTTAACTCCTTGAATGTACTAACATCGCCGATCTGCTTCATTATCTTCATCTCCCATGAAATATATCTGAAGAAATTTATGTCGTTCATTGGCCGCGGGAAGCATAGAACCGATCCTGTGGTAAACTTGGCACTGGATAGTAAAATTTGGAGAAAATCCGGGCATGATTATTTCCCGGTCTACCCCGAAAGATGTCATCTGGAAACAGGAATTATATTTTCGAATCCCATTTAAAAAGCGCCGTGACTCATCGCAGTCATATAAAAGAAGAGTTTTGAGGGGTTCTTCTGGTGCATCCAATGTAGGAATACGTACTTTCCCATTGACGCAACAGAGACCTGCCGTTTCGTCCTTTCATTTAAGGGCATCACAAAACCTACATTTTTTATTCATTAACCCGATGACGACCAAGGAATGGTTTTTGTAATCGATGAAAGGATCGTATTCAAATGCAGTATTATTAAACACGGACCAAGTATTTCTCATAAAAGCTCGACGCCGTTCAGCTTGCATTTCTGCATGCGCGGTTCTTCTCGCCAGAGACTCTTCTGGAGTCTCCGCCATTCTAGAAGCTGCCTGTCGCCCAGCTTGCTCCTCTAAACGTTGTTGCGTTTGAAGAGGCGTCTCATTAGCTCTCAAAATAGCTCGTCTTTCTGCTTGCTCCTCTAAACGAAGCTGTGTTTCAAGGGGCATCTCGTTAGCTCTCAAAACGGCTTGTCTTTCTGCTTGCTCCTCTAAACGAAGCTGTGTTTCAAGGGGCGTCTCGTTAGCTCTCAAAACAGCTTGTCTTTCTGCTTGCTCTTCCAAACGTAGCTGCGTTTGAAGAGGTGATTCTAACGCCCTTAGTGCTGTCTGACGTTGAGCCTGTTGCGATAAACGGACTTGAGTACGAATATCATTCTCAGAAGCCGTCAAAGATGCTTGGAGAGCGGCTTGCTCCTCAAGTCTTTGCTGGCGCTGAGATGGTAGCTCAGCAGCTCTCGAAGCGGCCTGACGCTCTGCTTGTTCGCGCCTTCTTAATTCAGAATGGAGAGACGATTCTTGAGATCGGGCAATTTTCATTGCCCGAGCTTTAGATGAGGTGCTCGACAAATTAGCTTTACGTTTGCGAGGCATTGTGAAAATATGAGTAATTTATAAACCTAAACTAAACCAAAATCCCAAACTAAACTACAACAATCTAAACGAGAGTTTTAATTTTATTTCAGCGACGTAATTACCTATCGAAAAAACAATAACTACTTTAGATATCTACCTAGAAAAAAAGCACTAAACTAACGTAACCTAACTATTATACAGCTACTGCACATCGTTACCACGTTTTAAAAACACCCAGTGCCATCTATCGCATTATTTAATCTTGTTTTAAACGACACACAGCGCCATATCCAATCCATCTATCAAGCAAATTATATTTTTGTTTTCCCTCGGGAATATCAATTTTTTCCGGGATAAAAAGTACCCTATTATTTAATCCGGACTTCTAACTTTACGTCTGCAAAATTTCAAAGCAATCGGTTCAGCAGTTACGGCGTGAATCCGGAACAAACAAACAAACAAACAAACTCACTTTCGGATTTATAATATTAGTAAGGGTGATAAATATTAAAACATTCGGTACGTATTATAGATAACCGTGTAGTTTATTAAAAATACAAATGATTTATCTTATGATTATAAACAAGAATAAAAAATAATACCTGATTTTGTATGTGTGAGCTGAATTAATTTGATCAAAGACGCTTTTAAACTTTTGTTCTTCTTAAACTGTATCAAATGAAATATATTCATTTATTATAGAAAAAAGCACGACAGTTCTTGATGCATTTAAATTATGTTTTAAGTATTTTAATTTTATTCAGTTTCCATATTGTGAATTCAGTCTATGAACTTCTTTTATTATGCTGATTCTTGAGCGGAGAACAAATAATTTGATTATACTCATCACATTTTCCATTCTTAACTTTTGTAAATTGCAAAGTTTTGCTTACTGTCAAACAAGCGATGTTGTTTAGCATTTTAAGTAAGACGCTGCATTATTTACGTCACATAGTAATAATTAAATTTATCAACATTCTACTGGAAAGAACAAATTTAACTATTGGTTTTCTTTAATGCTATTTCTTTTCTTCAAATGTCATTCAGCATTAAAAATATACATGCAAAGAATTATTTTTTTAGCAAAACATATTGCAAAACAAAGTAAAAATTTGTTATATTAGCTTGACCAAGATAATTATTTTCTTCTTATAAAATATAATGCCGTTCGGGTATAAAAGTGTGATGAAAAGATGCCTAATCAAATTGCTTAACAAATTTAATGTGAAAGATCTTAATGTTTTTTTATCAGTTTATATTTAGAAAAAAATTAATAAGCAATTTTGATGATTAATTCTTATACATTGATACATAATTTAATTTTTTTTACATAAGACTGACTATATTTAGAAGAAAAACCATTAATTTGCATATTAAATATTTTTGAAGAGTAATAATCAAAATAGTGCTTCATCATTTATATCTTAGAGAACTGCAAGTTTAATTTTATGATATCTGCAGAAATTGAACTGTTAATCATGAAATGTGTTAATTTTTGCAAATCTTCGCAATAGTTTGAATTTATTAAAACAAATTTTAATCTTCATCTTTTTTTGAAAAGAAATCTTTTATTTTTTAAGGGTAAAAGGCATTATTTTGATCAAAAAGGTTTTAAATTTGTATGACTTAATTAAACCTGTGTCACTAATTTTAGTTTCTTACAGAAAAAAAAACTAAATTGATATTGTTGACGTATTTAAATTACGATTAAAGTTTATTTTATCTATTTCAGCCTCAGTTTTTATGTGTATCAACCCTTTGTATCACCGTGTTTCAGATCTGCAACATAACCAAAAGTCAATAATACTTGCACAGTAAGTTTTAAAACACGATTTTATTTCTTATTACTATTTCCCAACACACCAGTTAATGCATATTGATCGTTGGAATTCTCAACAGACGATGATATTAAGTTATCATTTGAGGAGCTTCTGGTCGATATTGCAAAAATTAGCTTCATAAATTTCGTCAAATTAAAAAAGCTAGAGAAGTCTGAAAGCAGATTTTTTTAAAGATAATTTTGTATTAAAAAATGGACAATATTTATGGGAAGTATATCGATTTCCGTATATTGTAGATGTAAAAAAGAACCTTTAAGTCTATATTTAATTTAGTTTTAAATATTTTTTAAAATTAATTTTTACATGCTTAAAGTGATGTATTCTACGTCTGAATAAATATTTATCAAATTAAAGTTGTTGAGTTACAAAAGGTTAAACGGTCTAAAGACTAATAAGATATAAATTTTGCGGGTTTTTTGAGATTTTAAAGATTTATTTTTCTAAACATTTTGATATAATTATTTTTTTTCTTTTTTAAATTACCATTAGAACATAAGTCATGACTTTCAGAATTAAACCGCTCAATAGATGAGGCGACATTTCCCAAAATTTTTTCATTCCTCTCCAAATGACACGCACGACATCTCAAAAATTTCTGACAATGTTTTCATGAACTTTACAAACACGCTTCCTGTTAGTCTGTATAAAACTAATTTAAAATTTCATTAATATTGGTTAACAAAACATTGTTTAGGTCATTATACTGTTCAAATTTTCTAAATTTTGCATTAACTAAATACGACTTTATCTTAAAAATTTTAAAATGCTTTAACTCAAAATTTATTTAAGTTTAGAGCAATTATTATAATTTTACGTATAAGTAGGCAGAAAAATCTTCACTCTAATTGATTTTTTTTTTTCGTTATCCTGCGCATAATCTGTTATGCCGGTTCTCTGTTCGTCAAATGTCTGACAGTTTGGAGTCCTGGGTAATTGCTAATTCTGTTTCTTGCAATTATGGCTAAAACTTTTCATGTAACAAGAACCTTTGTTGCAGATAAAATTTTAGTAAGATTACTACAATTTTAATACGTTCTTTTTTAAAGCTACAGAAATTTATAGCTTTATAAACACTAGCTTTGTAGATTCTTACATTTTTTGTATAATGTACAGATAAAATTTTAGTAAGAGTACGGATTTCTATAACATTGCATTTGTAGAATTACAGATGTTTTTTACAGTGTATGTGATTTTTTCTTTTATTTCTGCTAAATTTTCTTTAAGTAGAAAACTCTTTATTATTAAATGTTTATGAACACTTAATAATAAACAGTTAATAACAGTGATTTTTCTAAACATTACGTTTAGTGTTTATTAGAAAAAGTAAGAACTTCATTTTTATGTGCAAATATTCTTTAATCTTCATTGCTCCATTTAAACTGCATCAACATTTATATAATCATTTATTAAAAAAATAGATTAGAATTTTTTGTTGCATACAGAAAGGGTGTAAATTACGGTTAAACTTATTCAGCTCCTATTTTGTGTGTTGAGCATATTGATTTCTCTTTTTAATGCTAATTCTTAAGTCCCCGGAGAACACATAATACCATTACATTCATGACATTTTCAATTTTATCTTTCATAAATTAAAAAAAATCACTCATTCTCATGAAAGTAGTTTAACATATTAAGTCAGATGCCACACTTTTCATGTCATGCATACATAATTAAATTTGGAAGTGCTCGACTTAAAAGAACATATTTAACATTTTGTGAATTTATCTTTTCTGAAATATCATTCAGACGAAAACATTGAACTAGAACATATTTAAACTTTTGCAGTTAAATGCGATGCAAAACAAAGAATAAAACCGTTCTTTTTTTACTTTTCTTGTCAGAAGTAATTTATAAGTTATCACAAATGTAAGGTTGTTCATATTCAAAATAGATTGGGCTAAAAACTGAACTGATAAAGTTACTTATAAAATTAAACAAATTTAAAGGTATGTGATCCATTATGTAATGTGCAATGTTTTTATTTATGTAAAAATAATTTTCTAGTAAAACTAGCAGGTTTGAATATTTGATACGTGATTTATTAATTGCTAACTAAGCATAGAACCAACAAAGTAGAAAAAAATCTAAGCCGGGATTCGAACCGGAGCTCTTGGAATAGAGCTCAGAGTAGAATACCATTTAAGCTACGAGGGCGACCCCCAGCTTAGCACCTCTCACTCATATCTTGTTAAGACAAACATTGTTATTTGTACTGTTTTTTTTTCTTGCAGTTTTGTTCTTCTAAAAGTACTTTCGGTTTCCAAATTGGTTTGAAGTGCTTTTGAAAAATATAAGTCGCAACAGGACTGCAAAAAATACTAACAATTTTTGATACGGATATCACATATTCCATGGAGAAGCATACCTTAGGTTACGCCTTGTTCACTTTTTAAGGACACTGTTAAATGTATCTCAAAAAATTACCTCTGTTTTTAAAAAAAACTATCAATTTTCTAACCAATGAGAACACTCTATAGGCGTTTATGTAGATTTCGATCTCATGCATCAGAAAATACATAATCTTTAAAAGCAGAGGTAATATTTTTATGATATTATTAACAGTGTAAATTTTAAATTATGAAAATTACTGCTATTGGAACCGTAAAACTCCAAGATTGAGCCACTTCAAAGAGAAATCCTAGCTACGGACCTCACCATGTATTCGAGAGTTTTTTAATTTATTGTACTTGAAAGATATAATTTAAAATAACAAAAAGAATAACATTGCTAAAAATAGCAAGAACGTGGAATACAAATCGCTTGAAAGATTATTCATTAGTAATAGCATTTGCGTTTCTTTCAGTAACGGAACATAAACACCATAGAAGTAATGTTAAAATATTGGCAAAAAGTTTCGAATTATAAAATATTCAAATAACATAAAAATGAGAGAGTATTTATATCACATTTTAAATGTAAATATATTTTTTTTTATTTTCTGTTTTCTGTCATAACTGAAAATGTTATCCGAGATTGCTACTAAAAAGCATTAGCCTGAACTAATGTAACAAAATTTTAAATTTCTTTAAACAACTTTATCAGCGTATTTCCTCGAAATAATCATCAGTATAAACTCTTATCGTACGTTCACAATGATTTTATTTATTTATTTGAAGTCCGATTATTTTTGTTAATTTGGATAGTTTGATTTACATTTTAGCATATTTTAGTTTATTTAAAAAAGTGATGGCTACAGAGCTCCCCAATATACTTCTTGGATATACTCACATAACTCTAAAATATTATAACAGTAAAACGATTGCTTAATTTTAAAATGTCCACTCCAAACTGAATCATTTTCTTTTTTTCTTTTGTAAAAATGATTACTTTTTTTGTTATTCCATCTTATCTTTGTTAAGCCCAAATATAATATTTGTCTGTATATCTTCTTGTTTAATTCTCTTTCTTAACCGCTCTAAATTTTGAATGCGTGTATTAAACAATAATATCTAGTTACTTTTCTTTTTGCTGTTCATTATGAATTCATATAGCCCCTTAAATATAGAAGTTAAATGAGTATAAACCAGATATTTCTCTACATTAATTTAAAATATATATACTCGTGCCGTTGTGGCAATCTCGATAAGTTGCCATAAAGAGAGAGCACAGTTTACCTAGTGCTGTTGCGTAAAGTGTAATTATTAAATTGTTCGCTATTAAAAATATAAGTAATGTTGAAATTTAGCAAAAATTGAATATAAATTCGAATTTGACATGCTATCAATGACTTCAGTATGTGTATTTGGTGTATTTTGGTATATTTTTTGTCGGCCGATTATCTACACAATGGGATATAGGCCCTATGGTGTGGGTTGCCCTCCGTGGGGGTCTTTCTAAGGGAACCTAACCCGTGACTTCAGTATGTAAATGATGTAATTTATTTTTAAATGTTCGCGTAGAAGATGATACAAAATATTGAATGGCAGATAAAAATAGAACTACAACTGAAGTGTTTCATGAAAGCAAAAACTGATAATTCAAAAAAGAAAAAGAAATCAAGAATTCATCTTTTTTTTTTCATGATTGACGTACATATAAATGATTATTGTTCTGAATGTTTTGGGGAAGATCAAAGCACATTGGTTCTAAAAGGGTCTCATCTTGATCTCAAGTATTTTCTTCTCCAGGTCAACGCACGATTTATTACAGATTTTGTAGTTTAAAAAAAGGATGATATAAATTCTTTACTCTAGAACACATAATCATCCATCTCATATTTGTGCACGTTGTTATTCTATTTATTATGTCGGAATAAAAAAAAATCCTTAGTGTGTTAGAAATTTTGTACACATTTAAAGAAATCTCTACATAAAAAATATTATTAGTACAATTCATGTAAATATTTCATAAGAAATTTTAAAAAGTCTCGATGACTTTTTGTTTGCCTCGGTTAACAAGAACGAAAAATGCATAAACAAGGTGTCCAAGAAATGTTGGGACAAATTTTAAGAGAAAGTAGGGAGCATAAGAAGGATTTAATTTGACATAGCAATCCAAGGTCGAAAATGCTTTTATGGCGCGGTAGTAACGACACAAAACACAATAAAGACAGGACCCAAACAAGAAGAATTTTTTTTTTATTATCTTTAGTACAGCATAAAACTAACATAAAGTAATATTAAAGAGACAACGATTATCATCAAAGTAGATGTTCAAAATTGCGACCGTGATGCATGGAGATGCAATCCTGAAGCATGGAACGTCTTTTTTTTTTTTTTTTTTTTTTTTTTTTTTTTTTTTTTCCACAAATAACGGGAATGTTTTCAAACTTCCACAGCAGCAGCCACGATGCTCGCAACAAGTTTCTCTGCACTTTTCAGTGTTTTACTGTCATTTTTTCAGCACTAAGGATAAAAAGCATGTTTTTCCTTCCTGTTCGTGTCCTTTTTTCGCTTTTGATTTGTGTCGTTTCTACGCGCCAGGAAAACGTTTCTGACCATGAATTACTTTACAAATCTGAATCTTTGTAATGACCCCTACCTTTACCTAAATTTTATGTCAATATTTCTGGGATACCCTGTATATTATATTTTATGGTTTCTATAAAAATGAGCAATATACTGTAAAAGTTTAGAATATGTTACGGGAAAAACAAATTGTTTTCCAATTTAAAGATGATTTTTTTACACAAAATTTCTTTACTTGGGCAAGTCGAATTTTCGTTTACATGACAATGTAACAGATTACATGATAGAAGTAGCACACAGAATTAAATATTGGTAACAAATGATACTTTTATCATTTCTAATTAAATAATCCGTTGCACTTGCAATGAAAATGCAAAAAAGACAGCGTATCATCTATGTAGAATCTAAAATTTCTCAGGTACCTTCCAATTCCGTCTTACATGTTTTATGTGGTTTATGGACCCATAGTCGTTGATTACACTTAATACGGTAGAAATTCTAAATAAGTTACTAAATTTTAAAAAGGATACTTTAAATTAGTTGTATATTTCAAAAAAGTAATTACTTGTTTGTTTGCTTTAATATTACAAGGTATTTTTTCATTACAATTTTTCAAAATAAAATCCGTTAGCTAAAATTAACATTGTGATGTTTACACAAATGTATTTGAAATGTTATATTTATTACATATTGATAAGCAAGATAGTTTAGATTGTATTATTGCAGTATTCCATGTTGTATATTTTCAAACAATAAAATACGTCTTTTAAATTTTCAAAAAATCATTTGCGCCATTTAAAATCCTTTTTATTTTGAGGTCGCATCCAACACTTCTTGCACTTATTTATTTGGCGATCATCTCAAAATATTTTCGATTGATATCCTTATAGAAAAATAGCAACTAAATTTCATTTTCACATTTGGTAAGGGAGCAGCATTTTAAAGTCTTTCAAATACACTTTTGTTTTTAGAAAATGTCAAAAATGTATCTGATGTACATATAAAGCCAAATGGTCGTCTTCTTGGGATATTTTGTCGTTGGCGAATTTTTGACTTAATCTGCAACTACTTTTTCAATTCAGTTACTCTATTCAACTGACCATCGAACAGAATAAACATTGGTAAACTTGAATAATTTTAAAACTTTTTTTAAATTTTCTAATTATAAAAAACAAAAAATGCTAGTTTCACTTATACACATCCCCAAAAATATTTCATTTAAATGAAATATTAATAATACAAATTATTTTATATATTTATGATATGTATTAATATAGTAACTTGCATGATATATTTATTAATGCTATTTTTTTATTTTTTTTTTCTTTATGTGCAGTATTTACACGTGGTTTTGAATCAAACCATTCATAATCTAGTGGAATGGTGATTATGAAAAATATTTTTAATATACGTCTTTTCTTATTTCTGTTTTCTTTAATTTTTTAGCATAATTCAAAAATCTATAAAATTTCAAACATAATTAAAAAAAAAAAATCTTAATTTCATATAGTATGTGTACATACATCGTTGCGTACAATTTAGAAAATAAATGTTTGCGATGCAAATGAGAACAACTCAATTAATATTTTGAAATAACAATCAAGTATTTATTCAGGGATTTGCATTTCATTCATAACGTATTTTATAAGTAACGAGGCGGAACCCATCGAAGTTCGAGGAAAGAAAATCTTTAAAAAAGAACTGTTTCATTGAATTATAATAAATCTACCGAATTAGTTACAGTAAAAAAATGCATCTTATATTGGTCAGTCTAATTCTCAAATATTATTTTAAGCTAAATACTCAATTATCCAAATTATTAAACGAAATGAAACCGAAATTCACCAGATTTTAAAACAGACGATATTTTTAAAATAATGTAAGCATTTTAATTTCAATTTTTTGAATTTTAAGAGAAAATTATGTGATTCTGCTGCCACAATTACAAAATTAGTACTAAAATTATTTAAAAATTAATAACTACAAAATAAATTAAGATACAGCTTTGAAGCAAATTGCTTTTAAAAGTACATATTTTTCTGTATACAACGGTGTAAAAATTTAAGTGTACGGTGTTTAGAAGTGTACAATTTTCCGTATCGAAAATTGCAAAACTGAAATTGCATGGAAAAGTGTTGCGCATTTTAATTTCTTTTCTTTCTTTTTCTTTCTTTTTTTCAATTTTAAGAGAAGATGGAGTGTTTCTGTTGCCACAATAACAAAACTGGTATTAAAAACTATAAAAAAATTAATATCTCAAAAATAAATTGAGATATAGTTTTCAAACAAATTGCATTTAAAAGTACATTTTTTTTCTCTACAGGACGGTGTAAAAATTTAAATTCTACGATGTTTAGAAGTGTAAAATTTGTTGTAGCGAAAATTGCAAAACCGAAATCGGAGGGGAAAGTGTTGCCATTCGCAAAATGACGTATGCGTTACGCACATATACGTTTGGCCTTTATAATATAGATATATCTATATTTTACTAACACAAAAATGTTGAAAAATAGGATTTTAAATAATAATGTATACCACTTTTTTAACTTAATTTAAAATCAAATTTTTAAAAAAATAATAATAAAAAAAGAATTATTACCACAAAAAGTTGTTTCAGACGTTTTTTACCGGTAAAATAATGTTTAGAATAAACTAAACATAAACTTAAGAAAAAAAATCCCTTCTATTGCTTTCCAAAATGGAAATCTCTGTATTAGGATAAGTAATGATATAATCTCGATAGACATTGAACAAAAATAAATCCGTTACTTAAGTTTTGGAAATATTTGAAGGACTAAACTACATACACAATACCCCATTGTATAAAAATAACATGTCTGATTCACCTAGGATTTTAAAAATCGGCTGGTAGGTTATATAGGTGTTCACTCTCAACAGAACTATGGCTAATTCCTTAACCGTTACGTATAAATACATAATTCCAATTACAAAATTGTCTTGAAAAAAGTAAAAAAAAAAAATTTTATAAACCTATTTGGGTCAATAAAAGCATTTCCTAAAAAATTACAAAATTTAGATTTTTATACGGTCTCCCAGTCTTATAAGTTATTTTTAGTAAGATTTCACTGTTACACCGTCAAATAAGACAATAAAAGACCTCTTATTCTACGATTAAATTTGAATGAATAATAGCTGTTAAAAGTTGGCGCATATATTTTGTTACAAATTAGGGGTCATTATCAAATTTTGTAGACACATAATTTCGTCAGAAATGTTAAAAACATGACTGAAAGTCAAACTAAAATTGAAACATAAATTGAAGCATTTAATCATTCTAAAATATTAGTGCGAAACATACAATTTGTATAAACATATAAGAAAAAAGGCAGAATTTTTGGTTCAAAATATGACGAAAATTAACAGCCACAATTCTTAAGAATATGATACATATTTTAAAATATTACTAGAATATATTTGCCAGAAAGAAATTGTGTTAGGTCATGCTTTTTAATTCTTGATAATCGATTCTTTTATATTCTGTACCACTGAATCCAAAAGTAACCTTCATTTTTTACAGTGATATAAAGATATTTCCAAATCCTAATTTTTTTAAGTTAAAAAGAAAGAGGAAATTTGAGACCAAAAAATAGATGCGATTGTTGTGCTTTAAACTTCTAATAACTAATTTTTGTTATTTTTTCCGCTGCATCCGAAAATGAGCTTCATTTTTAACCATTACTTGAAGATTTTTCGCAAATTGAAAATTTAAAAGTTAAAATTACGTCTCTTTACCCATCTCATCGGACATGTCAGCTGTTTAGCTGTAAGAATCCCAGTAAAAGCCACAAAAAATAAATTATTGAATTGAACAAAAGTAAAAAAAAAAAAAATAAAAATACATACATCCGTTGTTATGATTTTTTCTACATTTAAACTTTGACATTTAGAATATAAAAAAAAAAATCTAATGTGATGGTTCACAAGGATGATTATTTTCAGATTCAATGCTTAAAAAGATATGAAAATCAATTTTCAAAAGTTAAAAAACACATTTTATTTACACTTTTCTTTATTTTATAACATCCGATTTTTGTTATTTTTTAACTTTGACAGTTTATGATTTTCGAAAACTCCTTTCATTATAGTTGAAAACTAAGGTAATTTCCAGATTCAGTGATAAATAATGCATGACAGTTAAATAACACTATCGTCACAGTCTTGTGTTATCGAATCTAAAAATTTTCTTAAATTTCTTGGAGGTGATCTGTTCAAATTTTATATGCTATCCTGTAAATTATATACATATTTATGGATAACAACCGAAAAACACAACAATATTAGATTGTCATCGTATATACATTAGTATGAAGAATTTAATATCTATCAGATATTTGAAAATGAAGTAAAGTTCTTATACAAGTGTTAAATGACAAACACATACACACGATCATTGAAGTTTAAAAAAAAGCTTATAAAATTAACACAACTTTTGGTCAAAGATATCATGAAAAGAAAGTCCCAAATCCTTACAAAATAAAACAAATGTTAAATATAATTGTTTTAATCTATCTAAAACTTAAAAGTTAACTCAATCGTAAAACTTTTAGGATTTTTTCAAAGTGCAGATACACATGGAATAAGTCGTTCGAACAGTCTTTAAAGCAGTCAAAACTCATTTGTACATGCAGAAAAATGGTACAAGTCATGCATTTTTAAAGTTTTTTAACTATAACAGGTTTAGTGTTATATGAACGGGGCTTTCTCTGTCTTACTTGTCGATGTAATAGGAAAATTTTATTTAATGTAACTCACAGCGTAGGAATACTGTACAAAAATTTAAATTTCTTAATTTTTTAGAAACTGTTTTTATTGACCCCAAATCGCTTTTAAAATATTATTTTTCTTCATTTAATTTTTTTTTTTTTTTGTAATTGGAACTATATGCTTGTAAATAACAATTAGGGAATTAGCCATTTGCCACCACTAAGAGTGGACACTCTGTATATAATCAATAATTTCAATTTTCTGATTTAAGTGTGAAAAAATATTTCAGAAAACGCTTATAATATCACAACATTTACATAATCAAATATTGTAATATTTATTCTTGCCAATCAAACATGTTTAGTTATCAAATTGTCATGGTTCTATTACGCATGCAAATGTTAATACCCCCATTTCCAGTGAAAATAATTTAAACTTAATTTTCCAGAAAATTATGCTATTCAGCTATTCTAGCCCGATCGAGCAATATTTCGATATATAATACTTTCGTAAAAGTGAATTCTAAGCATTTCTAAAATAATGATGGTTCATTTTATCCTCCCCTTCTATGTATAGCTAGCTAATTCCAGCTATGCCGTTGTCGCAGTAACATATTTTAATTAATGCGTACTAAGAGGATATTTTATTCCGGATTTGTTTTGAATAGATACATTTTTCTGTTGTTTTAATTTAAAGCCAACCTAATTATAAGATTTAAACATCAGAAATACAATTTTATTAGTCAGTAGTCTGTTTTATTTTATGAAAACTTGAAATATTATTCAAAATTATATGCAAATATATGTTTAGATTACTTTTTGTTCTCATATCTTTAAAAAGATATTTTTAAATACAGGGTGTCCATAGAAGAATGCCCCTGTAATTAATTTTATTAGCGTCAACTAGAAGTGCTGTAGAATGTTAGTTCAAGGTTACAAAATGAGTTACAAAAAACAGATCTATATAAGTGTATGCGCGTGTTATGCTTTGTTAATTACTTGCTTGCAGTGCCACATACATAAAATGGCTTTTTTTTGCTAAAGCATTATTGCTTGACTGAGGATTTTAAAGACATTACAGCCATACGATTTTTTACCCTTTCGAGTAAAAAGATCGTGTCTACAAGCTGCTGCGGCCTAATAATTTGAGATTCAGAATTGAAGAAGCTATTACTTCCAGAACTCCTGTCTTGCCACTAAAATTAGGAAAATGTTGCACTTTAAGTTAGATATATGCTATTTAACTAAAAGTGCAAAATTTTAATATACTATCAATTTGATGTATAATTTGTTTCTAATGGTCCAAATTAAACTGTTATGATATACCTTTGAAACAGGAACAGTCTCTTAAGGACTGGAACATAAGATTTAACCGAGACATATTCTAGAAAATAAAGATTTAAGCGATTTGTACCTTGAAAAGAAACTACAAAAAATTGTTTTTTTCCTTCAAAAATAGTACCTAACATTCGAACAAACGTGTACCTACTAAAAAAGAAATCACTTAAAAGCAGAATTTTTTTTACGCATTGAGATTCTGTTTTAACAAATATGATGCATAATTATTGAACAAATTTAATCATTAATTTATTTGATTAAAAAGACAAAAAAAGTATTAACTATTTAGTTTTATCAATAGTCGCAACCTGTAATTGATACATATTAACAATTACAACAACAAAACAAACAGCTTTTTTTCCAAAATAAAATGATACACAAAGACAGTAACATAATATAAACATTTGTATGACGTTTTAATTGTAAGTAAAACACTCCTTTTTCGTGTTCTCAAAAAGAAACAAAATTCTCTTACTGTTGAGTCATACGTTGCACAGATGTCTCAGCTCAGTTATTGTAGCGTAATAATGTTTCTGCGAAACTGTATTCTTTTACATTATGGAATCCTTAAATTGTATTCTTTTAAAGTTACTTACTTTATTCTTTGTTCACTGTTACTTTATTCTTTGTTCAAAATCTGTGCAACGTTCTTGATATTTACTGTGTAACATTCCTGGGTTTTCTCGGCTTATTTCTACTCATGCAAGAATACCGAGAAATCTTGTGTAATACCTTCCACAATCTCGTGTAACTTTTTGGAATAGTTGAGAAAGTGGAAATTACTGATAAACTGTGAAACGTTCCGAATATTTTCTGTGTAACATTCCTTAGTTTTAGTAGGCATACTTTTGAGCTTTTGTATAACTTTTCGGGTTTATTCTAATAGAAATTATTGGTAATCTGCGCAAAGTTATGTATGTTTTGTGTGTTTTGTGTCCTTATTTTGTAGTTAATATATTAATATCTAGGTATATGCATTATCGTCGTAAGCGAGATCTTTTGTCCAAAGAATGAAAACTTTATGTTATATTAAATGGAAAATTTTTACATTTGTTGTAAGAGCGATGTTCTTGTGATGTTGGAACTGGAGTAAATTCAGGTATTAAGCGATATCACGTCTTAAGCGAGTTCGACTGTTCCCCAAAACAATAAATCTAGCATAAAAATTATTATAAACAAAATCAACGCTTTAAGGGGAAATGGGAGAAGCTCTGGCCAACTATTTTATTTTTCAAAATATTGAGTCTATAACATGAAATTAAAGTCATATCAGTAGAGAAATGTTTAAATTTTGTCCCCCTCCCCCTCCTTTCTTTAGTATCTGCAAGCTACATATGTCTATAGAAGATGAAAAGGTACAATTTTAAGTTACTAGAAAATATTACTAACCACTGTGACAAGGTTATTGTGCCTAAATGTGATTCATAAGTATGGTAATGAGTTTCTTTTACTTTAAATCTTAATACAGGAATCCCAAATGCTATATAAAAAGGTATTCGATTTTTAACGAAACTGTAAGCATTTTTCTGCATTGATAACATTTTCTTAGAGATTTTCGATCAAATAGACATCGTTGATTTTATAGCGCCCTCATGTTTCTTAGATTTAGCGTATTTCCCGAAATTGACTCTCAAATTTTTAACTTTGAAGATCAAATATTCTCACTAACGTAAAGAAACTAGGTCTGTTTCATTTAACTGACCAATAAACTGTTAAAAAAAGCGCCCAGTTTGTGGATTAGAATTTAAACAACTACCAGGTAAGTTTGTATGGTATTCTTTATATAGTGTATAAAAATAATTACCCCGAGAGAACGTGCGCTTACCCAGGATACGAATGGTTTAACTTCGTCACCAATAAAATCAAATTATAACAGTCACTTTATTTAGACGGAGATAATTCTTACAAATTTTGCGATAAAATAGGTTAAAGAATAATACTTTAAAAAAATTAGTGATTGCAATTGTAAAAACCATACGCACTCCGGGACTTTTAGGCCCTGCGCGCGTTCTCCCGGGTTAAAGCAAATTTCATGTTTAATTAAGTTGTCGTAAATCGCATAATCCTCCATTTATAAATGTTCTTTAACTTAGAACTTAAGTATGTATTTAAGCAATTTAACTTACATGCATAATCAGACTTATATAAAATAAAAAATTCTATGCATATTATCATAAGCTAAAAACTTTCTGTAATTTAAATGAAGGATTAAGTGTACAAAAGTAAACAAAATTTTATAATATCAATTTAAAATCTTAATTTAAGAAAAAAATGTTACATAAATTAAGAATTGCTGGATTTTTATCAGGTTTTTAAGGAAGTCAATATTTCAATTATTATGCTGAATTTTTTAACATTTGTCAGGCATACTTTTTGAATGTTATTTTCTTTTCAAAAATTCTGAATAATTGAAATACTTTATGTGTATATGTCTTTATTATACAGATATGTGCATAATTACTTACAGCAATCTTTCATTTGTATGTTGGTGCAAAATATAGATAAAAATTAACATTGGCCACTGGCCAGTTATTCAGATTTTTAATTATTGACAATTAACAAAGTTACAAACACTTCATACAAAATCGCATGAAGTGTTCTTACAGTTCTAACTATCAATATTGTAGCTTATTAATATTTTTTAGTTTCCATTCGGTAGGATTACACTCAACTGAAAACTGAAATTGTATCTAACAGAAAAATATGTAAGTAAGAAGTTACCGTAGTCAAATTAACAATATTTAAAATGAGCTCGGAAATCCTCATTAACGTGGGTGTGCATTGTGGGAGAGAGGGGGAATTGACAAACTCCAAATTATATTCTATCTACGTAAACACGCATCCAAAAGTCTTAGACAATGATATTAAAATTAAAATTTATTAAATAAAAGCTACATAAGAAAAACTGCTGTGAATCCGGGTTAAAAAGCGGCGTAACATCGGGGATTTCTCAAAATTAATTTCTAAATTTAAATATATTATGTACTCAAAATACGCACTATGACCATATTGAAAAACAAGAGCTCGGAAATTCGCGTTAGCAAGACTTACAAAGCCCAACTAAAATCCACGCAAACGGAGCTTCTAAATCTCGCTTAAAAAATAATTTTCAAAATTGAAATTTATGAAATTAACATAAAGCTGCATAAAGAATAGGAAAAGTACTAGAAACCACATTAACAGGGGATGGAGTAACACCGAGGATTTCTGTGATTTGATTTAAAATAACAGAAGTTTAATGTTATATAATTCAACAAACTTAAATACACATTAACTAGTATATAAGAAACAGGAATTATGGAAATACGCTTCCAAAAAGGCTTCCAAAGGTAATTTTAAAAAAGAATACCGAATTATTTATTACCAAAAGAATTGAGAAAAAACCCGAAAAATAAACTCGTACTTAACATGCATAAGCTTACTTCCATATTTAAAGCGCAAAATATCACTATGAATTTAAATCTTATTACATCTATTGTTATGATTTCCTGAACTTTTTCAGTGTCACTCAGCATATCTTGAATCTGACATTTTTTTAACATCCTTATTTTGACAGGGTTAGCAAACGCATTTTGAAAATTTCACAACACTACTTTTATAAAGCATAGGGACAAATTTTATGAGTGTTTCAAGTGAAGGGGGAGTATGGGGGAAGTTTAAATTTTGCTGCAAATTATTATGATAGTTAAAAATATAATTAAGTATCCGTGATATTAATCCATCTTTCTGTTAAATATGCACCCAAAATTTGAAACTATTCGAATAATTTTATGGAAGGAAAATGCAATAAAAAATGTAAGTGGAGGATTCTACCCCCCCCCCCAAAAAAAAAAAAATATTTGACCTATAAACACTTGCATTAACACGTTAAGTGCCATGTCATTCACCGGTGACTGACATTGAAATTTCTGTTTCAGCCGCGTCAGTTGCCCGTGACCGACAGCGTAAAATTATAATATAAAACTAAATATTATATTGTTTTAAGGAATTGCTGAAAATTTATTTAAAATTTTCCTTTTATTTTATTAAAGGATATAATTAAGTAAGTGGAAAGTTTAGTGCCAGTCATCCGTGACTGAAGTGGAATTCAACGTGTTAAAGGTGTAATTTATCCTTCTAATAAAAGGAGACCAAATTTTAAACTAATTGGTTCTCGACAAGGAAAATCTAGATCAAGCTGAATTAATTGGAGAGGAAGGGTTTCTTTTACACATGACCTATACTTGACCTAACATTGTTGATTTGATTAATCTCGCCTAATTTTCTAATAAATTGACACTCAAACTTCAAGGAAAATGGATAATTCTAAACAAAAGTTTTTGTTTAAGCCTATTTAAGAGGGGGAGGTGTGCCTTCCAGTCACTTTATATTTGATCTAGAACCCACCAAAACCCGAAATAATCAGCCTCACCAAATAAGTGGAATTTATTTAGTAAACTTAAGCGAGTTTGCGCAGGAACATGGGTCTTATATAATTCAGATTCATCCAAATTTCGGGCTTAGCAGTTTTTTAGCAGATTTTGTCAATTGACACACTTTAATTTGCACAGGAGTGAGATTCCTGAATTATGTATATTAAAAGTAACATTGACTTGGAATTGCATTCCAAAATTAATTTTGTCATAAATAAAATTAATTATATTGTATAAGTCATAGAAAGACATTTTAAAAATTTTCAGGATTAGGCATTAAAGTTACACATTTCTAGAATTTTTTTTATTTATTTCAAGATAAACTACGACCCCTGTTTTAAATATTTCATACTGTATAATAGCATGCGTAATTAGCTCGGATAAAAAAAGATCTCTTGGCAATTAACTATCCCCTCCCACCAGCGTGAAACAACCTTTGAACCAAAAAGAGTTATCTACTTTCTTTCTTAGTGCTTGGGATAATCGCTAATTTTGACTCCGAAAATTATAAACGAATTTTTCTCCTTTTATCCCTGGTATCGATATATCTTACAACCATCATGTTTTGCGAGTAGTACCCATCCAGTTTGTAGACTCAGGACGGTAAAGTTAATCTCCACGTTTTTTAGTGTTACTTGGCGGTGGAAACTGCTAATCTTATGCTATAGTGCACGGAGCTAACCAAAAAATATATGTAAATGATGAAGCGTAAATGAACTTATATTGTAGATCAATATCGAGCACAGTAGCAAAACTGAGTTCCGCAAAACCCTGCGACGTAGAGGGGGAGGGGCTTGAAAGTAATTGTGAAAAATAAACATCTTAAACGATCATTAACGGTTGATCATTTTAGGATTTTAAGAACGAGTCTTTTGTATTGAATAACGAATGTATATTTTGGGTACTCCAAAACTGATCTGCGCGTAAAAAAAAAAAAAAAAAACATATCCACAAGACGGGTCACAAAACGGGGACCCCGTTTTGTTATGAGAAATAGATATAGATTCTAGGGGGCATTGTCGAAAATTTTGCAAAAGACTCAAAACTATTGTTACACTACTGATTGGATATTTCACAAAATCAATATAGAATTGAGAATAAAATGTTTCAACGATGTATAAACCATTTTTATCTAAGAAATTCAAATTTTTCACTTAAAATCCAAAATATTGCAATACATTTTTCAAAATGGAACAAAACCCTGTATATTTCATGGACATTCATTTTTTACCATGCGCAACATGACAACAGTGCACTTGCAAAAACCCCTTGTTTAAAAGATATATATTGAATATTTTGAAACTTTTTTTTATTTTTTGGAAAACATACTAGGAATATACAAAAGTAGTTGTAGTAGTTTTCTATTGTTATTAAACCTTTTGGAGGACATATATTCAAGTATTCTATATTATCAAGCTAATGCATAATACAAAGTGTTTTTGCAAATGAGAATAACTTCTCCAATAAACATTTTTATTTTTCCAGAAACTGAATAAACAATATTGTATTAAATAATTTATGCATAAAAAATAAAATATGCTTTTTGTTTCTTTATAGCCACCTTGTATAATAACCAAATCTGAATGTAATGATAGTTCATTAATGGAAACAAATGGAGACTTTGGAACGGCATAATAAAATTCAAGTATTGAAAGCCGCTCTTTAAATATTAGCAGTCACTTGTATATTAAAGCACCCATGGCACGAGGATTTTCAGATTCCTTCACATCATTTTTCTTCTACTCTAACTAAAGTTTTAAATGAAGATTGGTTGCAGTGGACAGAAAAAAGTGAGTTACTGAACCGTTTAGCTTTAAGAATTTGCAAATACACAAACAATCTCTGTACAGCTGAACGAAAGCAAGTAGAAGATAAAATTTTAATTGAAAGTGTGGAATTTGTACAGAGTGTAGTTTCGACAATCTCACTATATTATTGTTATAACATAAAACATTCTCTGAAAGGCACTGGGACTTACACTTTCATTGAACTAAAATTGTTGAAGTTGAAACATGGCAATGTAGTTCCCCGAAAAGTAGTTACTTTATGTGAAAAATTAAGCAAACTGTGAAAAAATTCTAGATTGTAATTTTAAACCATAATATCAATAAAGTTTTGTGCATATTATGAAAGTTCTGTGAATTTTTATTTTTAATTATGTTATTTTTTAATTGTATAATATTCTCGATATCTTAAGTCGAAGGGATTCTAAAAAAGCAATATGTGATAGCTAATTGTTCAGATAAGTCATTTAAGTAACAAGAATACACTGTATTAAGATTTTCAAATTTTTTTAAAAGGTTATCTTCTTTCGGCAACTAAATATTCTTTTTTTCGCTTGACATCTGAAATTGAATTTTGTGCTTTAACCAAATGAATGAATCTCTTTAAATATGCTAATGCTTAATTTACAACTAAAAAGGTATTTTTGACTATAACTTTAAAATCTCTTTCAAAAATTTTTGCATATTTTAACTTGCCTTGAAATTTTGTGTAAAAAACCTTAATGGTTTCCATAATCTTATAAAAGAATTTTGCACTGTATAGCACATGCATAAAAAGCCTTTTTTCATTGATTACTATGATATTATATTAATTATTTAAGGAATATAATTATCAAAGGTAATTGATCCAATTTAAGTGAAGACAATGGGGGAGGAGGAAAGGAAGTTTCAAATAACTACATACTTCCCCAAAAAGAGCAGATATTCAGATACTGTAAAACATTTTGAGAATGCTTTGATAGATTAAATATACCATTTTATGCCAAATGACTAATCTGTTGTATTAGCGAAATGACAAATTGATAATCTGTTTAAATTATTAAATAATCTGGCAAAATTATCTAAAGGTTATTTTAAAAATACACAATTCCTTTATACGAGATTTTGCCAAAAATGTATACTTTGTGTTATATTATCTCTTAATTTACACCTTCAAATTGGTATATTGAGCTTGATATAAAAGTGGATAAACTTAAGCATGCATTTTTGTAGATCACAGCACACTATCACTTATTTAGATATTTCTTTTGTTTCTGAAGTGTATATTTATGATAATTTATCCTTGGAACAATATTCTAATCAATTTATTTTTGTAAAAATAATCTTAATATATTCATGATTTAAAAATAGATTTTACTCATATATATCCTGTATTTTTTTAGATTTGTGTTGTCAACTGAAAAATGAAAACAACTAATTAGAAATACACTGCTCAAAACAATTAAAGGATATTGCAGTTTTAGGTGGATTTTGTATCTGGGAAACTTTTTAGCTAATTGATACATGGTCGACACACATAGTAGGTTATATGTGAATAAATTACACATGTTTGGCAAAAAAAAGAAATGCATTTTATTGCGCATTTGTTTACAAAAGGAAAAAAATGACAATTTGTGCATATGAGAAAAAAAGAATAAGAAAAGGTGTTTTCTTCAAAGAAAATCATTTTCAGTAGGGGGTATGGTTTCCACGGGCGGCCAGCAACGTTGAACACCTTTGAGGCATCAACTCAATGAGGATTAATGAGGAGTTGGGGTATTCTGCCCCACTTTTCCAGAAGAGCTCTTTCCAGTTCTTGGAGAGTTTGTGGGGGTTGTTGGCGGCCAGAAACTCGTCTTCCTAGAGCGTCCCAAACGTACTCGATTGGATTCATGTCTGGAGAACACGCTGGCCATTCCATTCGAACGATTCCTTCCTCGAAAAGGAAATCCTCCACCAGGTTTGCACGATGTGGCCTGCAGTTATCATCCACTAAAATGAAGTTATCTCCGATTGCTGCAGCGTAAGGGACTACAATAGGTCTGAGGATCTCATCCCTATATCGGCGACCAGTCAGAGCTCCATCTCGAATGATGTAGAAGTCAGTGCGCCCGTCACTGGAGATGCAACCATACACCAACACTCCTCCACCGCCAAATCTGACACTTTCGTGCACGAATGTAGGATTATTTCTACTGCCACGGTCCCTCCAGATGAAAATACGCCTATTATCCGGATGCACAGAAAAACGGGACGCGTCAGAAAACAGAATAATGTACCATTCATTTCTCCTCCAGTTGACATGCTCGGTCGCCCACTCCCTACGGTCGCGACGATGCCTTGATGTTAATCTAACACATACCATCGGTCGGCGAGCATACAGACCTACAGCATGGAGCCGGTTTTGGACAGTCTGAGTTGAAATCGTGGTGCCTGTAGCCGAGCGAAGGTGTTGTTGGAGAAGAGTAGCATTCATGTTTCGGTGTCTCCGAGCTGTTAACGTTAAATACCGATCTTTATTGGGCGTTGTTGCCCGTCTACGACCTTGCCCTGGTCTTCGGCCTGCACATCCACTCTCCAAAAAACGGTTCCAGATCCTTTAAATGACACTTTGTGACACTCCAATGGCTTGCGCTACTTCGGCTTGAGTTTGGTCCCCTTCTAACCTACCAACAATTCTCCAAGCTTCTGAATCTGTCAAAGGACTTCGCTGAGACATCGTACTCATCGAAACAAAGCAATCATTGAATGCCGATCATCCTTGTCTTCATTCTCTTTTATCCAGTTGAAAGTTAAATTTCATTCGCTGCCGCTGAAGCGGCGTTTTTGACGTCGAATTCAAAATTTGCATACTCCACAGTTTGAAAACCAGAAAAATTTGCATTTGTGATTCTCTTCTTCTATTTTCGGCAAAAAAAATTTCGTTTATATCTTTATTTTATATAAAACTTCAAATATCCTTTAATTGTTTTGAGCAGTGTATTTTCAATACAATGTTTAACTTTCAGCTGTGCAATCATCGTTTATATTCCCAATAAAGATTACTAACTCATTAATCTGTATCATGTTCAAGAACCAAACTTAACTGTAACTCTAAGGCATCTTAAAATTCTTTGAATAGCATGCTGAAAATTAGAATTAACTTATTGAAAAAGGGCCTTAACATACTAGATTATATATTTCTGAACTTTTCAGATTTGCATAATCTTCTAGGCAATTTTTTGGTAAAGTTCCTGTGCAAATCTGTGGCAGAATTGCTGCTACTGGATATCCCAGGAACATTTACCGTATTTCTTGAAATATTTCAGATCTTTTCACAATGAAGAAAATTAACTGAGATTTTATGCGTAAAGTTCCAGGCTATACGTTTCAGAATTTTTTCGAAATGAAGGAACATAAATGAATTTTCATGAGTAATGTTCCAGGTGATAGGTTTTGGAATAGCGGAACCTAACTGAGATCTTATGAGTAACATACCATATTAAAGATTTCAGAAATTTTCAGAAAGGTGGAATCTAACTGAGATTCTATGAGTAGTATTCCAGATTATAGGTTTCAGAGCTTTTCAGAATGGAGGAATTTAACTGAGATTTCACGAGTAATGTTTCAGATTGTAGGTTTCAGAATGGTGGAACCTAACAGAAAATTAATGTATAACCTTACACATAAAAGATTTCTAGACTTTTCAGAATGGTGAAACCTAACTGATATTTCATGAGTAACATCCCATATTATAGATTTCTGGATTTTGCTGGCATATGTAAGTTTCCTGGCATTTTTTGGATTAAATTCCTGGGAAAACCTGTGGCAGAATAGCTGCCATAGGTTTTCTTAGGAACCTTACGCAAAATTTTTTACAGTGTTTAGAAAATGAATTTTAACCATAATCTAGTGTCAAATGTTGTTCGTCGCCATTTATTTTTAAAACGACACACTGAAACACTTTATTAAATCTTAAATTTGCGATTTTTTATTTAATTGAAATAAATATTCCAGATACATGGTATCCAAAACGTGAAATAAATATTTTACAAATATATTTTAAGAAATTTCGCTGAGATTAATTATTAATAAAATATAGCTGCGAAACTTGTTTTTTCACTTTCTTTATTCATGTAAACACAAAACACACAATGCTCACTTTTTTAAATCATGAAATTTCAACTAAAACAAAAACTATAAAAACTCATTTTGAATGTCTCAATGCTTTGTAGAAATATTTACAAATTGTCATTAATGGAATTACCTGTTCAAAAATCGATCACAAAAATCTTATGCTACCATCTGGGAGCACTGTTTTTATACCCTAGTATATCATATCATACGATAGAATAAGATTGCAAATAAAATATACAAAACGGTATTTACGAAAATGAAATCCATGCGCACCGGAAAATGTACAATTTACGAAATTTGCTTGTTAAAAAATATATATAATTCCTTTCCTTTATTTTATATGCATTATATTTATGCTTTACTTTCATGGAAATATATGTATAATTTAAGCAAATTTAATATATATTCATATCTTGTTTAAAAAAGTATTTTTAAAAATATCATCATTACTTTTTTCGTGTTGATTAAATTCAACGACATCAAAATTCATGAAACATTTTTTTCTTATACATTTAAGCTACTTTTAATTTTAATTCATAAAAGAGAATGGGTGATGAGTACAGATTTCTAAATATTTATTTTAATTTTGTATGTTGCACTATTTACTGCTTGAAATTTACAAGCAATATTTGCAAAGTTTATTTAATTTTTCTTTTAATATTAAGATAAAAAAGAGAAACAACATAATTTAAATTTTTGAGAAGCATTCACGTTATTCAGAGATTTTAATTTAATTTATAATTCAGTTTAACAAAAGATAATTTTTGTTCAAGAACATGAGATAAAGAAACAAATAATATTTTAAATGTTTATTTCTTTTTTTTTCTTTTTTTTTTTTTTTGAAATTATAGATTAAAAAAATATTTTTTTTTCCAGAAAAGAAATGCATTTTTACAAAACTAATCATCAGTTTCGCTACAAATTACATTTAACTAAAACGATATTCCATATGCCTTCCATATACATTATACATTATAATTTTCTTGGGAAAAAACAGTTTTAGCAGATAAAATTTTTTTATTGTAAACAAAGTTATTATTTTTTTTATTTCATTTTTAAAATAACGTTTTCTTTTACTTTGCCTGAATCTAATTTCTTGAATGAAATAACTTTAAAACTTCTTGGTAATTTTAACAATAATTACTCCATTCGGTATAATTTTTCTTTGTAATTAAATTTGTATTTTTAGTAATTTGATTGTTTTTCTAAAAAAAATATTTTTATACAAAAATGAGACAAATATCCTCAGGAAATAAGATTTGTTTCCAAAGTAATGTCAATGTGCATAAAATATGAATATATTATTTTTATAATTTCCATTTAATATCACAGATATATTTTAGAAAAATCTGTAGCACTGCTCAACTAATAATTGAAAAGTACCAACTTCTATTTGTGTGTGAATATTTTTATTAGATTTATTCTTCCATAGATAATTCAAAAATTACTAACGAAGCCACAGATTGACTTGAGTTCTCAAATTCATTGCTTTAATCAAAAATAAATCTTACGTTAATCGAAAGAAATAAACTCGTTTGAAATCTAAACAAATACACTGTTAAAAATGTCTGTAAAAACACAGAAAAAACGAGACTCTATACATTTAAACTAATTCCCGAATAAATACATGTAATCGAGTTTTTCGGTCATCACTTAATCGACATTTTCCTTATACTCTATCTAATTCTCCGTAGTGGTTTCGTCATTATGTAAAGCTTTTTATCTTTGTTAAAATTCGTTATTCAGAATACACACTTATAAAAAAATTTTGCAGTTATATTTGAAATATTATAAAATAAAATTTAGTTTATTTATTATTATTATTATTTTAAGTTAGAATAATTTAGAAAGAGAAAATAATTTCGTCGGTGTTAGTGAGGATTTTTATCGATTTTAAAGGACATATACGGACATATATCGAGCACAACAACAAAATTCCCTACAGCTTTGTCGGTAGGGTGCTTCTCCACTGTCAAGAAGTGTCTGGTTCAAATCCCAGAACGGCTAGAAACAATTTGTGTAAAAAATAAATGGTACAACAATTCAAAATTACTCAAAAAATTCAAATTCTTTCAGACTCTCTGAAGATTTACTATTTTATGATTTTGAAAGTTAAATTAAATTATTACCATCTAAAACAAATTTATACAATCTTGTGTATTTTTAACGATTTTAATTTACAGACTCTATTGTGAATTTATCCAATAGTTTCTCTGGTATCTAACAGGATCTCTGTTTTCATAATCTCTATAACCTAATAAGAATAATCCATAATCTAATAATCTTTCTAATCTCTGTAATTTAACGGTAATTTTACATAAGACTTAAGATAATGGTTTCCCCGAAAATTTTTAATTGAAGTAACGTTTGTTTGTTTGTTTGAAAGGAATTCTCTCATTCCAAAATTAATTGTGAATTATTGATAGTGAGAGTCCCTGTTCCACCATAGTCTAGCTTTTATGTCTATGTTAGTACATCCATAGGGATGTAGCGGATATGAAAAGCTACAATAATGCTATTTTTATGATACCAAAGATCCAAAACTTGAAATTTGCCAGAATAGTTACATATACTAAGTAAGTACTCTCTTAGAATGTTTAATTAAATTTCTAAAATTTAAAAGAGTGGAAATGTGCAAAAAACGTTAAAAAAAATTCTAAGTAATGATTTGTTTAGAATTATTAAAAATAGAAACTGCAAATTACGTGTAGTACATACTTTTAAGATATTTCTTCTCTAAGAACAGTTTAAATAAGATCTCAGAAAAATTTTAGATCGATGCAAAAGTAACGGCTGAAAACTGATTCCGACAATCATTTCTGGAATATAAGTTATATTTATTATCGGCCTCAATACCACCTATGAGTTACAAGAGTGGAAAACGTTCTAATAAAGCGATTTTTGTGGTACAGAATGTTGTAAAATCTTGAATCTGACATGATAGTTACTTATAAAGTGTAAATGAAAAAAAAGTGTAAAATATCTCTCTAAGAACAGTTTCTTTAAAATTTAAAAATTTTAAAGCGAAAACCGTTCTAAAAATGTGCTCCATTACGATCTCTACGAAAATGTCAAAACAGAAACTTGAAATTTTACATAATAGATACTTATAAGATTTAAGAGATCTCCAAGAACAATTACTAAACATTTTGCAACTTAAAGGGTGAAATGACCAAAAAGCGTTCTAAAAACTTTTTCAGTTACTACATCTATAAAATCTAACGAAATTTCAAATTATTTAAAAAAATAATGTTTTCAAATTGATGGTGATCGTTCCTGCTCCCTAATAGACGATTGAACAGAAACTTGGAATGTGGCATGATATGTACTTTTAAGATGTAAATGCTTGCTATAAATTGATTCTAAAAAAACTTCAAATAAAACTGAAATTGGCGAAAAAACTTTAAAATACATTCTTTTTTTTTTTTACAAATTTTACTTTTTTTTAAATTTAGTGTAATAATTAAATTTGGTGAAACTGTGGTTTAATTAGTTATTTCTGAATCAAAGTAGTATAACAAATTATTCAAATAAAAATAGGCACACTTATAACACATTTAGTATTTCAATTATTAGGCTAGCAAAGCCGCAGATTTTTCTAATAAACAATAATTTAAATGTTTTTGGAACATTTCAAGCTCGTTTTAATTTTTATTTGAAGTTCCAATCATTTTTAGAAAACTATATATCATTTGAAGTTTAAATATAACAATCATAAAATATTTCAAGCTTCTTGTCAAAAATCCACCAACCCTCTTGTGGTATTATTAACTAACATAAAATATAGATTACGTTGGATGAGCAACTATCGCGAATAACTTGAAAACTTTACTTTTGAAATTGGTTTTGTGTTGACAAATATTTCAAAGAAATAGAAATTTAAAAAGCTTTTTTGATGATTTTTGCTTATTTTAACCTATTAAAATTAATAATTAATAATTATTTTAGAAACTGTTCTTAGAAAGCATTTTCAACATATAAGTATCTGTCGTGCCGAATTTGTCTGTCTTTAGTTTGTCTGTAGTTTCTGTCTTAAACAATTCAATAGAAATCATAATTTTCAAATCTTTTATGATGCATTTCGCTGTTTCACCGTTTTGAATTTCGATTTTTTTTAAACTGCTCTTATAGACCATCTCAATCATATAAGTAACAACTATACCAAATTTCAAGTTTCTGTCACTACACTTCATAAGAAATCGATATCTAGAGCAGTTTTACAACGTTTTTTGCTCGTTTTATGCTTTCAAAATTCTATTTTGTTAGTTTCAGAGAACATCTATATATTATCAGTAGCTGCTACGCTTAGTTCCATGTTTTCAAGTTCCTTCGTCATAAAAAAAAAAAAAAAAAATCGTAATTTTAGAAAATTTTGTATTTTTGAAACATTTTGGAGGTACTGGCATAGACATAACATATAGACTTTCAAAATATTTTAAAAATCAATTTGCAAACATTACATTAAAATTGGTTTTGTACTTCTGGAGACTCCACAAAAAACGTAAATTAAAATATTTTCAGAATTCTTTTCGCTCATAAGCGTACTTTGACCTGAAAAGTGTTTATCATGCCAAATTTCATTTTTTTTTGTCTTTTACTATTACCATAGAAACATTTTAGAACACTTGCGCATTTTCAATGCTTTCTAATTTTGAATATTTCAGAAACTAAGCGTAAAAATATTTACTTCCTATAAGAAACTATCCAGCCTAATTTTAGATTTATAACTTCTTTAGCATTACCAATGTCACATTTTTAGAAACTTTTTTTCTTATGCTCTACTTAGGATCTTGACATCATAATAAAATATAGCATATGATGAAAGAGGATGAGTCACAATTAGAAAGATTTCATTACTTTTGAAATCGGCTCAGTAATTCTTGAGATTAAACCCTACAAATGCACAAATAAACAAAATTTTTTTGTTTATAATATTAGTACATATTATAATAATGTAATTCGTCTACTTCTTGTATGAAACTTACATAGAATTTTTAAAGTATTGCCATAACTTTCTAATACTTTAGGATCTCTGTTTTCTACGAGCTAAGTTCACAAATATCTTTCTTGACACGCAGTTTCTAAAAACACAGTAGATTTTTCCGTTTTAAAAAGAGTACTCACTATAAAAAATTGAAAGATATTATGAGCGCTAGCAATCATTTGTACTCGAGTTGCTATTCATTTCCTTTTGATAGCAGGACTTTTCGGCAGCCGAAGCTATCCCTACAAGAAGGATGCAGCTGAAAAACCCCTTAAAAATCCAATGAATCTTGTTATCTCTCTTCACAAAAAAAAGTTAAGTAAAAAAAATACAGAAGGAGTCGAAAAACACCGGTGTTAACATCTTCGTGATATAAAGCAAATATAGAAATGAAAGAAAAAAATCCCTGTCGGCTTGGCCTATAGGCGGAGGTAAATTTCGAAGAGTGCTCATTTCAACAACAAAATATCAAATATGATTAGAGATAAACCCAGTTTTGGGCCGCTTTTGAAAAAAAATTTAATTTTATTTTTCTGAAAGAACTTGTTTTATCAGAATCACCTTCAGTGAAATTTGGCTCAAATCTCCATTTTGACAACATATTTTAAAATACATTCTGACTTCATTAAAAAATCGACCAATTCGGCACATTATATAGTTTCTAAATAAGAAAAAACTGTAAATTGAATACGTTTGAGAGCAAAACTGAATTTAAAAATGAATCATAAAAAACCAATTTGTTATTTGAATTCATCCTCAATTCTTTAATCACGATCGCTTCAGAAGTTTTTGTGCAAAGTTCCAACTTTTACAGCTTTTTTTAAATATATTCAGCCTTTATGAAATAATCTATATCAAAGTCTGACCATACGGCACATTATACAGTTCCTAAATAAGAGAACCTATCAATTGGATGCGTCTAAGAGCAAAACTGAATTTAAAAATGAGCAAAAAAAGCACAATTTGTTATTTGAATACTTCCTCAATTTTGCAATCACGATCACTTCTAGAAATTCTGTTCAAAATACCCTTTTTGGTAGCTTTTTTAAAAATATATTCTGACTTTAACAAAAAACTGGCCAATACGTCACATTATATAGTTCCTAAATAGGAGGATCTACCATTTGGATGCGTTTAAAATACAAAATGAATTTAAAAATAAATCAGAATATAAGCAGTTTGCATTTGAGGATTTTTCTTCAAGTCCTATTTTTGTTTAATTTATTTTTCTAAAAGAATTGGTCCTATGAAAATCTTGTCAGTATAAAAGTTCTAGATATTATTATGAAGATGCAAAATAAATTTAATTAGATTTGATCGTTTAAGAATTGACGAAGCTATGAATTTTTATCTTTTTTCACCCCCCCCCCCTTTTTCTTTTCGTTTTTAATTGTTTTTCATCGGTTAGAAATAGTCCTATCAAATATTTGTAAATGCAAAAGTTTTAGATAATTTGGCGATCATTTATAAAAAAAATAGTTTTATTTGACATGTTGGGAATTTATAAAGTTATGAATATTCTTCTCCCGAAAACCCTGTTTTTTTCCGCCTTGAGCCCATTTTTAATTTTATAAAAAATCTGTTATGCATAAACTTTTTGTCTATTTTCTAGAAGTAATATAAACTTTAAACTGAATCGAAAGCTATTTTAATTAAGAAGTTATGGTGTTTTTTCAGTTTTCACAAAAACCCTCCCTATTTCCACCGCCTTGGTCCGAATTTGCACTTTAACGAACTCTACCGAGGTTTTATACCCATTGATTTTATATATCAGTTTGAAGGAGATTGGAGCAGAATTATAGAAGTTATTGTGTCCAGAAGAAAGCGATATATATATATATATACATATATACACTGGTGTGCCAAATTTAAGGACAGATCCCAAAATGCCAATTTTCAAGGGATTTTCAATGATAATTTTCACGCGAATATCCAAAAGGAAATAATATAACTTAAATAATTACAATCCCTGCATTACAGCTAGTCCATATAACATCTCATTCAGGTCACACATTGTCACAAGAGTCATAGTCAATACGATGAAACAAAAAAATAAGAAATTTCATACGTCTCTTTTATGAGTCTCAAATGGCTACTATATGAGACTCCACTGTCATGTCACTGCGACTGCTGCTTTGAGTCGAGTCACCAGGTGACTTTACAGTGTCGTTTTATTGAGACTCTCGTGTGACTGTCATTTGGAGGCTCAATTACAAAGTCATTGTGAATGATGCATTATGATAAATCACCAAACAATGTCCCATTAAAGTCACATGGTGAGTTTTCACAACTTTTCATTGTGGTTACTTCACAGTAGGGTCTCTGTTAACATTTGACAAGGTCTTGTGACAGAAAATTACCATGTGACTTTAATGTAATAATTTAGAATTTTAAACTCGTTTGATATTTTTATTATTGAATATGATTGTATAAATATCTTAAACCTCTACTTATGCAATTAATTAAGACGATCTTTTTTAAAAAGGCACTAAAGTCGAATTGATAAATATAGTTATCTTAAATAGAAAACATGTAGACATCCGGAAAATTATCTTACCTTATTTCTCTGAATGAAGAATTTGAATGAAAAATAATAAAAAAAATATGCAGAGCAAAAATTTTAGAATTGGAATCTTAAAAGAAATTTACATAAAACTAATTTATATGCTAATACGAGAAATAATTTAGTTAAATTTTTATCTTAAGAAATATTATAGTTCGATCGGGACTTTATAAATGCATGATATCTTTCTTCAGCGTAATATATTCCTTATAGTTAATTTTTTAGGTAACCATAAAATGGATAAACTATAAAAAAGAAATAAATATTTACGAAAATAAACAGGAGATAAAAATAAAAGAAATAATAAGCTTTCGGAATTTTATAAAATAAAAATGAAATTTTAGATGTAGTCGTTTAAGAATATAGCTTAAGACATATATTATGAGAAATGTGCAAATTATTAACCCGGATAATTTTATATGACTTCATAGCTAAACAAAATACTTTTTAAAAATATTTACCGAATTACGAAAATGAAAGCTCGACACTTTAAAATATGCAAGTAATTCACGTACTCGCATATCAAAACACACCTGAGCATAAATATACACATACAGCCAGCTAGTATCTTAGAATTCTGTATAAATATGAATAAATAAAACTTTGTAGAAGCGTAAAAAAAAATATTTAAATGAAAAATTTGAGAGTTGTGCCTACTTAATAAAAACCGAGTGCCAAAAAGTATACGTAATCGTGCCGGTTCGAACCATTCTGGCCTGCGAATCGACCATAGTTAAACGCCACGTTAGGCTTAATGGAAAACATTTGTTAACGTATAACAGCTAAATGATATCTTTCTCTACTTGAAATAATGTTTGTTCTGCCTATTTTCATATAAAACATGCACATCATATTCAATTATAATAAAAATATATAACTTCTTTACAATGCAAGCAAATTTCAAGAGGAAATAAGATAAGCTCTTAAAATATGGTATAAATTAATTAAAGTTTTACTAATAATAGAAGAAATAATGTATTTTTTTCATTGATACGGAATGATTTTTTAAAGTTACATAGCTGAAGTATGTAATTTTGCGTTTATAAGTGTCAGAGAATATTTAACGTTTTTTTGAAATTACACTATCATACGCTGTAATCAAAGTTAAAAGCTTCAAACAAAGTTTAAAATGCATGTCGGCTTATTACAATTACTTCCTCTTATGTAAATCATCAAAACTACCAATTTTTACATATATTTAAGCGTCTAAATTGTATGATCTGCATTTTAAGCAAAAGATACCATTTAAACCAGTTTTTTACTAGTTCCATTACTTACCCTATTTAAAGTATCATTACTGTAAATTGTTTTTACATTCCTGAGGTTACGTTAATAACATTTTTTATTAGTGTCTATTGTGAAGAAAGTATGTAGACATAAATATAGCTTAGCTCTCTAAGCATTTGTATTTGGATGTTGATAAGAGTTTTGTGATTATTTTCAAAGTATTAAAGTAATCTTGTTTTTAAAGAATATTTGAGGCAATATTTAATGCATTAAGCATTTACCTCATGTTTTGTAAAAGTAAAGAAAATTTAAAAAAAGTTTTAATAATTTCATTTTATTTTATTCACTTTATTCTTCAAACAATTTACAATATAAGAAAAAGTCTTCATTTTTCATTTCTCATGATTGTGTTATTATTTTTTTAATTAAATTTTCCTTGTACGTAACATTTTTAATTAAATGAACCCTGTTTTCTAAATTAAAAATGCTTTTATAATTTTGAAAAAGAAAAAAACTTGTGCATAAATATTTGTTTGATATCAAAAATCGCATATTTTGTACAGAAAATATAATTACCAACTTAACAAAATAGCGATTAGGAAGTCTTTCATCTGATTTAATTACCAATTATAGCTTTAAAATAATTTTTGTTTTATTGTAAACATTTTCGCTTGTGCTGATAATGTTAGAAATATGCCAAAATTTTGAAGGAAAATCCAGTTCAGTACAATAATATATTTGTCATTTTCAAAGAAAATATAAGGTGATTTTAATACAAGTAGGTCTTTCAAAAGGCTGTAAATAAATAAATAAAGAAATAAATAAAAGGAATGACTGATGAGAATGACCTGATATTTCATCTGCGTACACGTAAAGCAACTGGAATTTATTTTGAGAAATAAAATATATTCAAATGTTGACTGAAAGATTACGCTATACTTGCAAAAATATGTTAATTAAGAGAAGTGAATTGATGTTGGTGACACTGATGACGTGGTATTATTTGTTCAAATCCTATCCACTAAGACCAGGGGATTCTATAACGAACAGGAAAAAATCGGTTTTTATTTGCTTGTAAGACAAAAAACCGTAAAAAAAGGTATGAACAATTTTTTTACTGTTTCTATGCTAAAAACCGTAGAAAAGATGACAGGTGACACTATCAAGAAAAGGAAGAATATGATTTCCACCGTTTTCTCCTACGAGATGAAAGGTCAAAACATCATTTTACACAACATACTGAAATGTTTCAGCTGTGATACAGTGAATTTGTTGCGTGATGCGTGTTTTTAATTCATCTAAATTCGCAATGGAACCCTCGTATATACTATGTTTTAGGTACTCCCTCAACAAGAATTCTCAAGATCTGGAGATCATGGTGATCAGGTAGTTGGTAAATGGAGAATGATACTTCTATCTCCTCAAAATGCTGATTCAACAGATACTTATTAGTGTTACAATGTGCGGAGAAGCGCCATTTTGGATAGAAATTATGCAATCCTTATATCTTCACTGTTGCAGTCCTGGAAGAACTGCTTGCCTAAAATAGATTTTTAATGTGACCCTCTGAATGTATAAATGACAGGACCCGAAGGACTAATCTTCTCACAAATTTAAAGGACAATCATTAATATTGCCGTAATCTATACCGTCACCTTTTTAGAATTTAAAGGCAATGGTTGCATTTCGAGCGGACTCTAATTCAAATTCTGTAACTTTGAGTATTGATAGAACTTCGAGATGAAACGGGCATCGTCTATCCACAAAATGCTCCATAGCCATGCATTCTCCACTTACATTCGAGTATGAAATTGCAGGGCGAAAGCTTTTAATTTTGGACAAGTCAGCAAGAAGCAACCACTGAATATGCGTAGTTATATCGATAACATTGTTGGATATTTTTTAAGCTATTGCGTAGCTTTTATCGCGGGCTTTGAGCGCGGCGACCGAATGTAAAAATTCCGTAACGAGAAAAATTGAGCGTAACGAAAAACAACAATTCCGTAACGAAAACACCTAACACTCGGCTAACCAGCGTTTCAGTTCGGCAGACTTCGGCATGGTATCCTTCGGTAGACTTCGGCAGACATTGACGCGGCATTTTTCAGATATTTAGAGGATATCAAGTCTCAAACTTATATTTCTTATTTCAGTTACTATAAATCTATAGTTTCAATAATAAAAATTCCTGATAGAATGTGTATAGAAAAGAATCGTCTTAAGATAAAACAAGGTAGGATAATGTATCTTTTGGCAATTAGAGACCCGCCCAATGGTGAGGATCGAAAAATTTAAAATGCTTATAACTCGCGATCTAATTTTCGAAGCGCGGCCAAATTTGGTTTGGTAATTTATTATGAGACTGTGTTAATTTTTGGTGACAGGAGACCCCCACGGTGAGGGTCGAAAAATTTAAAATGTTTATAACTCGCGATCAATTTTCGTAGCGCGGCCAAATTTTGTTTGGTAATTTATTATGAGACAGATTTAACTTTTGGTGACAGGAGATCCCCTACTGTGAGAATCAAAAAATTTAAAATGCTTATAACTCGCGATCTAATTTTCGTAGTGCGGTTAAATTTTTTTGGTAATTTATTATGAGACAGTGTTAATTTTTGGTGACAGGAGAACCCCCCCCCCCCCATGGTGAGGGTCGAAAAATTTAAAATGCTTATAACTCGCGACCTAATTTTCGTAGCGCGGCCAAATTTTGTTTGGTAATTTATTATGAGACATTGTTAATTTTTGATGACAGGATATCCCCCATGGTGAGGCTCAAAAAATTTAAAGTGCTTATAACTCGCGATCTAATTTTCGTAAATCGGCCAAACTTTGTTTGGTGATTTATTATGAAACAGTGTTAATTTTTGGTGACAGGAGACTCCCCTCCCACGGCGAGGGTCGAAAAAGTTAAAATGCTTATAACTCGCGATCTCATTTTCGTAGCGCGACCAAATTTTCTTTCGTGATTTATTATGAGACAGTTTTAATTTTTGGTGACAGGAGCCCCCCCCCCCCCCAAGGTGATTCCCTTTCTACAGAACTGGCGTGTTGATGATACAGTGTTCTCTTTCTCAGATCATCGATATATAATGTTTTCGTTGTGTTTGAATCCAGTTTTTAGAACCTATGATAGGTTCAAAACAAAGAATAAATCAATGCACAAATTTAATAAATTATTCAGTGAAAAACATGATTTACTATGTTCATCACTTATGAGAGTGCATGGTCCGGCTTCTCTGGACGATTGGATTGAAAATTTCAATGAATATCTCCAATATGTACTTCAAAGGTCCTTTCGTCGGGGCAGTATTTCCTATAAACCTACCATTTCTTGGTATACTACTGAACTAAGAGTATTGAGAAATAAAGTTACTGCTGCTTATAAACGTTATAGAAAGAATTTAGACAATCCTGTATATAGAGAATCCTATATATTATTACGTCATGAATATAAAAGAAAAATTAGAAAAGCGAAGCGTTCTAGTTGGTTAGATTATTGTCAGCGAACTAATGAAGCATATGGTAACGTTTTTAAGTTCGTCTCTGGTAAAAAATTTAACTACCAAGATATGGCTTTTTCTACCATGGAGAATTCATCCGTTTTTGACGCATATGATGACATAGCTCATCAACTAATGATTGAACATTTTAAGGTTGACAATGTACCTGAAAATACTTATAGTTATGAAAGCTCATCGGATTACACGGATGATCCAGATTTTCGCCCTTTTTCCAAGAAAGAACTAAATTTTGTTTTGAAACAACAACATAATAATAAAGCTCCAGGTTTTGACAATGTGGATGCGCTAATTGTGAAGAATCTATGTTTTAATTTTAATTTTTTAATGTTGTCAATTTTTAACACTTGCTTTAAATATGCACATTTCCCGGTCAGCTGGAAGAAAAGAGTTGTTATTTTCTTTAAGAAAAGAAATAAGCCAGAGAGCTCTTATCGTTCATATCGACCAATTACCCTGTTGCCTATTATGGCAAAGGTCTATGAGAGGCTGCTGAAACTTAGAATCACAGTAATGCTCGAGGCTGCTGCATACCTCGACGGGGACCAACATGGTTTTCGCGAGGGACGGAGTACTCTGACTGCACTCTCCTCTCTTCGTGAGAAGATTAAAGAAACTTCGAAGGCTTATAAATATTGTGCGATTGTGTCATTCGATATAGCAGGAGCATTTGATGTGCTTGACTGGAATGTGGTTGCTAACATAATAGATCACTTGCCTATCTACGATTATTTGAAAGAAGTATTCAAGAATTATATTTCATTTAGACTTATAAGTTTTAAATTTACCGATGGCATTCGATGGTTTAGACTAGTGATGCACAACCTTTTTGCCAGAAAATCGTTTGCCACCAGAATATTTGAAAAGTGACGATTGTTTTATTGCATAGCAAAGTTTCTATCATTATCATATGGAAAATTACTCTGCATAAAATTAGTGGTATCAGTTTGGCCCGCGGGCCACAGGTTGTGCACCCCTAGTTTAGACTGTTCTGTGGCTGCCCACAGGGTTCATGTTTGGGCCCTTTGATTTGGACAATAGTTGCAGACCGAATTCTTAAACAGAGTAAAGAAGTAGCATTGAATTTAATTTCTTACGCTGATGACTCTGTGGTTGTTGAAGGTGCGGACACTAGAGCGTCACTTGAGAATAAAATGAATAACACTGTGAATAATTTTTCTACTGTCTGTGCTCTTTGCAACTTGTAGCTTAATAATACCAAGACGGTTTCTATGCTTTTTGGACGTAATACCATGAAAAAGAGACGTCCTATTTTTAAACATAGTGGTAGATCAATACCTGTGAAGGATAATATTCTTTATTTGGGTTTTCTTCTAGACAGTGCCTTCCATTGGTTAGATCATCTTGAGATGATTCGAAGTAAAGTTATGTCCTTTACTTGCAATATGAGAAAAGTGAGAGTAAGAGATATAGGGGTCTCTCTAGACCTATTAAAGGTTTGGTACAACACTGTATTAAAAAAGCAGATATCATACGGACATGAGGTCTGGTATCGTGACCTTCAGTCCCATGGTATTCGCAGATTGTCCTCTTGCCAGCGAGTTTGTCTGTTGACCATAATTCGTACATATCATACAATTTCAACTGAAGCATTGTGCGTTTTGGCTGGAGTTTTACCTATAGATATAGAACTTTCTAATTCTGCTCGTCTTTATGATATGATCCACGGAAATACATCAGTAGTGGTGGAAAATACTACTATTTATTCTGAGAATTTGGTTAAACGTGTGCCAACTTATTATTATCCGAATTACTGCGAAAGACATCATGTGAATTTTCTGAATCCAGTACGAAAATCAATTCCTGATCGTAATTATCCAATAATTTTTACTGATGGATCGCACATGCAAAGTGGAGTTGGTGCTGCTTTTGTAGTTCATTTAAAAAATGTAGAAATATTTAATTACAGAATCAAGCTTAATGTTAAAAATTCGATCTTTCAGGCAGAATTGGTGGCAATTTCGGAGGCTATACAGTGGTGCGGACGAACTGAGATTGCTCACTTCTATTTATATACTGATAGCCTGTCATCGACATGTGTTTTGCATCATCTATTCCCATGTGATCAGTTAGTATATGATATTTTCACGAACTTACGTGTACTTAAAAATAAAACTATTCATATAGGATGGGTCAAGGCCCATGTAGGCATTGTGGGTAACGAACATGCTGATGAACTTGCCAATTCAGTGGTTCTGAATAATGTTTATGACAAAGTAGTTAACCTTCCATTTCCTGTGAGTTATTTAAAGAATTACTTTCGAAATAAGAATATTCGTGATTGGCAGGATCGATGGTCCTTTAGCGATAAAGGTAGGGATACCTACATGATTATTCCTGATGTTAGTTTAAATTACATCTGTTATTCTCAAGTGGCTGCATATTTTGTTTCTGCACATGGTGCGTTCCCTACTCTGCTGTGCAAACGGGGAAGGAGAAATAATGATAAGTGTATTTGTGGCAAACGCGGTGACGTCGCACACTATTTATTTGATAGTTGTTGTGTTTCAGCAGACAAGTTTAACTTAATTAGAAATAGAACCATAGAGTGGAATATCAGAAATGTTCTATTTTCACATTTTAATTATAAGAAACTTTGTGCTATTTATAATGATCTGAATGCACACTTTACATTCATTCGTTACAAATTCTGATGTTGTAACTTTGTTTTAATTGACAGGACTGTGAACTTTAAATCTTTGGACATGCTCCTGTTGTGTGACATAGTATATAAATTTGACCCACAGCTAAAACTGTATTGAACTTTTCTGACTTTTACAATTTTTTTTTCTTTTTTAAGGCTTGGTGTTTATATTAGTTTTATTATATTTTTAGTTTTTGTTTTGTTTTGGAACATGTATGATTTGTTCTTACATCTCACTTTATTTTGTATGTGTCTTGTTAAGTTTGTTAATTATTTTCTCTTTGTTCCGTCAGTCAGACGTTTGTAAAATTGTCAACAAGTGTTTTTCATTTTTATCATTTTGTATATTTTAGTGCCATTGCATATTATTGCTGTATATGTTATTTATGTTATGGAATGGCCCGTTGTGTAATTTGGCTGGTTGGTTGTGGAATATTTCCTCCAGGGATTAAACACCTATGCCAAGTTTTTTGGTGGGTGCCCCGGATGGGTGATCCCCCCCCCCCAAAGGTGAGGGTCAAAAAACTTAAAATGCTTATAACTCGCAATCTACTTTTCGTATCGAGGCCAAATTTTGTTTGGTAATTTATTTTGAGAGAATGTTAATTTTTGGTGACAGGAGACCCCCCCCCCATGGTGAGGGTCGAAAAATTTAAAATGCTTATAACTCGCGGCCTAATTTTCGTAGCGCGGCCAAATTTTGTTTGGTAATTTATTATGAGACATTGTTAATTTTTGGTGACAGGATATCCCCCATGGTGAGGCTCAAAAAATTTAAAGTGCTTATAACTCGCGATCTAATTTTCGTAACGCGACCAAACTTTGTTTGGTGATTTATTATGAAACAGTGTTAATTTTTGGTGACAGGAGACCCCCCTCCCACGGTGAGGGTCGAAAAAGTTAAAATGCTTATAACTCGCGATCTCATTTTCGTAGCGCGACCAAATTTTCTTTCGTGATTTATTATGAGACAGTTTTAATTTTTGGTGACAGGAGCCTTCCCCCCCCCCAAGGTGAGGGTCAGAAAACTTAAAATGCTTATAACTCGCAATCTACTTTTCGTATCGCGGCCAAATTTTGTTTGGTAATTTATTATGAGAGAGTGTTAATTTTTGGTGACAGGAGACTCCCCACAGTGAGGGTCGAAAATTTTAAAATGCTTATAACTCGCGATCAATTTTCGTAGCGCGGCCAAATTTTGTTTGGTAATTTATTAAGGTATTGCATAGCTTTTATCGTGGGCTTTGAGCGCGGCGAAAGAATCTAGAAATTCCGTAACGAGAAAAATCTTAACTCTCCGGCTAACGTCGCTTCAGTTTGGCAGGCTTCGGCACGGTATCCTTTATTAGACTTCGGCAGACATGGACGCGGTAATTTTCAGATATTTTGAGAATATCAAGTCTCAAACTTATGTTTTTTATTTCAGCTATCATAAACGTATACTATTATTTTTAACACAATCAAACTGATTGGTAAAGTAATTTTTCGCTCAGCTGGAAATATTCAATTCATAAACGTATAGTTTCAATGATAAAAATTCCTGAAGAACCTACATGTATTGTAAGATAATAAAAATATTTTAAACGATATTAACTTCTCATTTATTCAATAAAAGAAAAAAAATTGATATCGGTCACCATACTCAAAAAGTGTAACTTGAATTATTATCAAAGACAAAAAAAAACTGCATAAATAAAAAATAAGTAAATAATTTTAATTGCATAAGTTGATAAAAAATGCTATGCAATAGCTTTACCGCGGCAGTCCCCGAGTGCCACACGTATTTTTTAATTTTTTTACGACCCGTGCTGACAAAACCGTGGTGGAAACATTCTTTTCTAATGTTCAGGGTATTTTAAATGCTCTACTGCACGTTTCAAAAGCACTGCTAGACATTTCCTGTATTGTTGTAGCTACATACTCCACTGACAGTTAAACAATAGTTTTCTTTCTTTTAAACCATTTCCCTGAAATGATCTTGTTTCTTCGAATTTCTTCTAACTTTCTTTCTTCGTCTCTCTTCTTCTAACTGAATACAGTCATCGCGCGAGAGCCGATTCTTAAACCCTTTAAGGCTTGAAAATTCTTCAAAGCAATTGGCGTACAGTCACCGTTTTTGTAAAAAACTTCACATGGAGAGTTCGATTTTTCAATTTTAGAATCATTACTACATTCTCAAGTGCTGAATAACAGAAACTCCAAGTTCCCCACATTTTTATCACAATTGTGATGTGCACCGCATAATGTCACGTATTTTAATTAGCATTTTATGACAAGTACAGTGCCATCTATCCGTCATTATTGGCACTATTTTTCTTTTGCAATACAAATTCCCATTTCTTTATGTATATTCAGATGATATAACAGGTAATCTCGGACTCGTGGTTCTTTTTTACACAGCTTTGAAAATTACTTTTAAATATCCTACACAAAAAAATTTATGACTTACGGGAGATGTGTTATGCGTATGACATGATTATCATGATGTTGTTGACATATGAAAATTTAATAATTTAAATTCAGTATAAAAAATACTTGCGAATAACTTCTTTGTAAAAAAAATATATTATATTTTTATTTTGCATTTATGTTTTACACATAAGAAAAAGCGGGATTAAAAAGTGCAGTTGGTTGAAAATCAGATATCTCATCTTTTAAAAACATAAACAGCTGTCTAGCTGCTAATGATTGAAATACAAAGCTCTAAGCAAAAACAAGAAAAAACCATTATTCTTTAAACAAGACAAAAATCAGATCGTTTCAAAATGTCAACCATAAAAAAATTCAAAAGGCTATAACTCAATCATTTTTTAAGATAAAAAATAAAAGTGTTTTGGAATCGTTGTTTTAAGTTCTAACACATAAAAGAAAAACATTTTTCAACTTTTAATTTTTTTGCATTTAATTTTAAATTTTAAATTTTTTAAAAATATTTAAATGGCCGCCATTTTGAAACAAGATGGCGGATGATGCTGGCTAACGAACTCAGTCAAGACATTTGCATGTACTATGTACATACCAAGTTTCATTCAAATCGATTCATAAATACGCGTGTTATCACGTGACAAAAATCAGATACATATATATATATATGGTTATAAATATATATGTCAACATTTGAACGGAGGGTGGTTTTGGGGTCTGGGGGTCATGATGGATGAAAATGTACCAAAATTATCTGGAAGTGCTTTCCTCCGGACGGCTGCAATAGGTAGCTTTTTACTTTTGTAATGAAAGCTACCTAATTAGAAAAAAATTATACCTGAATACTAATTCTTTTTTTTTAAATTCTAATACCTCTTTTTAAATCTGTGAATCAATACGGATAATTGGAGGTAATTTCAAAATCAAGCATTCCTCATTTTAGGAGAAATAGATGTGAAACGTAATCTGTCGCTTCATAAATTCGTTTCATTAGGTTAGATATTTAGTGAATAATATTTGTATTACTTTCAAGTATGTCTTCCATCGGCAGAAGTTACCACTTAAATTTATTTTAGCATTAACTGCATTAATGTTTATAATTTTTATTTAATATTTTATACCATTGGTTATAATATACTTTTTGATTGTACAGTCTTTTTAATCAAAATGTTTCTATGACATGTATGACAGGTTTTTTAAAGGCTTTAAATCTAGTAAATTCCGAAGTCAATCAGCAAATTATTCTTTTTTTACAATTAAATTTTAAACAATTTTTATTTACGAACTAGTGTCTTAATTCATGTTTGGTTTTACATTGAAATATGTTCTATGTGTTTGAATTAACTAATTGTACCTTGAAAAGGGACAGAGCTTCCAGTGTTTTGTTGTCATTTTTTTAAATTTTCACAACTATAAAAATGTTTGTTGAACGCGTTATGGTCTTTTAAGTTTTTGTATTTGTTTTGTTTAAGAACATTTGCTTTCTATACGTATAAAGTAAATGAGTTTTATCGTTTTAGCATTCAAATATTGTTTTTTTTTTGCTTGGTCTTATTACAAAAGCTCTCATCCTCATGTGTCTGCTCATCTGGTTTCCGACAACTTACATAAGCTTACAGCATACATTTAAATTTCTGACAGCGAAACTAGCAGTCAGCAAATTTCTTTGAATGTGTGAGAATGTTTTTATTGACATTGTTTTACTATTTGACTCTGAAATTTTGACGTTTCATGCTACCGTTTTCTTCCACATTCATCTCAACAATGTTTTTAAAAATGATGATACAGATTCATGATTTCTCATAAGATTTTTCTTCAAGCACATGTTTTACCTACTACAGCTACCTTAGAAGTGATACCTCTAACTATAAAAAGGAGTCTGATCTTGAGAGTATTTATTTTTGTACTTTTCTTTGGAATAATATACATTTTTGAATACACGAAACCAACAGAATGCAATCACTGACACCCATCTGTGAAGCATGCGAAATACCACAATTTAAACTGAATTGACTATTTCCATTTAAATTAGTAAAACTTCGTTTTTACTGTTAATTTCTTACACCCACACGAAATCAAGCCAGATTAAAACTGTTTAATGTCGAGTTAAGACTTCCACTGGCAAAAGCGTTAGAATTCTAGGAAAAAAAAAGCCTCTGTCAATCAATTTACACATTTTAAATATTAAACTTTGATCCTTTCTTAAAAAATAAGATATAGAATATTTTGTTTCTTGAAGCGGACTGCACTTTAAAAAAAATAACAGTATTTACTCATTCAAAAACTCGTCTTTAATTTTTACTAATTCTCTACTTTATTCCAAAGAAAAAGAATAAATATGAGGATATTAAAGAAAAAATGTAATTTTCGTAAAAATGCAGATTTTTCTGATAGTAAATCTAGTTCATTTCACCACCAACGAAATTTTAAATTACTGCTTTTAGAATTTCTATTTTAAATTGAGTGACAGAAAACATCTGAATGAAAATGTTTTTCTCCGTGGATTTTTATGTAGACAAAAAACTTCTCGAAATGTGTGAATAAGTTTTAATAGAAATGTAAATTGAATTCCATTCTTCATATCTTGAATGAATTTCTTATTACGTGGAATATCATTTTACATTAGAAAAAATTTCAATTTAAGGATAAGAAGATTGCATTTTCAAATTTTGAAAAATTGACAAATTTACTTTATAACGGCAAATTTGTTTATTTTTGACAGATGTGAATATTTCACAATTTATGTGAAAAAAAAATCAATTTCTTTTAGTTTTAAACAAGTTATTAAAAATAATTTTAGATTAAACAGTTATAAATCACAAGATTTTATTATCTAAAGGGACATTTATTTTAGTTTTAATAATTATCACCATTCACAAACTTTCATTTTAAATGCTCTTCGTCAGGATGAGCTTCGTTTTTGTTCTGTATAACTTTTTCTAGACAAATCAAAGTACATTTATTGATTTCTTGTAAAACTAATAAAACTAATATCTACTTAATACTTAATGTTAAAAACAAACAATGTTTATAGTTTTATGAATAACCGAGTGCTTTATGTATACAAGACACTTCACAGTTATCTAATACTAATGTTTAAAATGACTTTTAAAACGAGAATACTGATATTTGTTTTAGACTTATCATTTGTATAGACAGACACTTTTTTCGAAATATTTGAATAAGTTTTAATAAAAAAACCAATGAATTTAAATTTTAAACACTATTTCTTTATTTAAAAATAATTATACATTGGACGGTCATAAGATTTTAATTGCTAAATGAGCATTTATATTAATTTTTATTATTTATCGACTTTCTCTTCTATTTCCAATGCATCTTCCAGGATGTGTTACATTGTTATCCTTTGTAATTTTAGAAAAAAAATCGTTATGAGCCGTATCCGGGTCCATTTATTAGTTTCTTATGAAACTAATAAATGTGTTATACGAATTGAATATTTCCATCTGAGCAAAAAATTGCCCAGGCCGGGGATCGAATCCGGATACTTGGATTACAAGGCCAATGCTTTACCTGTTAAGCTATCTGGGCGATAGCCGGCTGGGATTTTTCGCTCAGATAATCTTATTGGTCGTAACATCTGGTCCGTCATTTGAGACAGCTCGCAGAATAAACCGCAGGTAATGGAACTCCATATAACGATGGATACGAAGATATACTATTATTTTTTAACACAATCAAACTGATTGGTAAAGTTATCATACGAATTGAATATTTCCAGCTGAGCGAAAAATTGCCCAGGCCCGGGATCGAACCGGGGAATTTTTTGAATTTCGATTAATTTTTCATTTAAATAAACGCTAATATATAAATTTTGATTTTGATTCAGATTTTTTAAAATATTAATTTAAATAAAAATAAAAATAATTTTAAAATAAAATATTGCATAAAAATTGATGTAACATTACTTTAAAAATCATATTTTCAAAAATAAACATTATTTTTATTTGCTGAATCAATAGTATATCAAGTAAATATCATATAGGGTGTTTCAAAAATGACCGGTATATTTAAAAAATCAATAAAAACTAAATGGACAGCGATAGAAATGGACTGTTTGTTGCAATATACTTGAGACAACAGTAAATTTTCAGGAAGAAAAGTTTTCAAATTAGTTAGAATTTTCAACAACAGATGGCGCTGAAGTCTATAAAAATCTAAAGTACGATATTTTCTACATATACACCATGCTCAGCAATAATATGGTGTAGTCTCTAAACGAAATTACCAGAAACCTTTGTAAACCTGTCAGGCGGGATGGCTTCACAAGCAGAAGAGATGTACTGCTTCAGTTGTTCAATTGTTTCTGGATTGTGGCAGTACATCTGGTCTTTCAAGTCAAAAAGCCTCTGTTCTAAGAATTAAACCATTTTTTCACAGCAAACTTGAAATCTGTGAACAGCACACGCTTAGGGCAAAAAAACGACTTACAGAATGGCGAACTCACAGACTGCGTTTTCTTCTATAGCTTCCAAATTTCCTGCAGCGCCATCTGTTGTTGAACATTGTAACTAATTTCGAAAGTTTGTCAGCCTGAAATTTCATTGTTGTCCCGAGCATATTGCAACAAACGGTGTATTTCTATCACTGCCCATTTAATTTTTATTGATTTTTCAAATATAATCATTTTTGAAACACCCTGTATGGTTAATTATCAAGTAAAATAAACGGAAAAGACATGTTTCAAATTTGAACCATTTATCTATAGCGGTTTTTGAATTATAATAATTTAAATAGGAGAAACCGTTAAAAAACCTCATCATGAAGAAAAACAGATTTTCTCAAGAAGCAGTATCCATATTCTCAAGAAGCAGTAACCTAATGCTTGAAAGCTAGATTTTGAAAACAAGCCAAAACGAAAAATTAAAAATTAAAGAAATATGTTCTAATTAAGATAGAAACATGATTTAAACATCATTTTAAGTAGAAAAAAAAATTAATGCAATAATTTGTTTTTATCTCAGAGCCCTTTAAATAAAATTAAAAATGCATAAAAAAAAACGAAAAAATTTTACAAAAATTAATGCACAGTACTTTGTACTAAAAGGTGGATTCAATTTAAAAAAATATATTTTCCTTAAAATTTCGTTTAAAATGGCGTGATAAAAATACATAAAAACAAATGTAATTATTTTTTAAAAAATTCGATTTTCTTTTTCTGACAGAAACAAAAATAATATATGCTAGAAAATGGAAATGTAAAAGATAAACAATTTTTTAAATAAAAAAATCGATATTTTTGCGCTTTCACATTCCTTCCCCATGGCAAAAAAAATCGAGTTTTATATTAAAATATGGACATACTTAAAAATCTCAATTTCATTATCTGAAACGGTATTTTTTTATAATGTATTTTTATTGTGAATTATTTAACATTAGATTTTGGACTTCATTTTTTATGTTATCATTTTAATTGTAATTGACGAAGGAATTTTTTTGAAAAATACTATAAGAAATATGAATATTTAATAACCTATTTTCTCGTTTTATCTGTTAAAACTAAGCTGTAGCGATATTTTTAAATTAAAATTGTTAACTGTAAAGCACATACATTTGTGTTTCGTACAAAATTAAGTACACAATTTTCAAACCAGATAAAGTTGCTGAATAACTAATTTTGCTTTGATTTCAATAATCTGCTATTTAAATGAAAATGATACAAAAATAGAGTGTAATTTATACAAAAGAGGAATGTTTTCAATTATGCATTTCCACCATTCAAAATAATTAACATTTTATTCCAATAAGAATTCTTATATCAAATTGTGTAATAGGAAATATGTTAAAAAATTTAATTTTTTAAATCTGAAAACAAAAACTAAACAAGAAATTCTCAATATGTGAGTAATTTTTAATCGGAAAAATTAGTTCATTTTATTGAACGTAACTCCATATAAAATGAACATATTCAGTAATGGACAAAATACTTTATCTCCCAATCTTTCAATTTATATAATGTAAAACTGATAACAAGAAAATATAACTCAGCAGATTGTATTTGATAAATGCACAATTATCTTTGTTTTAATCTCCATAGATAATGATATTGTTACATTTTAAACAAAATATTTTGCTTTATTTCATTTTGTATTAAAAGAAAGTGGGATAAATATAAAAGAAATTCTCGTTATCTAAATAATTTTATAAAGTTTTTTTAGAATTTTTTTAGAGTTTAGCACTGTTTCTAGTAGAAAATCTTTAGGCCACTTAATATTTTACTTCATTTGAAATCTTGTACAAATCTACCAAATTTTTCGAATAAAACTTTATGTCAGTTTTTTTTTAAATAATGCATTTTAATGATAAGGCATTACATTAACAATAATGCATGTTAATCGAATATAAAAAGTTGAAAAAAGATATTTTTTAAATCTCTGAGAACTGCTAGTGAGAATTTCTTTCATGGTGTCCAATTACTTTTCTTTTAGTTTACTTTGGCTTAATAACAACTTTTTTGTTTGTCTCAGTACTCTTATTCACAAAAATAAAAATAAAATGAAATAAATTTTTAAAATTTTAATTAAAATAAAAAATGATTTAAAAAAGATTTACGAGTCAAAAAAGGAGAGTCTTAAAAAAGGTACGACCGTATGAGAAAAAGCCCATGCAGCGAGTTCTTCGGTTTAACGTAATTGATATAAAAGCAGGTTTTATTTAGGAAAACGATCATTTCAGTCAAAACAAACTTAATGTAACTCTAACTATGAATTGGGCAATAGCACCATAAACCAAGCTAAAAAATATGTATTAAAGTAAATACAAGTTGCTAAATGGTACACTTAAAAACAATATATTTAAAACTACATTAAAAAATTATCAGCGTTTCTTATCTCTTCCGCGAACGTTATCAGGATAAAATAGAATTATGTTAAATGCAAGTTAAAATTTCAAAAATATGAAAACATGCATCCAAAAGTCCAGGAGCATAATTTTCAAATAATTTTTAAATTTATTTTTAAATATATTGGTTTAAAGTGTACCATTTACAAATTTGAATTTATTTCAATACGTATTTTTAATGCAACTCTTTTCATAATTTCTAACTGAAAGTTAAACAAAATGTAAAAAAACAATGCTCATCATTAATGTAACTTTTACGATTAAAAAACCCAGTGCTTAAGGCCTCTCCCCCTAAAATATATGGCCAAAATCTTTTATCTTTACACCGCGTTGTCATAAGCACTAAATGATTAGAAAATGTTTATACCCATGTAAAAGTGGAAAAAATTCTGTTTTGTTTGAGAATGAGCACATTACTCCATTTTTTGTTAAATTAAGGAAAGAGCAATTCGGCTATAAATTCATTGTACTTAATGATAGTTGAAATTTCTTTCGCAACGAAAATATATGTTTACGATTTTACATCATCTCTTAAACACAGAACATTCATTTTTTTTTTCTCTCCTGTCTGTTATGATCATAAAAATTGTAATTCTTAGAAACTAAATATATTGCACCATCTAAACCTCAAGTAAACTTTATAAACTTCCCCTTCAATCTAAACGGTTGTACTTCTAATGCATTTTTATTGTTCTACACCCTATATTGAAACACCGCTACTATTAATAGTCACTCAAAATTTATATTACATTCTCTACGGTAATAAATAAGTGTTATACTTTTAAAACTTGTATATTTATTTGTCTCATAACTTTAAATGTAAATTTCAGTTCATGATTTTAGACATTTCTGACATTTCAGACTAATATGTAAACGATTTACAGGAAAGCTTTTAGTACAAACTATTAAAAACAATTTTGCCTTGAAATATTTTAAATGTTGCTGCGCCAACGAAAATATTGATTGCAATTCAAATAACTGAATAGTTATGCACACTCCTCAATGAGTATTCCTGAAATTCTAGCGATTCCTTCAAGGGATATGTTCAAAATTGTAATTTATCTTTGGTCATGCATACAAATATAAATAATGTGTGAAAGTAAATCCACCAGTATTGAGGGAAAATGTAAATGGCATATGACTACGAAAATAGTCAGAATATTTAATGCCCTGTGTTCTTTCTCGAGGTAAAAAGTTTTTTTTTTTTTTTTTTTTTTTGAAAGAAAAGAAAATGCATGAAGAATGTAAAAGAATAACTTTTTGCATAAAAAGACATGTTGAGTTATTTTCCAAAACTTTTAAAATTTAAATTTCTGTTTAGAAAACAGCATTGAAATATTTCAACAGAAATATAGTTGAAAATGTTTGAATGCTTAATAATTTTAAAGTATGTTTCCTTCTGCGAAAATAACTCGAATAGGTTTTCTGACACATTGCAAATATTTCTTTTCTTTTGTTTCTCTCAATGGTGCTTTTTTAAAATAAACACGTTTGATTTAAAAAATAAATAAAAACAAAAAAAATATTAAAATGTTTTAATTTTTAATGACAAATGCATTTTTCATTCATTACGGACCTTAAGTCGATATTAGAAATGTATTACCTGCTTGATAATAGTAACGCAACATAAAAAGTTTTACTGTACGCCGATGTTTTAACAATTATGTCAACGATTTATGCTTTCACAGTGGCTTTTATTAGTCAAACTGCTACTTACAAATTTCACAAGATTTCAACGTTGCAATTGTATCAAAAATCATTTTGCTACAATTCTTAAGTAATTAACTAAAGAGTCTTAGACAAGTGAAAATTGTCGTCTGTGCATAGTTTGATTATTCTTTATTTTTATTAAGGTGGTCTGGTGCAATAACGCCAGGCGGGGTAATAACGCCAAGTGCTAATATTATGCATAATTATGAAATTATCTGGTAAATGACACCCATGTGCTCTGCGCAGGAGGGTTTTGAGTCATATAAATCGCAAAAAACATCTTCAAGTTAATTTGTTACATTTTTAGGTCTTACAAGCAACTAAAATTACTTTTTACAAGCAAATAAAATTAACGCTTGATCTAAAATTTGCGAGATACGTTTTGTGATGTGAAGACTATTTTTTTATCCGGAAATACTTTGTTAATTACATAAATTTGTAGTACATTTCATGGACTTTCAAAATGTTGCTGAAGATTTTGGATATCTTCTCGAGATAATTTGTAATTTAAAATGTACAGCGCAATAACTATAACGGGGTAATAACGCCGATCCTTGCCATTAATACCCCGGTTGATTCCCTAAAGTGGCCGAGCTACATCCTAAATACTGATTCAAATAAACACAGTTAAAACTGTGCAGTGTTTCTAATAATTCTAATTAAGCGGTCTTTTTTAAGCAAAAAGAAGCTCACGGTCTGATATTCTTTTGCCTCATCCCCCCCCCCACACCACACCTTTATTTTTCTTACACTTTCACAAAAAATTGAACATTTTCAATAGCTTAGAATGCAATTTGTCAATTTCTAAGTTTGTAGAGTTTGTATTTTTGGAATTGGGCAATCTACATGCAATTATTCCATCTTATTTTATAGTTTTGTTTGCATGGCGTTATTACGCACATATATGCGGGTAATAACGCTAAATAGCATTGGTCAAGAAATCACGCCATTACATTTTATGAATACATATCTGTTAAATTATTTTTTTATATAGATAGTCAATGAGTTGCTGTATCAAATCATATATTTGTTTGAAAAATACAAACTAAAACTGAGCCGTGAAAGATGGTAGAACCTTAAAGTGGCGTTATTAGCCCAGGGTACCTTATATTTTTTTCACTTTCATTTTTTTTTCACTTTTTTAATTAGCGTTACAGATCGAAGTATTTTCACCAGTTTTACAGTCTCATATAAAACGAAAGTGATGTCACTAAAGAATTCAGAAACAACTTATAAATCAAATCTCATTATCTCAAAATCGCAATTTGACTATGGACTTGAATACGGATGATTAACCATAAGACTAGATTAAATACAAGATTCTATTGATCGATGCTATAGTCGAAATTTTCGAACAAAGTATAAATTTATGTTGAACATGAAATGAAAGTCAAGCTAAAATGATTTTTTAAAAAATATATTGCATAAAACTATACTTGGAAAATTTTAAAAAAGTATCAAGCGATGTACATTTAACTTTGTTATAAAATAAATACATTCTACACAGAAAAAACCTCCTGTGTGGTAGAAGACCTATATCAATAGAATCTCTAATCAATAATGAGATCTTTCATTTAAAATTGAAAATATATCCCTAATGACGAGGGAAATGTGTTAAGGAATCATTTTGCCTTTTGTAAGTATATCTAAATTTATTCATAAAATCTAAAAATATTTGTATTTTTATTGTGTAAAAATATAATTCAATTGGAATTATATATCCTCTATTTATCTTCTCAATTTGAAAAAAGGACAGCTTAATCTTTTTTCAAAATAGCAGATTCACTTTTAGTGCTGAACCAGAATTTTCAAAATTTTAAAGTATGATGTACGCCATATTTTACTGTATTTTAAAAATTTAAATCAGCAGAACTTGCTATAAACTGTACAGCATTTGTACATTTCATTCATTTTTAATATAATAATGAAAAATATATAACTTTGATGAAGAAATGCTCGTATGTAGAAATAAATTACAACTAATTTTTACAAATTTCGCGCTGGTTATTTTTTTTTTCTTTTATCAATTGAAGTTATCATTTTATTTATCTTATGTTTTATTATTTGTACTTATAGTCTCATTAATCACTTTAATATGGGTATTTCTTTTAAATTTCAGACTTATTAGAATGTTACTATAAAATTTCCAATAACTATTTATTTAGTGATCAGGTGTGCTATTTTCTTTTTCTATTTATTTTAGTGGAAAGCCAAGAAAAGAAAACTTTTAAGGAAATTACTTTTTTCTTAAGTGTTAAAATTTATCGAAGCAATTTTGTTAATTGATTTCTTTAAAAAACATCTTGTAAGTATGTTAAGGTATAAAATAAAAAGAATATTGGGTATTTTCTTTAAGCATCTTTTAAGAAACTTTTTCAAAATAAATTTTTACAGTAGCTGTTGCACTGTTATTTAAATTAATAAATTTTATATTAAAATGATTTTTTTAATATTATTTCAGTCATACTTTTATTCAAAAGAAATTTATTTTTTTGTACATGATGAAATTAATCTTTTATTTCAGCTATCAAAAGATTATGAAATTTAATGAAACAAAAGTTAATATGAAACGCTCCCAGAAAGGAAAAATCTCTGGAGTGACACATGATACGAATATGAAGAAATTTTTATTTTGTTTTGATAATAAATGTTAATTTTTATCAAATAGCTTTTTGATATATTTTAAAAAGGTGATATTGAAAAATGTATGACAGTTTAGCAAGTTTTGAAACACGTTTCAAAGCATGATTTTAAACATTGATTGGGTATTTGTTATAAGCATCTTGTAAGAATTTCTTTTAAATACATTTTTATATTAGCTGTAGCTCTGTGGTCTAAATCAATTATTTTTTATCAAAATGATTCTCCAAAAATTTTATTTAAGTAATTCTTTTTTTTTCAAAAGAAATTTATTTTATTGAAGATGATCAAATTAACCTTTTATTTCAGCTATCAAAAGGTGCTGAATTTTTTTGGAGCGTAACTTAATATGAAAGGTTCACAGAAAGTAAAAACCTCTGTATTAATACATAATATGACTTATGAAGAAATTTTTATTCTGTTTTGATACTAAACAACAATTTTTATCGAATTGCTTTTCGATATCTTTTTTAAAAAATGATAGTGAAAGCTGTATGTTAATTTAGCAAATATCGAAACACGTTTCAAAGCATTATTTTAAACAAAATTTCTCTGCTTTTGTAGTGCCTTAATTGTTGGTATAATATGACTTTTTTTACTTCATCACGCGATTGCCTTTACTTTTGTATGAGAGACAAGAAAATACCCATAATATTTTTAAACGTGAAATAAATTAATCTAACTTGATTTTAAGACTTTTACGCCTTAAACATCATACAGATATATAAAAATGATTTACGAAACACTTTTATTTTACTCATAATAGGAAGAAACTTTCAAAACTTTAAATGAACTTTTAAATGTCTAAAACTGATAAGTTTTCAAATACAAAATCTATAATGTAAATGTAAATTGAGAGGAGGTTATCTTTCTTTGATGCGGATATTTTAAAAGTAAATTGAGTTTTTCATCTAAATTTTACAAAAAACCAATCAAGTCAAAAAGTGACATTTCATTTCAATCTAATCATCATTTTAACTACAGGATTGCTGCTTTTTACTTATTTATAATAGGCGTTTTTCTATTATGCTTCGGGATGTCCCTCCAACTAGAATTTAGTTTTATTAGAAAATTTGCAGCTGAAAATGATTTGTCGATTAAATTTCTTCTGAATATTATTGTAAAAAATATCAATCCCACTCTCAATATTCAAAGAAATTCTAAAACCGATATTATCTGCAAAAATTTACTTATGTCATTGGTATTTACGAAATATTAAAAAAGTTCTTTTGACAGTTTAATAATCACCTTAGAGCAATTCCGAAGCCTAACACTATTAATACTCTTTCAAGTAAAATTGATCTTACCCCCCCCCCCCCCTCTATGAGTTTAGCTAGTGTTTAAAAAAAATCTCCCGTTACTTAAGATATTAGCGAGAAAATGTATTAAGTAATAACAGGGAATTTTTTTAATACGGATAAAATATCATAAGGCAGGTATAAAATGTAATATACAATCCTTATCTTTTGCATTATTTGTCTAAAAATCAGATTAAAGCAATAGATTACGAAAAAGCAAAATTATTTTACCGTGCACTTATCCTCAACAAAAACAACTATAAATAAAGAATCCACAGAAATCGAATTGAGAATCGAAGATGCCCGTAATGAAAAGGTCTCTTACGATGTATCTCTATTGTGGTTAATTTTTTTTAAACAGAACTTAACTCAGAGATAAAGAAGTCTGACACAGTTTTCGGTGTTAATAATCTGATTTCTTCAATTTTATTTTATTTTATTTATTTTATTTTATTTTATTTTTATTTTATTTATTTATTTATTTTATTTATTTATTTTTTTTTTTTTTTTGAGGATGGATGGTTGGACTGCAACTGTACAGATATTTTCTGTTATATTGACGTATTCAACACAGTGTGTTTACCTTTCACTTTAACAAACTAATAAATAATTTTGTCGGCCCTAATAAATAATTTGGTAGAGGCAGCTGCTGCATCACCGCGGGGTTCGGGTTCGAATCCGGGTACGGACATGGATGGTGTGTTGTCCCTTTGAAATGTAATAAATGTATGTAATGGATATATGTAATAAAAATTGTTCTGTATTGTTTCTGTTTCTGTGTATAATGGATCAATCGAGGAGGCAGCTATAGGCCTCAAAGCACTATTAATTCAAAGTTCAAAGTAAATAATTTTGTTACGAAGAGATATCTTACGATATACATAGATTTTTGTTGTTGTTGTGTTTCGTTTTGTTGACAGAATTTAACTCAGAATTAAAGAGGTCTGTCACAGTTTTCGATATTAATAATCTTGTTTCTGCAAGTTTTTTTTCTTTTAACGATTAATGTTTGGACTGCAATTGTGCACATGATTTTTGTTATGGTGAGAGTGTGTTTATTTTTTATATTTACGAACTAAAAATTATTTGTCGCTATTAGACTGATGTAAAACCCTAATGAACTTGTTGGTTTTCAGTCTTTTAAAATTTTATTTCCATGTTTTGAAAATTTTCTTTCTTGTATATAAAATAATAATTGTTTAATAAATCATTTTTATATATGTGTATAAACAAATTTATTAAAAAAATAAGAAAATTAATTATCTGTAAGTAAATGATACAAAATTATGTCGAAAATGTCATTTTAAACGTATATTATTATTTATTTGGAGGAATAACGATAGACAATTGTCCCTGTTATAATTTACGTTCATATAAACTATCCTAAATTGAACAGCATTGATTGCATCTGCATAACTTTAAAAAGGCCATTTCAGTCATACACTGTCAGAAAAAATCTTCAATTTATGCTAAATTATTCCGCATTTTACGTTTCTTTTATCTCCCATCAAAGAAAATATTGTAATCTAAATTTTTTTCGACTTCCAATTTTTGGCGGATTTATACGCTTTAGGGCTTAGAGATTGAAAAAAAATGGGCTTTTTACAAAATGTACGTCTGTCCGTCTGTCTGTCTTTGTGTCCCTGTGTATGTGTGTTGACACGGTACCATCGAAAAGTGTCTGAAGCTATGTATAGAATTGAAACAAATTGTTTGAGCATATATTTGGCTGTAGCAAGCAGGTCTTCCTTCAATTTAGAAATATTCTGTCAAAAGAAAGAGCTGTAATAGCAATTTTTGCGCCATTTTCATTATTGAACTGTGTATGAAATCCTGCATAGAATTGAACTAAGTTTTTTTGTGTATTTTATGGTTATAGCAATGTTTTCTTTGAATTTGAAAATATTCTACCAGAAGAGGGAGTTGTAATAGCAATGCCTGTGCCATTTTCATTTTAAAGAATTTATTTTTTTACCACCGAAAAGTGTATAAAGTTATGCAATAAATTGAAGCAAATTTGTACTCTACTTTTTTAACTATCGAATGCAGGTTCTCTCTAAATTAAAAAAAACTGACGAAAGGGGGAGCTGTAGTAGTGATTTTTGTGCCCTTTTCATTATTGTATCATCGAAAAGTACTTGAAATTATGCATAGAATTCAGCCATATTTTTTGTGCATGTGTTTTGTGTTTGGTTGAGTCCAAGTAGTTTCTTCTTGAATTTGAAAATATTCTGCTGAAAGGTATTGCTGTAATAGTGATTTGTGAGCCATTTTCTTTATTTTACCTTCTAAAAGTGTATGAAGTTATGAATAAAATTGAACCAATTTTTGTGCTATAATGTTTTTGGCTATAGACAACAGGTCCTAATTGAATGTGGAAGTATTCCGCCGAAAAGGGGTGATGTGGTAGCGATCATTGAATAATTTTCTCGATCTTTCGTAGTTCCGTTTTCCATACGTGCTTTGTGAAGCAACGGAAACTCGCTTTCTGGCAAGGCGTCTATTCGCAAAAGTTGATATATAACAGAATATCGAAAAACTGTTGATTTTAATAAATAATTATGATCTGGATTAACTCTTTTTTTATTCCGATTAATTCCGATTAATAGGATCCTAAATTTATGATAAAAATCAAAGTAGGTATAGTATATATTTAATAATATTAATCTATTAACATCTGAAACTACCATTTTTAAACATTAAGATGTATAAGATAAAAGAAAGTTGGGGGATTGGTATATCCAAAAAGTAAAACGAATAACTTACATATTCCTAGAAAACATGTTTAATCCGTGATTTCTTCCAAAATGTCTCACTTAGATGGAGAAATTCCGTTCATTGCTAGCACGCATGCCCTCAATTAATACTAAAATTTGGATTTATTTAAAACAGGAAAAAAGAAAAATTCCACAATATAGTTTCCTAGTTTAATTAAATAAGAGAAAGTGTTTCTGAATTCAAAACTAAATAACAAGTTCCATTCTCATTTATTCAAAAGAATTCATTTATTTTTCTTTTTTAAGTTGAAAAAGTTGAAAAAAAAATATAAGAATTTGTATAATAAAGAATTTATAAAGTTGGTTATGAAAAAATATTCGCATTTAAAATATATTTTAAATTAACGCACTTAATTAAAATATTAAATGAAAAAAAAACATTTTTGCACTCAAAAAATATTGAATAAAAACATAATATATATCTACCAATCAACTTAAAGTTTTTTCTAATTCTCATTCTTATCATATATCATGTATCATGATACTGTAGAATGGTGTACATACCTGTACATGCATGTACAAGTACATATCTTGTAACGCTATATATGCTGCTACGATACTAACATCGGCAATTATTTTTTCCAGACTTTCTTCAATTGACGGACATTTTACTTCCTATAACAAAGAAAAAATGAACAGATATTTGTAAATTAAAGGAAAATCTGGAAGCTGTACTCCCAAGAAACCTTCCGTTAATTGGAGAAAGCATCTTTTAGGCTGTAGCTTTAATTCAAAATCATATTTTATTAAAAAGACGGTAAACTTTATGATCTTCAAACTTTTTGTGTACCGTAAAAAGGTGTGAATCTGAACAATTTTCAACTTTAACGTTAAAAAAAAGCAACAACTGATTTTTTAATTTTTTTAGTTTTCTACTAGAAACTTCGGTCTTGTTTTGTTCTTTACTTTTTAAGCAAAAACGAAACATTTTTACAGTTTATATACATATTATATACTTTTTTAATGGTTTTCCGATTCACCCCGCAAATAGGGGTGAATTGGAACAAATGTTATATTCTTTATTTATTCCAATTCAAACTTTAATAGGGTTAATAAAAACAGGTAATAATAATAAGGGAGGAATAGGAATACGTAGTTATTGTGAAACCAAGCGTTTATTTTATATACAAGTAAAGATATGCCTTTTTAAAAATTAGACAACAACTTTGAAATCAAGGAAAATTAAAATTTATTTTAAGAAATTATATTCGAATTGCAGAAGTAGAATTTAATACAAATTCAGTCCTGTTCTGTGTTATCGTTTAGTAGTAGTCATTGTGTAAGTGAATACATTGAGTAGCCCAAATCGCTGCATATATTAATACGATCTACTAGTACGCTCTCATCCCCCCTATATAATTATTACGTGATTCTGTCGATTCATTTCAAATTTTGTGAAAATTGGATGCAGAGATCAATTGCAGGGACAATCAAAACTATTCCGTTACATTACGGTCAAATGAGAAAAAAGATTCAAATACATTTTAATCGTTTGAAATTTAAAATAAACAATTATTACATAATTTTGTCGAGTCATTTCGAATTTTATGAAAATCGGATACATAGATCAATTACAGGGACAATCAGAATTACTTTACTACATTATGATTAATAGGAATAAAGAGTTTTAAGTACATTTTAATGGTGTTAAACTCTTTCGAATATAATAGAATTGACATGAACCTATGAAGTGTATATATATTAAAATATACATTCTGTGCAATCTGTGATGCAAAGAATATTTATTATTAAATTACAGGGCCACACATAAGGATTCCACTACATAATGCTTTACTGGAAAACATTGTTTGGGGCGTATGTTAATTATATTAAACTATTTCACATTTTGATGATATACCTTGCTGAGTTGTAATAAAAGTTACTTTATGTATATTTACAGGAACACAAAAAAGATTTCGACCACTATACTATATCCGAAGTACTGTCTACTATAACAGCAAGATCTGAATATTTTTAAAACTTCGTTAAGTACTAACGTACCTCATATGCTACGCTTCAGGTTCAATTTCCAACTTGTTTACTTATGGTATTACTGACAGCTGCCATTGCGTTTCCCATATTCTCTTCAGTTTAATTCCGATAATAACGGACCGCTAGTATTTTTCTGTAGGACCTCATTTTTTACTTACTGATTAAGACCTATAAAAAATGCGATAATTAATCTTATAAAAAAAAACGCACGAATAAATGCATATAAAGTAATAATAAACCGTCGAAAAACAAAGTGGGAAAGATGCCCTGGAGTGTCAAAGTACGGTTTACGGTATTATTTTTTTAATTAAAAATTATAAAATGTTACTTAATTCTATCCTTATATCCCATTTTTATTAGATTTAAATAATAATTAGCAATTTAAACTTAAAATTTGCGAAAAATTACTAAAAGCCTGTAGACACCTAAAATTTGATAATTTGATTAGCCATTAAAAGAGAGATAAAACCTAATGAGATATATAACGAGGCTTGATATTAGAAGGCTAATGTATTAACATGTTATGTTTGTCGAAATACGGGGCTCCCAAATGGTCCGCCAACTGAACATCAATATTTTCGTAGAAAGATTTTCTTTATATATTTTTTTAATAAATTGCGCAGAAACCTACTTCGGATCTTGGTTTTAGCGCAAATTCTGTAGAAACCTACTAATAAATTTTCTGTTAAAAAATATTGGTGTTCAGTTCGCGGACCATTTGGGAGCCCTGGAAATATCCAAAAAATGTCATGTTAGCAGTTTTTTAAATGGTTTTCTGTATTGTATTTTTAATACTTTTCAAAAATTAAAGCATTAGATGAACCTTTATTCAGCTTGAAAAAATTAAAAAAAAATTCTTTACTTAATTTTTAAATCTTTCTTAACAACTAAATACTTGCAATCGTAAACTTTTCTGACTTTTGTCAACTCGCAGAAACTAATTCTTGAGTTAATTATAAACATTCACAAATGGAAAATCATAAAACGTCCCAACATTTTCTTTTATCTCTTTAACTTCTTTTACATTCTGATTTTTAAAAAGTTAAACTACACATTTCAATAAACTATTTTCTGTTCCTTGATCAAAAAAAAAAAAAAAAAAAAAAAAAAAAAAAAAAAAAAAACCCTTTAACAATTAGAAATAAATGCGACCAATTAAATATTCAAAGTTTTTTTATCGTTTAGTTTTTCATCTTTTCGTAAGCGCGCAGGTAATTGCCTAAATAATCTTAGGAAATAAGCTAAAAAATTTTTCATACGTTTTGATCATTAAGATAAAGTTCACCATTTAGTTAAAAAAAAACAGGAAATATACTTTTTTTCTAAAAAATGAGTATTTGGCTTAAAAATAAAGTTCAAATCTTTTTTAACGTAGTTGAGCTGTTGAGTAAAAAGAAAAAACTGTTTAAAATTATTAACTTCCATGGGAACTGGGTTTTTATTTCAAAACTAATATATTTTATAAATGTATGGAAATTAAAATTTATATTTTACTGTTATTAAACTTTTGTAAAAAACTATCATTATAATATTTTTTTAAGAACTGAAAAACAATTATTTAAAATGATACATTTATTTGAATCTGTAGGACATCATATGTGAATTAAACTTATATGAATGCGAACAAATTAAAACCTTAAATTGTATGCATTTTAAAAGGTCAGATTAAAAAATAATTTATAAAATAAGTTAAAATCTAATTAAAATATCATGTCGAAAATAACCCTTCTTTTTGGTTGTGAATTAAAAATTCATTTACGAGAAAGAAAGCAACACAGATTTTATATGATATTTAAAATCTCACAAAGTGACTTCAAGTTGTAATAATTAGGATACATACTTATCAACATTTAAATTAATAGACAAGCTCATTGGCATGCAGAAATTTCTGATCTTTCATTTTCATATTGTTATATTTATATACAAGAAAGACTGGTTTCTTAAACTATGCATTTACGCAACTGCCTTAAAAATTTCGCATTTTTCTGCTATCGACATAATTTTTTCACAATATTAAAATGTTTCTAGATTTCACCCTTTCTTGCCTTTAATTCACTGATACCGTTAACTTCAGTGGCCTCGTATTCACCTGTTTCAAAACTGTCTTCACTTTATCTTCTTTTCAAGTTCTGCGAAAAAAAAAATTTCTATTTGTTGAGTCAGAAAACTGAAACTTTTTTGTATTTGCAGATTTTTATTAATTTATTAGCTTTAAAAAGCACTCGTGATATAAAACTCCAGATTTCTCCCCTTAAATATTTTCTATATATTGCACTAAACCATTAAAAAGTAATATCTTATACAAAAATAGCTTTATAAGCATTTTTATTCAGTGTATGAAAGAAGAGAATCCCAAATGCAATTTTTCTCATTTTTTAATTTCAAAGTATGAATATTTTGAGTTTGATGTAAAAAATGACACTTTAATGGAAGCGATGGAAATATGTCTATGAACTTATTGTAAAACAAAAAGCAGAAAACAATGATCCGCAATAAATAGATGCTTTTTTTTAATTGCAAAGTACCATCCGAATCAAAAATTGGGAGAGTTGAGGATCAGTGAGAGGGAGGTCAAACATAAGCCGAAATAGCAGAAGTAAAAATTGTGTTTTCAAGGATCTGGAAGTGTTTTTTGTAGTCACGAAAAACAAACCAAAGAGCAGGGCAAGATCGTAGATTAAATTATTGGCAGTTGAACATCTTTCTTCGTAGGATATAAAAGCGAAGGCATTACCTATCATTTATATTTTTTAAAATCATCCATCCGCGCAACAAATGCCGAATGAAGATCTAAATTTAGCGTTAAATGGCTAGGAGGTATTAAAATATGAATTCCACTATCCTTTAATAACACCTTTGAAATCCACAGTTTCGACTCAAACAGTCCGAAACCAGCGGCACCATGTAAGACTTTAGGTTCGCAAAACAATGCTATCTATTATGTTAACAGTAAAGCTCAACGGAAACTGCAGGAAATAAAGAACAAAACATATGAACTAGAGAAAAAATAATTGCGCAATTCTGTTTTCTCTGATGAGTCCAATTTTTCTGTTGATCCTGATAATAGGCATATTTTCATCTGTAGGAAACGTAACACGAAAAACAATCCTGCAAACAAGTGTTATATTTTTCGGTGTGGTGTGATGGCCTATGCTGGCATATCCATTGATGGACGAACTGACTTCCACATCATTTGAAATGCAGATCTGATCAGCTCTGATATAGGGTGAGATCTTGAGATTTATTGTGGTCTCTTAGAATGCAGTGATTAATGATGACTTCATAAAATCCATGTCATTCATGTCAAAAAAATGGATGACAGCTGTGGACCACATCGTGTTCACCTGGTGATTGATTTCCTTCTCGGAAAAGAAAAAATACGAATGTAATGTCTTCATGTTTTCTGGACCCGAATTCAATAGAGCATATTTGGGACACTGAAGGCAGACAAGTTACTGGCCCACTACCACTCCCACAAATTCTCCAATAAATGGAAAGAGTTCTTCAGGAGGTGTGAGACAGAATACCTCATCTCCTCAATAATAGACTCATTAACTCAGTGTTTCAATTATGCTCACCGTTGCTGGTTGTTCAAGAAAAATCATAACCTCTACTAAAAATGCTTTCTTTGAAAAAAAAAAACATTTTTTTTTTTTAGCTAAGTACTCAATACAATGTTTTTTCCCTAGTATAGCCTACCCCGTCTGTTTATCAAGTATAACATATGTAAGCTCTAAACAATTCCCGAGGCGAAAGGTCACTTCACAAGTTCTACATCTTTTAAATGATTTGAGCAATGTAATTCATATTATTTTCTTATTCTCCTATAAATCTGCCCTTATTTACTCTGTAAATGAGACTACGTGAATAATATAGGACTGGGATAGTCTGCATAAAAATTAAGAAAAAAGCTCAGCTATTTTCTTTAATAAAACAACATTTTTCAACATCTAGCACGTGACTTTCAAGTTTTAATTAAAGGAATAATTTTTAACATCCATATCATTCTCTCATATATTACATTTTTAATATAACCAAATAATATATTTTTCTATTACTGTATATATTATTTCAAAAGATAAAGCAAAACCACCAGTTATCGCTGAGTTAAAGACATTGTTTTGGGTTTTAGCATATAAATATTACACAAAAAAAATTTTCATAGCGGCAAACAAACAATCAGAAGCAATTATGGCGAAATACTTTAGAGTCAAGAAATTCAATAAAATAAATATCCATTAATTTGCTTCGAATTGTTTCATTAAAATGTCTAAAAGCATCAATGATAGCCCACCGCACACCAGTAACGATTCATCACTGAACTGGCAATGACCCATCGAAAACAATTATTTTTTGTTGTAATTTTGGTCAACCTTTGATCCTTAGGCTTTTCTTAGCATCCTTAGCATCTTATCAGTCTTTGCAGTTTATTTTACTCCCCATTTCACTAATCTTTTTACCAATCTGTTTATTTATTTATTTATTTTTAAATTACTTGTTTTATTTCATCGCTGGTATTTTGCAGCCAGCAGCAGCAATGTGAGTATGAAAAAAATATTGTCGTACCTCCTTTTTTCTTAAGGCACGCTGCAACTATTTTAGGATTTCGTTTCAGGAATGAGAGAAATCTTCATGTATGGCAGGCAAAGGATACGAATTTTCGGGGTTTATAAAACTATTTTCGTCGGCGGTTTTCAACTAGTACATGCTAATATTTTTTTAATACTCTAAATAATGAATTGTGAATGAATTTAAAATAACAAGAAAATTGCTGCTCGTTAAATTTTAATATCATTATATATGCTTGTTTGTTTTAAAATAAATAATTTAATGAACTTTAATTTTTTATTTTAAAAAATAAATTCGAACTTTGGTATTAATGAATATCTATATCCAAGCATGAAAAAAAAAAATAAAATTTCACCCCTTTTTTTACGGAAAGAGTTAACGGAAAAGGAAGTTTTCTAGGAATATGTATATTATATATTTAAAATGATGACTAATTTAGTGTATAAAGACGGAATTTTTCGACAGTATACATGTGAAATACATAAAAATTTTATGCATTCTAACGACTTTTCACATTTTAAACTTAATTTTAAAGAACTCATAGTAACAAATACTGTAATAATACTTAATATTGATGAAAAATAAATCAATTAAATTGCTCCAATTAACGTTTAAATAATGTGTTAGATTAAGAGTGATTTCTTTCAAATCTGTGCATCTTATTATTAACTATCATTTTATTAAGGTGTACAACCAACTCAATATAACTTAAATGCGTTATTTTTTTTTCTTTCAACATTCTCGAAATAAGCTTTAGATCGAAGACCCCTGACTTTAATAAATGTGTGGTCTAGCATATAGATCGAAATATCATCTTTCATTTCAAAGACTAAGGTTTTTCTGTTTTTCAATCAGATTTCACTTCGGAATTATTTCATTTTTAACAATGAAAATAGAATAAAAAAGCAATGTGACTCGTAAACGGTTCTTTAACACCGTGTAAATTAAATGAATTCCTTGACAAACCAATCTAAATCTAAAAAGGAATTCATCTTGAAATATACACGGTTGTAGTCAGTATACTGAATGGAGTTTCAATCAACTCACTTTTCTAAATTCTATCAAATCGAAAAAAAGAGTACTGGAAAAGGTGAATGAAAGGAAATCTTATTAACTCCAATTCACTGGATGATTAACATAAAAGGGGTGAAAAATTGGATCGTTAAGATTGGGTTAAAATCGCCTTTATCATTGAATAAATAGTTTCGCCATAGACTTTTTCTTTTTTTTCAATGCAATACCGGCTCCAGTGATAATTTTATTGCATTCACTAAATTAATTTTATTTGCTTTTAGACAATTTTTGATTTTCAAAAAGATGAACTTATTTTTTTTTGATATGAAAGGTCGCAAAAATGGTATTAATTGATTTAGTCTTTTATTGATTGGGTGAAAATTAATAAATATCCCAAATTTATATTTTTTATAGAAAACTATATGGCGCTAAGTTAGTTCTTAGTGATTTTGTAAATTCACGAAAAAAAATGCTTTGTAATATTAAATAAAAAAAGAAAGAAAAAAAGGATAAACATTTCTTTTAAAAAAAGAAGAAAATAAAAAGGAAAATAATAGGGAATATTGCATTTACCACATTCTCCTTAATGATACTTGAAGGAAAATTATTTAAGATCTCCGGTGTGCAAATAACACTAGTTGTTTAAGGGGATGGTAGACGTTAAGAAAAAATTTTCTTTAATTTTCATCATAGCAATATGGAATTTTGTGCATATATACATTTCAATAAAAGCATGTAGAACACCTTCAAAAAAATTTCCAATCTTATTATTTTTTTTAATTTTTAAACGAAATTTTAAAATGCTCCTCGTGTTTTTTTATTTTTGATATATTTTCTTGCTTTTGCATTTTTATCACTTAAAACTCTATTATAAACAAATTTGTGTAAGATTTTTTTAATATCTTGAATAGTTAATATTTTACAGATATTTTCTAAATTCCATGTAGATTTTCATCAAAATTTCGCCTTTAATAAAGAAAAAATAAAATTTGAATATCTTAATGAAGAGGCATTTTAAAAAGCTTACAAAATTTTTTCTAAACAATATCAGGATATTTCCTTACCAATTTCATAAATATTGATCAAAAATTACGTCGCAAAAAGCATTTCAAAAATCTAAAAACGCTGATAAATTAGTTTCGAGAAAAACAGATTTAAAATATATAGATACACTTACCTTTATAATTTGCTTCTTAAAACCTTCATAAATGATATTTTAATAAGAAAAAAACTATTTTGGAACTAATATGTACCATAAAAGTAGACTTTTTTTGCAACGATTTTGCTCAAATAAAGGTCCACTGTCCCCTTAAAAAAATGCCTTGAAAGTAGATGAAACAAAGATAATTAGCATACAATGCCAACAACAACAACAAAAACTTGACACCCTTCATAAAATGTGAATGCTGTGACAGATTGTCCCAATTAATACATTCATAATGTTTTTTTCTTCTTTCTCTTGCAGTTGTTATATTGTGTATTAACAGTACGTCCGTTTAAAAAAATTATCAGACCTGGCTGCAGTCTTTCTCTTTTTTTAAACCGATTTTTCATTTTGGTGTACAGCCATGTAGTACAGCGGCCTTTTCATTTTTAGGACACAGATTGTTTGCTCTGATACTTGTAAATATTAGGCTTTATGACTTGACTTAATGGGACATTTTGTTCCATATTAGTCAAAGTATGAGATTATTCAAGAATTGCAAGCTGTTTACCTCATTTTTGTGCATTAAAAGAGTTTCTGTTTGTGGCGAAAACAATTTAAAAAAAAATCCTACATTAGAAACTATTAGCAGAACTGAAAAAAACATAAAGGGAGAACTCTAAATTATGTTAAGCTGCAAGGGTCACCACTCTACATAACCAAAATTTGATAGAAAATCTCATCCGCCTCTTCTATTTTAAACTAAAAAAATAAATTAATTAAAGCATGCTGACTATGAGATTGTAATTAGACGTCAAGATTTTTTTTACTGGCACTGTAGAATAACATGCATGGCGCACAAAAGTAAAACTGCTCCACTGAAGCAAAAACGGACAGTTTACAAATTAATTTTTTTTCTGAAATTCATTTTCTTTCATGATTGACGTATATATAAAGTACCGTTGTGCTGTGCGTTTTGGGCTTAGAGTAACGCACCATATTGGCCTTAAAAAGTCTCACTTTGATTCAAATTTTTTCTTAGCAATGTCAATGAAAGATTTTTCACAGATTGTGTAGTTAAAAAACATTCTTCCAATAATATGTCATTTTAATGAAATACGAAAAAAGGTAACTTTAAAAAAAGATTGCTATAAAATAATTATAAGATTTATTATTCATGCTAATTTTATATTTGAATTTATGTAATGCAATAAACTTTGCATTTCAATCAATTCATAACTTACTCAAAAAGTGATTGTTAAAAAATATTTTTAAAATACTTCTTTCTGTATTTCTGTTTCCTTTAGCCTTATATTTTAGCCTAATTCAGAAATTCATCAAAATTTCAAACAAAATTTTAAATTAATCGGATGTGATAATCCCAAAACTTTTACCTATCTCCTCCATGTTAATTGCGGAAAATTCGTCATTACAGTGCTAAACTTAAATGGCCATATATGCCCATCATGAGGATTCTAATGATATGAAATTCCGAACTTTAGTTTTTGAGCTATGAGTATCGCTAAAATAGCGTAAATCATGCCAAATGTATCATAGGATCGACGCTTGTTGTCTGATTTGCAACAACTTACGTCAACATGTAACTGAATCTGATGTTTAATGAAAATCCGTGCATTAGTTCTTGAGATAGGGCTACGGCGGAAATCTTGGAAAAAGTGGATTATATCAGTACGACCCGTTCGGCAATTTAAACCAAAATGTAAACAACATCAAGTGATATTAAGGAAAACTGAATTGGAAGTTTAAGAAAACTTATGAATTATTTCTAGAGATAAAGTTATTGCGGAGATCGCAAAAAAATGCAGCATAGTAGCGCCATCAGCTAGCCGATTAACATGAAAAGGTATAAAACGCTTATTCATGTCAAGGGTAATTAAATCTGAAGTTTAATGAAATCCATGCATTAGTTCTTGTAATTGAGCTACTGTGGAAATCGTGAAACATACTGAATCGCAGAGCCACCTGTTGAGAGATTTACGCCAAAATTTAGAAAATGTCGATTTATGTCATAAACTAACACAATCTGAAATTTGATAAAAATATGAGCTTTAATTCTTAAAATAGCGCTATTGCGAAAATCGTGATTAATGCTGCATAGCAGTGTCACCTGTTAAGCGATTTACAACAAAATGTAGAAATTTTCAAATCATGCTATGGACTAACCAAATCTGACGATTGATGAAAATCGTGCATTAGCTCTTGAGATAGAGCTATGCGGAATCGTGATAAATGCTGCATAGCAATGTCACATATTGAGCGATTTATACCAAAATGTAGAAATGGCCAATTCATGTCATGGTCTAACTGAATCTGAAGTTTCATAAAAATCCATGCGTTAGTTTTTGAGGCAGAGCTATTGCAGAAATCGTGAAAAAGGCTGTATAGCAGCGCCATCTGTTGTGCGATTTCCTCCAAAAACTAATCAGAATCAACTTATATCAAGGACTATCTGAATATAATTTTTATTGAATTCCGTGCATTCTCAAGATCCTTCTTGAGATATAGCTCCCACAAATTTTGTAACACATGTAGACAGACAGATTCACAGACATACAGTTAGAAATTATGTAAAAATATGTTTTTTGATATTTCTGATCAATAAAACTTATAAATCCGTTGAAAACCGCAAGTCATTTTTTTTTTTTTACTAATCCAATACTTTCTTGTTGTAAATACAAAAGAAAGTAAATACTTTTCCTTTTAATCTCTAGTAATATGTAAATTTGTTACATAAAATTCTCAACTATAATTTAGAAAGTAAATATTTAAGATAAAAATGTGAAACAACTAAATTAAAAATTACAAAGAACAATGATATACTTATTCAGGAATTTCCATTTAATTTAAAATTCGTTATAAAACAAAAACATTTTTATTGCAAAATGCGAAAATGTTAAAAATAATAGATTTTTTAAAAATTTAAGTATCATTTTCTAAGCTTAATTTAAAATAAGGAATTGTAAAATATAATATAAGCAAAATATTCATTTTCAATAAAGCTTACATTCACAGATGCATTCTAGATGATGATGGAATATTTTTTAAATTAAACTAAATTTAAAATTAAGAAGACTTTTTATATCGCTTTCAAAAACAAGAATCTCTTTTTAGGATAAGTATTTTTATAATTTCTAGGGACCATTCACAAAAATAAATCAGTTACACAAGTTATGGAAATATTTGAAATTTTATATCACTCTCCGTATAAATTTTTAAAATGTCTAATTAACACAGCATTTAAAAAGCAATGAAAAACATTAGATACACATGTTATATAAGAACATGAATTTCAACTTACTGATTTAATTGTGAGAAAATATTCATGAAACGCTTAAAATATCACAACATTTACATAATAAAATATTGTAAAATTTACTCTTCTTACGAATTCTTCTTACTCTTCTTACAAATTTTATATAACACGTTTAGTTATCAAACTGCCGTGGTTATATTACATTTACATCTGTTATTATCTCTAATTCCAGTGAAAGCAATTTAAATTTACTTTCCCAGAAAATTAGTTTATTCAATTATTCCAGCCGAATCGAGCTATATTTAAATTTATAATACTTGCGTAAAAGTGAATTCTAAGCATTCCTAAAATAACGATGGTTCATTTTACTCCCTTCCTTCTTTCTAAAGTTAGCTAATATCAGCTATGCCGATGTCTCTATACCCTATTTAAACTAATGTATACTAGAATGATAATATATTTCAAATTTGCATTCAAATAAATATATTTTGCTTTTGTTTTACTTCAAGAATTTCTTATTCAGAAATATAAATTCACTTTATGGAGTTTTTAGTTTATGTATGTCTAAAATATTTAATTTACTCAAATTTATATGACAAAAAAATATATATCCAGTTTTGTTTGTGACTATAACATAAAGGAAAATAAGATTTTTTAAAATATAAAAAAGATTGGTAAAGTTAACTGATTGGTAAAGTTAGATTGTGTTAAAATAATTGTATATATACGTATCCATCGTTCTATGGAGTTCCATTACATGCGGCTTATTCTGCCAAGCTGTCTAAATGACAGACCAGATATTACGGCCAATAAGGTTATCTGAGCGAAAAATCCCAGCCGGTTATCGCCCGGTTAGCTTAACAGGTAAAGCATTGGCCTTGTAAGCCAAATATATGGGTTCGATTCCCGGCCTGGGCAATTTTTCGCTCAGTCGGTATTATTCAAATTCGTATGATAACTTTACCAATCAGTTAGACTGTGTTAAAATAATAGTGTATATTTAAACATTTTTAATACATTGTAATGCTCTGTTACGGAATTGAGGGTAATACTTGATTATCCCACCAACCCATTTCAGTAAATTATAGAAATTACCAAACTTCAAAAGTATACAAATTGGCATAATTTTTATTTGAAATAACGAAAGAACAAAAAGACTTGTACAAGATTAATAAAAATATAAAATAAGCGTCGAATTAAAAATCACTTGATGATATAACAAACATGGTGAAGGGGCTTAAAGTCAAGTGAATGTGACATTTACCATAAGCCATTATTGACATTTAATCTTATTGTTTGGCGATAGTTTTTTGGTCGACGGGGTATTCAATTAGTACTAAATTGCGTAAAAAATTATCTTTATAACTCCAAAAAGGATAATCATATTACCTACCAGTTTACTGAGTTGAATTAAGCGTCTCATTTCTAGCATTAAAATGTATCTTTGAATTGACGTTTGAATGAAATACAGGGTCATGAAAAATCGAAGAGAATAGAATTATAAATATCTCGACAACCAGTTATCCGATCGATTTCATTCGTTATGCAAAAATGTTATTTTATTGTCTTTTATAGCAACTACTTAAAATTAAAAATATTCGAAAATTTTTATTAACCTTTCATCAGAACGAATATTTCGAGAGTACATCGAGAACGAATTGTTCGAATAATCGAGGTTATTGATATTCAGAAGGCTTCTTCCTTTTGTTACATACTGAGCACACACCCAATTTTAAGTCTCTATCTTAATTTTTTCGGTAGATAAAACGTTTACGGACAGATAGACATGCACGCATAGACAGACGGCCAGCAATTTTTTTTTTCTTAAAATATGTTTTTCGGAATTTCCAATGTTTGAAATGTGTAAATCTGTAAGATTTTTTTTTTCGATTTACAAAACGATTGCAAGATTTAATCTATACTACACATGATGAGTAAGTAAAAACATTTAATGAAATGAGCCAAGCAAATTTTGAATAATACATTATAATGGCTCGTTTTCAGGCATTGCTAATGAGAAATTGTATCAACGCAATGATTTAGAAAATCGAAAAAGCGCTGAAAAATACTAGGTACTAATTTACTAAATAGTCTCCATTATGTCTGTTACGGAGATTCAATCATGTGTCGTCATTCCTTATAGGGCCACTTTGAAGTATTCGTGAAATTGTGATGTAATTAAAATTTTCTTCTTTCGTCCAGCACTTTAAAGCAACGACAAATGTATATTATGAACCAAAACTGTTCAACAATACAATTATAAAAATCCCTTTCGGCATGGCCTATAGGCGGAGGTAGATTTCAAAAAGTTTTCATCTCAAAAAAAAAAAAAAAAAAAAAAAAAAAAAAAAAAAAAAAAAAAAAACCCAGTTTAACTACTTTATTCAACCGCTTTTAAAAATTTTTTAATTTCCTTTTTCTGTAAGAACTGGTTTTATCAAAATCCTCTTAAACGAAATTCAACTCAAATGTCCATTTTGGCAACATATTTTGAATTATATTCTTACTTTATTAAAAAAATTGACCAATATGCTCATTATATAGTTCCTAAATAACAAAAAACTGTTAATTAAATTCGTTTGACAGCAAAATTGAATTTAAAAATGAGTAATAAAATAACCAATTTATTATTTTAATACATCCACAATTCTTTAATCAAGATTGCTTTGAGAAATTTTGTACGAAGTGCCCACTTTGACAGATTTTTTTAAATATATATTTAGCCTTTATCAAAAATCTGACCAATACGGCACATTACACAGTTCCTAAATAACGAAAAACTGTCAATTGAATGCGTTTGAGAGCAAAATTGAATTTAAAAATGAGTCATAAAATAAACAATTTGTTATTTGAATACAACCTCAATTCTTTTATCATGATCGCTTTGGGAATTTTTTTTGCGAAGTGCTTACTTTGACAGCATTTAAAAATATGTATATTCACCCTTTATCAAATAATCAAAGAATACGCACATTATATAGTTCCTAAGTAACAAAAAACTGTCATTTGAATGCGTTTCCGAGCAAAATTGGATTTAAAAATGAGTCATAAAATAACCAATTTGTTATTTGAATACCCACAGTTCATTAATCATGATCGCTTTGGGAAATTTTGTGCGAAATGCTCATTTTGGCAGCCTTTTTTTGAAATATATTCTGCCTTTATCAAAAAACTGGCCACTCCGTCACATAATATAGTTCCTAAATAAGAGAACCTGTAAATTGGATGCGTTTGAGAACAAAAAAAGATTTAAAAATGACTCGGTAAAAACGCAATTTTTTTAATTTCCTCAAATTTCAATCATGATAATTTCGTGAAATTCTGTTCAAAATACCCTTTTTGGCAGCCTTTTAAAAAATATATTCTGCCTTTATCAAAAAACTGGCCAACACGTCGCATTATATAGTTCCTAAATAATAGGACCTGTAAATTGGATGGGTTTGAGAACAAAAATGAATTTAAAAATGACTCAGAAAAAACGCAATTTGTTATACTTAATCAATTTTTAATGACGATAATTTCGGGAAATCTGTTCAAAATACCTTTTTTGGCAGCCTTTTTAAAAATATATTCTGCCTTTATCAAAAAATTGGCCAAAACGTCGCATTATATAGTTCCTAAATAAGAGGATCTGTCATTTGGATGCGTTTAAAATCAAAAATGAATTTTAAAATGAGTCAGAATATAAGCAGTTTGGATTTAAAGTTTTTACTCCAACTCCTATTTTTGTTTAATTTATTTTTGCTATAAGAATTGGTTCTATGAAAAACTTGTCAATATAAAAGTTGTAGATCTTATTGTGAAGATGTAAAATAAATTTAATTAGATTTGATTGCTTAAGAATTGAGTAAGTTATGGGTTTTTTTCTTTTTCCTCCCCCCTTATTCTTTTCGTTTTTAATTTTTTTCATCGGTAAAAATTGGTCCTATCAAAAACTTGTAAATACAAAAGTTTTAGATAATATTGAGTACATTTATATAAAATTTAGTTGGATTTGATATCTTGAGAATTGACGAAGTTATGAATTTTTTTCTCCCAAAAACCTTGTTTTTTTCGCCCCTTGAGCCCATTTTTAACTTTATCAAAAATCTGTCATGCATAAACTTTTTGCCCATTGTTTAGAAGTAATATAAACTTTAAACTGATTCGATATCTATTTTAACTAAGAAGTTATCGCGTTTTTTCTGTTTTCACAAAAACCCTTCCTATTTCCACCCCCTTGGTCCGATTTTGCCCATTAACGAACTCGACCGAGATTTTAGGCTCCTTGATTTTATGTAAAAGTTTGAAGAAGATCTGAGCATAATTATGGAAGTTATCGTGTCTAGAAGAAAGTGATATACACCGATAGATAGATAGATAGATAGATAGATAGATAGATAGATAGATATATATATAAACTTTTTTACTGATGGTGGTTTTGGGGTCTAGGAGTCATGATTCGTGTAGATCCGCAAAAATTTTTCGGAAATTCCAACATGGGAGACAATGCAATAGGTAGTATTTCATACGAAATCTACCTAATAGTATTTCATACGAAATCTACCTAAAAACTGTATTGGCATAATGGCATCTCACCAGTAAAAGTCCACACTTAATTTCAAATAAACTAAAGATGGACACTTGTTTAACTACATGATTGCGTCTAACATATGTTGAAACAGCATTGTAATTTTTAGAATCGGTCCAATTTTGGGCAATGCTGTCATGTTTGTTGTGAAACTAATATAATTAGAACTAACCACACACATATTAAATAATTTGCAACTAGAGGATCTCTCAACACATTCCTTTTGTCTTTAAAAATTAATTAAAAACCTATATGGACAAACGTTCCACGGACTAATGCAGCGTTGCATCTTTACGACCTATTTTTGAAGCATGCTTAGCACAATGGCAAATTTAAACATTGTGGGAGGGTTTTGTTTTATCTTCAAGATTATATTACACTGGATTTAGTTTTATAAAATGCCAAATTAAGTTTAAGTATGCGCTACTTTTATTGTCAGTAACAAATTAAGTTAATCATAAACATATTACGATAAGATTAATACAGTGCGTGTCAAAAATTTAAGCACAATAGCAATTTTAAAATAAAACTTTAAATATTCACTTTATTTCAATATCTGTCTTGTATATGTTAATAATATCTTTTTTAACACCATATTTATTGAAATTAACTTTTAAATTTTATTCCAAACCATGGAGTTTAAGAATAGAACAAAAATGGCCGTGTCAAAAGTTTAAGCACAAAATCATTTTCATGCAAATTTTACAATCTGATGTAAGGAGTTCCGCGCGCAAACAATTTCTGTGTGTATAAGAGGCAGTCCGTCGTTGTTTTTGAGTTAGTATAAAATGGCCTAAGTGGAAAGAATTTTCAGAGGAGGAGGTGATAAAAATTTGGAGTATGAGAGTAAAATATAATTCAGTTTCTGAAATTGCAAGTGCATTAAAAAGGTCAAAACGATGTATTCATCAAATTTTGGCTCGTGGTAAAAATTTTAAACGAAAATTTCGATCAGGAAAGCCGCGGTGACTAGTTTAGGTAAAGATAGCCGCATCAGAAATTTCGCTTCAACTGGTAATTACTCCCTTTCGAAATAAAACATGCAGTTGGAGAACAAATATCGAAAAAAAACTGTTCATAGAAGAGTTTTAGAATTTAAATACATCAAATACCGTAAAATGGCTCGATTACCGTGCCTCAAACGACACCGTAAAAGAGCTAGATTACTGAAGCTAGGCCAACACTGTTAAAAATAAAGGTGACGAACTGGCTACATTTGACGCCCAGGGGTTAAAAGGTTAAATCATTTGGCACCAGCGGGCTTGAAAATGTGTTTGGGGTGCCATTGGGTGTTTCACGCTAATTAGGGTGCCGCGCAATGCATACCGTTGGATGATTTTCACCCCTCAGTCATTTGCGCATGCGCATTAACGTATGTCCTTGCACTTCAACTCGCTGTCACTGGTGGATCAACACAGCAATTTTTTCCTACGATGACTATCACCGCTATACGCTATCCCAATTTTCTTTAGAACTTCGGATGGCTAACTTTTGGCGAGTTTTTTTATATAAAGCAACATTTGAATGTCAGGACATATGAACATTTCAGGGAGACTTTGAAGGTGAGCTTGATGGCCGAGTGGATAGGGCGCTGAGCTTGTAATCAGACGTTCTGCGTTCGAATCCATCGAGGGCCGAAAGTCGGTTAGTATATTTTTTAATTTTTTTTATCATTGGGCACTCTGGATTAAGGATGCCATCTTTTCACCCTAATTAAAGGTGCTATTTTGGCTCCTTTAGGGGTGTCACCAGTGAGACAAACCTTTCACCCTTAAAAGGTGCAATGTGTCACCATTAGTTTTAACAGTGGAACAGCATATGTCATTTGGCCAAAAGTGGCTGAATGTCATATTCAGTGATGAAAAAAAAATGGAACCTCGATGGCTCTGATGGGTTTAAGTACTATTGGCGTGATCTCTGCAAAGAACCCAGGAGTGTATTTAGCCGATAGCATAATGGTGGTTCTATAATAGTATGGGGGGCTATTTCTTTCAATGGCCAGATATCTCTAGCATTCATCAGTGGTCGTGAAAATTTTGAAAACTACCAAGAGACACTCGCCAATCACTTGCTTCCTGTTGCCGAGGTGCTAGGGGGAGAAAAATGGTTATTTCAACATGATAATGCTTCGATTCATACCTCAAACTCAACTTCATCGTGGCTTAAGTCGAAAACTGTGTCTGGAAAAAACTGTTTTGAAATGGCCGGCAATTAGTCCTGCTTTAAACCCTATAAACTAGTTGGATGTGTCAACCCCAAAACTTTCTTCTATCTCATAAGTACATTTTAATATTTAAAAAAAAAACGTGGTGACCTCAAAGTTACCCACTATCGAATTTCCTCGAACATTTGACCTAGCCTAATGAGATTCTGGTATCCGAAAAGCCTAAAACGCAAAATTTAATTAATATTCTGAGAAAATGAGCTTAGCAGTGCCTCATGTTGGGTAATTTATACTAAAACCTAATAAGCATCTATTTATGTCAAGACCTAACAGAATTTGAAATTGGATGGAATTTCGTCCATTAGTTCTTGAGATATAGTTATAACAAAAAAATTGCAAAACGTAGCACAACAACACCATATCTTGGACAATTTATGCCAAAACGTAAAAAAGCGTCTAATTATGTTATGGTGTAAAAGAATCTGAAGTTTGATGAAATTCTGTGCATTAGTTCTTGAGATATAGCTAGTTTAAAAAAACGTGTAAAATATAGCACAGCAGCACCATCAGTTGAAGGATTTATAACAAAGCGTAATCATCGTGTAATTATGTTATATGTCATTTTGTAACAAAATCTGAAGTTTGATGAAATTCTGTACGTTGGCTGTTGAGATATAGCTATCGGAAAAATCGTGCAAAATGCAGCATGGCTGCACCACCTGTTGCAAGGTTAATACCAAAATGTAATCAGCGTCTAATTATGTTATATATTCTAGTGTAACAGAATCTAAAATTTGATGAAATTCTCTGCATTAGTTTTTGAGATATAGCTATCGCAAAAATCGTGGAAAATGTAGCATAGCAGCGCCACCTATTGGGCAGTTCACACCAAAACCTTATCAGCGGGTATGTATCTCAAGGTATCGCAGAATCTGAAGTTTGGTGAAATTCTGTGCATTAGTCCTTGAGATATAGCTATAACAAAAATCGTGCAAAATGTAGCATAGCAGCGCCACCTATTGGGCAGTTCGCACCAAAACATTATCAGCGGCTATGTATCTCAAGGTATCGCGGAATCTGAAGTTTGGTGAAATTCTGTGCATTAGTTCTTGAGATATAGCTATCATGAAAACCATGAAAAACGTGGCATAGCAGCGCCACCTGCCGGCCAATTTACACCAAAACTTAATCAGCGTCTATTTATATCAAGGGGTCACAGAATCTGAAGTTTGGTGAAATTCTGTGCATAAGTTCTTGAGATATAGCAATCTTGAAAATCATGAAAAACGTAGTATAGCAGCGCTACCTGCAGGCCAATTTTCACCAAAAACCAATAGGCACTAATTCATATCAAGGTTTAACTGAATATAAAATTTTATTAAATTTCGAGCATTAGTTCTTGAGATAGAGCGCCCACAAATTTTTTGTCACATACAGACAGACAGACTCACAGACAGACACACAGACTCACAGACAGACGGACAGACTCACAGACAGACATTTTCTAAAAACAGTCAAAACGTGTTCAGGACCTTCTAAAACGTATAAATCCGTCGAAAACCAGATCGAAAATTTTCATGAATCCAATACTTTCTTCTTGTAAAGATAGAAGAAAGTAAAAATATGTGGAGTATTCTCACTCATACAATTTATACAAATGGAAAGCAGTATCCTTCAATTAAAGATATGAAAGATGCTATTGAGAACACTTGTTTTAAAAATGAACCAGAAACAATACAGAACCTCAATTTATCGATGGAAGACCGTATATTTAGAGCAATTCAGCAGAAATGAGCAATAATCAAGTATTATTTTTTATTGTTATTCTGCTAAAGACTAAAAAACTACTGTGCTTAAACTTTTGACACACTCATTTTTGCTGTTTTGATAAATTTTATTATTTAAAGTAAATTTTACAGCATGAATCTGTTAACTAACGTTTTAAAACAAAAATTTGTAGGCTATGTGAAAAGGAAAGTAACTTTCACCCATTAATAAAATTTTATTTTGAAATTTTCTGTTGAGCTTAAACTTTTGGCACGCACTGCAAATGACTTGTATAAATTAGCAGTATTTAATGTTATTTAGGCTTCATATCGCTTCGAATTTTTATAATATACCCATTCATACTTTTCTAGTATATATAGCCATACCTATCCCTATGTTGTATCATCTTTACAAAGTGAACTATTATTTTAGCAACGGGTTTTTGCTAATACAGGTAATGAATCATATAATTCTGGTATGTAACCATCTAAGCGGAAATAATACTTGCACTTGAACGGTTATTAATACTAAGCGATAAGATATAATGTGAACAAAACTATACAGATGTATAGTTACGAAAAGAAAATCCATGATGTGCACCTAAAACCAAAGTGTACAAAATGGCACAGCAGATACTAAAAAACATTTAAGAAAGCAAATAAGCATCATGTTTAATAAACACTGTAGCTACAAATTAGTCAAACGGATACAAAAGGTTACTTAGAATGAAAGCACGCATCATATGATCTAAAACTAATATATAGCTGATCAACAAGACAGTGCAATGAAGGGCTTAATACAGAAATATTCTTTCTTTGAAGATAAAATATTTAGAAGAAATTTTTAATATCAAAGATTTTTTTTATAATATGATTACTTGTTATAATTTTATAAACATGTAGGATTTATCCTGCAGATTTTGTACGGCTTTTAGACAGAATTTTTAAGTAAATAAACATGATTTGTTTTTTTGCGTAGGTCTTATTTATTTCATCTTTCTAAACAAGCCGCTAAGTCATTATCGATAGCAAAGGTAAATGACGAACTAGTAAATTGTGAATATTTTACATGTAACACTAAAATTTTACAATTTTCTACGTACTGATGCTTTTATTCAAAAGTAGCTCTGAAATGAAGTATTAAAAAATACAATTTACAAAATTTGCGTGTAAAATAAGTGCATAGTTCCTTTTTTCTATTTTATGTGTGTTATATTTCTGTTTACTTTTTTGGTAACATATGTATATTTTAAATAAACTTAATACACATTCAAAACCTGCTTTAAAAAGAATTCAAAAAAGTATCATCATAATTTTTTCGAGCTGTTTCAATTTCAACTCCGTCAGTATTTTAAAATGAGAAATTTATGAAACTTTTTTTTCATACATATTTAAACTACTTTAAATCTGAACTCATAAAGACAGTGTTTGATGAGTAGAGATATGTAAATATTTATTTCAATTTCGTGTGTTGCACAAATTTTTGCATGAAACATCAAAATAATATTTGCAAAGTTAATTTTAAAACATTCTTTTTATTATTAAAATAAAAAAGAGACACAAGAGAACAATAAATTTTAATGAAGCATTTGCGTTATTCAAAAATTTGTATTTAATTTAAAATTCTATTTAGAAAAGAATATTTGTTATTTAAGAACATAAGGAAGGAAAGGAATGATATTTGAAATACCCTTTTGAAATGATGCTGTTTTAAATCATAGATAAAAAAATAGTATGTTATCGATAAAAAAAGCACATTTCTCAAAATTAATATTCAGTATTGCTATAGCTTCTTTTAAATAAAACAATATTCCAAATATTAAATTTCTTGGAAAAAATACTCTTATAACAGAAGATTAGATTCTCTTTCAACACAATTATTCAAATGTTAAACAAATCATAATATTTTTAAATTTCCAAGTAAAATGTCTAAAGCACTGTTCGAAACTGGGATATATTGGCTGAAGCCGACAATGCTATTCAAACTAAGCCATCCCGGGCGAATACTGGAAGATTCTCCCAACTATTCTTTAACGATCGCAGAATCTGGTCTAATATCTGAATAAACTCAACAAAATAAATGGAAGATTATTTTTGGAACTGCAGAAAACGCTGCATGCTTAATTTTAGTAGATTAATATTTTAACATTATTATTCAAATGGTAAATAAATCGTAATAGTTTTAAATTTCAAAGCGAATGAAAAAAATCTTGTCACAATTCGAGGAATGTATTGGCAGAAGCCGCCAGTGTTCTTCCAATTAAGCCATCCCGGAATAATACGGGAGGATTAGTAAGATTATGTGATTCTTAGACCAAGTTTTGTGACAATTAACACGTTGAGTGCCACTTCAGTCATCGATGACTGACACTGAAGTTTCCGTTTAGTTTCAATTATCGGTGACCGACAGTTTAAAATAGGCTATAAAGCTAAAAAAATGCATTGTTTTAAATAATTTCTGAAAATTTATTTAAAATTTACGTAACTTCTATTTATTACAAGATTATTTTTTTTTCTTAATCTGTTTAATAAAAGTCTAAGTCATGTGACTGTCATCAACAGTTCCAGGTTCACCACTTCACTTTTTGTATGCTGGGCGCCCATTTTGGTACTTTATTAAGCGTGAGTGATAAAATGCCAAGTATTGTTTTATCGCCGTCATTTCATCTATATTATAATAAAACAAGATATAAATCTGATTCAATCGCTTTTCATATGCGAAACTTCCATTCTTATTCAATTAAAAAAAAAAAATCATTTTTTGAATAAAATTATATAAGCGTTATTATGATCACAAAGATTTTTTGATACTTTTATGTTTGCCGAGTGTAGATCTCGCCAAAAACATTTTTTAACTCACCAGTTAGCATATTTTTTATCGCGTGTTAAATTAAAGCAATGTCATGAAATTAAAATTAAATATCATGGTCTGTAGCATTATTTAATATTTTTCTTTTCTTTTTATTTAAAAAAAGAAAGAAAGAAAATGTGAAATCTGCGACTTTTAAACGTTTCAATTTTGTATAAACAATTTGTAATTTTAAGTAAAATGGGTAAAATGATTATATTTTAATCAAATGCAAAAAAGTGTGATGGGAAGAATGTTTGGCGATGTATCACCTGCTCTCTGCAAACATAAAAATAAAAATTCTGAATTTCTTTATCAGATTCTTCCGATTTGAAATATGAATAAAAACAACATGATCCATTTGCTTAACATACAATTAAAGGAGACCAAACTGCTCGACAAATGTGGCTAGTAATCACATAAAAAAAAATATTTTTTTTTAGTTTTATGTGATATTTTACACTCTCAGTCACCAATGATTGACGTCAAACCGAAAGTTAAGCGTCAGTTACCGTGGCACTCCGCATATTAAAATTAATGTCGTAAACTAGTCTTCCATTATTCGCCCGGAACTCCTCAGTTTGATGAGCATTGGCGGCCTCAGCCAATGGTTCGAATCTTAGTCCGGAATTTGTATTAAATTGTAAAAATTTGTATTTAATTGAAATAAATTATTTCGATAACACTTATAAATTGACAAAATTTCGATTTTGTAATTGAGATAAAATATTTTTAATCATGTTTTTTACCTATATTTCGATGTAAAACTAAGTTTGAATGGATATGGGGTATGCTTAGATTTTGGCTTGACCATTCTTGTTTAATATTTTTTAACTCTGTTATTAATCTTAAAGTTTTAGCATAAAAATAAGTTTCAGTGGAAGCAAAAATAGGACTAACTGCTGCACTAAAGCCCAAAGGTCATTGTCCCTCCCCTTCCTTTTTTTTTTGTTTAATTTTTCCTATTTTCCGGTAGTATCAAAGTCCAGACTTAAAAAATATATGCTCCTATTGATTTATAATAGAATTCTAAACTTTGTTTTTGTTCTCCTAAGAACTCAAAAGTGAACATATATGTATTGCATTTGTTCTCCGATTTGTCCAATTGTTCATTTCTAATAAAGCAACAAACAGACGGTCCTTAAAATATGGCAGCCCTGATGTATGAAATGTAACTTTGTAACATGCAAAATCTTAATTTCACATGTTGACGTTTTTCCTTTAGTTTTCCGATGCGTGTTGAATTTAAACCGAAATAGAGGAAATAAACAAAAGTAATTGTTAAGAATAGAATATTGCTACGAGTTCTTTCCCTGTTAAAAAACATGTCTGTTTTCAAGTGGTTGTAATTTATCGTTAATTGGTTATTGGTCATTGTTTCGCATTAAAATATTTCGTTACTCAAACTGGAAATATCATTTCTTCCTAATGACATTATCTAAGAAAAAACAGTCCAAATTTTCAGCCAAATAACGGATGTTTGCTCTATTTACATAATTCTATTTAATACGAAAAATGGTAATTTTAAATGTGTTTAAAAGTAATGAATGACTAATATTGACAAGGAAAAATCAATGCTTATAGTATAACCAGTTATTGTAAATGTATGCCCGAAGGGCAAGAGGGATGCTGGATCTTCCATTGAAGTGCACCCAGGGGGGTGGAAGTAAGACTTCTGCCGAAGAGGATGTTCGTCAAAATCCCAATAGATGGCAACACAAAACAGCGCCGCCGACTCAATTTCAATATGTCTCTGAAGGAAAGGGAAGATTTTTCCAGAAATTTATAACCATGGTAACTGCTACAACCGACCACAAGACTTTCATAAACCTTTCATTTAACGAGCTCGTAGTCAATGCGCGTACAATGAGTACCATTTTAATTTACTTTCATGGAAAAAACATTTTATAAGAAATAATGTACATAATGATTGACATCCAGCGTTTTGTTGTCTTTTAAGTATTAAAGAAGAAACTTCATAAATTCTCTTTTTTGTCCTTATTTTTGATGTATAATATTTAAAATTTAAAAAACTAAGCTAAAATGTCATTGTTCAGTTTTTTTTAAATCGTAAAACTTAAGATTATATTAAAGAAAGTTTAATAATGTGCTAATAAATTAAGATTAATTGATAATAAATTCAATTTTTCAGAGACTAGTGAAAGCAAGAAAAAAAACATTTTTGAATAAAGAACTTAATTAAGTAGATAATATTAAATTTAATACATAAATGTAACTTACTTATACAAGGTGATTGTAATTAAAAAAATCTGCAAAAATCTATAATTTTAAAATTACAGGTCAGAATTAATTGATATTTTAGCAGAATAATCGTGAAGCAATGGAATTTGGTTAGGCAAAGAAAACAAAAGTTCCTAAATTTGCCGATAGAAGGCACTGTAATGTTTCACATTGTCTGGCGATATGCAAATACCTAATACTCGACATGCGCTCCGCACATATAACTGTCAAAAAAATGCAGAGCACCAGGTCTTTCCCTGAATGGTTCATTATGATTCTGATTATGAAACATCGTGCTCTGCTCTTGAAACTGTTTTATAAGAGCGATGAATGTGCACTTACAGCTATTAGGAAGTTTCAGACATTAAAAAACATCAGAAGCTTTGCAATAGACAAAAATTTATGCGAAAAAGGATTACTAAATTCCAAGAGACCGGTTCATTTGACCAAAAATAAGCTTTATTGTCAAACGTGGAAAGACCATTGAGGATACAATCAGATTTATGCAATATTTATATCGCCTTAAAAAAACCAACATTAAAAACTGAGTTAACTAATCAGAGATCTATAGCTTGCCGCTGTAACAATAATGCACTCTGCTAGAAAATATTCTAAATTATCAACCGCTTGCGACGCGGTGGTATATCTATGAAATAACTTAATTTTAATTCCCAAAATCCAAATTGGCAAAGTTTTCTTCAATTCACGGAAATTCTTCTGGCATTAGTTGAATATTTCCGTGAATTAAAGAATATCCGATTTTCTTCTCCGTTACAAGAGTTAAAACAACCGTTAATTGAAAAAAGTTGGGAAAAAGCAAAAGCTGCTGACACTTGATTTCAACCAGCCATGATCACAATAGCCATGAGCTATAGTTGTACAGCAGGGAAACACTTTGAAGAAATAAGTTTTCGTAAGATGGTTATGACTTGATCAATTTCTTCAAAAGGCTTTTGATTTTGAAGTTAATTTAGGGATGTTTTAGTTTTAAATAATACTCTTATTGAGGATTTTATATTTTAGTATTAATATAGGATAAAAATATTAATTTTATGTATTTTTACGTAGAGGTAAAATATGAATATTATATTTTTATTCAATAAGATTTTTTTCTTTTGTTTTTAAGTAGTATGTTTTCTTTTTCATTTAATTTTTTTATTAAAATATCTTTTAAATATATTCATTTAATATATCAATTCATTAGTACAATTTAAAGGCGAATGTTTATTTATATACAATTTAATAAATTCAATTTTATTTAACATTATTCGACTTAAAAAAGTAGATCGTGAGTACATTTGAATAAATGAGCAAAGGAATTGTTATTTATTTTTAAATTCGAAAACTTTTTCTTTTTTTTATTAAAAATCTTAAGTTGTAAAATTTTTGGTTTTCATTTTAAAAATAAATTTGGATTTATCATTAATAGACCCATTACCCATGCGTGCTAGGAATGAACGTAATCGCTCACTCTTTTTAGACATAGGAGAAGAATTCACGAATAAAACGTGTCTTCAAGGAGTAGGAAATCATTTGTTAAAAAAATAAGAAAATTTTGTGTGATAGACGAATTTTGACAGTGAAGCTGCAACATGTATATAAGGCAAGTATCAAGTATATGAGCAAGTAAAATATGATTTCCGACAAACTGTCGAATGTTCCGTATGCTAATTTTCCAAATAAATTCAATCTTAATGCATGGATTAAGGCCCCTGGTCAATTATTTAATTTATCAGCGACTTATTACAATTATAAACACCTGCCAATATTTTACCTATACATATAATCCAAGAATAGAAAATATACATTAATTTCCTTTGATTTACCAAAAGTCCCAAAAAGGGACATTTATTATTATAAACCTCTCAAACAGCATATTTTACAAATATCAAAATAATTTACAAAAAACAATATTTTATAACACTGATTTTCAGAAATATTTGCAAGTACGTTTTATAGCATATTGGTCAATTTTCTCAATCGAGTATATAGATTTTGAAGACGCCATCAATTTTCAAATTATCACATGCAATTGCATAGCTTTCCAAAAAAATCAACTTTCCTACTTGAGAAAACTGAATATTTTTTTTATAAATGCGTCTTCGAGAAACGTGTGATGCGATAAACAACTTTTCACTGAATGAGGTTTCAAGGGATTGTGCAGGTATGACGTCATCAGAATCCATTTGATTACAGCTATGTGACAAATGTAGATGTGGCAAGGCAGTTCAACCATTTGCACTTGTTTTCATTAGACAGAACATTGTTACATAAAATTCCACAAGTGAACCCACTTGTTGAATTTTACGTCTTCCCTGTTATAAGGATGCGATTGGATGATTTTGCCATATACTCTAAACTGTATGATAGATTTTGGTAGGTTTAATAAAAATTCTGAATGATTTCCTCCTATAACTAGACTTTATCTCGGAAGATGGGCGACCAACACGAGACTTATCTTCGAGACTCTAAGAAATTTATTTTTAAACAGATAAATTTTGACCCAGTTTGAATTGCGAAATGGTGCAAGTTAGGTGAAGAATAGTCTTAGGTTATATTGTTTCTATGAACTTGTATGGACTAATTGTACCTGTATTCATCGATGTAGTGGAGAGTATACGGGTCTATACGCCATATACCTTCTGGATTTTATAAGAAGCTCCGTATATCCTCTGTTTCTCAAATTAAGCATTAGCGTATAGACTACATATGAAAATTTATGTTGTCAGCGTATACCCTCTGCTTATACTGTATACTCTCTACTTTTATTACGACTACAACACTGCCTGTAGTGGAGAGTAAGCTTCTAGTGTCCACTTTTATTTTTATTTTTTTATATTTTTCAGCTGTATTAGTGTTTGACAAACATGAGTAGGTCTGAAGGTTCGCTGTTTCTTCGTCTAACAATATTTTTTACTTAGTATCCTTTCATCAATAAAAGAGTTCCATCACTGAATATTAACTTTTATAGCCTTTTGCGGTTTATGATTTATATATTTCATAAATTCTAAATCCGTTTTTATCAATTGACATTCAAAAATTTAACATTAAAAAAGTGGTCATACTCACTCACCAGTCTGCACTTCTTCCTTCGGTCCAACTTACAGAAGCTTACAGCGCACAATTGAATCTCTAACATCAAAACTAATAGCCAAAAAATTTCTTTGAATATTTAAGAATGTATATGTTAACATTATTTTACTATTTCCCATTGGAATTTTGATGGCTCATGGAGATGCTTTTCATTTTCTTTCGCTTTCACCATAATTTGCTTGGAGGATTTTCGGATTCATGATCCAGTTTCTAGATGCTCCTAAGAATTCCGGAACCACGTGCTTTGCCTACAAAAACTACCGAAGCGATACTTCAAACTATAGTTGAAGTCTGATCTTAAGCGTATTTATTTTTATTCGTTTCTTAATTACACGAAAGGAAAGATTAACATTCATCTCAGATGCATACGAAAAATCACAAATAAAACTGAATTGACTATTTCCACTTTAAAATCAGGCAAACTTCATTCTTAGTTATAAATTCTAACAGTCACATGAAATTAAGACAAGTTAAACTTTTTAAAGTCTGATTTAAGACTTACACTGACAAACACGAGAGAATTCTGCGAAAAAAAAAAAACCTGCGACAATTAATTTGCAAATTGCAGGAGAATTAAACTTTGACACCCTTTTTAGAAATAATTTTTAACAATTCCGAATGGTTTGTTTGTTGAAGTAAGCTTCGCCTTTTAAAAACAAACAGAATTTACTGAAGCAAATACCATATTTTAATTTTCTACAATAATTTACTTCAAATCAAAATCGAAAGTAGAAATATTCGATTATTAAAGAATAAAAATGAATTTTTCTTTAAAATGCAGGTTTATTTACAAGTTCTAGCTCATTTCATCAAAACTAAATTTAAATTACTGCATTGAGAAATACTATTTTAAATTGAGTGACAGAAAATATCTAAAAGTTTTTTTCCTTTATGTGTTTTGCTAAATACAAAAGAATTCTCGAAATGTGTGATTATATTTTAATGGAAAAGCAAATCTAACTCCATTTTTCATATCTTGAATGATTTTTTTTTTTACGTTAAACATAATTTCATGCTAAAAAGTTTTCGGTAAAAGATAGGTTCAAAGCTTTTTCCATTTTTAAAAAATTGAAAAATGTACATTGCAGTAGAGAAATTTATTTTTTCGGAATACATGAATAAATTTTAATATAAAAAAATCAGACATTTATTTTCAAACAACTATATTTCTGTAAATAAAAATACCTTTGTATTGAAATGTTTTAAATCACATGATTTTATTTCCTAAAAGTCATTTATTTTAAAGTTTTAATATTCATCAGCATTTTCTAACACTTTTGTATTTAATGCGCTCTCCTAGGTGTGTTCGTATTGTGTAATTTTTCTGTGTAATGTGCTGTGTATTTAAAAAAAATTGCTGTAGGCGTATCACTATCTATTTATTGATTTCTCGTGAAACTAATTAATGTGTTTCCATCTGATCAATAAATAATTTTCTGACCAGAACATTTTTATAGCTTTCAAATTATCCCAGTGCTTTTGGGATATGCGTCTCTTCATCGTTGTTTAGGTTTAACCTGTAACATAATTTGTAAAACGCGAGTACTGATGTATTTTTCAGCATGTAACATTTTTATAATTGTTTTAAAAGTCGTATATATGAAAATGTGAAAAGTAATTATTGCTGAATTGCACAGTTGGGAAGCACTATAAAATCAACTAAACATAATTAAAAAAATAAATAAAATGTCCATATGTTGTCTTAATTGACATCTACATATCTGAAAACAATTCTGTTGATTAAGAGAAATTATGTGTCAAGCATAATTTATTAAATACTCGTTTAATCCTTTCCGGCGCACTACTCTTTAAAGTTGGATTTTAAAGAAAGGAAAATTTAGGCAATATATTTAGGCCTAGAGGAGTACACATTTATAATTTTGTAAAGATTGCACGAACCATTTTAACTTTACAGCTGTTGCCGAAGTGGTAACCTCCCATAAGTAAAGCACTGATAAGCGCAGTGAGAAGAGCATTGCTGTGAAGCGCGTGTTAGAGTAAAATATTTTACCTATTATTTAAAAACAGTAGAATTTCATCTGTGTGGTGCTGCGATCTAGAACTCATAAGAAAGGTTTAAAGTAGCCATTAAAGTAGTTTTTGAAATATTCACGGAGATTTTATGTCTCTAAACAGGGAGAACTTTAGGTGTTGCTGACCCGGCAACACTGCACCGGAAAGGGTTAATGAAGTAAAGTATGAGTTTATGCAAAGATTTTGAAAACATACATAAGTTTTTATACTGCGCAAAATTTTAAAATTAATTCCGTTATAAAACGCCCCTTCATCAAATTTCTGCCATAAGCGGTGATTTCGCGCTCAAAGTTATGTTGTGAATATGATCTTTAGAATTTACACACACCGATATACAAAAAGAGAAATAAAAATTTTCACCAGAACTGAAAGTATATTTCAGCAACTATTGCTGATATACATTGCTGTAACCGAATTCTATTCTCTGTTCTTATATATGAACGATAACATCAAACACCGTATTCTACGGTAAGTGTCTTGCAGTATATTTCTGTGAAGTTCAAAAATTTTTATAAATTTGAAATAGTGTAACATCATTAAATTTCTATTGTATTCGATTTTTTCATGTGCTATACCACAACTCAACTGACAAGAAAACATAATCAGCAACATTATAAATTAATATACAGGGTGATTCTAAATTTTTTTTACAATAAAAGAGGGGTGATAGTACACATAAAGACAAACATATCAATAAATAGGAGACCAAGGGTCCAAAACGTTTTCCAAAGGAGATAGCCGCCATTAAAGTTTAGGGACCAAAATTTCAAATAAACATAAAAAACGGAAAAATCGGTCGATTGATTTGCGGTTTTCACTAATATTATTCTTTATGTCGGCATTTTCTTGAAATTAAATTATAAAAATAAATTTCAAAAAATGCCGATAGAGGGCGCTTTAGACTTTGGAGTAACGAACAACTCTTTTTTGGCGTTATTTTTTGCATCTTATTAAATGCTTTCGTAAGCTTAGACTTAAACTTAAATTTTGAGCTCAAAATCTGAATAGTTGGGAGTGGTTAAGTAGACAAACTGAACTGTGTTCAGAGGGTTCAAATTTCAAAGGATTATAAAAAACGGAAAAATTGGTCGTTTCGTTTGCGGTTTTCGCTAAAACTAATTTTTAAATGAGCATTTTCTAGAAAATAAATTTTAAAGATAAATTTCACAAAATGCCGATAGAGGGCGCCTTAGACTTTGAAGTAGCGCACAACTATTTTTAACTGTTATTTTTTAATCTCATTAAATGCTTTCAAATGCATAAAGTTAAATTTTAGGCTCAAATTCTGAATCGTTGGGAGTGTTTAAGTAGCGAAAAATCGAATTGTGTTCGTGGAGGGGGGGGGGGTTAAATTTCAACTCCTGAAGACACTTCAATTTGTGCTACTTAATTACTCCTAATTATTCAGATTTTGAGCTCAAAATTTAAGTTTAAATCTAAGCTTCCGAAAACATTTAACAATTTTTTACAAGCATTTAATTAGAACAAAAAAATAATAGTTAAATTCAATTATTGGTTACTCTGAAGTTTAAGGCGCCCTCTAATGGAATTTGTTTTTTAATTTATCTTTAAAATTTATTTTCAAGAAGATACTGACTTAAAGAATAGTTTTATTTTAAACCGCAAACAAATCGACAAAATTTTCCATTTTCTATAATTATTTTAAATTTGAACCCCCCCCCCCATTAAACACAGTTCATTTTGTGTTACTTAACTACTCCCTACTATTCAGATTTTGAGCTCAAAATTTAAGTCTAAGCTTCCGAAAACATTTAATGAAGTGCAAAAAATAACGGCAAAAAATAGTTGTTCGTTACTCCAAAGTCTAAAGCGCCCTCTATCGACATTTTTTTGAAATTTAGCTTTATAATTTATTTTTAAGAAAATACCGACATAAAGGATAGTTTTAGTAAAAACCGCAAATCAATGAACCAATTTTTCCGTTTTTTTATAATCATTTGAAATTTGAACCCGCTGAACACAGTTCAGTTTGTGTTACTTAACCACTCCCACTTTCAGATTTTGAGCTCAAAATTTAAGTTTGATTCTAAGCTTACGAAAACATTTAATGAGATGCATAAAATACCGGCAAAAAATAGTTGTTCGTTACTCCAAAGTCTAAAGCGCCCTCTATCGGCATTTTTTTAAATTTATCTTTATAATTTAATTTCAAGAAAATGCTGACATAAAGGTTAATTTTAGTGAAAACCGCAAATCAATCGAACGATTTTTCCATTTTTTATGTTTATTTGAAATTTTTGTCCCTAAACTTTAATGGTGGCTATCTCCTTTGGAAAACGTTTTGCACCCTTGGTCTCCTATTTAATATTGTTTGTCTTGATGTGTACTATCACCCCTCTTTTATTGTAAAAAAAAATTTAGACTCACCCTGTATATATATATATATACATAAATCTGAAGTTTGGCGAAAATTCTGTTATAGCTCATCAGTGCGCAGTTATTGTGAAAATCATAAAAATGCAGCATAGTAATGTCGCCAGTTAAGAGATTTACATCTAAATTTAAACAGTATCACTTCATATCTAAGACACACTAAATCTAAAGCCTTCATACATGAATTACTTGATGAGATAGTGCTATTGATTATAATCAAGAAAATGCACCATAGTGCCACCTTTTGCGCGATATGCACCAAAAACTAATCAACACCAGTTTCTATCAAGGTCTAACAGAATCTGAAATTTTTCGAAAGTCCGTGCATTGGTTATATTGATATAGCGGCCACAAATATTTTGTCACATACGTCGAAAACTAACAGTCGACAATTTTAACAAATCTAATACTTTCTTAAAGATAGGAAAACGTAAAAACATAATTTTAAGGATACTTTTGATTGTTTTCATTTGTTCTCCCTTCGTATGTTATTTCGTTTGAAATTAATTTAATCCTGTTCAAACTAACTAAATTTTTCGAATAGCAAACTTTAATTTAGTTTTCATTAATAATGCATTTTAATAATTAACGGAACCATTCTGTTGAGAAAAGATATTTTTTAAAACTACAAAAAGCAAACTATAAAACCTTTACTATGTAAGATTAGATTTTAGTTGTAAAGAAGATCATTTCAACCAAACAACATTTGTATTGCTTACTTAAGAATTTCTGTATGAAATTTAAATAAAATGGAATCTTTCCTGTAATTCATACTGGAAAGAAAAAATAACTAACAGAGCTTAGAGTCCTGGTTCTGGACTCTAAGGTCATCGATTCCGAAATTCAATTATTTGTTTGTGACAATACGATAATTATATCTCCTTGTTAAATACATATAACTCAACGAACCTATATACATTTGTAATCCTTATGACGGTCATAGATTGTCATTTGATTTTGGCACTAAGATAATGAATTTTGAATTATTAACTTACATGAGATAGAAAATAATTTTGGTATTAATACATCCGACTTGTTTTTTAATCATTTTATATGTAAGTTTCAGTTTATGATTTCAGACACTGCAGACTTTTATTGCGACATTGCAGACATTGCTAATTTTTAAAATGTTTACGGGAAAGCTTTTAGTAAAAACTTTCAAAAACATATTTCTCTTGAATTATTGTAGATGCTGCTGCAACAATCTATATGTGAATTAAAATTCAAATAACCTTATAGCTTTGTACACTCCTCAGAGAGAATTCCCGAAGTTCTCTCTATTCCTTCAAGGGATATGATCAAAATTCTAATTTATCTTTGGTCATGCATACAAATGTAAATACGGCGCGAAAGGAAATCTACAAGTCTTTGAAAAATGTAAAAAGAATATAACTTCTAAAATGGCTAGAATATTTAATGCCTTGTCTTTTTCCTCGGTGAAAAAGTTTCTCTAGAACTGCAAAGAATGCAAAGGAAAAACTTATAGACTCTTTTATATAAAAAATAACATGTTAAATTATTTTTCAAAACTCTTAAAGTTGCAATTTCTGTTTGGAAAACAACATTGAGATATTTCAGCAGAAATATAGATGAAAATATCTGAAAGTTTAATGGTTTCGAAACAGGTTTACCTTTTGGGAAAATAACTCGAAAAGTTTTATTGACACATTCCAAATGTTTATTTGCTTTTGTTTTATGCTTTTTCTTTAGTTCAAAAATAAATAAGTACAAATATTTTTTTTAAATAATTCGATTTTTAGCAACAAATCCTTTTTTTTCAATTATGGATCTTTCAGTCATCAGAGATGCATTATCCCCTTAACCCTTTCAAGTCCGATTTTTTTTTGTATTTTTAGAAAAAAAATCTTTTGCGTTACTAATATTAATACTGGCTATCCAAACGGATTAATTAAAGTTTAAAGAATATTTCAATGTCTGGGTCATAACGAATACTGTTGTTTTGCGTACTTTTTATTTCATATCCAATTCTCAATAGGCTAAGGAAGAGTTTTCGGAAATGCTTTTAAAATGTTATATTACAAGAACGTTTAACTTATTTTATAACTTTCTAATACTTTTTGTGCTTTATTTTTTGTGCATATACTTCTTTCAGGAAAGTAACCTTTATTTTTAATTTAAAGAGTGAAATATATGTTTAAAATAAAAGAATCGCAAAGAGGTGCAAAGAGATTTATGCAAATATTTATTATTATTACTGAATGCCTAAAAGTTAATGAAGTCATATAGTAAAAGCACAGACACTTACTAAGATTGCAAGATGCAAATAGTAACAAAAATATTTGTTAAAATAAAGTATAACTAAATTAAAAGACATGTACTATTAAAAGTACACCAAACTCAAAAAGGTTAAGATTAATTATGTACATTAAAAAGATATATCGTACGCTGATGTCATAGCGATTGCGGCAACAATTTTCTCAATAGTTGTTGAATTTATCCTTCAAACTGTTACTTCTGAATATTGAAAATACCTCATCAATACGAACAAAAATAATTTCGAATGAAATTTGCTAGAAAATATCATATCTGTGTGCTTAATTTTGATGAATTTTAAAACAAGATTTTTTACAAATCTATATTAGCAACAAACATTTATTTGCTGCGATTTTATAAAATAAACAACTAATCAGAATGTTATACATTTACCACAAATGACAACTGATGCATGTATTCATGTGTAATTAGTCTTCCTCCTTAATTAAATCCAAATCAAAGTGTTTTCATCAGTGTTAAAATCTCTTATAAAATAAAAATGAATGCGATTTCAGTCTTCATAAATACCTTTTTGCCCAAATGATATTTCCTCAAATGCGCAATTTGGCTGTGAACTCTATTATGTATGACAGATCAAAATATTTGATTAAAAATAAGATTTTGCGATTCGGTGCAAAATTCGAAGTCTGTCGACGGCGATTTTTTATTTTATGTTATACAAGAAATTAAAATCAATTTAAATCAACTGCTTTGATTGAAATTATATTCCATCGTCATATACAGATGCAATTTAGCTATGGATAATTCTATGAGCTACAGTTCCATGAGCTACAATTCTATGAGCTACAACTAGCGGATTAATAATAACAATATTTGATTAAATATAAAATTCTGCAATTCGCTTTCCAAAATCTGCCAACGAAAAAATTTTCATTTTATGTTTGTTGAATGTAAAATTAAAATCAACACAAATCAACTGGTTTAAATGAAAATATATTACATCAGATATACTCTGACAATGTTACAAATTGAGAAACAACGTACCTTTAATTATGTAGATTAAAAAAATACATTCTACGGAGGAAAATAAACTCATGTTCGGTAGAAAAAGAAAAACTACGTCAAAAGAATCTGTAATCAATATCTCTGTCATTAATTTTTAATGAAAAACATATCCGTAATAACGTAATAATATCCGTAATAATAACGGTTAAAGTATTTCTCTGAATCATTTATATCGTATGATTTTTAAGCATATTTTGTAAGTTTGTAAGCGCGTTCCTTTAAATTTTTGCCTAATACAGTGCTGATGAATCTTTTCCAATAAACGCTTATTTAGCAATTGAGTAGGCTGTTTTCTTTTTTCAAATTATTTTAATGGAATATTAAGAAAATAAAACTCTTAAGGAAATTATTTTTGGTTAAGTGCTACCATTTAACTGAGCAATTTTGTTAATTGAGTTCTTTTAAAATTTCTCGTGAGTATAGAAACGAATAAAAGAACTGTTAGCTATTTGCCCTAATCATCTTTTAAGAAGCTTTTTTTAATGCGTTTTTATTTTTTTCTGTTAAACTGCATCGAAATGGAATAATTTTGTAATCGCTGATTAAAAAAAAAGTAATAAATAAACGAATATACATCTAAACGGTTATCACATGTACTAATTTCTCATTTATTTTAAACTAGTTGTCATTCATGACGTCGTCGTTGACGTAACATTAAATTAAAGATAAATTAAGCCTTAACTAAGCTAAATTTTCACCCCGAGATTAAAAACTTATTACTTACTAAGCAACTTTTTGACAAGTTTTATTGGAGACCATACGGTATTTCTTATTTATAGGGACCTTTATAAAATGTCGTCATAAGAAATGAAATGCGTGCCAAATAAAATAAGCAATGTCGAAAATGAAGTGCAAAGGTAGGACCAAGTAAAATCATGGAAATCTATGAATCTATCTTTAGGCGAAGTCTTTGGCACACATTTTAGTGAACTGTTATTCAAACACCACTAAAAGTCATTCATAAATTTTCAAATTACGAAAATGTTTTACTTCCTAAATTAAAAAAATATACATTCAATCCATTTTGAGATATTAATTAGTGAAAATTGACAAAATCATACTTAACGCAGATTTGATTATTTGCATAAGAAATAAAGAAAAACCTTCAGTATTAAACTTCGGGATTGAAAGCAAGTTGTCCTAACAGATCTGTTTAAAATAAAAAATATTTAACACGAGTCCCATCTTTTTAGAAAAAATAAAAACAGCGAAATGCGGTGATTGACCTTTTATTTAGTCGGTTTTTAAACATGTTTTTGGCCTACATGTTTCAGTCTAATGAAAACATAACGAGTACATTAAATGTAGACAATATTACGTGAACATTTTGGTTTTTAATTCATATTTAAATGGCATAAAAAAATAAAGCAATTACAGCTTTTTTTCATTTTTTTTTTCAAAAATTGCTGTATAGATTGTTAAAAATGACTACCACCAAAAATTGTATGATAAAAAAAAATTAATCATGTTATTAAACTTACAAGGCTATGAAGAAAACTTTAGTTAAAAGATTAGGAAAATTAAAAATGTCGAGCGACACCACCTGGAGGACTTAAAGCGGATTGACGAATCCCAGAAATATATTTTGTTCGTCTTTAAATTTTTTTAATCATCCATCTTTTTCACAAGTTAATTCAAAAAACTAAGATTTATCATTAACCAAACTTTTTTCTCAAACTTCCTCTCCCAGTTCACAATTTTCCCTTGTAATTATTTGATAATTCTTTCCAAAAACTCCAAAAGAAAGCTAGGTATCCGGTATATATAAATGCATAGATACACATAATTAAAGACACGTGAGATGAATAGATCAAAACAGAATGCGTATAATATTTCTTTCAGCTACATTATAAACTATCAGTTCGTAATCAAGCTTGAGTATTTCATGTGTCTTAAGCCACTGCACGTAGAAAACTTTTTAAACTCGACGTTTATTGTAGCAAACAAGAAATAGTATATACAGGTTGAGTCATAAATATCGAAACAATAGGCTATCTCCTTAAATATTGCCCCTAGATCCATACTTCCAATTGCAAAGTTTCATGAAAAAGGGTGAATTTTTTGATAAGTTGCAACTCCATGGGAGGTCTATTTTAAAAAACACAAAAATTAAATTTTTATACGGCCTCCAGAGAATGAAAATTCCAATAAAAAAAATTTCCTTATCCATTCCTGAAATGAACAAAATAAATTCATCTCGTTACCTTCAAAACTGAGAGAATTATGACAATTTTAATAAATCATGAGGTTTCAAGGGATCAGACTCAAATTAAAATGCGTGTATTTGAAGAAAAAATTTTGCGTAATGTGTCCAGGAAATATTCATTTTATTTATTTATTTATAGAATAAGAATTTTGAATGTTTTGTGATGGTTAACCATATAATTTGTAAGCATTATAACATCATAAAACTTCTAAATAAATTTTATTTTTTCAAACAATTTAGAGTAAATTAAAATTGTTATAACTCAAAATATTATTTGTTGCGTTGAAATTTTTTCTTTTGATCCAATGGAAATGTTTAATTTTAAATTTTGGTTCAGCATTTTAAATAATTTTTTTTAAATAAAAGTATTTAAAATAGCAATATTAAAAAAAGTTGCAACTTTTTGTATACAAATCATATTTTTAAAAGTAAATTTTCTGAGGTGAAAACTTCTTTCGGCGCATTGGGCATTTTTTTTTTTTTTTTTTTTTTTTTTTTTTTTTTTTTTTTTTTTTGAGTTGTTAAAAAGCTACTGAATTAGCTGGACTGTTACCGTAACTGACGGTTATTGACTTATACCAATTTAAAAATGAGAATTACTGAAATAAAAACATTTGATTCAGAAAAGTGCATTTAATTTTAAACAAAGATGGACTCTAAACGTTTAAATGCTTTTTAAAAGTTTCTAGGTGATTAACTCCGTTCTGTATAATTTCGATTTCAGATTTGTTTAAGTTTTGCCATTCTCACCTTCTTTAATTACTGTTTAAATGCGTCAGTTGATTTAAACCTCATTTTTTATCACGTTGATTTCGATTTTTTTCATTGTTTTGGCCCTGTCAACTTCATATTTTTCTTGTTAAAATTGCTATTGAACGATGCATAAAATGTGCCTCTAATTACGGGCGACACTAGGCGTATAATTCTGGAGATACAACTATTACGGAAATCGCACAAAAGCTTGTACAGTAGGGTCTCCTGTTAAGCGATTCAGACCAAAAACTAATCAGCACCAATTTATATCAAGGACTAAGTAAATATAATTTTTTATTAAATTCCGTGGATTAGTTCTTGAGATAGAGCGCTCACAAAATTTATTGCATATACAAAGTTACAGGAGTAGTGACTCACGACAGATATTTTCTTAAAACTTCTATTTTAGGTATCTCTGAACCCTAAAACGTGTGAATCCGTCGAAAACTGCAATTCAAAATTTTCCTGAATACAATAATTTCTTCTTGTAAAGATAGAAAAAAAGTAAAAATAGATTTAAAACCGTCATAAATTTTGAAGTTGAAGAGCAAAAAGTGGATTTTTGAAAAATTTTCTGTGTAATTTATTAAAATATATTTCCAATGATACCGTTAATAGAAGTGTCATTATCGCTATTAATATTTTTACTGAACTCATTGCATGCGGCAATAAGTTTTTAAGACACTTTTAATTAGAGTTTCATTAATATCACTTAATTTAATAAAACTTTTAATAAGTGTTCAATAAGACGGTCTGGCCAATGGGTCGTGCCAGTTATGAGGATGGCGCAAAGCTCGAGATACTCCAGACATCTAGCATATCAAGGAAGTTTAAAGCAAAAACCTATACACTTTTATCTTATATCTAAAAATTAAAGTATTGTCCTTGATCGACATTTAATAATGGGTAAATTTATGGTCGATCCCTAAATTGTATTTCAAATGAACTGATATCGCTACCCTCAGAGGTATGCTTAAGTGGTGTAAGTCACGAATTTTGGAAAATTTGGATTTTAATATCTTTCGGAGATTTGTAGATATTGAGATGGATTTTTTTTGTTGTTGTTCAATTCAGGAATGGATAAAGAATTTTTTTCTAATTGGAAGTTTTATCCTCTGGGAGCCGTATAGGAATTTGATTTTCGTATTTTTTTAAATAGACCCTCCATGGAGTTGAAATTTATCTTACAAAAAATTCACCTTTTTTTACGAAACTTTGCAATTGGAAGTATGGGTCTAGAGGCAATATTTAAGGAGATAGCCTATTGTTTCAATATTTATGACTCACCCTGTATATAATGCATGAATCATAAGCCCAACTTTTGTAGATTCTTCTGGAGATACTTAAAACATATAGGATAATAAATATGAAAATAAAAAAAAAATATTATCCAAAACTAAGACATTTTTTAAATAATCTTATTTGCTGACCTGGGAATATTTATTTCATGCAATAAATTAAATGCAAAAATATAAATTATATAATGCTGTTACATATTAATATTACATCTTGAAGAAAAATAAAATAATTCTTAGTTCCTTTTAAACATTTTTTTAGATTTATTTGTGCTCTCAGACAGTTTATTTCGAAACTTAAGTAAGATTTACTAGAGTATCGCAGAAAAAATGCTTTTCTTAGCTTTAAAATTACTTTAGAATCCCTTGATACTGTCCTGCAGAAGCATATAAAACTCTTTTACTTTTCCACTTATTCTGTATTTTGCGTAAATTTTTAATTATTTTTTTCTAAGCCATTGTTAAATTTTCTGTCAACAGAAAACTAGAAGCATTTTAAAGATCTTTAGATTAAAAAAAACAACCTTTTGCAAAACTAGAATTGACTAAATATTGATACATAGATAAATCTGCCTTACAAAACTTATTTTTAAACATCCCGAAATATTAACTACAAAATTTTCTTTCCACCAAAATTCTTTTATAACTCTTATTAAATTTATGTTATTTATTAATTCTATACATTTTTTCTAGAGCAATATGAATCTAAGTGCATGTCAATTAAAGTTAAATTATCAGTATTTTTATAAATATATACTTTTAAGCAAAAATAAATAAAAAAATAAATAAATAAATAAATAATGTTATAAAATGCAGGTGTGAATACAAAATATTTTCATTTTATTTAACTTATAAGGATAATTAAATGGTAGAAGATAAATAAAAAATTCGTATTTTTATAAATATAGTAAGGACAAACACGACTGCACTATAGGGAGGAATTAATTAGCAGTTCCTTTTCTCAACAGAAGCAGGGCATGTTTCACAAGCCTAAATTCAAGTAAAATATTAAGATCCTACAAACATTTATTTCAATTTATACGGACAACTTTCTCCAATAAATAAATAAATATATAAGTAAAGCATAAAGCACTGTTTTAAACCTGGCGAACCAAGTTATTATTTTAGAAATTCTTCATAAAGAAAGACATAAAACAGCATTTTATTTAAAGCGGTCACAGTGCCAGTCGATTTGAATGCGAATGAACAACATGTCCTGTATGTTACTTTATCAATGAGTTACACAATTTGCTTTTTATACTGTAGTAGCTCAAGATTTATAGAAATATTTTTGTATTGTTTAGAAAGTTTTAACTATTTTATGGCACTCTTATATTTGAATAAAAATAATTGAAGTTTACTGTATTTTTTTTTTCTAAAATCTAAATTTTAATCTTAAAGGAATCTCATTAATTGGGTGTCTGCTATAAGAAGAAGTATAACTGCAGACGAAAACAAATTAAACTGCGTAAATTATGAAGTTATCTTATGTTACATACTGTATATGATGTACTTCATTATTTAACACATTTTTTTAATCTTCTTTCTTAAGTAACTCGGGCGTTTTACTTAAATTACAATTGTAAGCTATTGTTGTTCTGTAATGTACATTAATGTAATGAATTGCAATGTATGTAATTATTATAACGTATTATTGCTTGGTACTTAAACAAATGCAGAAACTGAATGTGGAAGTTTTAAGTACTGTAGTTTATTTAAAAAAAACTACAAAGACACACTAGTGTCCACACAGAGTACAAAACATAAAAAATATTTTAAAAAATGTCAAGGACTAATGTAATCTGAAGTTTGAGGAAAATCCGTTTATTAGTTCTTAAGGTAAAGATGTTGTAATTGCGGATATCTTAAAAATGCATCATAGCAGAGTTACCTGTTGAGAGATTCACACCAAATACTTATCAGCATCAAAATATATCACAGACTATCTGAATACAAATTAATAATTTCCATGCATTTGTCCTTGAGACAGCACTGTCAGAAAAATCCGTTAATATACATTAAATTATCCTTATTTTTTCACAAGTAATTTTTGTACTCCTATAAAACATATTTGATCCGTGAATTCATTCCGAACGTCTAAAAAGGGGGGAAATATCCTGCTTGTTCCTATCATGCATGCGTATTGAGTCTATTAGTAATTAATTCTAATTTATTTTTAAAATGAAAAAAAAATTCTATAGATTAAGGTTTAATTTAGTTTAAAATGACGAAATGCTTTCGAATCAAATAACAATTACTTTCTTCATTCATTCAAACATACTCACAATTTATTATTTAAAGTTAGATCAGTTGAATAAAATTGAATTTACAAAGTTATTTATAAATAAACATTCGCATTTAAAGTATATACTTTAAGTTAACACTTTTAAAAGATATTTTAATAAAAAATTAAATGCGAAAAATCGATATTATTAAAAAAAATTATCGAATAAATATAAAACATCAATATTTTACCTCTAGCAATCTGCATAAATATTTTTAAATTTCATATTTTTATACTACATCAATACTAACGTATAACAACCTCAACCACAATCTCATTAAGGACGAAATCTTCCCGAAATTAACTTCAAAATTTAAAGCTTTTAAAATGAATTGATCAAACTACACCCATCTGGAACGAACGCATTTACTACAAAACATTTAGCTGCTGTACAACCGTAGCTCCGTGCTAGCGCGTTCTTCTCCCCCCCCCCCCCCGGAATGCTTGGTTCCATCCCAATGTCTGCCGCTTTTACTTTTTTCAAACTTTCTTGAATTGATGTCTATTTTACTTCTTGAAACGGGGAAAAAATAAACGGACGTCTGTCAATTTCAAGAAATTTACCGGCAAAACAGCTGCCAATAGATTTTTCGTGAAAAGAGAAAGGTTTTTTTGAAAGTGAGAGCAACCACAGAATTTATGTCACATAAAGATAATGAGTCACGGGCCCACAGACAGACATTTTATAAAAACGTGGTTTTTAGAATCTCTAACACCTAAACATGCAAAACCCTCAAAACCACGATTTCGAAAATTTTCACAAATCCAGTACTTTCCGAAAGTAAAAAGTAAGGAAAAATTAAAAGAAATATATACAAGTAATTGGTGTATAGAAAAAAATCAAAACAATCATCCACAATATTTTATGTATAAAAAAGTGTTTTATACAATGGAAATTTGTTGTAAGCTAAATGAATGAGTAGCTTCTTTTATAATTGCAACTTGTCAAACATTTATTCACATACCGTTATTTTAATCAGATGTATTGCAGTAGAAAGTATTGTAATTGTTAATAATAGAATTTTTACTTTATTCTATCTTCTTTCTTCTATATACCGAATTTCATGCCTTTAGAATTATCACAATGAGCATTTAATTTTTCCATGTGGTTGCTACTTTTGAAGTATAGGCTTAAGATTATAAGAAATTTTGGGATTGCCCCATTCGACAAGTTTTCATGCTATTGAATGATCCTTATAGCTAGCATTGTTCAGATCTTTATGCTCATTATCGTTTTAGATATCTAATTTATAATACACACGTGTTTTAAGTGTATTTATAATGTAAATTTTTTTTCTTTTACATTCAAGAATTTCTTTTTTCAAAATTCCTAATTTATTTAAAGTAAGTGTACCTTACTTTAAATAAATTAGGACACATAATAACTTGCAAGATGAATGTTAAAAAAGTTTTTTTCTTTGTGTTGCTTTTTTTCAATTAATAAATAATTACAAAATTTAAATTTCGTTTAGGCTACCTAATATGTTAATGGCCTTTCTCTTTATCACTTAACATCAAGCGAAACTTTCTAAATCTGCTAAAGAAAAAAATATTGTTTATATATATGTGGATACACCACATAACATGTGCTTCGTTGAAGAAAATGCTTTTCATTAAAAAATAGCACTATAAAGAAAGTCTCATTACATAACTTAGTAGAAAATTATATCATAAAGGAAAATGTAATCATAATTAGAAATGTAACTTAGATTTTATTTTATTAATAAAACAAGGTCAATATGAAATCTATAAAAAATAGATATATACTTAAAACAATGCGAATTTAGCAATAATTTTTAATTTTCTTTGTTTTATATTTTCACTTCCCCAATTATGTTATAATAAAAAAATATGTACTACACGATTCATAATAATTGGAGAAAAACATTCCTTAGTTCCAAATCAAGTATCACGAGAATTCTTTTTTCTTGGAATCATTTATTATTTTTTACTTGTGAATAAAGGAACAGCAAAAACATCTTATAACACTGCCGAGAATTCTTTTTTATTTTCGCCTGTATTTTCAATTTACGAATAATTACATGGCATAGCTGCAGTTTCTACTTACCATATGTTAATGAACTTTCCCCTTCGTAAGATATCAAGCGAAGTTCTTTAATTTTATTAAAGGTAAGAATTTCGAATACCCTCAGAATAACCTCATTAAATATGCTTCAGAGAAAAGGGGCTATTAAAAAATAGCAAAAAAATGAAGTTCATTATAAAATGCGGTAAAAATTGCGTCATTAACGATAATTTAAATATAACTAGAAATTGTAATTTAAATTTTATTTGATTTCTAAAAAATACAAAATTAAACAGAAATTTGAAATATTTTGAAAAAGAAAAAAAAACGTGAATTTAGTAAACATGATATTTAAAAATGTTGCAATAATAAATAATTGTACTTGTATGTAATAATAAAATTTTTTCAGAATTAAATATTTCCATGTTCTTATAATATATAAATTTTCCCTGTCTTTTAATATTATCTTAAGATAGTTATTATATTTTATTTCCATATGTTTAATCAACGCTTTCTTTATTTTATTTTATTAAAAAAAAAACCTTAATCTGTTAAAGCAACACTTTTTCTAAAACCCCATTACTTAACCTGAACCTTTCATTGTTTCATAATACCTTTAATTTAAGATCTAAAAAATCATATCATAATCTTCGGATTCGGTCACATATTCCTCCGAGTGACTGGGAGAATTATTTTCTTTTTTCTCTGTTTAAAATTTTGTATTGGATAAAGTTGCTAATAAGGTTATTACTAATAATGTAATTGGAAACACTAAACTGTAAAATCCTGTATTCGTACGCACTTTGGTTTATAACACGAATACTTTGACTCGAGAAGCAGATATCTGCATTGTTTTTATTGTTAAACAGAACATTGTCGTCTGGTGGGTAAAAGTCTTTAATGGGCGTAATTCTACCGTGATAATGACATCTTTCTGTTTTATTATGTTAGAATCTTAGGCCGGTGCGAAGTTTAAACTGGAGTATTAGTGGAATTGTTTACTGTGCTCTGAAAGCAAATAAATGTGTTTAAATAAGATTTCGTCTATGTCTGATTTAAGTGAGAAATATTCCAAGGAATTCATTATTTGCCTTGCCACCGTGCACCACATGATTACTGATAATACTACTGTGTGCTCTTGGTAAATGGTTAATCAAGCATTTACAATTACATATTGTATGGTTTAGAAGAGCATTTTACAAACCAGAAGAATTCTTCTAAAGAAATTAAACAAAAATACTGTTTTACAGTCGCGATTAATATAAAGGTAGAAACATCTTTGTAGAAAATGTAAGATGAAATTAAAGGAAAAATACTCATGAAACTAAAACAAAAATGATCCAGTTAAGTAATAAATTAAAATTGTTTCTTTTAATTCTTTCCATTTTATAATATCTGTGTTCAACAAACACATTTGCATTATAAAACTACAAAACAGATACATAAATTATAAAAAACAACAACAGTGGTAGTAAGGAAAATCAGAAAAGATCGCACCGCTCAATCAAAAAAAAATTTGGAAAATTATTAAAATTTTCTAGTAAAATTCCAAAAACTTTTTATGAAATGGCAACAATAAAAATTCATGTAACAGGTACAGATTTGCACCTTGAATCAAAAAACATTTAAAGTTACTTAGAATTATTTTGAAAAATCGTGTTCCCAGAACTTTTTTAAGTAACGGTAACGAGGATTACAGATAAAATTTTAGTAAATTCTTTTGTAAAGTTACACATGGCTCTAATTTTGCTTACAAGTTTTTTAGATTGACATCATTTTCTTGTACAGTGTACACATAAAATTTTAGTAAGCATAAGAGATTTCGATAAATTTAGATTACTAAAGTTACAGAATTTTTTTTAACAGTGTAGGAAGAGATCACGCAAAATTGAATTAGATGTTTCTCCAAAGTAAGTTCTTCGATTTTCATAACTGCTCTCCAGAAGTCTTATAGAAAATTCAGTAGTACAAAATATTTTGAACTTAAACAATTTTTTATAAACTACTAACCTAGACAAAGGATGCAAGCACCAACAATTCCTTTTAGATACGGCCGTGTTTTAAATAAAAAACCGTGCAATATCTCCTAGTAAAATAGAAGAGTTTGAGCATCTGCGACTTAAGAGAAATGCTGCATTTCCTTATAAATTCACTGCAAGCTAGGAAAGTGTATGAAGCTTATTGGTAAATTTGTGTGAATTGCAAATTACTTGTAAAAATATAAATAAATCAATTTTGAAATAATTTTTGGAAAATGCATAATTATCCAAACTAAATTAGGAAACAAATTAATTTTTAAAAAATTACTTTTGCAGATTTTATTAATAAATTAACAGTACAATTTTTGTTAAATTAATTTTATATAGTTATTTTTTTTTTATAAATTAATTAAATATTTATAGTTTTTTAAAATTTATAAACAATTCATTTGTTATAAATTAATTTTGTTAAGTAGAATAATTTTCTAATAAATGATTTTTTGGGGGGCTAATAAATAATGTTTGTTGGGATTTTTAATACATTTTACAGGCCATAATGCCAAATGTATGATGAAGAAAATGAAAGAAAGGATCACGGACTACAGAAAATCTAATATAATCGCAGATGCAATAAAAATAACTCACTTAAAATGCGTGCAGCAGGTAAGGAATTCAGTTTTTCGTAATCCATCTTGATCAGTTGGCTAAAAAAATAACTTTGAGATGCAAACGGTGAACTCACAAATGTAACTAGGTGTGGAAGGGGATAAAATCAGCTGTCCATATGCATGGACTCAAAACATTTGGATTTGCTCCAACATATTCTGCATTTTTAAAGGTATGTAATGCTTCGTTAGAGATGCCTCAACTGGAACTATATTCAGGTGTAAAAGTAGGATAGTTCCTATTATAAATACTCAATATTCAAGAGTTGGGTTATGAGGCTTTTATTCCATGAAAGCCTGGTGGTACAAATTTGCTATTTTTAGATAGCCATACATCACATAAGAATCGTTCAACAATGCTACAGGTCGCTTGTGATACCTATATTATAATTTTGTGTCTTCCGGACCATAATACATGTTATTTGCAGCCTTTGGATCCCGTAGTTTTTAATTCCTGTAAAACGTATTTTAACCTCATAAGTCCTGATGTCTCCGGAAGGAGACACAAAAATAAGAGAATTTAAGTTAATTTATATGCTTCCACAATTACATACTACAATTACAATAAAAATTTTTCTAGACCTTTTAATAAATGCGTGGATATCATATAAATCGATACATATAATAATACAGTTTTGGAAATGTTGTGTGGCATTTTTATACCGGTTTTAGTGGTGCTTCGTAAAACTTGTGTCAGGACTGAAGAAGCTAAAGTCGTTTGCGAGAAAATGATAAATCAAAATAGTCCTGGGAAAATATCGAGAGAATATTTTGTTTGTCTCTAATATTCAGTCTGATTTTGCTGTGCTATTGTCAAGCTTGCCAATTTTAAATTTCGTACAACTGGAATTTACCCTTTAAATATAGAATCCATTCCAAAACATGCATATTTCATAGACTGTGATCAAGGCATGAATCAAACTGACCCTGAAATCGTTAAATTATAGAAAAAATTACAGATCACCAATCCGTATCAACAACTGTACTTGTTTCAAGCACTGAAAGCTAAGGTTCTTCTATTATGGAGCAATCCCCACATCCCATTGCAGTAGCTATATACAGTTGTCAGTCATCAACTTCTGGGGAAATCAGTGTTGCACTCACAAATACGCCTACAATTCTTTGGAGCAGTTCTGTGTGATTTTTGGTAAAAAATTGTTACAATTAGATAAAAATCAACATGTACATTCAACACAATTTTCTCTAACTAGGTAACTGCAAGAAGTATAAGTTTCTGATTTTGACAAAAGTGGTATCGTTGGAAAAATTTCATCGTGAGTAGTAAAAAACTCAATGGAACTAGTTAGAGGATCATCTCAATCGAACTATATCTCAATGGAACTAGTAATTAACCGTTTTAGAGATATTTGACAATTTATGTCACGTAGCTAGTGCGCATTTACTGGATAATCGCAAAAAATTAGTCTCAATTTTGATGAATGTGGTATCGTTTAAAAGATATCATTGTGAGGAGTAAAAAACTCAAACAAACTACCATCGCAAATGAGCCGTTTTCGAGATATCCGACAGTTTATGTCACGTAGATAATGTGCACTTACTGGGGAATCAAAAATATTTTAGTCTCGATTTTCACGAAAGTGGCATATTTGGAAGGATCTCTTTGTTAGGAATAAACTATGTAGAACTAGCCACCAGAAATGAACCGCTTTTGATATATGTGACAATTTATGCCACAGAGGTTATGTATTTTTGCTGTTATTTGTAATAAATAATGAAAGAGAAGTGAAAAGTCATTAGTCAGAACATGATACAAATTGTCGGATATCTTAAAAACGGCCCATTTCCAACCGGTCGTTCCATTGAGCTTTTTAATCCTTATGATGATATCTTTTCAACGATAGTACATTTGTCAAAATCGAGAATAAAATTTTTTGCTGTTGCCCTGTAAATGTGCATAAGCTACCTGACATAAGTTGTCGGATATCTCGAAAACTACTCATTTCCGACGGATAGTTCCATTGAGTTTTTTACTGCTCACAATGAGATCTTTCTATCCATACCACGTTTGTCAAAATCAGTGACTTACACTTCTTGCAGTTCCCTAGTAAGAGACAGCATTTTAAAATTACACCTTTCTATCAAAACGTAATATTTTATCAGGTTTATCATGCTGAATGTATATCTCCATGGTGTCTACTTAAAAAAAATAACAATGAATATTTGAATTTCTTGAAAGAGAAGAGGATGCTTGAAATACCGACGTTTTGTAAGATTTATAACTGAGTCATGGAAAAGTAGAAAACATTTATTTGTTTCTTTTTTTAATCTGGACGTTGCTCAGTGGGGCAAGCAGCCTCTAAAGTTGGCAAAAAAAAAAAAAAAAATTACTTTAAACAAAAAAGTACATCATGGGTTTTTTTGTAGACTAAAAGTAGTAAAGTTGAAAATTTTACATAAGCTATAGAGTAATATATTAATTAATTTACGAACCTTTTTTCAATATCTTTTGTAGAAAAATGTGTTATAAACAAGAATTTAAGATTGTTTTATACAAATTAAATATTTATAAATAAACCATAATATCGAATTTAATATTTAAAAAATTGTAAACATAATTAATAATTTTAATGATTCTCAAGTAAATCATTAAGGCAATATTAGCGACTCATTTTGAAGGAATGAATCAACTTTTGTCAGGAAAAATGTTCGCATTACTATAAATACAGAAGAAGCAAAACTTTTTCTGCTGTCTTAGTGCTAACACACACTTTTTGTTTTCCTGTCTTTCAGATCTTAAATTCATACATGTCACGTACACTAATGAAGATGTAGAACTAGAATCGTGTAACCATTTTGCTCTTGATCTACCAAACGATCTTGACGATCCTTTTTGATCGTCCAGAACAAATTCAGACTGGATATGAAGATGGACATGTCTGTTTTCATTGATGACTCTGTTTGCTTTTCAAATTGAGGAAATGAAAGCGATTTTCCAAGCCACTCTTTATTTATTCTAAAGCATTTCTCTTCCCTCTCCTGGCTTTTGCTCATTGGAATTTATATTAAAATTTAAAACATTTAATCTTCTTTTCATTTAAACTACTTCTTCGTAGTTTCTCCGATTATAAAACTCTTATACAAAAAAAATCACACTACTTTTCAAAAGTTTTTTTTGTTGTTAAAACGTTTTATGATAGTCATTTCCATTTAAATACATTATTTTGTAATATATGATGTATTTATATTCGCCTTTAACAAAGAAACAATACATAATCATGTTTGGTACACCCATACACTAACAAAAATGTAAGGATGATAAACTATAAAAAAGGCCATACAATGAAAAAGTTAGCTAAAAGGAACAAGATTTTTTGACATATTTATACTTTTAAAACTCAAACTTATTAGAAAAAATTATAGTTAACACTTAACCTTAACTCATAACTAAAACCTTCAATGTTTGTAGACATAGTTAGTTTCTTTTATAAATTTCACCGCTATATATTCTAAGCTTTTGTATATCTAAAAAATCGTATTAAAACAAATTGAAAGTTACTGAGTTATTCTTACATGCTTGTAGTTAAAGGATCTGCAGTCAAAAATTATTTTTTAGCTATTACAGCGAAATTAACAAACGAATAGTGAAACAAAATTATTGATTTTTTTCATTTATTATGAAATTACACTATGTAGTTTAACTTCTTTCTTTAGTGACGACTAAAATAATTTTGAGCAATTTTTAATACTAGGCAGATGTGTACTGACAAATTTTACAGAGTGCTCTATACGTTCAGTCATTTGTCAAGTAGAAAATTGGTATACAACTGGATTACAAAAGGTTATTATTATAAAATAAACTTTACAACTACAATGGAAATTTTTGTGCTTAATTATATATCAGATTGTAATAATTACTTGAACCTAAATATATTTCTATTTAAAATATTTTTATAGTTTTAATGCAAAGTTGTATAGCTAATGCCAAATTTTGAAAAATTCACGAGTATAATCATCCAAAAATAAGTTTTTTGAACAAAAAAGGAAAATTTAGAATAATTTTATGTAAACTAACTTAAAACATATATTTTAAAATTTCATTACAAAATATTCAGAATTTTTTGAGATACCGGTCTCGTTATGCCCAAAAACATCATTTGGAGAAAAACGACATGAAAATTACGGAAATACCGCTTCAGCTATTGAGCATATATAAATCTACAAATCATAACTTCTGTTCTAATGTCTGCTCTATTTCAAGAAAAAAAGAAAAATATATATATATCAATCTGTTCAGAAAAATAGTAATTTAATATATAAAAAAGATTAAATTTCAAAAACTTTTAGACTTTAAGAGTCCCGAGATCCCTTTAATGATATTATTGCGTCTGGATAATATGAGCAATTAATAGTAGAAATAAGTTTCCTATTTAATTGGATCTTATTAAGATTATTTTCACTTTAATGATATTATGAATAATGGTTAAAGTGAAGGCTTTTACTATCGCTTTTTTCTCATGTACATTGAGTTCAACGATATATAGCGAATTTTTTATAAATGCTATAAATGATCTATTAAGATAAAATAATATGGCAAATAATATCTTTTAATTTTACATGTTTCATTGTTCTGACGGCAATTTTTTCAAAAACAATAAATGATAAAAAGGAAGTTTTCCGCTAAAGTAGCTTCAAATTAAAAATAAACAGAAAAACATAAATCACGTTAAAATGACCATAGTGCAGTAAACTGGAAAAAATTAAAAATAAATAAAAATAAATGTGAACGTGAAATATTACAAATTATAGTCTTAAAAACCTTTGAAGCATTTCCTTCTAAATTTTAGGGAGCTTCATAGAGGCAAATTCATCGCAAATATTGTCTCTACGTATGAATATTTCTATTGATCCTCTGATGATTAATGGAAAATATTATCTAAAAGGGTATACTATTCTGCTATATTTAAAATCTATTTGTAATGGTTCTTTATTATATAATATATAGCGATACATATTCAATAGCCAAAACGTTATGACCACCTACCTTATAATGCGTTGACGCATATTTGACACACAAAACTGCTTTGGCATGGATACAACAAGTTCTTGGTAGATGACCGAAGATAAATTTTATTGGTTGTTTTAGCAGCTGTCATGTATTTCAGAGGTATACCAAAAGGGTTGTTTTTGAATTCTGGACTGCCATTGAATGACACCCAAAATGTGCTCTGTCTGATTAAGATCTGTGTGGTTAGATGACCAGGACGTTAACCGTTTACATGCCGAATTAATATCGCAATGTAATTATAATTTTGTTTTTCCTATATTCCAGCTTCAAATGTTTTAATTTATCCATACAAATTTAGAAAATAACAAAAAAAGTATCTCTGCAGTTTTTTTGGCTTATTTTTTTCAGTGTTTCCAATCTGGAACATGATTATTGATTGAAAACCTATGCAAATATAACAAATTATTTTCTTCTATATGCTATTGTATATTATTCTTGAGTATTTTTTCGAACTCCAAAAACATTTATTTTCCTAGCGGTCAAATGTAAGTAATATAGAGAAAACGATAAAAACAAATAATATATCTTTTATGCAAATTAATGAATTTACATATTTCTTTATACCTATGATAGATGCTTAAACATAAATATTTCTTTTTCAAAGTTTAAATCAACCTTATATTTTATAGAGAAAATATGGACATCATTATTATGTTGGAAAATATAAGTTTTGTATTACAAATAATGCAATGTGCCTATTTGGGAACATTGGCGTTTAAACGGTTAATTGGAATTCAGTATTATGTTCCTGGAACTAATCGACCACAAGTAGAGTCATGTGACAAGGAGCGCTTTCTTCTACGAAGCTATTACCATTTCGGGAGACAGATACCATGTAATGGTACAAATGATCTGCAAATGATTTTCAGATAGTCCTTGGCGTTCATTGTCTGTTCTACAACAATCACAGGTCTCAGGGACACCCCTGAAAATGTTCCGCAAAGCTTAATATCGCCGCAATTGACCTGTGTATGTCCTGTTGCGTAAGGAAGAGTAACAGCTCATATAGAAGACGGAATACTTCAACAAGGGCCATCGAACTCTTGAAGGATGGATCGTATTTCATCGGATTAAGCAACTTTCTCCATATGTTCTATAGTCTAGTCATGATTCTCCTTTGGAAAGTATGAGATTATTTGGCGATAATGCTTGGTCAACAGAGGAATATGAATGGGATGTTTGGTGCGTAACGTCACATACAATTGTGGCAACTGAATTGTGTGCTCCGAAAGATTTATTCTCGAATGTGTCTTATATAGCGATGTCAGCTAAGCCAGTATCTGTTACCGATTTTGCTTTACCGAGATAGGGGGAGGGGAGTCTCTGACATCCTTTTTATTTAATAACGCTTGATCGTCCAATGCGATGGCTTTTACTGATGGTTTCATTTACTTCCATTTCACTCATTTTATAAATTTCATTAAATTCATTTATTGTTTACAAGTACTAACAACGATGTGTCTCGAAGAACCCATGAGAAGAGAAGCTTCAAAGTTACTAGTTTTTTGTCGTCGGGTGACTAATTTTTTTCTCTATCAGAATAGCTTAGTTCCGCAGCCTTTACCCTCACAAGCAGACAGTCGCTCAAAAATGATTCCTGAGCCTCTCAAGCAGCATTTTGATACAATTATCACTGGATTATGTGACTTCTACGTTATCCAGGGGAGTTCAATAGGAAATATGGGCGTGGTCATAATGTTTTGGCTCTTGACTGTACATCGACTAGGTGTTCTCTAATTCCTGAATCAAACTGTAAGAGAAGGTATAGTGCACCTAAAGAAGTAAATTTCCTTCAAAAATGTCGTGTCGGAAATAAAACTTTTTAGCAAAAAACAAAAATTACTTTGCAAATAAAAACGAACCTTTTACAGGTATAACGATTTCAGTAAATGCCCAAACGTTTTACTGACAACATCTAGCAAGCGACTGTCGTAAATTTCTGTAGATTCCAAGTCTTTCACGAACATTTTATGTAGAGACTAAAAGTGTTCTTCCAAAATGTCGACAATCACTCTTAGACGTTTACAAATATATATCAATGTTGGTGGTGGCCCATTTGAGCACTTACTATAACTGTTATGTCAATAAAACGCTCGTTTTTATTTCCTCTGCATTTCTTGTTTTTAACAAAAGAATTTTATTTCCGACCTGAAATTGTTGTACGAGAATTGCTTTTATGCATAATTTATCATTTCTTACTGTTTGGTATATAAATTCGGAGACACCCTGTATAGCTATAAAACGTTTTATTAATGTACTATATCTAACAGAAATTTAATTCTTTAGTTCCTTCCTAAAATTTCATTCTAGATCTAGTTTTTGGGCACAGGTGTTTTTTTAAAAAAAAAACAGCTGCAATGTATATCAATATCTCTACAAAATTTAGTAGGCTTAACTCTAAAATTACTCTTCAATCCCTGGACACTGCCCGAATGGAACACTAAAAATTTCATTTTCTACTCTTTTCCTTATGCGTTTTTCGTTAACGTTCAAAAAGAAGTTTATCTAAATCGTTGTTTAAGTTGTTTTGCTCTATACGTGAAACAAAAAACATCCCAGTCAACTTTAGATAAGAGACAACGTTTGTTTTAAAGTAGAGTAGCTGAAGCTAAATATTGATAAAAGAGTACTTTTGCTGTGTAAATTTTATCCAAGGGGAATTCTGAAAGATAAACTATACATTTTTTTGCTCCACGGGATATAATGTTATATTTTTTTATAAAGTCGCGACTTACACTAATGCCTTATTATAATATTTTTAAGTATTTTTTATGAAATAATATATTTTATGCTTAAAATTTTGGAGAATTAAAATTATCTCTTTACACAGATAAATAAATAATAAGATAAAAATTAAACGTTTTATTTGAAAGTTACACAAACGAAATCGGAAAATCGGATATACAGAGTGTTTATAAGGTCTCGGACCCATTTTGATGTTTAATAACTCTTAAAATAATAAAGATAGATTAAAATTAATAACATAAAAGTTAGATCGACTCAAAAAGTTTCACGACCCTTGTCAATAAACTTCCAGGTGTGCCCTTTCGTCGCACGGAGTACATCAAGTCGATAGTCACTTTCACGCCAGGTAGCGGCAAGCATGTCGGCATCTACAGAGGCTAATGCGGTTGTAATTTCCTTTGGGGTCCTTTTAGTCCTTTCCTTTGAGGATTTGTAAAGGAGGACAGGTTGTTTACAGGAGGAGAGTGTCGAACATTGATGACTTAAAAGCCAGAATTACAACCGCAATAGCCTGTGGATGCCGACAAACTTGCTCCTACCTGGCGTGAAATTTACTATCGACTTGATATTCTCCGTGCGACGAAGGGGGAACAAATGGAAGTTCATTGACTAGATTCATGAAACTTTTTGAGTCTATCTAACTATTTATGTTATTAATTTTAATCTTTCTTTATTATTTTATGAGTTATTAAACATCAAAATGGGCCCGGGACTTTATAAACACCCTGTATTACGGTCTGCTGGTATTAATATGTTTAATTTCATACTTATGCTATTGTATATATACTTAAATTTCGTCTCACTTGGCACCAAATTCATGAATCTTATAATTTACTGTTCACTAAAAACATTTTGTGTGCAATATTTGTACTGCTTTTCTATTGTCACACAAAATATTCTAGACACATTATTTTCTAATACCTATCATTAATGACATTGTTTTAATTATATTATGCATTTTGCAGCTGAAGTAAATTTTAGTATAGAAAATCTGTATTATATATTTTATTCAGGGACGAACAAAAGAACTCAAATCCTTTATCAACAATGGGCGATTATCACTTAAGATGCTTGTAAATTATGTTATCTGGTTTTATTCTGAACAACATTGTATTATTGCTACGAAACTCAAAGAAAAAGGATTAGTGTTTCACATGCTCTATTATTACAGTCAATCATGGTAACTTTAGGCCAAATCAGGTGTATTTTGCTCCACCTTTATGAAATTTTGATCCATAGTGCATGGTTGAATCTTGGCGAATTATTTCCAATGAGCTGCAAAACTCATACTAGTGCTGCTAACTATATTTTGAGACCAAAACTTTGCTGTTAACTCAAATGATATAGCAGATTTAATTGTTTTTCTCTTTCGGACCAAAGTTACTCTGACAGGTCAAAGTTAGCCTAATTTACTGTACTGCGTCTGCTCCTGTCGATTAGCGCGCCATCTACCATGTTTGCTTCAGTTGATAAAGAGCTATTAATATTTTTAGCTCAAAACACGTCTTTTGCATTGTTTTTATTTTATGGTGAGTTACTACCATAAAATAAATACCAGATCAAAATTCATGCTAGTACCAGCAACGAATATATGCTAGTTATTGCTATAACAAGCTTTGTCTGCTAGATTTTCCTGCTATTATATGCTTTAAATAGCTAGCTAGCATCACATGCTATTTAGCTAGCTTACACAGCTATGGCATGACAAGCTATGTACAAGCACCTTATGCTTATTTGCTATTTAAGCTTCTTCCAAAGCATACAGAGGTAGGTACCTGAACATGCTATAATATGATTTTTTATGCTTGCCAGTATAATACGCTATGCAGCCAGTTTCGGGAGAAAGAGCATGACAAGCTATGTAAAAGCTTTTAATGCTTATTTGCTGTTTAAGCTACCTTAACCCTTTCTGGCACACTGTGCTTGGTCTGGGATACCTAATTTTAATTTCAAACTTGCGAAAGACAACAGTAATATTTTAGTAAAATTTTGCTTTTACAATAAAAGCTTAAATTAAGGAATTCAAAATATTTAAAAAATTCGTTTGTGAATTCTGGTGTCAGTCGATAATTTCTTATTTTAGTACAGATTTTGCCCGTGCCGGAAAGGGTTAAATCATGCAGAGTTAGGTAACTTAGCATGCTATAATGTGCTTTTTTATGCTCGCCAGTATAATATGCTTATGCAGCCTGTTTAGGGAGAAATAGCGTGATGCGCTATGTACAAGCATGTTATGCTTATTTGGTATTTAAGCTTCTTCCAAAGCATAAAGATATAGAAAAAAAAAAAAAAAAAAAAAAAAAAAAAAGCTGTTTTTTGAATTTGCTGAGATAATGTTTTAACACACAAACTTAAAAAATAATAACAATTGATTTTTTAAGTCCCCCCCCCCGGCCCCACCAATGGCTAAGAGGTACTGACCTCTAAACTGGTAGAAGGCAGGTACTGGGATCGAACCCAGTCGCGACCATCGGCCTAATCGTTCATGGTTTTCTTCGAGCCTTACGTAAATACGGGCTAGGAAGACCCTTAGAAAGACCCCTCCCTCGAAGGGCGCCTTCCCCTGGGCCTATATCCCTCGAGTAGATAATCGTCCGACACAAAATAAACTAACTTCTCCCCACCCCACCTTACAAAATGAAAGGAAAATCACATCTGCACATTCTCTTAGTATTTAATTCTTTTAAGTTACTCGAAAAGATTAAATTTTCTTTCTTTATTAAAATAAGGGGGGAAATATGCTTTTTAAATTTCAAAATCAAGAGGCGTTAGATCGTCTCTTCGGGGTACTATAATGTAAATTCAAAACTTCCTTCGTCCACCCGTTTGAGATAAAATTTTAACGTGTAAATATAAAACAAAATAAAATTAATTTCCATGGAGGATTTTGGGAAATATGCGTCTTCCCCATCACAAAATTCTTAACCGTAAATTTTGATAGTGTTTAATTATTTAAGTTATTAAAAAATAAGAAAAAGTGTTTTACAAAATCCGTAAAAATAAAATTTAGTCACTTAAAATTTAATATTCTAGAAGCACTTTTTCATTTAAAAAATATGTTTATAATAATCGATTTTAAAATTTCCATAATCCATCCCCCCCCCTCCTTAAATTTTCCTCACCTTAAGCTGAATTTATTTGAAATTCATTCTATCAAAAATGCACTTCAAAATTGTTTATTTCTCTGCAAAAATTATTTCAGAAAATGTTCAATTTATCTATAAAGCAAAGAAAATTATTTCAATATTAAGGATGAATTATATTAATCAAGCCATATTCTAATTATCCATTAACTATTAAAAAATTACAATTAATTAATCTTATTAATTCGAGGAATTAATAAGATTCGAGGAATTTTAACTGCATCGAAAAATTGACCCTTTATCTTATAAAAATATTGACGCACTTTCGAATTAGCTTCGTCAGCCATCATTCGCAATTACACGCGTTCAAAAGCAACTCCCAATTGGCAAGGTCAGCAAAGTGCATCTCCCACACCTCAGGTATTGAGTTAGATCCTCAGCCGGGGAAGAAAATCCGCAATAGTTTCTCTCGAAAACGTCCATAGTCGCTTCCGGAGTAACTGATGCTAGAAATTTAATGCTAGAATAGCAAAAATTATTAGCAGATGATGGTAGAAAGATAATGCTAGACTAGCAGAAAGTACAAGCAAGAGATGGTCTTGATTGCTGCTAGGCCAGCCACATAGTCAAGCAACACATGCTAGAATAAGTATGCTAGGCAAGCATTAAAGTGGGCCAATACACGATGACTTGCTGGTAATTCTGGTAGAACCAGCAAATATGTTATGGTATTTTATCCTATTTCACTTGCTGGGATACAGAAATTAATGCTTGCCTAGCAAACAAATACCAGCAGGCATTTTGACCTGGATAAAGAATCAGGACGACAACTCTTCAGCTGCATTTTACAGTCTTCCTAGATTTAGTTTTTATACGAAATGAATTTTTCCAACTGAGCAAACAACTGACCAAGCCGGGATTCGAACCTAGTACTTTTAACTTAAACTGCCAATGTCCCAACTATTGAGCTGCATAGATCGCCAACCGATGGACATTCTTTGCGATAACTTTATTGGCAATAGCATCTTCTCTGTAATAATGACAGCTCAGCAGAGTAGACCGCAGATAATGGAATTCTCATTAAATATTTTGTACGTAAATACATGATTATACTTTAACTCAATCGTACTTATTGGTAAAGATATCATACGAAATGAATTTTTTCAAGTAGCGAAGAAACGCCGAAGCGGGATTCGAACCCAAGATTTTAGATTTAAATTGCAATTCTCAATAGCTCTTGAGCTACGTGTGCCAATATTGGAATGTCAGTATTGGAAGGTGGCTCAAAATGTAACCAAGTTTCTTATAAAACGGTAAACTATGCTCATTTTAATTCGAAATAGATAAAAACGAATAATTGGAGCTAAAAGCGCCTACAAAAAAAAAAAAAAAAATATATATATATATATATACATAGTTATGAGAACGCACTTTACATGACAATAAATTTTACTTCATTTGTCTGAGATTTCGTAAATCTTTTTACAAAAAAATATAAAATACTTTTATTTCAACGGAAAAACTTCTGTTCTTTTACAAGTAAATGAGAGTGTCAGTAACTTGCCTAGAAATTAAATTTTCTGCTTCATTCATTCTGCTCATTTTAAGAATAATTACGTGATATATATGCTCTTTCTACTCGCGTAATATGTTAATGAATTTTCTCTTTAGAAGGGCCACCAGCAATGATTCTAATTCTATTAAAAGTGAGAGTCTAAACTATCAGACGTATAATATCTTTAAATATACTTCCTTTAAGAATAAAGAATTTGAATGAATTTTCAGCAAAAGAGAATTTTTTAATAAAAATAGAAGGAAACCAAATTATTTAAGTTAACATAAATGTCTCGGGAAAGATAATTTACCTTATATTTATATGCTAATGTCCGCACTTATAGATAAATTTATGCAATTTAAATAATAATCTTACTACTTTCACCATCATTGAAAAGGGATTCTGAATTTTTTTCTTACTATCTGGCACCTCAGCCACCTATTTCTCTGTTTAACTGTCGGTCTCGATGTTCTTTTACTTTCGTATATACTCATAATTTTCATGAGATATTAAAGATCAGTGTAAAAGATTCAACATTGAAAATGAAGTAGTTAGTACTTATAGTGCATTTACACAAAACAATTCTGTTATCTTACCGTCAATGGAGAAAAGTTTTTTGAGGTGCATTTTATTCAAGTTACGACATTCAAATATAATAAAGATGGTATACATAATTGAGGGGGACGACGACATGCTTTCTCAGGATCATAGGATAAGTAAATTATTTTACTCATTGCGAAAAATTCCCATCATATTATGATCTATGGGGAAATCCTTTGTGATGTAACTTAACGATGTGACAGTACTTTAATGGAACTGTGCGTTTTTTTGTACATTCCTCTTGCAAATGTTGTCAAAGCGATGTAAAAAATTATCGTTTATGAAAAGTTATGCGAAACAGAATTAAAAAGTAGTTGCCTGTGGCAGCGCTGCTTTAAACATAAAAATAAAAAAGGATCACTAACAAGAAAACCAAGAAAAACACTTTTGAAGAGCTCGTACCTACTGTTGAAACTCGATGCATTTTAATGCTCTATGTAAAAAAAAAAATTGAGATTCGATAAATTTTGTTTAATAAAATCATATTTTGTAAATTTACAACAGCATATCTTTTTAAAAATGCAATTTTTGAGGCCTCTTTTCGGATTATTAGGGCTGAAGTTGTTTAATAAAAGCATTTAGAAATACAAATTAGTGAATAATAAGAGTAAAATAATGAAAGTAGTTTAACAATTCTTTCAAAATCCTACGATTTGATTTCGATAAATTGCAACATTATATTCAGAATTTTGGCAGTTTTTTTTCTTTCTTTTTTTTACGTAAAGCTTACCGGAAACTCTAGCTGAATGCCGAAACTGCTTCTCTTGCGTGGGGACAAGATTGCGGTTCAGTAGAAATTAAAATGTCCGACTTAATTACACAATAAATTGTCTAAATTTAACAAAAAAATTAATTTACTTACGCAAATTCTTGTTTCTTTACTATTAATTATCAAACAAATACAGTCTCATTTAATTCTAATATGTACCGTAATAGTGTGTTAAAGTTGGTAGAAAATTTGTAGCTCAATGCTTGGCGACTTAACTCTATTTTGATGGGAAATAAACAAAAAATTCATTAATAGAAAATTGGAAGTATAAAAAGTTATATAAAAAGTGAATTCAATAAAGAAATTTTAAAGTTTCTCTACTTTTACCTGAAGAGCTACAAAATGCAACAGATCTCGATGCTAGGTGCAGGCAGCACCAAAAGCGATTCCTTTGTAAGATGCGCAACAGTATATTTCCAATAGATCATTTAATCATGATCATTGTAGGATTTATAGTTCACATACAGAAATGCGTAAAATAATTCTGTAACATAAATGACTATGATCCACAGATGCTGTATGTGCAGTTTCAGTATATTACGTGACATTTATACGAGAATCCATAGATCAAATGTATCACTTCACGACGAACTCGCTATTGGATGTAAACAGCAGTAGCTAAAAACAGATTTTTACATAGTTTTGTCTTGATGTCTTTTTTAAATGCTTCTTTGCATTAAAAAACAAAATTTATTTTATTTTTTTGCACTTATTTCACATATTCCGGCTACGATTGGGACACATGTTCTGTACAACTTTTGTGAATTAAGCAGCATGCTGTATAATTTACTTTTCATACTATTTAATTTAAAAATTTACAAACGAAATTTCCTCTTAGGGACCATAATAATCACTCTTTGAGATCGACAAGCTCAACTGGCAAAAAAGTGGTAATCAACAATATCCCTACGCAGAGAAAAAAACAATGTAAAACAGAGTACGTGTTGTATTTATCACTGCTTAGAGATTAGTATATCTGTTGTATATCTCATATGCACAGTCAAAAGGGTTGGAATATTTAACTTTCCCCTTAGAACAACAGAAATATATGCAATTAAAAACAATACAAGCAATTTAAAAACTGATCAACCAGTTTATTCTCCACTTTTTAATTTTAAAATCGCCACCGATAATATACAGTAAAGTGCTTTTTGTTAATTTTCTAGAAATAATGCTTCTAATTAAAAAAAAAAACTTAAAAATGAAAACATTCTTGAAAATTTTTTGATTAACGAACATAACGAATAAACGAATCTAATCTTAATTTATTTCAAACCATTGATGAAACCATACATTCACAAATTTCACAACATATTTTAAATTATTTTCCCCGATTGCAAAAACCACTCTCATTAAATTTTCGATTAATTTGAATTATCAAATATCTGTTATAACACGTGTCTGGTATTTCACACAATATTTCTGGTATTTTATATAATAATTGAATATTTGAATTTTATTTTATTCTTATTTACTAATTACTTTAATTTTCTTTAAAATTAAGTTCTACATTTGGCTTGCTAACCCGATGTAGAGTTCTAGAATATTTGAATTTTATCTTATTATTATTTACTAATTACTTTAATTTTCTTTAAAATGAAGCTCTACATTTGGCTTGCCGACCCGATGTTTATAACGGAATCAAGGTGTATTTATAAGTAAATTGAAGACAACTCATTCATGAGAATTTCCTGCGATTCTGCAATCTTCTGATTTTTTGTCCATTTCAAGTGATTAAAAATTCGGTATAATCTTACAGGGAGCCAAACGTTGCGAACAAATGATGATATTCAGTAATTTAGTACTTCGAAACTGACAATTCCAATCCTTCTCTATCCATTATGAGTGTCAGTAAATATTCTTTTAATCCAATCTAATATCTAAAAAAAAAAATGCACCATAAATCTCATATAGCTTTTTTTTAGGTCTTCCGAAATATTTCTTATTTAGCGAATAAGTAAAATGAGTAATTCCATTTATGCTTGAATTCATGAAGTTTGTTTCATAACAATTTAATACAATGTCGCTAAAAATGTCTGATTATGTTATTAGCCATTTCAAAGAGCTTTGGAATACTTCTTAACCTCATTTTTTATATTTTATAATAGAGACTTCACATATTCATTGTTTTGTGTAACTAAAACATGATCGTTTTGTAAAATAATAAAGTAAGCACGATAACGACTTGCTTAAAATCGGATGTAAATCGGATAAAATGTAATCGGATTCACTTGCTCTGAATTACAGATGATTTTCATTCCAGTATTAAAGCATTAAATAGAAAATACTTTTAATCAGCTTTGTATTAACTTAGTTAAAATTTATAGAGTTTCCATTAACATGCAGAACATTATAAATTAATCAATTCACATTTTGAACAAACGTAGTTGTTATTAATTTGTTTCACATTACAAATTATTCAAAATTACATTTTAAAATATGTTATTAGACCTAGTCTATAATCCATTATAGTTTACTAAAATATATAATAAAAAATGCTATTTAAATTTCCTTGTTATTCATTACAATTAGTTTAATTATGTTTTTAAATAAAAGCTATAATTTAATTGTAATCCATTACACAATATCTGCATTATACATTTCAAATACGTAGTAGAAATTATTTGCAATGCATTTACACATTAATCAATTGCAATGTTAGATTATGATGCATTTTCATCCGTTAATTCATCATCTGACAACTAGATTCTAGCCAACACTCTTCTTCAGAAACAATATTCCTCTCAAACATTCGTTTTTTTTTTTTTTTTTTTTTTTTTTTTTTTTTTTTTTGTTCCTAATAAATCTTCAATTTACGAAACTGGGTAGGGATTATATTTATTGTTCTTTCATAAATGCATAAGTAAAATAAATTTAAATTTTCCGTGAAGCAGTTATGATCTTGCAAAGAAGCTACGTAGACTTCAAATCATCTTCTGTTTCGATAATTCTATTTTTGAGATAAGAGTGAAAAATTAATATTTGAAAACCTACTGATGCGCAATACATAAACATACTATATAAAAATTAAAAGTAAGAAAACAAATCTTTGTATTTGAATTCAAACATACATTAAGCTTTCTATGAAGTAGTTATTTTTATGCTACAAAATGGTAAATTATGCATTTTAAGTTGATTCTTAATTTTACAAATACGTTGCCTCTATAATCGCTACCTAATCTGCCCATCTGTCTGTTCGCTTATGATAGCACAAAAATTACCCAACAGAATGGTTTGAAATTTAATATATATAATCGCTACATAATTTTTCTGATTCATATCAAATTTTATATGTATCGGGTCAAAATTTAAAAAGGCATCATTAAAATTTGTTTCGTTGTATTAAATCTTATCATAATTAATTCAATGACATGCCATGATATGTAATAACACTAGGTTGCCATAATGATTTTTCTATTAAATCTTATCATATGTGTTTGATTTAATGATATTAAATGATAAATAATGATTCTAAGTTTCCATTCTGATTACGTCATATTTTAAAGATAGATTAATATTATTTTGGTATTACTGAAGTTAATTTACATAACAGCATAAATTTTCTATTTATGCACTTTTGCATGAAAGTGTAACAGCTATTAAACCAAGATATGAATATTTATTAAGCTAGTTATAGTATGAACGCATATACTTTACCACGTTTGATGAACAATTTTTGACATGTTTCTCCGTTTATAAAACTGAAAATTTGAAAAAACAAGTCGGAATTCGTACGTCACACGTAGCAAAAAAGATCTGTTAGTAATATAACGAAGTTTTTAAAATATACAGCATTTCGAATACAATACAGTATCCGAAATCTTTTGTGTGCATATGAAATATATTATGTCCGAAAAAATCTAACATCATTAAAATGCATTTGGAACTATTTTTTCCATTGACCGTAATGTAAAGGAATAATTTTCATCGTGCCTGTAACTGAACTATACATCCGATTTTCATAAAATTTGAAATGACTCGACAAAGTTGTATAATAATGATATGTTTTACATTTCAGACGATTCGGTTAGTTAGTTTTTTCTTTATTATATGCGGATAGACGGACAGATTGAACAATGACTATCGGTGCTACGTATTTATTAATTAGGAACGCAGTTAAAAACAAAAAGATATTTTGAGTCACTATTAAAAAAAATTAATCACCAATTTAATTCTATTAAAATTCTACCGCATTGAAAATGAGGTACGAAAAATAAATTTATCTTTAAAATGATACTAGCTGTTCTGCCCGGCGTTGCCCGGGTTCATCAAAAAATAGCAAGAAGGCTCTGTTGTAACAAGATCCAACGACGATGTATTTTCTGTTGTAATCATAACATTTCTTTTCATTCAATCTGTGAAGTCTCTGTTCTTCGTTCTCTTCATATAATTTTCTTTTCTTATACTCATCATTTCTGGACAATCGCTCTCGACGCTTTTCTTCTGATTCTTCGCTGAGAATCTTTCGATTTATTAATCTTTGCTTACTTAATCTTTCTCTTCTCTTTTCTTCAGTCTCATCGCTGAGAATCTTTCGATTTATTAATCTTTGCTTACTTAATCTTTCTCTTCTCTTTTCTTCAGTCTCATTTTCTCTTCTTTTTCTATTCTGCTCTCTTTTCTTCGCCAGTCTTTCTTCTCGGTGTTCTGGGGTTTCGTTTGCATATCTTTTTTTATTGTTAATGAAGAGGTCTTCCATTTGTTCTTCCATCTGTTCTTCTTTCTGTTCTTCCATCTGTTCTTCCATTTGTTCTTCCATTTGTTCTTCCATTTGTTCTTCCATTTGTTCTTCCATTTGTTCTTCAATTATATTCGACGATTCACTGTTTGAGAGCCTATCTGTCCTTTTATTTATAGAAGTTCAAAATGAAAAAAGATTTTCTTAGCAGACGATTTTTTGTGATAAATACATTATCTGTTTTATATTTCTTCTGCTTTATTCCTTTTATTTATAGAGTTCAAAATGAAAAAAGATTTTCTTAGCAGACGATTTTTTGTGATAAATACATTATCTGTTTTATATTTCTTCTGCGTTTACCTAAGCTGTGTAAAATCTCTATAAATAAAAGGTATAGAGGATGAGAGCCTATCTGTGCCTCAATTATCCTCAGAATTCCTTTTATATATATAGATTGTATTTCTGCTGTAACGGTGGAGTAAATACAGCAATTTGCTTGAGGAAAGTATGTGATAAATTTGCAATTAAAAGTTGATATATGTAACAAAAAAAATTCTCAGAAAAAAAGTTCTGAAACATTGCTTATGCGTGTCTACTAAAATATCGTAAAAGTGAACAACAAACATTTTTCAATTATTCTAGAAGTGAGAATGTAATTAAGTGTGACGTCAAACGCTATATTGTTCTCCTGTGAAAAAATTACAATATTTTAAATTTAATTTCGCAGACATATCTATTTTTATATTTTATTTTGATAATTGAAATTTTCACAAGAATCATTTTTTTTGCACTGCGCTGCAATCACCCGTTTTTTAATCAAATCCATTCGCTACGTTCATTTATTTTTAAATCAAACTTCTAACTTTAAGTTAACGGTCCTTTGAAAAAAGCTGAACGCGTCTTGCATAGTTTTAAAAAATTTACAAAATTAATGCACTTCTAACCAATTTATTTATTTATTTGATTTCGCCAGAGTGAAAGTAAGCACGGTAGCAACCAATATGCTAAATAAGATTTTGCACTCTTGGGAGTGTAAGCTAGATATTTTTAATTCCATTAAAAAAGAATTGGAAATGAAACACCGGTGCAGAAAAAAATCTAATCAACTCTGCTTTCAACAAGTTAAATGATTAAAGAAATAGGAAGGGGAGTGTATAAATATTTCTGCTCGTGAGAATCTAACTTATTTTTTATACATTTTTGTTGAAAATGTTTGAACCGTTAATCAAATATTTGTGCTGATACCTGGCTCTGTATTAGTTGTAGCAGATATTCATAATATGTATATTAATAATAAATAACTAAGAATTTTTTTACAGCAAGAAACTATACTAAATTTGACATGTAAATTGTCTATTTTTCTTTTATTTATTTTTATTTACATATAAAACTGTAAGGTTCTTATTTGAGCGTAAAAAGGATTAGTATAGTTGTTAGTAATATAATGAGTAAGAACAATCTCTTTTGGTATTAAAATAAAATTGATAAAATTTTTCTTACCTTTTTAGTGTGTTATGAAATCTTTTATTAAGGACTGATCTCATTGCTAAATATTCTTTCAAATAAACAGTACATTCTTAGACTATAAATAAAATGATAATAATAATTTTACATAAGTAAAACGCCGGAACTAAGCAAATAAAATATAAAATAAAATATTTGCAGGGAAACAATATTTGCGCAGTATACTAGTCGGCAAAATAAATAAATAAAATAAAAATGTTGCTTTCCCTTATAAATATGTGAAGTATGTTTACCTGAAACTCTTAAATGTTAATATGATATCCAACTTGGTTCAAGATGTACAGCGTTTCAAAAGAGTTTTATTTTTAAATAATAAATAATAAAAGATTATTATATTAAATTAGAATGATGTTTAAAAATAAAAACATGAAATACGTATTTTCGCGCTCTTATACATAAGTCAATAAAATATGTCGTCAAAATATATTTTATTGAGACTTGTCTGGTGTATATATTTTTTTCTTTTTTGTGTCTCGCCCCAGCAATATCAACTAATAAACACTAAGTAAACGCAATTGTTATAATTTGTGATAGATTACAAATTAGTCTAAATTATATTAAAAAAATATGTTAATAGAGCTAACCTATAATTCATTACATTTTATTGGAATACGCAATAAATTGTTATTTGTATTCCCTTGATATTCATTGCAATTAATCTAGCAATCCGTTGCAGGATTATCGTATTATAAATTTGAAAAGCGCAGTGGAATTTATTATGTAATGCATTATTTTTTAATCAATTACATTGTGATGCTATAATGTTTTTTAATCTATTATTTCATTACTCTACTATCAGATTCTAACCAACACTTTTCTTCAGAAACAATATTCATCACAGACATTCGGTTTTTGTCCCTAATAAATGTCCAATTGAGAGAACTGAAGAGTTCAATTGTTCGAAAGTTTATTTTATTAATATTTTACTCAACTCAAAATTAAACACTCATCTCTTGTTTTAAACAGTTTATTCTCATGAGTAAACTCAACTCAGGTTCTTTCGAACATTAATAATTTCACAAAACACAACTCCAATAAAAACCGTAACATTTTTTCACATAACTCATTAAAAACATTCTAATCAAACTCAAAACAAAAAGAATATTGTTTCACACAGCTTAGGTAAAAGCTGAAGAAATAAAACAGATAATGTATTTATCACAAAAAATCGTTTGCACAGAAAACTTTTTACATTTTGAAATAATTAGATATATCTTGGTTGCTAGGTGACAAAGCCAGTAGAAAATTAAATAGCATTTTATCAAACATACCGCCTCTCTTGAAACCTCCGAGGGGGGTTTCAAACTAAAACACTGCAATTACAACCATTGTAAAAAATATAAATAACAATACAATTAAACACAATATAAATGAGTCACAGTTAAGTTAAATTTAAGCAAATATTTAAAAAATTTTACATAATACATAATACATTTGCAATAATGTACACTTTCTTATAAAAACTGAATTACTTTTCAAGAGGTAATACAGCAATTTTGGATACTGCTCTTTTATATATTCCATTTGGGGGTTTTATATTCACAACTCTTACTCTATTATCATTACCAAAAAATACCTCTACAATTCTCCCTAATAACCATTTAGACACTGGAAGATCATCTTCCTTTATTACAACCATATCTCCTATTTTGAGGTTGTTTTTTGATATCATCCACTTATGCCTTTGTTGCAATGTACTTAAATAACTATTTTTCCACTTTTTCCAGATGGTCTGAACCATTTTAGTTGTCTTTTGTCATAAGTTTAGTCTATTATCTTCAATATTACTCAAGTCAGATTCAGCGATGGCATTAAGTGGGCGACCAATAAGAAAATGTCCCGGGGTCAAGACCTCCAAGTCATCAATATTTGTACTCAAGGGAGTAAGCGGGCGCGAATTTAAGATACCTTCAATTTGGACAATTATAGTTAACATTTCTTCATAAGTTAATTTAGAGTTGCCCACAACACGTTTAAAGTGATACTTGAAGGACTTGACTCCCGATTCCCATAAACCTCCAAAATTTGGAGCTTTAGGGGGAATAAATTCCCAAGCAATACCTTCAGATATCAAGTAATTAGTAAGGTTCTGGTCTGGTTTGTTTATCAATTCATGCAACCTTTTAAGCTCTACATTAGTCTTCGCAAAATTGCCTGCATTATCACTGAAAATTTTTCGAGGTTTGCCTCGTCTGGCAAAAAAACTCTTTAATGTGGCAATAAAAGCCTCAGGTGTTAAATCATTGACTAATTCCAAATGCACTGCCTTTGTTACCATACAAATAAAAATACAAACATAAACTTTATGATAAATACCTTTACGTAGACCTCTATATCTAATCAAAAATAAACCACAGAAATCAGTTCCTGTGCAATTAAAAACAAAGTCTACATTTATTCTTTTTTTCGGGAGCTCGCCCATAATTTGCTCTAACAATTTAGGTTTGGCCCTAAAGCATGTAATACATTTATGTACAATTTTTCTGCAAATAGCCCTACCGTTTAAAGGCCAAAATTCTCTTCGAACACAATAAAGTAAATTTTGTGGTCCTAAATGTAGATATTTTTTGTGATAAAACTCGATAATTAATTCTGTTAATTTGTGTTTAGAGGGCAGTACAATTGGGTGTTTTTGGGCATAATTTACCGTGCTATTTTGGAGACGACCTCCAACGCTGATTAAATTATTTTTATCCAAGAAAGGATTTAATGAAAGTAATCTACTATTTTTTGGTAACTCCTTACCCTTAGATAACAATGTGAATTCAGAATTGAACTCTTTTTCTTGAACGGATTTTATGATAAACTGCTCAGCTTTCTTCAATTCAGCAGATGTTAGCTTACCTGAATACCTTTCTTTTGGCTTCTTGACATTCTGAATGAACCTGAAAACATAGCTAAGAATTCTTATTAATTTAGCATAATTATTACTCAATTGCAAAAAATAGTCAATAAAAAATGAACAGTCTGATATTAAAAGTGAAGTTTCTGAAAAAGTCTTTTTAAGTTCACTTCTGTATAGATCCTTATCATTTTGCTCAAGTTCGACAGTATTTAAAGAAGGTTCAGTTTGTTGTGTTAGGAATAGTGGACCTTTCCACCATAAGTTACTCTGGAGAAGTTTGTCTGGATCTACACCTCGTGACACAAGATCAGCAGGATTGTCAGCAGAAGCCACATGTCCCCAATGACTGATATCAGAAATATTCTGAATGGTAGCCACACGTGATGCCACAAAGGTTTTTAAGTCACACGGCTGTTTTCGAATCCAACATAATACAATAGTACTATCTGAATAATAGTAGACAGCTTCTTTAGGAACCTTTAAAGCTTTGGCAGCCTTATTCATCAATTTGTCTAAAAAAACTGCACCACAGAGCTCCAAGCGAGGAATAGCGATTGTTTTGATTGGTGCAACTCGACTTTTACTGCAAAGAAACTGAGAAATTTGCTCTCCTGAAGAATTTGAAGACACAGCATACAATGCCACACCGTAGGCTTTCTTCGAAGCATCTGAAAAGCCACAAATTTTAATTTGCACTGGATTATTTGTAAAAATGTATCTAACAGCACTTATATTTTCAAAAGTGTAATTCTCATTTTTAAAGGCTGGCTCAATTAATTCTGGATGGTTACTAAACCATTTATGTAAGTTCATGCCGCACATATTTAATAGTTGAATAAGCTCAATTTGCAACCTCTTAGCCGATTTTAAGTCAGCTGCTCCAGTCAGGACATCGTCCATATAAAAGTCTGACTGCACCACACCAGAAGCATACGGAAATTGATATTCACCATCTATACCAAGCTGTTTAAGGCAGCACATGGCTAAATAAAGGACACTAATTGTGTCATATGTGACTGTACATAGACTGTAATATTTCATCTCACCATTTACAGTATCTTTCCAAACTATATGCTGTAAATCACGTTGACTTTTATCGATAAGTATCATGCGATACATCATTTTTACATCTGCTGTAAATGCATAGCGGTGTGTACGAAATCTAAGCATTATGCTAAACAAATCATCTTGAATGACACCTCCATTCAGCTGTATGGAATTTAGGGATTCTCCTGATGAAGTTGCATGTGAACCATTAAAGACAACTCTCAATTTTGTAGAACTTTTATCTGGGCGATAAACAGCATGATGAGGTAGATAATTCGCATGTATTGGCTCATCTGTTTTCTCTACTTCCTCCATATGGCCTAACTCTCTATACTCTGACATAAATGCGCAATATAACTCTAAAAGATTTGGATTTTTGACTAGACTATTCCAAAGTGAATTTAATCTATTTTCCGCAAATTGCTTTGATTCTCCCAAAGAACTAGGATCTTTTTTCAACGGCATTTGTACTATGAATTTGCCCGTTATATCTCTCTGATGTGTGTTTATAAAGTGGGTGTCGCATACTAATTCTTCTGTATTTCTCAATGGTGTACTTTCTTCTACACTTTCAATTTCCCAAATTTTTTTCATTTCGAAATTTAAATCTGTTTCAGTAATTAACCCACAATGTATTTGTTCCTGATCGTTACAATCGTAAACACTCCCACTTACTATGCAACCGAACACCGTATTTTGCAGTATTAATTTAGAATTTGGTAGCTTCATACGACCCACCTTTATCAATTCTAGAAATACTTCAGCTCCTAGCAAAAGATCTATTTTCCCTGGTCTATTAAATTCAGGATCAGCAAGAATAATAGACTCTGAGATTCCTAGCTCTGAAATATTAATATATTTCGAGGGCATAATTTGCGAAATCCTTGGTATAATGAAATCTAACTCTCGGCTATAATCTCCCGAATTATTACTGATCAAGGCAGTAGTTTTATTTTTTACCGCTACAGAGTATCCACTTAAACACGATACCGAAATATTACTTTTTTCTTTTCGAATTCCTAATCTTTCAACTAACTGCAATGTTAAAAAATTGCTCATTGAACCATTGTCCAATAAAGCACGCACCGGAACTTTATTTCCGAATTTATCTCTCATATAAACAATAGCAGTGGAAAGAAGAACTGTTTTAACATTATTCGATCTCACATTTGAAGTACCAGTGAAATTTTGAATTTGGTTATTTAACTCAAATGGTATGGCGTCAACATTTAATGTTGGTTTACTTTCATTCGTCGACAATGCATTTGGCACTTCCTTATCACTATAATTTTTTGTGTTTCCCACCGCATTGGAATTTCTCTCACGCCTATCAAAACAAAGAATTATATTGTGGCGTTTATGGCATTTTGAACACGAGAATGTTGAGTTACATTTTTTGACGCAGTGGAATTCTGAAAGACAGTTAAAGCACATATTGTTTTTTTTTCACAAAATCTACTCTTTCCTGTACATTAAATTTTTGAAATTTGGGACATTTAAAAACACTGATTTTCCTGGTTACATACAACACATTTGCGCATATTTTTCTCATTTAAACTCGCAACCATGGATGTTACCTTTGAAAAGCTATGCTTTGTTTGGCTTTCGTTTTGAAAATTTCGCTTTGTATTTACTTGTTTGGACGCACTTAGTGTACGCGCGTGGTCTCTCAAGAATTCTAGCAATTCAGTTAAACTCGGTAAATTATCCAGCTTAAGATGTCTTTCCCACCACATTTTTGTATTTACATCTAATTTTTGAGCCAAAATATAAGCAAACATAGTAGTACAAAACCCCTCAACTTTTTGTTCTAAAATCTCTAACGACCTAATACATTCATTTGTTATATCTATTAGATTTAATAATGCTGCTGGGGACTCGTTCTGAATAACAGGAATATTTAAAAAACGTTTTAAATGCGCGTAAACTTGTTCTCTCGAATTTGAAAATCGTTCTTCCAAAAGCGACCATGCAACTTCATAATTAGAATCCACGATTGAAATAGATTGAATTATACGAAAGGCATCTCCTCTCAATGAAGACTTCAAATATCGTAATTTCATTGCCCCTGACAAATTAGAATTTTCATGTACAGTAGCCTTAAATATATCTTTGAAAGAAAGCCACTCATGCAAATTACCCGTAAATACAGGAAGAGTTAACTTTGGCAATTTAATGTTATTATCAGCCTTTGTGGCGTTTTCTAAATTAACAGTTTGCACTTTCATTTTTGATAACTTTTTTGTAAGTTCAAATTCCATTATTTCTAAAATTTCATTAATTTCTTCGTTTTCCTTAATAAAATCCTCAATTTCATCTTCTTTACTTATCTTATAAATAGACTCAAATAACTCAGAAAAGTCTTTCTCTAATTTATTCCGTTTCTCCTTTATGAGAATTAATTCATTTAATTCTAGCTCAGTATTCGATAATTTTTCTTTTAATTTTGTCAAGTTTGTTTTGAAAATTTTCTTTTTTTCTTTTAATTTTTCATACTCATTTTTAATGAATAAAAATTAAATGGGTGCACTTACCCCTCTTGGCTCTTTAAAAGATGAGTTCTAACATCGAAGAAATAGCAAAACAGCACAAAATATTCTCCAGTTATCCTTCAGTCATTGACGTAGAATAACAACTCGCTGATTTTTCTCCGTATAAGACGGACCATATGAAGATTTCATTTGTTCGAAAGTTTATTTTATTAATATTTTACTCAACTCAAAATTAAACACTCATCTCTTGTTTTAAACAGTTTATTCTCATGAGTAAACTCAACTCAGGTTCTTTCGAACATTAATAATTTCACAAAACACAACTCCAATAAAAACCGTAACATTTTTTCACATAACTCATTAAAAAACATTCTAATCAAACTCAAAACAAAAAGAATATTGTTTCACACAGCTTAGGTAAAAGCTGAAGAAATGAAACAGATAATGTATTTATCACAAAAAATCGTTTGCACAGAAAACTTTTTACATTTTGAAATAATTAGGTATATCTTGGTTGCTAGGTGACAAAGCCAGTAGAAAATTAAATAGCATTTTATCAAACAGGAACTAGGTAGGGATTTTATTTATTATTATTTCATAAACGCATAAGTAAAATAGATTTAAATGTTCAGTATAATAGGTATGATTTTGCAAAACCAGGTACTTAGACATCAAATTATACTCTGCTGAGATAATTCTGTTGTGGAGATAAGAATGGAAAATTAATTGAAAACTTATTGATGTGCAATACATAAAAATTTTTATACAAATAATTAAAAGTGATAAATAAAATCATTGTAATTAAAATCATACAAATGTTAAACATTCTATTAAATAGTTATCCTTAGCTATTAAATGGTAAATTACGCATTTTTAGGTGCATTCTTAAGTGTACAAATATGCCGCTGCTTTAGTCGTCATCTAGTCCGTCTGTCTGTTCGCATATAACAGCACAAAAATCACACAACAGAACAGTTTGAAATTTAATATTGAGGCTTAATTTTTCTGATTCATTTAAAAAAATTCTTTATTGTACTAAATCCTATCAATGTAATTAATTTATTGGCATCTCATTACATGAAATGATTCTAGGTTTCCATGGAGATTGCGCCATATTTTTAAGATGAATAAATATTATTCCCGTATTAATAAAGTTAATTTATATAATGGTTATTAAATTTGTATTCATACGCTTTTGCTTGAAATGAAAAACTGGGAATGAAAAACTATTACAAAGATCTGAATACTTATAAAGCTAATTATAGCATGAATGCATATCCTTTACCAAGTTTGAAGAAGAATTTCCGAGTATCATTTTCTTTTATAAAAGTGAAATTTTGAAAAAAAAATTCCGCGAACAGATATTTTAAGTTACAATTAAAAAAATGAAGACACCATTTTAAATCTATAAAATTCTACTACATTAAAAATAATGTGGGAAAAAATGATCTTTAAAATGATGTTGCATTTGTGCTGTAAAAATGAAGTAAATACAGTATTTGTTCTAGAAAAATATATTTTAAATTTGCAATTAAAATTTATGTATGTAAAATTGCGGAAAAATGTATTATGAAAAATTATTCATGTGTGTCTACTGCAATATTTTAAAAAGATAACAACCAAAGTTTTTCAAATATTCTAGAAGTGAGAATGTAATTAAGCGTAACATCAAACGCTATATTGTTCTTCTGTGAACAAATTAAAATATTTTACTTTCGCAGACCTATCTGGTTTTTTTTCATTTTATTTTGATAATTGAAAATTTCAAATGAATCGTTTATTTTGCACTGAGCTATAATAATCCATTTTTTAATCAAATCCAATCGCTACGTTCATTTATTTTTTAAATCAAACTTCAAACTTTAAGCTAACATTCCTTTAAAAAAAACTGAACGCACCAAGCATAATTTTAAAAATTCACAAAATTAATGCACTTCTAACTTATTTATTTATTTATTCAGTTTCGCCAAAGCGAAAGTAAACACTGTAGTAACCAATATGCTAAATAAGATTTTGCACTCTTGGATGTGTATTCTGGATATTTTTAATTCCATTAGAAAAGAATTGGAAATAAAACACAGGTGAAAAAAAACTAATCAACTCTGTTTTCAACAAGTTAAATGATTAAAGAAATAGAAAGGGGAGTGTATAAATATTTCTGCTCGTGAAAATCTAACATGTTTTTTATATATTGTTGTTGAGAATATTTGAGCAGTTAAGCAGATATTTGCGCTGATTGCTGGTTCTCAATTAGTTGTAGTAAATTTTCACTGTACGCACATTAAGAAAAAATAACTATGAATTTATTTTTTATAACAATCGGCTTTATGAAAATCAAAATATGTATGATTGTCTATGATTTTAATTGTTTGATTTCTATTTAAGAATGAGTGAAGTTTCATAACTGCGTATAGAAACATCTTTAGCAATCTAATTAGTAAGAACATTCTCTATGGTATTAAAATAAAACTCATAAAATTTTTCTTACCTTTATAGCGTGTTATGAAAGCTTTTATTAAAAACTGGTTTCATTGATAAATATTATTTAAAATGAACACTACACTTTTAGATTAAAAATAAAAACAATAATAAATTTACATAAGTAAAACACCGAAGCTAAACAAACAATAAAATATTTCGAAATAATCAATATTTGCACAGTACGCTGGTCGGTAAAATAAATAAATAAATAAAATAAAAATGTTGCTTTCCTTTAAAATAAATATGTGAAATATGTTCATCTGACACTCCTATATTTTAATATGGTATCCAACTTTTTTCAAGAAATACATTTCAAGAGAGAGTTTTTAGAAAATGGTAAATAATAAAAGATTGTTACATTAATTTAGAATGATCTACAAAATTAAAAACATAAAAATAACAAAACTGTAATTTAACAAATTACAACGACTATTTGGAAAATAATATTTTCAAAGACTAAAATTTTAGACTTATAAATAAATACTGTAATTGCTGAGTGTTTTTCATTATTAAAAACTCAACACTAAATTAACGTCCATGTTCACCAGTTAACCTCAATAGTAAAGCTGTAAAATTAAAACACAAACGATAACTTCCACAGTCCTGTGACAAATTTTATCGCGAAAATCGGTTTAAAATGAGTGTGAAACAGCTTTAGATGTATCACTTTGTAAATCAATGCTTATGATATTCACGCATTTATTTAAAAAATCTGAAAGTAATTTTTACAATACTATAAACATTTAAATTAATTTAAAGGGTATTATTTAGTGTCTCCTCCAGGCGACACCAGGACTGCAGAGGATAATGTGAGTTCCAACTGATGGCATTTATTTATATATCTTATAAAATCCCTGTCTTCAAGAATTAATGCACAGTTGTATAAATGTATGCTTTGAACATTTAACTTACGAGAGAAAATTAAAAGGCGTAGATTGCAAGTCAAACGTGTCAAATTAGGTATGTTCGTTCTATAACTAGTTTTAAAAGATATAATACGATAAGATGTGATAAAGATAATATTATAATTTTATAAGACATGAATAAATTAAAATAAATTAATTAAGAAAAAATATATTTAAGATATAAATAAATTTATAATAATAAACGAAATTGAATATTTTTTGCAATAATTAATTTATTAATTAGATTTAATGGATAATTTTATAATCTAATATTTATTATAAAATTTACAATAATAATGAATAAATAAATTTATAAGATATAATAAGACATGATAGTTGCTCTCTTATTTAAAAAAGCGTGAATACAAAATTTCTTATGATTATAGATATGTATTAAATTCAGCAATACGAAAATAATAGGTCCCCATCTAAAACATGAAGTAATCACCATGGCAATCTAAGACCATTATCTGTCATGGGATATAGTCTGTCTCAAAAGTTTAAGAACTCTGCAAATTTGGTTTAAAATAATTGAAGAAGAAAATATTTTATGATAATTTACAATTAATACTCGAAATTTAATTAAAATAAAATAAAATAAAATAAAATAAGCCATTTTGGGTAGTTAAAATAAAGAATATATTAATTTTTATTTAATTCTCTTTTTTATCGAAGAAACGCTTTCTCAAAAGTTTAAGCACTTTATGCATTTTTAAAAAAAAAACAAGGGATTGGTATTGTGTGATAATGTTGTATGACATCATATTTCATTTTTATACAAGTATAAATGTTGGAGAAATTATTTCCTCTCATTTTAAAAATGTCGAAAGGTAAAGAATTCACAAAATGTGAGATTTTGAAAGTTTTTAAATTGAAATCGCAAAATAAAATTGTTTCTTAAATTGTAAAAACTTTAAATCGATCAAAGCGAGGTATATGACAAGTACTCTCTAGAAATGATAATTTTAAGCTGAAACCAAAATGTGGACGACCACGTATGACGACTGTTCAGACTGATCGGAGAATACGGAAATTGGTATCTAGACAAAATATGGCTATACGGCAAATTAAAATAATCTCAGTGTATAGGTGTCCAAAGACACTATGCATGACCATATTAAAGAATGTGATTACATCATAGTAAGGAAAATGAATCGCAAACCGTCTCTCAAATTACATCACAAACAGGCAAGAATGAACTGGACAAAAAATCACATGTCCTACCGGGATAAGTGGCTTACTGTTTTATTCAGCGATGAGAAAAAGTGGAACTTAGATGGTCCTGATGGTTGGAACATGGATTGGCTTGTCTTACGCAAGAAACCAAGGGCATTTTTCAGCAGGCAGCAAGGCGATAATTCTGTTATTGTTTGGGAGGCATTTTTATTTAATGGCCAGACCTCTCTGACTCTTCTAAACGGAAGATAAGATTAAAAAAATTTCAAGAGAAGCTAAACCATCATTTGCTGTCATTCGGTTACATTTTTTGGGGCTTTAAATGGATTTTTTCACAGGACAATGCCTCAATCCACTTATCACATTCTGCAAAACTTTGGTTTTCTCAGAAAAATGATAAAATTCTTGATTGATCATCTTTAAGACCAAACTTAAACCCGATTGAGAATGTCTGGAGAATTTTTACTTGCCAAGTTTACGTCAATGGAAAGCAGTATGACTCCATTGAAGAACTCCAAGAGGCCATTGAGAAGGCATGGTACTCTTTGTCACATGAAATCCTACAAAAACTAATAATTTCAATGGACGTACGTTTATTTGAGCTAATCCGAAATCACGGAAAAATAATTTGTTAAACAAAATTCGTAAAATATTATAAATCTGGATGTTTTTGACATTGTGCATAAACTTTTGAGACGATTTTTTATAACACTTTTTTACTGTATTTTTTTTAATTATGTAATTTTCTTTTCTATTTTTGATATCATTTATTTAAATAATGTTGCAAAATCTGCAAATAAAAAATGTTATTCATTCTAACTTTTTAAAATTCTTTAAATATTGAAATTTCACGCTTGTGCTTAAACTTTTGAGACAGACCTTATCTTTGAATTAATTACATATGATAGAATTTAATAGAGTAAACATCATGACAACCTAGAATTATTAACTAACGTGGGATAATATAGTATAAATTACATATGATAGAACTGTATATAATGAAGTAAAATTTTACTGATAACTTTTTAATTTTTGATTCCATTGTGATATAATTTAAAATGGCTAAATGACTTGACAAAAGTCTGCGACGATAAGCAAAGGTTCGACAGTTTAGTTTTTACGCTGTTATATGTGGAGACATGGACAGACAGACAAACGAACGGACCAGACGACGATTATAGTTGCTACGTATTTATATAATTACGAATGTACCCGAAACTTAAATTTTAAAAGCATTTTTACATTGATAATATTTTTAAAACACTTATATAAACACTAATATTTATTAACTTCTTCAAAATATCTCATGAGGAATACCTGTTAAAGCACATTTTTCTTCTACGGGTTTATTTTAGTGTCACTTTATATTTTAAATTTTTTTTATATTAAATTCTTTTTAAAATGTTCATAAAGAAGCTCTTAAAACTAGATTTTATAAAATAAAAAAATTAATTAATTAATTAATTAATCAGCAAAATTATTTATTTTTGTACGTAAATTAGTAAGCTAAAATTTATTTCTCGCTCATCGGTTAAACTTTATTATAGATTGAGAGACAAGTTGCATCATTTAACATGCAAATTGCTTTCTATTATACCAGAACTTCTATTTTTACTTATTAAATTCTCTCTAAAATGATCTCGTTGAATTGAATGAATCTTATATTTCTAAAACAATTTTTGAATTAGATCATATATATGTAATCGATTTGCATCAGAAACATGTCCAATCATTCGAAGCGAATATGCACCTGGTATTTCTAAAACGTTATTATGTTTCTACATAATTAAATTTATCTGCGACATTAGAAGCTTCCCATTAGCAATCTACTGACTTTATTAGAAAGTAGTTTCAATCTCATTTGTAGTAAAATATTATTTAAGCAGTAGCAAAACAACATAAAGCTATTGCATTATTTTCCTATAATTGGATTTGTATGAATATAACTAACTGTTACACAGTTTGTTACTCATCATTATAATAATTCCTCAGGCCTGACTGGGTGCATTAATTTCGAGACGATGACACAGTAAAAGCTCTAGCAGTCGTAAATTTGACAGGAATTTATTGTAGATTTTTTTTTTTTTAACAGTAATTTATTCTTAGTTTTATTTAAAATTCAATATTATTTGCAAAACAGTGCTTCCAAGTATTTACAAATATACTCATCGAGTTTACAAAATGTATATATATATATATATATATATATTGCTGCTAATAAAAATTCATTTTTATAATTACGTTAATAATAAAAATTAATTATTTATGGATTATCCATAAATTAAAAAAAAAAAAAAAAAAAAAAAAAAAAGTGTGGCACTCGGGGACTGCCGCGGTAAAGCTATTGCATAGCATTTTTTATCAACTTATGCAATTACAATTATTTATTTATTTTTTATTTATGCAGTTTTTTTTGTCTTTGATATTAATTCAAGTTACACTTTTTGAGCGTGATGACCGATAACTAATTTTTTTTTCTTTTATTGAACTAATGAGAATTAGTTCAATAAAAGAAAAATCGTTTAAAATATTTTTATTATCTTACAATACATGTAGGTTAATCAGGAATTTTTATCATTGAAACTATACGTTTATGGTAGCTGAAATAAAAAACATAAGTTTGAGACTTGATAATCTCAAAATATCTGAAAAATACCGCGTCAATGCCTGCAGAAGTCTACCGAAGGATACCGTATTGAAGTCTGCCAAACTGAAGCGATATTAGCCGGAGTGTTAGGTTTTGTTTTCTCGTTACGGAATTTCTAGATTCTTTCTCCGCGCTCAAAGCCCGCGATAAAAGCTATGCAATACCTTAATAAATTACCAAAAAAAATTTGGCCGCGCTACGAAAATTAGATCGCGAGTTATAAGCATTTTAAATTTTTCGTCCCTCACCATGGGGGATCTCCTGTCACAAAAATTAACACTCTCTCATAATACATTACCAAACAAAATTTGGCCGTGCTACGAAAATTAGATCGCGAGTTATAAGCATTTTAAATTTTTCGACCCTTACCATGGGGGATCTTCTGTCACCAAAAATTAACAGTGTTTCATAATAAATCACCAAACAAAATTTGGCCGCGCTACGAAAATTAGATCGCGAGTTATAAGCATTTTAAATTTTTCCACTCTTACCATGGGGTATGTTCTGTCACCAATAATTAACAGTGTCTCATAATAAATTACCAAACAAAATATGGCCGCGCTACGAAAATTGATCGCGAGTTATAAACTTTTCAAATTTTTCGACCCTCACCATGGGGGGTCTCCTGCCACCAAAAATTAAAACTGTCTCATAATAAATTACCAAACAAAATTTGGCCGCGATACGAAAATTCGATTGCGAGTTATAAGCATTTTAAATTTTTCGACCCTCACCGTGGGGGGGGGGGGGGGTCTTCTGTCACCAAAAGTAACACTGTCTCATAATAAATTACCAAACAAAATTTCGCCGCGCTACGAATATTAGATCGCGAGTTATAAGCATTTTAAATTTTTCGACCCTCACCGTGGAGGGTCTCCTGTCACCAAAAATTAACACTGTTTCATAATAAATCACCAAACAAAATTTGGCCGCGCTACGAAAATTAGATCGCGAGTTATAAGCATTTTAAATTTTTCGACCCTCAACGTAGGGGGTCACCTGTCACCAAAAGTAACACTGTCTCATAATAAATTACCAAACAAAATATGGCCGCGCTACGAAAATTGATCGCGAGTTATAAACATTTTAAATTTTTCGACCCTCACCATGGGGGGTCTCCAGCCACCAAAAATTAACAGTGTCTCATAATAAATTACCAAACAAAATATGGCCGCGGTACGAAAATTGATCGCGAGTTATAAACACTTTAAATTTTTCGACCCTCACCATGGGGGGGGTCTCCTGCCACCAAAAATTAACACTCTCTCATAATAAATTACCAAACAAAATTTGGCCGCGATACGAAAATTCGATTGCGAGTTATAAGCATTTTAAATTTTTCGATCCTCACCGTGGGGGGGGGGGGTCTCCTGTCACCAAAAATTAAAACTGTCTCATAATAAATTACCAAACAAAATTTGGCTGCGCTACGAAAATTAGATCCCGAGTTATAAGCATTTTAAATTTTTCGACCCTCAACGTAGGGGGTCACCTGTCACCAAAAGTAACACTGTCTCATAATAAATTACCAAACAAAATTTGGCTGCGCTACGAAATTAGATCGCGAGTTATGAACACTTTAAATTTTTCGACCCCCACCATGGGGGGGGGGGTCTCTTGTCACCAAAAATTAACACTGTCTCATAATAAATTACCAAACAAAATTTGGCCGCGCTACGAAAATTAGATCGCGAGTTATAAGCATTTTAAATTTTTCGACCCTCACCATGGGGGATCTCCTGTCACCAAAAATTAACACTCTCTCATAATACATTACCAAACAAAATTTGGCCGCGCTACGAAAATTAAATCGCGAGTTATAAGCATTTTAAATTTTTCGACCCTCAACGTAAGGGGTCACCTGTCACCAAAAGTAACACTGTCTCATAATAAATTACCAAACAAAATTTGGCCGCGCTACGAAAATTAGATCGCGAGTTATAAGCATTTTAAATTTTTCGACCCTCACCGTGGGGGGGGGGTCTCCTGTCACCAAAAATTAAAACTGTCTCATAATAAATTACCAAACAAAATTTGGCCGCGCTTCGAAAATTAGATCGCGAGTTATAAGCATTTTAAATTTTTCGACCCTTACCATGGGGGATCTTCCGTCACCAAAAATTAACAGTGTCTCATAATAAATTACCAAACAAAATATGGCCGCGCTACGAAAATTGATCGCGAGTTATAAACATTTTAAATTTTTCGACCCTCACCATGGGGGGTCTCCTGCCACCAAAAATTAACAGTGTCTCATAATAAATTACCAAACAAAATATGGCCGCGGTACGAAAATTGATCGCGAGTTATAAACACTTTAAATTTTTCGACCCTCACCATGGGGGGGGGGTCTCCTGCCACCAAAAATTAACACTCTCTCATAATAAATTACCAAACAAAATTTGGCCGCGATACGAAAATTCGATTGCGAGTTATAAGCATTTTAAATTTTTCGATCCTCACCGTGGGGGGGGGGTCTCCTGTCACCAAAAATTAAAACTGTCTCATAATAAATTACCAAACAAAATTTGGCTGCGCTACGAAAATTAGATCCCGAGTTATAAGCATTTTAAATTTTTCGACCCTCAACGTAAGGGGTCACCTGTCACCAAAAGTAACACTGTCTCATAATAAATTACCAAACAAAATTTGGCTGCGCTACGAAATTAGATCGCGAGTTATGAACACTTTAAATTTTTCGACCCCCACCATGGGGGGGGGGGTCTCTTGTCACCAAAAATTAACACTGTCTCATAATAAATTACCAAACAAAATTTGGCCGCGCTACGAAAATTAGATCGCGAGTTATAAGCATTTTAAATTTTTCGACCCTCACCATGGGGGATCTCCTGTCACCAAAAATTAACACTCTCTCATAATACATTACCAAACAAAATTTGGCCGCGCTACGAAAATTAATTCGAGAGTTATAAGCATTTTAAATTTTTCGACCCTCAACGTAGGGGGTCACCTGTCACCAAAAGTAACACTGTCTCATAATAAATTACCAAACAAAATTTGGCCGCGCTACGAAAATTAGATCGCGAGTTATAAGCATTTTAAATTTTTCGACCCTCACCGTGGGGGGGGTTCTCCTGTCACCAAAAATTAAAACTGTCTCATAATAAATTACCAAACAAAATATGGCCGCGCTACGAAAATTAGATCGCGAGTTATAAGCATTTTAAATTTTTCGACCCTTACCATGGGGGATCTTCCGTCACCAAAAATTAACAGTGTCTCATAATAAATTACCAAACAAAATATGGCCGCGCTACGAAAATTGATCGCGAGTTATAAACATTTTAAATCTTTCGACCCTCACCATGGGGGGTCTCCTGCCACCAAAAATTAACAGTGTCTCATAATAAATTACCAAACAAAATATAGCCGCGCTACGAAAATTGATCGCGAGTTATAAACACTTTAAATTTTTCGACCCTCACCATGGGGGGGGGTCTCCTGCCACCAAAAATTAACACTCTCTCATAATAAATTACCAAACAAAATTTGGCCGCGATACGAAAATTCGATTGCGAGCTATAAGCATTTTAAATTTTTTGATCCTCACCGTGGGGGGGGGGGTCTCCTGTCACCAAAAATTAAAACTGTCTCATAATAAATTACCAAACAAAATTTGGCCGCGCTACGAAAATTAGATCGCGAGTTATAAGCATTTTAACTTTTTCGACCCTCACCGTGGGGGTGGGTCTCCTGTCACCAAAAATTAACACTGTTTCATAATAAATCACCAAACAAAATTTGCCCGCGCTACGAAAATTAGATCGCGAGTTATAAGAATTTTAAATTTTTCCACCCTTACCATGGGGTATGTTCTGTCACCAAAAATTAACAGTGTCTCATAATAAATTAAAAAAAACAAAATATGGCCGCGCTACGAAAATTGATGGCGAGTTATAAACATTTTAAATTTTTCGACCCTCAACGTAGGGGGTCACCTGTCACCAAAAGTAACACTGTCTCATAATAAATTACCAAACAAAATTTGGCTGCGCTACGAAATTAGATCGCGGGTTATGAACACTTTAAATTTTTCGACCCTCACCATGGGGGGGTCTCTTGTCACCAAAAATTAACACTGTCTCATAATAAATTACCAAACAAAATTTGGCCGCGCTACGAAAATTATATCGCGAGTTATAAGCATTTTAAATTTTTCGATCCTCACCGTGAGGGGTCTCCTGTCACCAAAAATTAACACTGTCTCATAATAAATTACCAAACAAAATTTGGCCGCGCTACGAAAATTAGACCGCGAGTTATAAGCATTTTAACTTTTTCGACCCTCACTGTGGGGGTCTCCTGTCACCAAAAATTAACACTGTCTCATAATAAATTACCAAACAAAATATGGCCGCGCTACGAAAGTTAGATCGCGAGTTATAAGCATTTTAAATTTTTCGATCCTCACCATTGGGCGGGTCTTCAATCACCAAAAGCTACATTGTCCTACCTTGTTTTATCTTAAGACGATTCTTTTCTATACACATTCTATCAGGAATTTTTATTATTGAAACTATAGATTTATAGTAACTGAAATAAGAAATATAAGTTTAAGACTTGATATCCTCTAAACATCTGAAAAATACCGCGTCAATGTCTGCCGAAGTCTACCGAATGATACCATGCCGAAGTCTGCCGAGCTGAAACGACATTAGCCGAGTGTTAGGTTTTTTCGTTACGGATGTGTTAGGATATTTCTCGTTACGGAATTTTTGGATTCGGTCGCCGCGCTCAAAGCCCGTGATAAAAGCTATGCAATAGCTTAAAAGAATGCCTGCCGCAAAAGTAAACATGATATTCTTGATGGTAAAAACTTTAAATCACAGAAAAGATCTGTAGTGCCGATTAATCGCAATAATAATTTTAAACAGGTTGGAAATTGCACATGTAGCATAGCAATTGAGGTGCGTTCGTACGATAACGAAGTTTAAAAAATATTACTCTCATATATCAATCTCATAAAATTGTAAATAATTACAATTAAAATGCGCACCAAACAATATTATCTCTATACAATTATGCAATTGAATACTTTTGTGTGGCCTTGTAAATCAATAACAAATATTCTTTGCACCACAGATTATGCAAAATGTATATTATAATATGCACTTTATAGATGCATATCAATTTTATTACGCTCAAAGGAATGTAACATTATTAAAATGCATTTGTAACATTTTTCCCCATTAACTGAATGTAGCGGAACATTTTTGATTGTCCCTGTAGTTGAACTATGCATCCGATTTTCATAAAATTTGAAATTACTCGACAAAATATGTAATAATTATGTATTTTAAATTTCAAACGATTCAGTTGGGTAGTTTTTGCGTTGTTATATGCGGACAGACAGACAGACAGACAGGCAGACAGACAGACGGACGGACTGAACTACAACAATAGGTGCTACATATTTACATAATTAAGAACGCACCTAAAAAAGGGAAAAAAAGAAAAGTGTCCAGTTAGACTTATGGCGTTGAGCGCCCATGCTATTCACACTAATTTATATCATCATACTCTTATTATTCAAAGTCTACTATTAAAAAAATAGAACTCACTTTTGTGCAAAACAATACATAAGGAAGCAAAAGGAACCAATATTCCAAATTTGAAGCATATTGGATGTTTTTGCTGAAAAAATCCTTTTATTTAAATTGAGGGGGATTAGTCCTCGTACCTCCCCTCGTACCTCGTACCCCCCTTTAATTTAAATAATTCATTCCGAAATTTAATCAGGGTAGCACCATAGCAGAATGAACCTACATAGAACATTTGAAGCAAATCGAATAATTCTGCTTTAAGATTTAATTTAAACGGAGGGATTAGCCATCGTTGTCCCTTTATAGTTAACCAATGAATCTCCAAGTCTAATCCGGGAAGCGTCTTAGCACAATAAACCTGTATACCATATATGTAGTAAATGGAATAATTCTGCATGAAAAACTTCTTTATATAAATTAATCTAGTATAAAACCCTTATTCAAACCATTTATACCTAACTAATGAACCCTGAAAACTAATCAAAGAAGCACCTTATTAGAATAAACCTGTGTAAAAAAACCTGAAACCTGAAAAAAATCTGAAGCAATTTCGAATGATTTTGCATGAAAAACTCATTTATTTAAATCAAAGGGTGTAGTACACCATTTTACCTATATTCTTAATTAATGAACTCCAAAAACTAATTAGTGACTATTTTTATCAGAATGAATCTATTTGCAAAATTTGAAGCAAATCGGATATTTCTATCAAGAGTTATCTCGTTACGTACATAAATTTTTAGAAACATGCGTAATAACTCAGTCATTTTAGCAAAAATAGGGGAAAAAATTAGAATAAAGCTGGATTTTTGCATAGGTGCTAGTTAGGTTATGTAGTTAAGCATACTAAAAGTCCCCATCGATCCGATGTGAGCTTTTGCCACCATGGGGAGCTAAAGAGCTTGAAAATCAGTTTTTTGTGAATATCTCAGGAACAATGGCATTTAGAGAAAATTGTGAATTACAGTTGTAGATAATTTAATTTCCTATAAAAAGTGTCATTAACATTTGTTTGTCACATTAACCCTTCCCTGTCAAAAATGTAAAAACGTGACCATATTTGAAAGTAAAATTATAAAAATTCAAAAAACAACTGCTACTTAAAAAAAAAAAAAAAAAAAAAAAAAAAAAAAAAAAAAAAAAAATTGTAAACAGATCTATAATTCTCACCTTTGAATGGGGAAAGTGAATATATAATATACATTTATGCTTATTTCCACACCACCCTTGAGCTAAAACACTTAGTGCGTTTTTTTTTTCTTCTTCTTTTTTTAAATTGTGGTTTTCCCCGTAGGCATATTCCACTTATAGTGACTGGCTTAATCCAATTTAAGTCGTTTAACTGCTTTAGTAGTTCTTTGCACAGCTTCAATTTCTACACTCGATTCAGATTCGTAATTATCTGTATTTATTTCTTTCGTTGCTGTACTGCTTTCAGTATTTTTTGTTTGCCTTTCGATATCATCACTGAATACAAAAGTAGAGCTTCCCTCCTCCCTTGCAGTAGGCAGGATACTGTCAATATTTTCCCCGTCTTCAAATTCAATTTTACTTGCATTATGAAATGAAACTCCGCAGCAATTTATGAAATATCAGATTTATGAAATATCATGCCAATTTTTTGGCATCCACATGCTTTTCCACATCCTTTGGAGCAAGTATAAAAAATAGATTCAATAATATCTTTTGGTGCGGGCGGTAAGGAGCAAAAATTGGAAACAAATTAGGTGCATTTTGCCAGCCCCAGTTCTCAGGAAGTAGTTTATTGCTCAATCAGTATTGTACTTGATGATAAATACGTAAACTGTACAATCTAGCTGCATCTTCGGCAGGCGCCAACGATAAATGGCTTTTTTTCTTTTCTTTCTTTTTTTTACCAACAGTAACTCTTTCCTTGAAACATACATAACGGTATTTGTTCAGAGAAATTTCTGCTTTACTACCGTGTAAAGCATGATTACTTGATCACGTTTAAAAATGCTGGCAGCTTGCTTGCATGTTATGATCTTCTTCCTTCTTCAAAAATTTTGCTAACGACATTTTACCTTTCCCAAACATTGCTGATGTCGAGTCACAACCTGAAAAAGCGTGAAGGAACAACAATATATGAACTTTTAAAACAGCATCATTGTTAAGACTGTGCGATGAATACAGGGTGGTAACAATTCATCCTCTTCCCGACTTAATAAAAAATATCTCTATCTCTGGAGGTGCTAAAACTGTCAACAATACGAACAAGCCAACATCATCGCCAACAACAGCAGTAAGCGCACCAGACTTTGCTACTTCAATAACTGGGTTAACAATTAGTGTGTCTGCATCACTTCTGCTTGTTTCGCTTCGAAACCATTCTCCATAAATTTCTCCATAAGCATATATATGAGGCGTGTGTTATTTTAATGATTAGATTTAAAAAAATTCTTTTCCGCGATACTTTAGAGCTTTTTTTTTCTTCTGTAAAAAATCTTCGTCTAATGTATCAGAAATATCAAACATTTTCCCTTAAATTCAAACAACGGATTGTCATTTCTCAATTTTTCCTTCAATGGATGATTAATTTGTGCGGATGTTGATCGTTTTTCTGCAATAGATTTATTGTATGATTTAACAGAATTCTTTCGTGAATAATTTTTCTTACTCTTTGAATGAACTGTAAATTCATTATTGTTTTTAGCCATTTCTTCAAATATTTTCCACTTATGGTCATCTCTTTCCGAACTTGCAGTCACAAGCGACTTCAGTTCCTTTTTTTCTATTTTTAAGAAATCTTTCGAAATCTCATCTCATGCAAGATAAACTATTTTGTCAATCTCCATTTCTCGCTCAGAATCAGCAATTAAGAAAGAGTCATTTTAAACTGTGATAACTAATTTAAAACTTTCTACAACATGCGTTGAAAATAAAATTATTCCCTTCCTAAAATCTTAAAAAGAATAAATACTTCGTTCAATAAATTAGGGTCATTTCATACTAGCGAAATGAGCACCAAATAAAAATAAAACATTGAAAAGTACTTGCACGTGGTACATTTCGACAAATGCAAAGAGAGATAGGGTATTGGGCAATGACTATTCGTCACCTGAGAATAATAAAGTTCTGTCTGTGTTTTTGAAAATATTAACTTATCTATATAGAAAAACTCTATTTGTATCTATGAAGGCATTTTTGCATCAAAATGATGTTATATATAATTTACATATAACCTTACAATTATATTACGACATTATTTTAATCCATAAATGCCTTCATAGATACAAATAGAACATTTCTATATCGATAAGTCGATTTTTTCAAAAACACAGACAAAACCTTATTATTCTCAGGTGAGGTATTGCACAAGTGCGCGAAAACGCCATACAAACAATGGGGGAGAGATGAGGGGGAGGGATCAAAAGTTGTTTAGTATTTGTTCTGCCTCTTCGCCGCTTTATGATAGTGCTCGCACATTCTTTTTCAATAATGTTTATTTTATCTTAATTTTTGGCAGGGAAGGGTTGGTGTGACAAAAAAATGTTAATGACACTTTTTGTAGGAAATTAAATTATCAACATTTTTGTAATTGAACTTTTTTGTCTAGATGCCATTGTTCGTGAGATATTCACAGAAAACCGATTTTCAAGCTCTTTAGCGCCCCCTGGAGGCGAAAGCTCACATCGGAACGATGGGGACTTTTAGTATGTTAATCTACATACCTTAACTAACACCTATGCAAAAATCCAGCTTTGTTCTAATTTTTTCCGCTATTTGCAAAAAAAGGTGCTAAAATGACTGGACTATAAAGAAATTGCTAGTACTTTAGCTTTCAGACTTTGATACCTTGTAAGCTAAAAAAGGAAGAATATATATTGGATATCACGATTATAAGAATTATGGCTTTTGCACATGTAATGCGTTCTCCAGATATTCAAATTTTGAGTAAAACTTATGATAACGCAAGCTGTGACGATAATACTCAATAGCAGAAACCATATTAAAACGAAAGCTTTTTTAATTTTTTTTTCGGCGTCGCCGATCTATTTAAAAATTTAATTAATTAAAGTTAAATAATTCAAAATGGAACCTGTCTATGATGAATGCCTGCATAAAAGGAAAAATTATATTTTATCGGCAACATAAGCTGGTTTTTTCACCAAAGGTATAATGAAGTTAGTCAGACATCGTAAGACGAAATCAGTCTGAATTCATGATGCGATGTTTCATACACTACATAAATCGACGAGTATATTACAGAATGAAATGAACAAAATTTCGATTACTAAATCTATACTTTACACTAATCTTACAACATGAGGCTGGGGACATAGAATCCAGTGATATTTTGTGGGGTGATAGAGTATATTTATTAGATAAACATATCATGAAGATAAAACGCAGTACGGAAAGAATCGTAAGAAAGGCCAAAAGTCAGATAATTTTAACTCTTTGATAGATAATCGTATAAATTACAGGAATTTTTGAGCAATAGTACAGTTGATAGAGCACCAAGCTTTTAAAATTTCACTTTCAGAACTTTCCAAGTTCTTTACTCCGATAAGACTTTTTTTTTTCAAGCAACAGATGACTGTTAAAACTTCTATACACACAAACGAAAAATTATAAACTCATCCTGTTTATTTTCAATCATAGACATTATGCCCAAAAGAAAAAAAAAAACTCCAAATCTACGTAATTAATAAAACTCCCATGAAAATATTTTCTATTGTCGAAAACAGTTGTTCTAATTCCAAACATAAGATGCCAATATAAAATAAGTAATTTTTCAAAAATTCAAAAACAAGAATAAATTAAAAAATTATAAAACAAAAAATTATAAAAAATTGTTCAGTATTAGAAAACGTATAAACAGATAAAACACAATATTTTAATTTCATGCAGCGCATTTTAATTGATTCCGCAAAGAATAACAATACATGAGAATTGGTATTAAAAAAACTATCAATAAATACTAATAAAATAAAAATCATGCCATTTGAAGAATCCAAATTATGTATTTTTGTTACTACTAGGTTAACCCGTCGACCAGAAAATTATCGAAAAACTACAAGATTAAGTGCCAATAATGGATGATCGTGAATGTCACATTCAATGATATTAAAAACGATTCACGTGTTTAAAATGTCATTCAGGGATTCTTATTTCGGCTTTTTATTAATATTTTTATTAATATTCCACTAATTATTTGTCTTTTCGTTATTTAAAATAAAAATTATGTCAATATATATAATTTGGCTGTTAGTTTGGCTATTTGTATAATTTGGCGAAATTGGTCGACGGGATAACAGAGTAGTACCGTATTTTTTTTTTACTATTAGGTTATTTTTTTTTACTTTTATTAGATCATTAAAGCTGCCAATAAATTTCGGTTTCCCTTTAAATAAATAAGAATATGTATGTGCGTGCAGAAGAATGTTTTTATTATTTATATTTAGCTTAAATTTAAATAATTACATATGTATTCATTCGACTTGCTTTTTAAGACATCCTTGCATATTGCACTTTATCCATGGACATGTTTAACTACAGACTGCAGTCTATTGTTTCAGAAACGGTCGCCGGTTTCTGTATCCAAATCCTCGTGTGCTCATCTTGTAAGGTAAAGAATTGAACTTAATTTTGACTTTAACTGAACAACATATTGATATTCATCATTGTCTTAAGATTTAACTAGGATTCAAACTATATTCCAATTTTAACTATAAAATTTACTTATATGATACATACGCTTTTGTGTGTGTGTGTGTGTAAAAATGTTTGCAATGCTTCCTCCTACAATCTATAGATATTGATACAAACGAATAAACCGACAATAACTTTTATCTTTGTTAGTTGCATTTATTGAAAGTAGCATAACATAATGCAAATTACTTCACACATTGAAAGCGAATCATGTGGCTTAAAATGCAAATTGTATAGATAATTAAAACATACAACCCCTCTCTAGGCCTTTGTAAGCCCTTTTTATTTTACCTGCATAAAATATCATGTTTTTTTTTTTTTTTTTTTTTTTTTTTTTTTTTTTTTTTTTTTTTTTTTTTTGAAATAATACCAATATCTACATTATCAGAGGTGAAATCTTAATAATATGACAGAACATAATTAATTTACCAAAAGTCAAAATTTATACATTGTATGACTGATATAGAAAGAATTCTATGCAGATTACTTACTTCTAAGTTCTTTCGTGAGTTACCGCTTGCAGAATTAACAAAGGGTGCTATGAAAGAGATTTTAAAAAAGTCGCGCGATGAAACGTGACGAGGCAAAAGAAGTAGCGTGATCAGTCATGGTAATTCGTCAAATTAAACGTTTTATGCCGTAGTTAAAAATAGTCATAATTCCATAGACTTAACATTATCATCCGGGTCTTTTTCAGCGACTCATGTAAGGTCTTAATTTAAGTGTATCTAAAATACACCAGATACCACTTACAGGCTTCACTATTTAAAAGAATCAGTCCTTTTAATGAGTTGAATAACTGAGCACAAAGTACTAAAATTTGTATGATGATACAGATGTTTACACTTTTATAACATGAACAAGTGTTAGCTTTACCAGATATCGAAAATAGTCTGTAAAACGAAAATGATTGACCATACCATGATGTTTTTAAGAGTATTTTTCCGTGGTGCTGTTTTTACCTCTTTTATTAATTTTCTATTAAAAAGATATAAAACTAATATTTTATCTATATAGTGTTCCTACATGCAATTTTTGTCATGTATGTCAACTGAAATATCTTCTTTAATTTATTAATGCAAAATCAATCTTATAATATCGAAAGTTGAAACCAATATACTTTTTCTACCATAAAGGATTTTTTCATCTCATTTCTAAAGATAAAATGTCTAATATTACAGTACTACTAGTAACAACAACAACAACAACAACAATAATAATAACAATAATAATAATAATTTTCGAGCATGTGAATTCGAATTTCATGCAGATAAATATTCATTAAAAGAAACATACAACATTTAAAATCAGAAATGCTTTTCCTTTAAACGTCTTTCAATAAATCATGATTAATGTGAAACATAAATGATAAAAATTCTATAATTTGTTTCCAATTACAAAAATCCAAATATTAAAAGTAAAAAAAGAAGAAAAAACGTATCGAAAGCTTATTTTTATATTTGTAAATAATAGCAATTATTTTTTTATTGTTGCTGTTTTCAAGGGAAAAAAAGAAAAAAAAGATTTTCTATTAAAGTTTTAAAGAAAAGTTCAAAACATTATTTCTTTGAAAATAATCTACATTAAGTAAAGCGAAAGTTTTTATATTTTAATTTTGTAAACTTCAACATCATTTTAAAATCATATTCATAAATATAAAAAAAAAATAATACTAATAAATGTCAGGAATCAGCGTATTCTGTAATGACATTTTTTAACGCGTCAGAAAAAATTTCTCTTTTTCACTTTTAAAATCTATTGCTTTTAAATTTGTTTCCTCTGCATATTTGCAGTTTTATAAAATGAAACTGGCATGTTCAATTTAGAAAAAGCATGTTAATAATGCATTCAAATCAAAAGTATTATTTCTTTTCCTTCAATTTCGATTTACTGATTTTCTTTTACCAATCTTTCTTTTTAGCAATTTATGGAATAATCTTTTACTTTACTTTCTGCTTGCATTTTATTTGACGCTTTTTTTTTTTTCAATTTTCCCTTACTATTACTTGTGATTTTTTTTATTACAAGTTATACATTTTGCATAACAATGCGTTATTTTAAAATAGGTAAGATATTTTACACAGGTAAGATTTAATTATTTAATAAATTTAATTTTTAAACGATCATCTGTCTCTTTTTAACACTTTCCAGTGCATTTAAAAAGTGTTCATGACTTCAGATTGACTGTCTGCCGTCTGTCTTCTGTCGTATATATTTTTCGTCTCTAACTCCGTAAATATGTTCGGATTGACATACATTTATACATACTGTCCGGGTTCGCCATTGCATGTTAGGAATTGAAAATGAAGTGTGTAGCATCCATATTGTCTTTATAGGGGCGCTCAAAAGAATTCCGTAACATTGCGGTCTATGGGGATAAATCATTTGGGATATATTTTAATAGTATTACAACGTTTAAATAAAATTAAATTTATGTACATTATAGAAGTGCATTAGAAGATAGCTACTATAGAACATGTTATGTTTATCGCTTACAGTAGGCGTATAGGAGAACTCAAAAGTGTTTCGTTATATTATAGTCTATGACAACAACATACTTTCAGCAGAATATGCATATTCAACAAACATTTTGCGAGTCACACAAAAGCAATCGACTATATAATGGTCTACGGAAAAAAAACTTTAGCAGCGTATTTTAATATGATAAAAGTGTTTCGCTCATGATGAAATTAATATAAATTAAATATTTACTACAAGAAGTTTGCGGTAGACACTGATGTCCGTCCCGTGTATAGATCATTCAGAGGGACACACAAAAGACATCTGACCCTAAAGCTGTATAGGTATTGTTACTATTATGTATGTCACCTGAAAGTTCGTTTACAGTTATGGTATGCATTTTAAGCTTAACTAAATTGTTTCACACTATGTGGTATGTATAAATTCTGTAGACCATATAAAAGGCTACACAAAAGTATTTGGAGCGTGAATTGCGTAAAGCTTTATTTATCTGTTTATTTAAATTATGTAATTTTAAGTTCAACTACAACTGGAATATGTTAAGAGATGTTTGCCACACTTAAATAATAAAATTATACGCAAAGCTATGCAAAAAAAAAAAAAAAAAAAAAAAAGATACAAGTTTGTTTGAGGATAGCAATTCCTGGAAGTCTCATTTCAGAAATTTTAAGCGTTTTTGCATGGATCAAATTTCAGTTTAATGTGTACTTGTATGTAAAAATATGTAGATAATATAAAAATGTACAAAGTAATTTAAGTACATTTCTGTCTATTGGTAGGAATTGTTAAGGGGAAATTTCAATTGTATTATGCGTTTTTTTAATCAAATTAAGTTTTAGCATCACATGTAGAATATATAATAATCACTAGATAATATACAAAAAGCATATAAAAGAGTTGGAGACAGTTTTAGCCTTGTACAATAATTGTTGAAGTCTGGTTTAAAAAGTATTATATGTTCTCTAACACGTTTACTTAAGAATTTTTCCTAACTTATTAAAAGACGAAGTTTTGTTAAAGTTTTCTAAAAGTGATGGAAAGTGTTTCATAATTTGTCTTGACGAAAGAGCTTTGTTTCTTCTATTTTCTTTTGAAATATTTTCGTACACCCATCAGTTTTCTTAATTTTTTTAATATAGCTACTGATATTTTGTGGTAGAATGTTTCACAAAAAAATAACTGTTTTATTGGAATCTATACAGGGTGACACATAAATACTGTTATGCAAATAAAACACCATAACTTTTACAAAATAACCCGTTTAACTCACCATTCAAAAGAGAAGAAAGTTTTGTGCAAGAAACAATCAAGATTATTTGTAATGGCTTTCTTCTGCGGTGATGCAGATACCTAGCGCATTTAGAAAATTCGTCAAGATAACCGCGAAAGAATACTTCTAGCTGGATTTCAGCTCACGTTTTTTTTTTTTCCAAAGTGCGTTTCGGTAAATTCATTGACTGGTGTTAATTGCACAAGATTCCAGGATCCCTCAAACAGCAAAGTTAGCTTGGAGGGGAAGTTTTGTTGCAGGAAAGCAGGATTAACATTTGCACATCCTGTTTTCCTGTGAAACAGTGAATTAATATCAACGGAAATAGTAATTAAACAGCAAAAGAGCACGAAGATTATGAATAAAAGAATAGTTTGAATCAAAAATGTGAAGAATACATTAAACTAAATTGTCTTTTTTATCATGTCACTATATTTATGTGTCACCTTGTATATACTTCATAATAATACATTTATAACTTATTTAAATAAAAATATATCATTACAAAAAGTATCTTTTGTCATTTTTAAAATAGAGTTTTACAATGACACACTCTTGAATGCTGTATGTATAAAAAATTTCCTTGGATAGAAAATAGCATATTATTTATATGAAAGGCACAATTAACTTCTTTTCATAAAAGCCTCATCACCTCAATGTGATGAGAGAGGGAATTCAAGTTATTTTTAAATCAGTACTTTCAGACAATTAAACATTTATGCCTCATCATTCTCAAATATATAAGATTTAAGTAAACAGTTAAACAACAGGATATTATAAGCATAGAATCTGAAAAGAAAAACTAAATGAAAAAAGGTATCAAGAAAAGTGCATTACAACGAGCCAAAATTGTTTTTATAATTATTATACTGGTTTCTATTTCATAAAATTTGGTGTATAATTTTAACACCCACCCTTGCTACGCCTCTACTAGTGCACGGAGAATTAAGCCAGCAAATATTTGTAGAGCTTATGGGACGCAATTGCTAAAATTTCGAAAAAAAAAATCTCTGGATTAAAGTTTTTCCGATTATTGGAATATTGCAAAATATAGAACCAAATATCCAAATGTACACTCTTAAAACAAAAGAGTGGGTTTGGTATCTCAGGAAAGAGCTGTAATTTATTGAATCGTGAATGAGTTGTTTTTAAAATGCTTTACTCATCTTGATTTAAATTGTTTAAAAACATCTCACTCACTTGAAGTGTTTCAACTTTTTATCAGAAGCTGCGTTTCAAAACGTGAGATGAGCGAATTTCGGCTCAACTTGAGTTATTTTTTGGTTGACATTTTAAGAGAGTAACGAGTACTAATTTAATTCCATGAAATTTTTACAAAAAAAAATAACATTTATTTATGATAAAGTAATTCGCTTGAAAAGTACAATAATTACTTATTTGACTTGAGTCATTATTAGAATTTTAGTGTGAATTTAGTTACTAACTAAATATTTATAATTAATGTATTCATAACAAATAATTATTTCTTGACCATTTCCAAAATTTTAAATATTTATAAAAGTAAACAACGTAAATGTTCTGAGATAATAATACAGTTTTAAATATTAACTTAAAATAATATAAACATTTCGAGACATTTTTAAAGAATAATTAAAACTGTAAAAGTGCTTAGTTGATCAGTCTTTTGTTTACACATTCGTTGAGACAATGCAATCTTCTGAGAAATAATTCTAGCTACTTGAGATATTATTGAAAATGTTACTTTTGTATTTTTATATCTTTCTTATGTTCTCCTTGTGTAAGATTTTCCAATAATTTATTAAAGAAGTTTAGTCTACTTTGCAATGCACTGATTAAATTGTTTATTCAAATGCAAATGTTCAACTTTATCGCTATTCGATACGTCAAGTAAATTATTCCGGAAAATGCAATTAAGTTTCAACAATAGTTGTTCAAGAAGCTTTGTTTCAACTATCAGTTTCATATCTTGTTTAAATTATATTCAACACTGTAAGAAATATACGATACGTTTTCTTAATATATATATATTTATTTAGAGATACGTTTCTTAGACATACGTTTTGTTTTTATGTTTGACCATAACTAAAACAACCCGTTTTATTGACAATTCAAAAAAGAAGAAAGTTTTGTACAAGAAACAATCAAAATTATCTGTAATGGCTTCCTTCTGTGGTGATGAAAATATCTAGCGCTTCTGAAAATTCGTCAAGATAACCGCGAAAGATTACTTCTAGCGTGATTTCGGCCCAGGTTTTTTTTCCAAAGTGCGTTTTGGTGAACTGATTGACTTGTGTTTGACTGCACAAGATTTATGCTCCAGGATCCCTCAAACAACGAAATTTGCTAGGTGATGGTGTGTGTGTGTGTGGGGGGGGGGGTTGCTTTGGAAAAGCAGAATTAACCTTTGCACACCCTGTTTTCGCACCAAACATTGAATTAATATCAACGAAAATGGTAATTAGACAACAAAAGAGCACGAAGAGCATGAATAAAAGTATAATTGGACTAAAAAATGCGAAGTAAAAATTAAATTAAATTTTACTTTTTCTCGCGTTACTATATTTATCTGTCACCCTGTATATACTTCAAAATAATGCACTTGTAAATTATTTAAATAAAAATAAATTATTTCAAAAAGTACTTATTTGACTTGAATCATTATTAGAATTTTAGTATGAATTTAATTACTAACTAAATATTTTTAATTAATGCATTCATAACAAATAATTATTTCTTGACCCTTTCTAAGATTTTAAATATTTATAAAAGTAAACAACGTAAATGTTCTGAGATAATTTAATACAGTTTTAAATATTAACTTAAATAAATATACAAGTTTCGAGGCATTTTTAAAAGAAAATTAAAGTTGTAAAATTGCTTAACTGATAAATCCTTTTTTTTTCCACATTTGTTGAGACAATGCAACCTTTTGCGAAATCATTTTAGCTACTTGAAATATTATTGAAAATGTTATTTTTGTAATTTAATATCTTTCTTACGTTTTGCTTGCTGAAGATTTTCCAATAATTTAATAAAGAAGTCGAGTCTACTTTGCAATACATTGTAATCTATGATTAAATTGTTTATTCAAATGCAAATGTTCAACTTTACCGCTATTCGATAAGCCAAGTAAATTATTCCGAAAAATGCAATTAAGTTTCAACAATAGTTGTTAAAGAAGCTTTGTTTCAACTATCAGTTTCATATCTTGTTTAATTTATATTCAACACTGTAAGAAATACACAATTTTTTATCTTAATATATATATATATATATATATTTAGAGATACGTTTCTTTATATTTTTTTCATTCTTTTGTTAGTTTTGCAGAATGTAGATAATTATAAATTTTAAGAAAGCGATATTGATTTTTAAAGTTAAAGGCTTTCATTTGTGCATAATTACATTTTTGTATGTAATTTTGTTATAAGATACGTATATTAGTATGTACATATGTTTTTTACATGTTTCTGCTGTAAATTGAGTTCATTGAATTTGTCGTAGTTCTTATGTATGAGGCTTTATTAAATTTTTTAATAAAGCCTTTAAAAAGATAAAAATAAGATATACAAAAGATATTCAATACAAAATAAATGATATGATCTATTCAAAACTTTGACTATTATAACGATTAAGAATAAATATCTGCGAAGTATTTTATTTGTATGACCTGCTAACTTTGTTTGTTTTCTCTGTAATTTTCGCATCCGTTTGTTATTATTACATGTCATTATGGCTTTTATGATGGGTGGTTAATAAATGTCGGAGGTTAATAAATTCGATAAATTATTTCAGTGTGTTTTTCTATCAGATAAACATGAAAGATGCAAAGCTGTTTTTACGGTTCGGTTATAAAATCAGTTTCTAAACCTTTTTTAACGAACTTTTAATATTTCCTTTTATGGATACATTTTAAATATCTCAAAGAATAATATTACATACTTAATAAGCATAGAATTAAACATTTTTTTAATTTGAAACTGGATGCATTGCAAAACAAACTGGAGATCAGTTAATGGGGAGTTAAGTGTACACCAAAAGAGAAAAAAAAGCTGCGTACAGACCAAAAGATTTATTATTATCAACTTATATTAATTTTAAGGAATAATTTTTTAGACTGAAATTAAAAAAAAATAATAATCAAGGAGGGGTTAGTGTCATTACACTGAAAAAACACAAAATATGTTTTTTTTTTTCTTTGAATTGATGTTACATATAAAGCCATTACATTCAACAAGACACATAACGAATGTCAACATGTCAAATATCAGCAGTAACGAGAATTTTTTTGAAAAGTTTCGATTTAAATTCACAATTAAATACAAATTCGGAGCCATAAAAGACACTGTAATTAAAAGAATAGGCATTACAAATGGTTAATTTTAATTAAAAGAAAGTTTAAAACAAAAATCATAATCCTTTTCAAACACTGCAACTTTGATTTTCAGTCAAATTAAAAATGACGCATATTAAAACGCACCTAATAATAATACAAAAAGAAAATTATGTGTGTAAATAAGTTTAAGAACAAAAAAATGTCAGTAAAGCGTTGATTGACGGGATTATTTCAGAAATATATTTCAGAAAATGACAAAATGTATAATACTTCCTACTTTCTCTGTTTTGTCATATTATTTTCGGTGATATATGAAGATCTTGAATAAATCCCAAAAGATTTAAAATAGAAAACTTTTAAAAAATAAAGGCTAATTAATGAAAAGGTAAATGTTCAATTACCAAAAGAATTTCATAAAAAAATTAGTTCCCTTTAAAGATGACTTTAAAAAAGAGTTTGGGGCAAAGGTAATATAGCTTTGCATAAAATAACCTTAAATACGGCATTTACTTTTGTATAAAGCTCCGCCCATAAATTACAAAAGAAAAAAAAAACGATTTTCTTTCATTTCGTATGTAACACATAAATTGGACATTCAACTGAATAAAAGACAAAATAAATTTCAGTAAAGCCGTTTGAAACAAATCATACGTTCAACCAGGAAGGGAAAAATCTATTTTTCATCTACGGAGCGAGTGTGGGGGGGGGGGGGAATAACTTATAGGAAATGGGAGGCAGTAGTAATAATGACTTATACTGTGATGACGTCACTCGATTAATGAAATAATTTTTGACAACGTGCGAGTAAGACGACAGTACGATATAATTATATTGCGAAGTTTAGGTTGAAATTAATTCTGTGTGCAAAAGAAAATGGCAAGTGTGCTTCAAATTGTAAGTTTGTCGTTGGCAAGACAAGTGTACGTGAAGGGCGGAATATGGGGGATAAACTGAAGAAATCTCTATCCAAAATGTGTACTTTTTCGGAGAAATCGTGTAAATATCCACAGGAGAAGCAGCAGCTTTAAAATCATGTAACAGATTTGTGGCATTTGGGATACCCTGTATCCATAGAAAAAATTATTTGCGAGGCATGTAAAGGTTCTAGGAAAAATAAATACTTCGAGAGAAGATTTCAAGAGGAGTTATAGCTAAGTGCGACGTGTATGAATCCTTCATCGGGAGAGGTGAAGCGTTATCTGGAATACAGAATACGGGTAACAGCTTACCAAGTTCTTCCAGTACATTCTAAGGATACGATAATAAAAGGCATATGAAATGTTGCAAGTCGGTATTACAGATTACAGTCCATAGTGCTTTTATATGCAGGAAACCAGAACCGTTCATCCCATTAGAAATAAAAGCATTCAAGGGCGAATAAAAATAGAAAAGCAAGAATGCAATGTTATGCTGGTCAATACAGTTAAAGGTCTAGATATGACACTATATGTGAATTTTAAACGTAAAACTATTTTTCCATTTGGCACAGTTGTAAAATCTTATGAAAAGGGGTGTATATTGGATGATGAAAGATTAATTTTATGTGGTAACATCGGCTAGTTCCTTTAAGTAAGAGATCTATTCCTGCATTTAAAATTTATTAAAAAAGTGGGGTAGTTTTAAATTGTTATAACTCAAAGTTTTATTTGAACATATTCTTTTTTTTACACTTAAATAAACAGAAATATCTAAATTTTAATTTTGACTCAGCAATTTTAAAAATACTAAAAAATACTAATACTAAAATACTAAAAAATACTAATACTAAAATACTAAAATACTAATACTAAAAAAAAATTAAAAATATTTAAAGCAAAAATTTGTGAAAAAGGGATACAATTTTATTAAAAAATTCATCTTTACAATTTTTTTTTTTTTTCAAATTTGCTGAATGAAAATTAAAGTAAAACAATCAAAAAGAAATGTTCCAAGTTTGAAATTTTGTTGTTTCTTTAACGGCTTTTTATTTATAACAATTTAAATTTGACGAATTGTGGAAATATCCATCATGAAGAAATGCAATTTTACAAAAAAGAATTTATATGATGATCATTGCTTAAAAACTAAGTTTTGAAAAAAATCCAAAACGAAAAAATTAATATTTCCTTTTCTAATTAAGATAGAATATTATATAAACGTCATTAGAAGCATAAAATAACAGTGAAAGATTTAATACAACAATTGTTTTTTAAAAAATTTGAAGATTTTTCTTTGTCTTAGACCCCCTTAAAATCATTATTAAAACCAATTCTACAAATATTATCTAGTACATTATCTACAATATTTTCTGTACATACTACAAAGGCACGTCTTAAGAAAAATTTATTGTCTGAAATTTTATATATAACTAAAGATAAGATATCATTTAATATATCATATTAAGTATGCGTTTGTGAAAAGAGATCTGTTGATAGATTGTTTTGTTATGGTTAAATTTACATAAAGAAATGTAGACTTTATTATGCTTAGTTTCAACAGTAAATTTATCCGTTGCTTTAAGATGATTTAATAAACTATTAGATTTATAAAGAATCTGCTTTCAACATATAAATTTATCACCAAAAAATCTGAGCCAAGTGTGTGGGGTGGCCAAAGCTAGGATAAGCTAATTTTACTAAAAATGTTAATGTTTAATAAATGAAAAGTATATTCACCTAACAAACCTAAAACAGACGATGCCATTTGATTGGAATTATTCTTAATATTCTTTATTGTTTTATATTCAGTTGTAAATATTATTAAAAAAATCAAGGGATTTTAATGGGATCCCATCGCCGTCATTTGTTGCTCACGTTTTCAACCGGAGAGACAGATCAAATTATTCTCTATTTAATAAGATTTCATCCCAAACACGGCTTTACGAAAAATGAATTTCACGCATTTCAAACCAGAATACCTCACATGGCAATGCTATCTAACATTAACAACTAAATATATATATGTGTGTGTGTATATATATATACCGGGTGTCCCAAAAATGACTGATGGATTTTAAAATTCAATAACTTGCAAACGGTGACAGCTATTTAAAAAAATTTTGCAAGAGGGTTATGTATTATGTCAGGAGTTTTTTTTTACCGTAATTTTTTATTTTAGTTCGCATCTCAAACAATAGGTGGCGCTGATGGAGTTTGAAGGCCAGGTGATCAGTGCTGAGTGAAGCGTCGACCTGGCCTTCAATCTCCGTCAGCGCCACCTGTTGTTTGAGATGCTAACTAAAATAAGAAATTACGATAAAAAACACTTGACATTATACATATCTCTCCAGCAAAAATTTTTTCATAGCTGTCACCGTTTGCAAGTTATTGAATTTTAAAATTCATCAGTCATTTTTGGGACACCCGGTATGCATATATATATATATATATATACATGTATATTTCGTTGCTAATGTTATATATATATATATACATTCAATGTGGTAATTTAGTATTAAATTCAATGATTTGTATATTGTATTACAATTAATGGTTATAGATATACATATATATATATCGTAATTTCCGATGTATATTCCGAGGATCAAACAATTATTTTTGTACACAGAAATTTTATTTAGTAACAAAAAACAAATAGTTACATTTCATTTAAAAAATTTTCAGGGTCGAAAAATGATTGTTTGATCGGCGGATTATACGTCGGAAATTACGGATCAGCAATTTTAAAACAATATACATCAATAAAACATCAAAAAATGAATTAAAAGGAATCTATTTGAAATTTGTAGAACCTAGAATCTTCATATCCAAGTACTAATGAATTGCAACTAAAGTGTGTAGTTTCATCAAAATAATACGAATTAAAGGTTTATATCACACATTATACCAAAATAAAGTTAGTAAAAATATTAAAATAAAATCATAATACCATAACTCAAATGGATAGAATAGGAAAAAAAACATACCAGATTGCTAAATTTATCCCTAAAATAATGTAGCAAAAAACAGCCTGTTATGATTGCATGCAACTGTCGCCAAAAATAAATAAGGACAATGTAAAAATGCACCAAGGTCTATGCCTCAATTTTAAAGATATAAACTTCATTATATTGGACAACGCCCTCTAGAATAATGAAACTGCCTTGTTATTTTATAATATGCTTTAGTAATGTTATGATTTGTGAAAATAGTAAAATAAATGCAATTAAATAATTATCTACTTATTTTTTATAAATTTATATGTGTACGTATGTGTTTTATTTATTTATTTTGAGAGCTGATTTAAAGATGCTATTAAAATTTGAGAGCTAAATCGCTGCAGAAAATATTCGACGAAATTTTAACTAGAGATATAGTTAGATATAGAGCATTACTGAAATATCGATATATATGCTTTATTATATACTCATTTATGTTGAAATCTGAATCACTACAAAAAATATTCTTCTTGACATATACATGATGTCATTAAAATGATATTATAATAATGTATTTTACTAATATATTACCAGAATCCTGTTTTCAAATTCAACTGACAAAAATTTCTGTATATATATAAGAATCTTCTTCTTTTGCTTGGTTATAAAAGCTCACTATATCAAAATGTCTATCGAGATTTGAAAAAGTTTAATCCCTTTGGGGATCAGAGAAAAAAATCCGAGGGTATATCTCATCTAGACGAGAGAGGTTTATTCCCGCAGAAAATATTTGAAAATGCACGAGCTGAAATTCGTATGAAAAAAATATGAGATGAAAGTCTCGTTCGTTTTTTTCTTATATTCAATAAAGAAAGTGAATTCAAACTTTCTTAAAAATATAGATTTTTTTAAAATAAGCAAATTGATAAAAATGTGAAAACAATTTTTTAAATAAATCATACAATATATATTTTTCTTTTATTATTTTTTACTAGGTCAAATAATGTTTGACTGAAATTTACAGCATGTTGATATTAGATATACAGGGTGAGTCATAAATATCGAAACAATAGGCTATCTCCTTAAATATTGCTAGTAGACCCATACTTCCAATTGCAAAAATTCTTAAAAAAAGATGAAGTTTCAGATAAGGTAAGTTGCAACTCCAAGGGGGGTCTATTTGAAAAAATACGAAAATTAAATTTTTATACGGCCCCCGTAGGACAAAATTCCCAATTAGGAAATTGTTCCTTTTCCATTCCTAAAATGAGCAAAATAAATTTCATCTAAATATCTAAAAATCTGACAGAGATATTAAAATCTGAATTTCTCCAAAATTCGTGACTTACACCACTTTACCATGCCTAGAAACAAAGCATTTCTCGCTAACTTTCAAAGCAAGTAAGGGGTCATCCATATATTGTCCATTTTTAAATATCGATTTAAGACAGTGCCTCTCATTTGGACATAACAAAGCAGTGCATTGAATTAAATCTAAACTTTTTTCAAAATATGTTGGTAGTCTGCACTTGAGGTCTGCATGGATCGAAATATCTTGATCCGGTCCCAAACTGACCCATAGTTAGAAAAAGTTCGGCCCGGCCTGAAAAAATGTTAAAATCATAACCCGGACCAGTCTGGAAAATAGTTTAAATCGCAACCCGGTTCAGCCGCAAAATTCTACCTAGTTTTTTACTTCGGTATGGGAAAAAATGGTTTTGTATGGAAGATTTCTGACCAAAAATTTCTTTTATAGCTTTTAGTTTTTTATATTTATACTTTTTATTATTAAAGAAGCGCAAAAGGCTATAATATTTATATTTAATCAATGAATCTCTATTTATGTATAAATGTATCACTTATATCTTAACATCGTTAATCTCCAACGCATCCCATGCGTTGGAGATGGAGGAGAATAGAAGGATGCCCTCCCTAGAAGATGTAATTAGAGTTTAATCTTTTCCTCGGGTATCATTGTATTTATTTTGCATGGATCAACATATTTCCGTTTAAGACAGAATTCCGTCATAGGCAGACTTTTTTTCACTGGTTTTATTGTATTTAATTTTTCAGCCTTTGAATATACTATTTTTAAAAAAAATGAATTTTATTTATTTATTTATTTATTTATTTTGTAAAAAAAAGGAAAGATTTTAAAATCTATGTGTTTTTTGAAAAAATTTCGATTGAGCCGAATTTTATTTATTTTAAGCACGTATTAAGTTTAATACGGGTTTTGTCGAGACCGGGATTGAAAATTTCGTCCAATGTACACCTAGAAAGAAGATAGCAGTCTCCTCCTTTATGAAAAGTACGTTAGGTCCGGCCTGGTATGTCTTCAAAAAATAGGAGCCTCTCGGTCCTGGCCCGGCCTGGGCCCAGAATACAGATTTTTTAACAGCCTCTCCAGGACGATAAAAAGCCTGAAATTGTGAGAGCTAAATTTATAAAAAAGGCTTAATCTGCATCTTAGAAAAACCATTCTTTTAAATAAATGACATATAAACAGTATACTTCGTTTTTCTGCATAATGAATTCCCCCCCCCCCATTAATTCTTGTCTTTAAATAATTAATGCTACGAATTTTTAAAGAAAAAAGAACTTAAAACACGTCATTTTTGATTTTTTTACATTAGTTTTCTTTCGGCAAATTTGAAAAAATATTTACTTTTGAAAATATGATTTTTTAAAAAGTTATATTACTTTTTCAATAAATATTTTTAATATTTTTAAAATTAATATTAAAAAATAAAACTCTGAAACAAAACTAAAATCAGATTTTCATCTTTAATTAAATGGAAAGAAACTGAAATCCGATAAATAATGTTACGAGTTATTACGATATTTAATTATCCCATTTTTAATTAAACCAGTACTAACCACATGAAATTTTTATAAATTATATTCGAAATGTTAGAATGTGATTTTCTTAGCAAACTATAAGACTAACCATCACAAAAAAAGAAAAAAAAAATCAAAATTCGAACTCAAAAAATAGATTTTTGCGCGTTTCCTAGAACTGTTGATGTAACTTTGTTTTTTGAATTGCGCACATTTCAATTTGTGTCTAATCCCTTAAAACCTGATGAATTTTTTAAACGGCTATAACTTAGCGAGTTTTAAAGATAAGAAGATGCAACTTTTTGTGTCTTATTCAGGACTGAATAAGGAAAATTTTTCTAATTGGAAATTTTATCTTAGGGGGGGCCATATAAAAAATTAATTTTTGTATTTTTTCTACTAGACCCCCCATGAAGTCGCAATTTATCTTATCAAAAATTTCACCTTTTTTTATGAATTTTTGCAATTGGAAGTATGGGTCTATGGGCAATATTTAAGGAGATAGCCTATTGTCTCGATATTTATGACTCACCCTGTATAGTAAAGGATGCAAGTACATCCTTTTTATTAAATGTACATTCAAATGAAAAATAAATAATAATGACAAAACATTTACCTGTCAATATAAATAACGCTATATTTGTTCGTTAAAAATGTATCACTACATTGTAATAAAAAAGAAAACGTTTTGATGTTAATTCTTCCAGAAATTCAACTTGAAATTAACTTTATCAACGCATCAAAATTTTAAAAAGAAACAAAGCTGAAATTTTTGACTTTCATTAAGTTTTTAAGCAAGTTTCTTTAAGCTTAAATTTTATATAAATTCAGTTTAGACAACATTATTAACTTAAAATTTTCTAGGATAAGTTCGATAAACCTAATTGAACTTTGAAAACAATAGAATGCCTTTTAAAACAGTTTTTATTGCATTAATCTTTCAGAGTGGTGCTGTTGTAAATTTTAAACAAATTGGATTATTATCTTAATATTTAGCCTCGTAAGACACTGATATGAAATAAAATTTTTAACACATAAAAAACACATTAAAAAACATTCACAGCTTTAATCACATGGCTAAAAAATTGCAAGACAAAAATTAAGTATTCTGTTTTATAACGTAACACTAGATCGGTACGACCGGAATTGAGCTTTAATTTTTCTTTTCCGGTAAGATCTTCCGTATTCGGATCTGTTACCGTTCCCATCAGTATTGGGTGAAGGAGAAGGACCACTCACCTCTATTTTCATGCGTAGCAGTGAACAATCTACAGTCGAGTCTCTATATAACGAAATTCATTGTTCAGTCGAAAAATTCGTTGGATAGAAAAATTCGTTGAATAGAGAACGGCAAAATTTTTTTCATTTAATATTTAGATTTTGAAACAGTATTGTTTTTTGAGTTGATTAAGTTTTCCAAAACGTTTAAAGGACAGAGTTGCTGGAATATCAAACATTTTTGCCACTTCTTTTTTTCCAGTGATTAATCATTGATTGATTAGACAGTGATTGATTATTTTCAAAATTATTGCTTTATCAGATAGAGTTGTGCTTATTCTAGGAGCAATTTTATGCAGATGCAGTGAAAAATCACACCAGCATAGATTACATTTAGTAACAATTCTTCATTCAAATGATCACTCACAACACGAAATGTTCCAAGTCGCCACAAATAAAAAACAACCACTCTAAACTCTAAAAGTAAGGAGAGTAAGTTTAAGTAGATGAAAACTTGCTGAAAAAGATGGCCTTTTCTGAAATTACCCTTTTATTTACAGTAAATATTTATGTTATTCAATTATTTTGTATACTAGATTGGAGAAAGCTCTTATTAGTTAGTATTTCTTTAAGACTGCATAAATTTAGAATAAAGAGATAAGGAAAATTCGCTTACCACATTCATAGTCCCCATAGATCACACAAGGCACGAATGAAAATAAATCCATTTCAGTGCAACAGCGATGGGCTTGCTGCTATAAGAATACTAAAATATACTGTTAATAATGTATTGTGGATTATTTCAGCACTCATAACGAAGATAGATAATTTTTTTTTAGATTTAATATTTTAATAGAATAAGAAACATTATAAAATATCTTCATTATTATAGTTTAAAACTGGAGAGAGAAAAAGACATCTCTCCGTCTACATTTTTCGCATCAAACTGCGTAGTGAAATATAAAAAGTCAAAGGAAATCAAAGTTCAGTCAACTGCTCTTTTAAAGTCCGAAAAAGGAAGAACAATGCAAAACCGCAAAGTGGAGAAATCAAAGCTTGGCTACATATGAAATAAAATGTGAACAGTCTTGGATAGTGTTTCTGAATAATTCTTGTGGCTTCGATTCGTATATCTAATACCCCCGCTGAATCGGAGGAACAAGTGTCTGTTCATACGTTGAACAGATTTTTACGGTGTAATAGAAATTGAGGCTTGGGAAGAGGTTTAGTTAAAATATCTGCTGTCATCGCAGCAGATTGCAGATACTGTACCTTTATTATTCCCTCTTCCACTAAATTTCTGATTAGATATCGAATGGAAATATGCTTGGTCCTAGTGCGACCTTTCTCAGATTCTGTTAATTTGATACAGGACTGATTGTCCTCGTATAAGGTGATTGGTAGTTTCTGTTCGAGGTTAAGTTCTTCGAGTAGTTGGAGAATATAAATAGTTTTGTGAGCTGCACATGCGGCTGCAACATATTCAGACTCAGCCGATGATAGAGCAATGCAGCTCTGTTTCTTTGAAGACCACAAGATTGTGTTTTTTTCTATTTTGAAAAGGTTTCCCGATACAGACTTCCTGTCCGACCTATCAATGGCCCAGTCCGAATCGGAATGTACTCTTAAGACAGTTTTCTCTAAATTAGTGTAAGTTAATTTTAAGTCAATTATTGTTTTAAGGTATTTAATTGTTCTTTTAACTGCTTCCCAGTCTTTAACCCTTGGATTTTCGTTTCTGCGGCTTAAAATGTTTACTGCTGCGCAAATGTCTGGTCTAGACACAGTCGCAATATAAAGTAGAGCCCCTACGGCCTGTCTGTAATTCGTATTATTCGGAAGAGGATTTTCATTATCCTCTAATTTTACATACCCGGGCTCCATCGGTATGTTGGTTAGTTTCGAATTTTCTAAGTTGAATTTATTTGCCAATTCATTGATTTTATTCATTTGGTCGAGTGTCATTGTGTTCTTGTCGGGTTTATTTATGTTTATCCCTAAATAGTATTTCTTTTCACCTAAATCAGTAACTGGGTATTCTTTATTTAATTTGTTTACGAGTTCGTCAATATTTTCATCTTGCCCCAGCTATGAGGAGATCGTCGACATAAACAATTAGGTAAGTCGTTGAGTTATTGATCGTTTGTTTGTATAGACATTTATCAACCTGACTTTGGTGAAAACCTAATTTTGTTAGTGATTTGTGCAATGTCAGGTTCCACGTCCTGGCTACCTGCTTTAAACCAGAAAAGACCTTTTTAAGTCTGCATACCTTATGCTTCTCTCCCGGAACCACATAACCCTCAGGCTGATGCATAAACACGTCTTCTTGTCAGAGGCGGATTACCCATTAGGCTGAGTAGGCTGAAGCCTAGGGGCCCTGAAGAAAAGGGGGCCCGGTGCTAAAATTTTCCTAATATAAAGAACAAGAAAATATTCTTTTACACTGGTAGGACATTAATATTTAAGACAATATTGTGCGAAATTCTTTGATGTAATCATTTATATTTTTACAGCCAATGATTTGAGTTAATGAAGGTGGCATGTGTATTAATTTTTCCAGTATATACCTCTTTGAAGGAATGAAAGGGGGCCCTCAAAAAGTCAAGCCTAGGGACCCGGGTGATAGTTAATCCGCTTCTGCTTCTTGTAATTCCCCGTGTAGGAAAGCAGTCTTAATGTCAATATGTCTTAAGCTCAAATTTTTATATAATGTCATTGCTAAGAAACTTCTAATTGTCGTATGAGATTCGACTGACGCAAAGATCTCATCATAATCAACCCCATATTTTTGGGAAAAACCCTTTGCAACCAGTCTAGCCTTAAATTTCTCTAACACACCCTGGCTATTGTATTTAGATTTAAACGCCCACTTGCACCGATTACTTTTGTCCCTGACAGGGCTTCGACTAATTCCCACGTATCATTTTCGCGAAGAGAGTTCATTTCTTCTAAAGTCGCTTTTATCCATTTTTCCTTTTCAACCGGGTTTTGCATATTTTTTATATCGTCCCAATTTTTCGGGTCTTCTATTTTAATATTATTTGTTAGGAAAGCAAACCTATCAGGAGGAACTCCCCTGTTCGATCTGTTTGATCTACGTGGGACGATCTGCGTGGTCTGAATTTGCAATCTGACTTTGTTCTGTTTCTTCGGTACATACATTATCTTCGATCAATTGCAATTTTGGTTGCAAATTATCATTATTAAGCGTTTCAAAATTTTTATTCGACATGTTATTTTGGGTTGTGTTTCGACCTTCATTCTCTAGAAATTTTACAGTTCTACTTATTATTCTTTTCCTGTCATCCGTACTAATTTTGTAGCCCTTACTCCTACTGTCGTAACCTACGAATATTCCCTCTACAGCGGTATTAAGCAATTTTCTTCTAAGGGGTTTCTGTATGTGGGCAAATGCGTGACACCCAAAGGTTTTGATAATCGAAAGGTCTGGTTTACGACCAGTCCATATTTTGTAGGGTGTACGGTCGTTGGATGAGGTTGGGAGTCGATTCTGTAAGTATGTTGCGGTGCAGATAGCTTCGCCTCAGAATGAGTTAGGTAAACCACTATCGTTTAGTAGGCAGCGAGCCATTTCCGTCAAGGTACGGTTTTTACGCTCCACAACCCCGTTTTGAGGCGCAGAATACGGAACAGTAAGCTGGTGATCGATTCCCTCATTTTTTAAATAACTATCAATTCCTTTCCTAAATATTCACCTCCGTTATCGGAACGGATACTTTCCTACCAAATTTATTCGTAGTCATTGCTACATATTCCTTGAACTTCGGAAAAACTTCATCTTTATTTCTCAATTAAAATGTGACAGTAAAACGGCTAAAATCGTCTATGAATGTCAAAAATAGTATTTTCCCCCAACCGTCGCTGTTTGCATGGCCCGCACAGATCAGAATGCACTAATTCTGTGGGCTCTGTATCTCGAAAACTAGCAGCTTTGGGGTATGGATCACAAGTGAGTTTATAGATGATGCAAGTTTCACATGTATCGCCGTGTTTACATTTGTCAATTTCAATCCCTAACGCCTTGTCGTTGTTTACTAATTCCTTAATATGGCTAACGTTTCTGTGGCCTAATCTTCTATGCCATTTGTGCAAACAATTTTTATTTTCACATTCATTTATAATATTTACATTGTGAAATGTATTTTGCTTTATTTTACATTCATACAAATTGTTGTTTGCATAGCCCTCGAGGTATGTGACACCTTCGTGAGTTATTTTGCAAGATTGTTTTTCAAATATGGCTTTACAACCGTTTTCTGTGTCCCTTTTTATAGAAATTAAGTTCGTTTCTATCTCTGGAACATACAATACATTTTTTAATGTTATCGTTCTGTGAGTATTATCCGACATTACTGTATCTAATTTTATAGTCCCGTAACCCTCAGAGTATAACTCTTGACCATTCGCAATTGTTACACTAGAAATATTGTCATAAAAATCATTAAATTTATTTCTATCATTGCAAATATGAGTTGAGGACCCAGAATCAATTACCCATGAATTTTTTACATTATCCCCAACAAAAAATGTAACATATTTATTATTGGGTGTTTCCTTTTCGATATTTCTATTTTCGTTTGTACTCGCACCTGCACTGCCTTGAGAGCATATAGCCGATTTTTTGTGACTGGTTGGGAAATCTATTATTAAATTGTAGCTGTTTTGAAATATTTTTGTTTTTATTTTTCAAATGCCAGCATTCTTCTATGTTGTGGGATTTTTTTTTTGCAGTATTTGCAAAATTAGTTTGATTTTTGCTTGGTGTTTTTCAACCTTTTACACTTTGTGAGATGGTCCATTCTCAGTTTTATTATCAGTTCCTTTTAGATATTCGTCTGTGAGTTTGATACGTATAAACGTAGCACTAAGATCACGTTCATCCCTAGCCTCCAATGCAGTTATGAGAGCATCGAAGCTGGGAGGCAGGGAGCACAGCATCAATGCTGCAAGATGTTGATCATCGATAGTTTCGCCTATGGCAGCGAGTCTATCGCGTATTTCATATATATTATTTAAATGTTGTATGAGGTTGCCACCTTCACTTAATTTTGACGAATACATTTTTCTCAATAAAAAAAGTTTGCTGCTCAAATTGGTCCTTTCATGGACATTTTCCAAGGCAGTCCAGATATGACGCGCACTTTCTAAATTTTTTACATGTATAACTTGGTCGTCTTCTATCTATAAATTAATAATTGCGCGTGCCTTGCGACTTTTATTTTTAAACGCATCTGTGACGGGATCTGGGGGTTCGTCAATAATAACATTATAGAGGTCCTCCTTTTAGAGATACATCTCCATCCTGAATTTTCAAATATGATAATTATTTGCATTGAGTTTCTCAATAATAGTATTATTTATAATACTCATTTTGTACTGTTATATAGACGTAAAAGTCTTATATTTTTTATTTATGTAAATTTTTGTGCTTCGAATTTGAAGTTGCTTACGTTTTTTTTTTCAAAACATAGCAGAAAAGAAAAACATTATATTATTTATTTCAATATTTCAATTTCAAAATATATATATATATAAATGTATTATATAAGCACAAAACAAATTCTGTGACGATAAAACAGTAACAAAATAATTTCACTTATTGTCGGTAGCTGTGCGACAAATTCAGTCGCATTTTCTATAGTAAATATATGTGTTATTCAATAATTACTTACCCATCATACGTAGTATAAGTCTTGCAATCGTTTTGAAAATCGAAAAATTTTTTTGACGGATTTACACGTTTCGGACACTAGAGATTCCGAAAAACATATTTTTAGAAAAAAAATTTTGCCGTCCGTCCGTCTGTGTGTCTGTGTGTCTGTCTGTAACCGCTCTATCTCCCGAACAAATTGAGATAGAGACTTGAAATTTTGTAGTGCTTAGTATGTAAGAATGGGACGAAGCCTATTTAATATCAGTAACCTCGATTATCCGGAACTATTTTTTTCGGACTCTCGAAAAATTCGTTCTGATGAAAAGTACATAAAAATTTTCGATTTTTTTTATTTTTAGGAATGGATGTAAAAGGCAATAAAATTACACAAATTTTGCATAAAGAACGAAGTCGATCATATTATTAGTTGCTGAGATATTTGTAATCCTGTTTTCCACATTCTTCGATTTTTCATGACCCTGTATTTCATTCAAATTTCAATTCAAAGATATATTTTAATTGGAAATGAGACGCTTAATCCGATGCAGTTAATTGTTAGTTAATAAAATTATTATTTTTGGAGTTATATGGATGTTTCTTTTACGCAGTTCGGTACTACTTCAGTAGTTTGGCGCTTTATATAATTTGTCGAAATTGGTACATCAGCAGTTCTTTAATATAGCATTACTATGTATATTAACAATATTTTAATTTTGTTTAAGAATTGCAATGCATTGTATAAATAGTTTTCACATGTTTTATTTTCATACACATATCCATGATGGGTAAGTATTACGGTGGCCCCCAACGACTAGTTTTGTATACTAGATTGGAGGAGCCTCTGATTAGTTAGTATTTCTTTAAGACTACGTGAACTTAAAATAAGGAGATAAGGAAAATTCGCTTACCTCATTTATGGTCCCCACAGATCACACAAGGCATGAATGAAGATAAATCCATTTCAATGCAACAGCATGGGCTTGCTGCTATAAGAATACTAAAATATACTGTTAATAATGTATTGTGGATTATTTCAGCACTTATAACGAAGATAGATAATTTTTCTTTAGAATTAATATTTTAATAGAATAAAAAACATTATAAAATATCTTGATTATTATAGTTTAAAACTGGAGAGAGAAAAAGACATCTCTCCGTCTACATATTTCGCATCAAACTGCGTAGTGAAATATAAAAAGTCAAAGGAAATCAAAGATCAGTCAACAGTTCTTTTAAAGTCCGAAAAGGGAAGGACAATGCAAAACCGCAAAGCGGAAAAATCAAAGCTTGGCTACATATGAAATAAAATGTGAAAAGTTTTGGATAGCGTTTCTAAATAATTCTTGTGGCTTCGATTCCTATATCTAATATTATTCCTGCCATACTATCCAACCAAGAAACAAAAAAAAAAACATTTTCAAGGCGACGATGGAATGGTTTTATCTTTTAGGATACTTTGTGATATGTTTCAATCTTTTCCAAGAAAGCATGCTCATCTTGATTAAAACAAAATCAAGTATAACCATTCAAAAAAGAATGATTTTCTTGGAAGGAGTGAATTGAATGCCTGTTTTTGGACATAAGAAATAAGGAAGAGGGGTGCACCCATAAAATATAAACCAGAAGGCCACGAAAAAAAACTTATACCACAAATAATTTGAAGCGTTTTCTGAACATATGAAAGAGTATTTAAAAAAAAATTGTTATATGGATGTATGTATTTTTGATATTTTTAAATGTAATTATTAAAAAAATGACCTTTCATATGAAAAATTTGTTAAATAGAGAAATTCGCTGGATGGAGTTCCGTTGTATAGAGACTCGACTGTATATGATGAATTTTCTAACTTGTCTCCTAGAATGCTGTAAATATTTTATTTTTCCTATTTTATATTATTTGCTTTAATGAATAAGGGTAAAAAATGTGTTTCGCATCAAACAATGTACAAACTAGAGTTAATCTGATAGAAAATAAATTAAAGAGCGATAATAAGCAAATTATTAAAGGAAAGGTAAATTAAAACGTGGCAAACAATCTTAAAAACTAATGTATGAAAAAAGTCTCTAAGATTGAAATTTTTATCATCCCTTACTCAAAGTTAAAACACAAATTTTTACGAAAAAGAACTGCTTATCGCTTTCAATCAAGATAAATAATTTTCTTTCGTTCATGACAAAAATATCTTGGTTATGAAACAACAATGGCGTTACTGACTGATATATTGTAGTTAAATTTGAGAAAAAAATTTCATTACAGACAGGGAATATTTTTCTGAAATGTCATCATATATTTAGATAATTTCTAATTATAAGATATTAGTCTTAAATTGTAAGGAATAGAAGTGTACTTATTACTGAGTTTTTTTTCCCCAGGCAAAAAGAAATTTTTACATTTTAGGTTGTTAACTAGATCGTTTCTTATGCTCATATAATCACACAAGGCACCTTTTAATAAAGTCATTACAGTAGTTTTCGATTTACAGGGGAATTTTAAGTATTAATTTTAACTTGTAAAAAATGAATTTTCCCGTTAATTCGAACGAAGCTTGGTAGTTATCTATAGATTGAATTCTTATAGAATGTAAATTTCTATTAAGTAGTTAGAGAACCTGTCGATGTACATTTTGTGGAATTCGGAACCTAACTAGTGATTTACACATTCTGGAATTACTACAAGACGTGAATTTCCAAAAATCATTAGAGGATTTTTCGAGATCATCAAAAAGTTCTGGCTTGTTTAACATTACATGATGTATATTATTTTATAAAAAAGGCATACGTCTGTTGCCACTGACTATTAATATCAACAATTTTAACATTTTACATATCAATAATTATGACTTGTGGTATTTTGTATAATTACTACACATTTCCAAAGAATTTTGTGATATTTTTTTTTAATGTTTCATGTAAAATAGAAATTTAGTAATTTAAACATTTTTTCTAGAAAATATTCGAACGACGGCTATGTAAACTATTTATTACAATAAAAATTATGTTAAATTATTTCACTACTTTTTATTATTCAGTAATTCGAAATTTCCTAAGTATCCGACAAATTTTATTGGCAGCCGTATTAATTTTATCTGCATTTATATTATAAATAGGTAAAATTTGTTTATTTGTGGGGGGTAATCTCCGGAAATACCGAACCATTTCAAAAATAATGGTACCAAAATGATGGTGTTCGCCCAGAATCAAACATAGGCTATATCTTATGTCGATTCCATTAATCCAAAGATGGTGCAGGAGCAAAAAAACGTTCTGAAAAAGCTATTTTTGTGTTACTCAAGGGACAGAAACATGAAATTCGGTATGTTAATTATTTAAAAGAAAAAATTATCAATAAGAACATTTGCTAAAAAACACAAAATATAAAACGGGTACAATACATTTAACTTTAAAATAATTATAAAAGGAAATTATTTAGTTCAATCAAATTAAAAATGTTCCATGTTTAAACTAAATCCAAAATTTCAGATCTTTTGAAAATTCGAAATTAAAAAAATAGCGGGAATATAAAAAAAAAAATTCTAAAAAGGAAAAAAAAGATTTTAACTAAATTTAAACTACTGAATCTATATTAATAAAAGAACAAAACGCTCTGTCTGTGTGTGTGTGTGTGTGTGTGTGTGTCTGCGATGGCTAGCAAAATCTACAGCATGTACTAGGCTCAAAATTTTTTTGAGAGTAGCCCCAAATCTCTCCTGATGCACCTGAGTTTCAGAATTTCGAAATTCTTTTTATTAACTGAGTAATTAATTAAATTCCAAAGATCACTCTCATAAAAAATCGCCTTTTTTCTTCTTTTTTTTCCCTTCATTAAGTTATGGTTGGTTGGTTGCATAAAATTTTCGCATAAATAATTAAAAAAAGCTGGAACAGACCTTTAAAATTCATAGACTGGCAAATTGTCAGTTTAAATGATGATTTTTTATCACAGCCGTTGTAAACCATGGAGGAAAAAGATAGGTGGTGCTGAAGTAAACCGAAAAAAGGGTTGCAATATCAAACCATTTATCGCTTAAATTTTAATGTCCCAAACAAAAGTATGTGGAAGAGATTTTGTATTAATAAGACGAATTGAAAAAAATGAATTACAGCTGAAGCATATTTTACGAAGACATAGTAATTTTTTAAAATGGTCTTTTTTTCTATAATATTATTTATTTTTTTAAAAATGTTTGCTTTTAAAGTAATTGAAATTGATAAATTCGAAATAATTAAATGTCAAAATAAAATTAAATAAAATATTGAAGACATTTGATTTGAACTAAAAATACGAATTTGAACGAAAATATTCTAATGAATCATAACCAAATCCGAACAAGACAAAATAATTTCCATGGACATGAACTCCATGAATGGTTAGGTAACATTTGGGTTAGATTATGTTGCAATTACATTACGGTAAGTCTTTGATTTTATTTAATTTCACGTTAGGTTACAGTTAGATTACGGTTAATTTAAAGTTAAGTTAAAGTTCAATTGCATTTATGTGATGGTTAGAATAAGAATAGGTTACAATAAAGTGACGGCTAGGTTACATTTATGTTATATTGAAGTTACGGTAGGGTACTGTTAAATCGCAGTTAGGTTACAGACAGATTTTTGTTATGGTACAAAAGTTTACGGTTAGGAATTTGTCCACAGATTACGCATGCTTTGATTAAAAATATACACTTTTGTTAAATGGCTCTGAAATTATAATATATATACCAGTCTTTTATCATCGCGTATCGATTTCATTCACGGTATAGTCGGATTTAAGAGTGATATAATTAGTTTGAAATTCAAAATATCTCACTTGGGATTTCTATGCGAAAAAAATAATTAGTTACGCGATTTAACAGTGATTTTTACGGATAAATATCAACACTTTAACACGAAACTAACGCAATCGATGGATACATGTTCCCTCCCGTGTTTCTCATTGCTCATTTTAAGTATTTTTTGAGTTTAATAATAGTTGTTGTTTTTAAAACCGATTTTTCACAAAATCAGCTGCGACGTATTTCAGACAATGCATTTCTGCATGCTTCCAGTTAATGATAAAATCATACAAATTTCAAGTTCGTTTAATAATGTTAATACGGACCCGGGCAACGCCGGGCGGGTCAGCTAGTTATTAATAAACGCATCAGTTTAGAAAATGAAAGAAAATTGAATTCCAAAAACATCATGAATGTCAGTGATAAAAAAAACAATATCACCCCTTCAATTGGCAAAATGTACGAAAATTCTTTCAAATAAATCTTTGTTAGTATGAAAATTCCAAAATCCAACACCGAAGTTTTGACTGCAAGCGTTCAGATTACTAGCAAATTGTTAGTAATCTGAATCGCTAGTAATCGCTTCCAAGCTATGATGTCTGCACGAAAAAGGTTGAAACTAAGATTATATTTTAAAATTTAAAGCGAAAAATTGAATGGATGATAGGGATAAAATTTATATAATTAAAATAACTGATTTTTTTTCCTAATTTTATGATTTGTCGTGTGACAGGAGGTATTCAGCTCTAAATACACAAAATTTGAAATCTCTGACTTATACAATTTTTATGACCGGACTCTTTGACTGACAGACAGTCAGAGGACTGAGACTAATAGGGCTTCGTCAAGTGAACGAAACCCTAAAAACAGACTGTACTATCACTAATGTATTCGTATCAAATTACTTTGTATGTTTTACAATAAACTTATTGTATGCATGCAATTTCCCCTACAGCATATTTGTAGTTATTTCAACGTTGCAATTGGTTTGGTTTGGTTTGGTTTATTTTTGTCGTCCGATTATCTACGCTAGGGATATAGGACCAGGGGGGGAGTGCCCTTCGTGGGGGTCTTTCTAAGGGAACCTAACCCGTATTTACGCAAGGTTCGAAGAAAATCACGAAAACTCCGAACGGTTAGGCCGACAGCCGCGATTGGGTTTGAACCCAGCACCTGCCGTCTACCAGTTGAGAGGTCCGTACCTCTCGGCCACTGGTGGGGCCGTTGCAATTGGATCGTTGTCTATTGGATTGTTATTTTTAATACTAAATGTTGGTGCATATAGAATGATTGGTTCAATTTCCACACTCATGTGTCATTTCTAGGTTATGTTTCGCAAATTCCACTATTGTTTTCTGATTTTAAACCTAGTAACTTGTATTAGCTGTGCTATGTATATTTAATTTGCATTTTGGATATCGGAGTATTTAAATAATTTTTTGAAGTTAAATATACGTCTTTTTAAAACGATAAGTCCTACTCAGAAAATTTCTTTCTAAGAATAAAATTGAAATTTTCCAAAACTTTTTTTACACTGGAAAAATAACTTTTTTTTTCATTTAAAATTTTATAAATGGTGCATTAAATTTAAATTTCTAAAAGATTTAGAAATTTAAGGTAAAAAATATTCCTATTTCTTTACAAAATCTCCCTTATAAAATCAATTTATTCAGACAAAAATGTTTTTAAATACTTAAAAAGAAATCACAGAATAGAAATGAACTTTATTTTTTAAACAAACAAATTTCCATATATATATAAAAATTGAAATGAAGCCCCATTCTGAATGCTCACTTGCTGTATACAAAAAATTTGCTGAATGATAATTAATTTTTTTTTTTAATTTAAAGCATATTTTTTGTTTCAACATCTATTAAACATTTATTTTCGTCGTAAGAATCGGCAACATATATATATAATATATGTGTGTGTATGTGTTCTTTTAAAAAATTAAGCTTTCCCTCTTCAAATCTAAAAAAATCCCTGTCGGCTGGGCCTATAGGTGGAGGTAGATTTTGAAGAGTGCTCATTTCAACAAAAAAAATATATATATATATGATTAGAGATAAACCCAGTTTAATAACTTCATTTGGCCGTTTATGAAAAATTTTTAATTTCATTTTTCTGCAAAAACTGGTTTTATCAGAATCATCTTAAGAAAAATTCAGCTCAAATGCCCATCTTGACAAAGCATTTTGAAATAGATTCTGAATTTATTAAAAAAATCGACCAAAACAGCACATTATACAGTTCCTAAATAACAAAAAACTGTCAGTTGAATGCATTTGAGAAAAAAAATTCAATTTAAAAATGAGTCATAAAATAGCCGATTTGTTGTTTGAATACATCCTCAATTCTTAAATCATGATTGCTTCGGAGAATTTTGTGCGAAATACTCACTTTGACAGCATTTAAAAAAATATATTCTATCTTTATCAAAAAACTGGCCAATGCGTCACAGTATACAGTTCCTAAATAAAAGGATCTGTAAATTGGATGCGTTTGAGAGCTAAAATGGATTTTAAAACGAGTCATAAAAAACGCAATTTGCTATGTGAAAACTTCCTTAAATATTCAAATCACGAAGACTTCGGGACATTTTGTTCAAAATGCCCATTTTGACAACGTATTTTGAAATAGATTCTGAATTTATTAAAAAATCGACCAAAACAGTACATTATACAGTAGGGTGGATCGATTGTCTATGGTGAAAAAAAAATTACCATTCATCAAAATCTACCTATGCGGAAAAGATGTTCCATTGTATGGAGATTAAGGGAAAAATAATAATACAAAATAATTTTAAAATTTAATACTGCCACAAAAGGGTTGAATTTTCGAAAAAAATTGAAAAAAGACCGAATTTTGGTTAGGTTATTTTTGTCAAAAACTAATTATTTTAATAATTTTTAAAATTCAACAATTCGGAAAAGAGGTTATATCGTATGGAGGTTAAGTAAAAAAGAATTATAAGTAATAAATTCGAAATTTAATACTGCCACAAAAAAGTTAAAAATTCGATAAAATATTGAAAAAATGGAAAAAGATCTAATTTTGGTTAGATTTATTTTTGACGCAAAATAATCATTTTAATATCAATCAAAACCTACCTTTGCGTAAGAAATATTATATTGCATGGATATTAAGTAAAAAAAAAAAAAAACTAATTTCGAAATTTAATACTCCTGCAAGTGATTTAAAGTTTCGAAAAACTGGCAGTTCCAGTTTTTTTAGCAAGAATTTGTCTGCTTGTATTGTGTAGCTTAGTGTACCTTGAATATTACTGTACCATGGCGTTGTTAAAAAAATAAAAAGAGAGAGAGATATGAATTACACCCTATTTGGGTCTAGCTTTGATATGCCAATAAATATACTCCCTATTACAAAAAGTTATAAAATTTACATATTGGTATTTAAAAAATAACCGAAGAAAGGAATCGGTCAACATCTATTTATTTCTTGCCAATGAGAAGGAGTTGCTAATAAGTTACTAGTGACCTGTAAATGAGATTTAATCTAAATAACTTACCACAGCAGCATTTTAAGAAAAATTAAACTGTTTAACGACAAATATTGAGCTCTTCTTATTTTTTGTAAAACAAAATAAGATACTGAAAGCTACTACAGTCTTTTGGACCATTTCCGAAAATACTGCCTATTTTTTTCAGTTGAATACATTTGAATATGAATATGAATATTGAGTGTAAACTAAACCGACGTATTGAGAGCAAACTCACTTTTCTGCATCATCAGCTATATCATTGAAAAGCCAAACTGCTGCCGAGCTAGGTGTCACATCATCAGAACATTGGACAGTTTGTGCACTTCCGACCAAGCAGGTGCTGCCATCGTGTCTGGTGCACTTCAAGATGTGGGCATTATCTCACAAAACTATGAATCGAATGCTACTGTCAGAAAAAATTCGGCATGACAAAACAAACCAAAGACCACTCCATCGTTTTAGTCATTCTCTTTAGTCGTTTGTAAAATATTATGATCATGGCCATTTTCTTTAAACTTTGATGGGTGTAAAGACAGACTACATCACTAGAAAACAACAGAAGAAAAATCATAATGGAAGCAGACTTGAGCTTGAAAAAAGAACTGGGTTCCGAATACATCGGTCACATATATGTAAATTTTGGGAGAGTACCAAACAATTTGAAAACACGACGCACATTTTTGTCATGCGTTAACAATAATATACATGTAACAAAGTTGATTGCGATCGGTTGAGACGGAATATCTGTTAATATAGATGATAAAGAATGTGTTATTCGAAATATGAAACTGATCCTCAAGCGTCCACTACAATGGTTTTTGTGCTAGTTACACACCAATGAGGTTCTACTATGTCATCTTTTTGCAGCGTGGATGGAACCGCGGCTTGGCACAAATGTTTCACTGGTGAAATAGAAAGATTATTCGCAGCATATTAGAAGCTTTTTGTATTTTCATTTATGTCAGTATATGAATTCTAAAAGCGCGCGAGTGAAATCAAACGGTCTGCTGTAATCCTAATCATTACATTAAAAAATATCTATATTTTCCATTTACCAGCTTTTTGACATTTTGCGACGGATTACATAGATTTAATTAAATAGGAAAATGTGTCGAACCTCCACTAATTGAGGGATTTAGTAACGACATGATTTCAGAAGCAATATGTAAATCCAGCAATCATTCCAGTGGCAATAACATCTACTATCAATAATATCTATTCACGCAACGCTCATTTTACAAAACTAATAATCAAAAGAGTCACGGAAGTATTTCTGCTGTGTATGGACCATAGTATATAAGAGACGGTTTTATAAAAATCAAATTGAATTACAAAATCTCATGCCGATTTTCAATACCGAACGTCATTATCGCCAATTGCAATGTTGACGATTTTTCTTGATTTAATACTAATGAAGCTGTTAATTAAGAAACTAAAGTTTTTATCTTGTAATCAATCAAATATCCCCTCATTGCAATAAATGTTAAAAATGTCTAAAATTCATATTTTATTTTACAAAAAAAAGTTGATTTTTTAGCGTAAAAACGTACAAATACAAAAATTTGAACCACATTGCGGCATATTTAAATTTTGAAATTAATTTTTTTAATTTCTTTTTTTCTCATACTCAGCATATAATATAACATCTTTTACGCATAGGTAGGTTTTGGACAATTTTTTAAACTATTATTTTGAATCAAAAATAATCTAGCCAAAATTAGGTCTTTTTTCCACTTATTTTCGAAATTCAACCTCATTGTGGCAGTAGTAAAATTTAAAATTAATTTTTTAAATAATTTTTCCCTTCATCTCCATCCAAGAGAGCATCTTTTCCGCATAGTTAAGTTTTGACACTGTAAAAAAAAAAAAAAAAAAAAAAAAAAAAAAAAAAAAAATTGATCCACCCTGTTATACAGTTCCTAAATAACAAAAAACTGTCATTTGAATGCATTTGAGAAAAAAATTTAGTTTAAAAATGAGTCATAAAATAACCGATTTGTTGTTTGAATACATCCTTAATTCTTTAATCATGATTGCTTCGGAGAATTTTGTGCGAAATACTCACTTTGACAGCATTTTAAAAAATATATTCTATCTTTATATATATCTTAATATATTCTATCTATTCTTCCTTAAATATTCAAATCACGAAGACTTCGGAAAATTCTGTTCAAAATACCCTTTTTGGTAGCCTTTTTTGAAATATATTTCGTCTTTAACAAAAAACTGACCAATGCATCACATTATATAGTTCCTAAATAAGAGGATCTTTAAATTGGAAGCGTTTGAGAACAAAAATGGATTTAAAAACGAGTCAGAAAAAAACACAATTTCTTATTTGAATACTTCCTTCAATTTTCAGTCCCGATGACTTTCGGAAATTCTGTTCAAAATACCCTTTTTGGTAGCCTTTTTTGAAATATATTCTGTTTTTATCAGAAAATTGACCAATGTGTCACTTTATACAGTTTCTAAATAAGAGGATCTACCATTTGGATGCGTTTAAAATCAAAAATGAATTTAAAAATGAGTTAGAATATAAGCAGTTTGGATTTGAGGTTTTTTTCTCCAACTCCTATTTTTGTTTAATTTCTTTTTGTTATACGAATTGGTCCTATGAAAAACTTGTCAATATAAAAGTTGTAGATATTTTTGAGAAGATGTAAAATAAATTTAATCAGATTTGATATCTTAAAAATTGACGGAGTTATGGATTTTTCTTTCTTTTCAGCGCCCTTTTTCTTTTCGTTTTTAATTTTTTTTTCATTGGTAAAAGTTGGTCCTATCAAAAACTTGTAAATACAAAAGTTTTAGATAATTTTAAGAACATTTACAAAAAATTTAGTTGGACTTGATATCTTTAAAATTGACGAAGTTATGAATTTTTTTCTCTCAAAATCCCTGTTTTTTTTCACCCCTTGAGCCCACTTCTAAATTTATCAAAAATTAGTCATGCATATACTTTTGGCCCATTTTTAGGAAGTAATATAAACTTTAAACCGATTCGGTATCTACTTTAGTTAAGAAGTTATGGCGTTTTTTCGGTTTTCACAAAAACGCCCCCTATTCCGACCCCGTTGGTCCGATTTTGCCCATTAACGAACTAAGCCAAGATTTTAACCCATTTAATTTTATGTACCAGTTTGGTAGAGATTCGTGAAGAATTATAGAAGTTATCGTGTCCATAAAAAAGTGAGATATATAGATAGATAGATAGATAGATAGATAAATATATAAACTGGTGCGATTGGTAATATTAGGTAGTATTTCTTACGAAATCCACCTAAAAACCTATTAAATGAGTTTATTTAAATGCATTGAAATAAAAATGGATACGAAAAAATATTGACTATATATTAGGTATCAGGAATATATCCGGTATTTTAGCCCTAAGATCATATTTCAGAAATAGAAATCTATTTTAGTTTATCGACCAATACCCTCACCATTAAACTGAGTGACAATTAATAAGAGAATGAAATAGCTCCTATGCTGTGTGAAGGATTTATTTCACAGTAGAAAAAAAAAACATTTCTGGAAATGCGTGAATAAATTGTGATGTAAAGGGAAATTGAATTCCATCCTTGAAAGTCGGAAGAAGTATTCCAGACGATGAACATTGCTTTCTATTTCTCGAAAGAGCAAGTTCAGCAATAGATAAAAAAATTGTATGTCGGGGGAAATTTATTTCCCTATATGGTGGAATGTATTTCACACATTATAGCGTTATTTTCATAGTTAATATTTTTTATAATCCCCACCATTGTCTAAAATTATTGTCTAAGATTTATTTAACTCCTTGAAGCGCAAGCAACAATGTCTCTGAAATATTGAATTACAACCGGAAAAATAGAAAAAAATTGTTCTACAATAAGATAAGAGAATTTTTTAACACCTTGCCGCAGAATTTAAAAATATAAAATTCCGTTATATACAGGGTGACAAGAAATAACTTGGACACACATGATACATTATAACTTTAATGCTAATGAAAATATTACGACCAAACTTCAAAATAAATATGAATACATTATTTCGTCTAATATATTTACAAATTTTCAAAGTGGCTACCTTTGGCCTTAATACAGAGCTTTAAACGTGTCACAAAATTTTCGGCTATGGACCGCAACTCACTTTCTGATATTTTATCCCATTCCTTGCATAAGGATTTCTTCAGGGATGCCAAAGTTTTATGAGGTTTAGCACACACCCTTGCCTCCAAGATGGACCAAACAGAATAATCCATTGGGTTCAAATCTGGGGAATACGGTGGCCATTCTTGAGCTCCAATGAAGTCTGGAAAATGTGTCTTGCACCAATCTTGAGTGCCTTTAGCTCTGTGTGCATGTGCGGAATCCTGTTGGAAGGTCCATCCTTTGTTTCCAAAGAGCTTTTGTGACCAAGATAAGACAACATCTTCCAAAATGAGTTTGCGATATGTTGCGATATTAATCTTTATCCCGTGATCAACAAAAACAAGTGGTGTTTTCCCACTATCACATATCCCACCCCAAACCATTACAGATTTGGGTCGTTGACGCCGTTCAACAATGCAAGAAGGTCCAGGTGCTTCTGCTGACCAAACTCTATCGTTATGGCTATTGTGTGCTTGTTCAATCGAAAACAGTTTCTCATCTGTGAAGACAAATGTTTGCCATCGATCACCTGCGGCCCGCTTTAACAGTTCTTTACACCTTTGAAGTCTTATGCGTTTGTTCTCTGCTGTTAGCTTTTGAGCCTCTTTCATTTTGTAAGGGTGAAGAGCAAGCTCTACTCTTGCCATCAAACGTGCGGTTTCTCTGTTGATCTTCATCTCTCTAGCAACCTTTCTCATTGAAATCCTAGGATTTCGGCGAACTCGCTTTTTGATAACTGCACGGTTTCTTGATGTGTTAACCGTGCGCTTTCTTCCTCTTCCTGGCCTGTCACCATCATGTCCGAGTTCTTTAAACCTTTTGATTGTGTATGAAACCGTCTGCTTAGGCACTTTCAATCGTTGAACAATTTCACATTGTTTCAACCCTTGCTTATGTAATTCAAGTATGGCAGATCGTTTGTTAACCATAATGGTTATCACAACTAACTTCCTTACACCTGTTTATTAGCTTTCTAGAATCAATTCCCTATGACAAAAACTTTATAATTTTAGTGGTAGTTACAGATTTTTGGTTTCAAACTTCGTCCAAGTTATTTCTTGTCACCCTGTAAAATCTAAATCGCAAACTTATGTATGCAGATGAAAATAGATATACGTTCGTTAAAATAAACAGAGGGAAAATATATATGTTCTTTAAATTATATACGTTCGTTAAAATATATACGTTCGTTATGTTTAAATACATATACGTTCTTTAATATAAGCAGATGAAAAATACATGTGTTCATTAAATTATATACGTTCTTTAAAATTGGTATTTTCCTCTTCACATCTACAATCCTATTAAATGATGTTATTTAAATGCGTTAAAATAAAAATGGATAAGTAAAATATTTACTATATTTTGGTCATAAGATCATACTTTAGAAATAAAAACTTATTTTAGTTTATCGACAATACCCCACCACTGCACTGAGTGACAATAAACAAGAGAATAAAATATCTTCTATGCTATATGAAGAATTTATTTTACAGTAGGAAAAAAAATTTCTGGAAATGCGTGAATAAATTGCGATGTAAAGGAAAATTGAATTCTATCCTTGAAAGTCGGAAGAAGTATTCCAGACGGTGAACCTTGCTATCTATTCCTCGAAAGAGCATGTTCAGCAATAAATAAAAAAATTGTATATCGGGGGATTTTTATTTCCCTATATGTGGTATACATTTCACATATTATAGCTTTACTTACATAGTTAATATTTTGTATAATCCCCTTTATTGTCCACAAAAAAACATTTATTTAATTCCCCGAAGTGCGAATAATAATGTCTCTGTAATATTTAATTATAATCGGAAATATCGAATTTTTTTTTTTCTAAAATAAGAAAAGGGAATTTTTCAACATCTTGTCGACAAAGTGAAATATATAAAATTTCGTTAAACGTTTCAGGTGAAAATCTCGTTTAAATTTGGTGGGATAAAATATATGCACCGCTGCTGAAGGGGGTTAAGAAATTTTGTAGTATTTATTAGTCTCTTTTTATGTTATTTACTATTATCGTAAAAGTAGGATTACAATTTGCAAACTTATGTATGCAGATGAAAAAAAAATCTAGTAAGCTAGGTCAACAGACAATAACTAAAATTCTGTTTTTTTATGTGTGCGTTAATTGCAAGTTTAGCACATTAAAAGAAAAAAATCATCTCTTCAATGGTTTCTGATACTTAAATAGTCTAAATTCATAGTAATTGAAAATCGCTATTTTGAAACCTGAATCATATTTTCGATAATCTACTCTGTATTAAAAATGCTTTCAAATATAATTAAATTCTATTTAAAATATTTTTTCACTACCAATTAAAATCATTACATTTGCCAGCATCATATTTTTTTTAATCAAATTTATTAAAAATTACTAACAAAACCGCTGAATCTAACATTGACTATGTCATGTCCATGTCATTTTTTCGGCATATTCTACAAAAACTGCTGAAAATTAACACATAAAAACTGGAAGTTTGATAGAGATTTGTAAGATAATATAGATAGTTTGAAAATCGAAGTATTGTTTAATGCGTTACCTAATCTTGAAATCACTTACATGATAATCCAGTTACATATGTTTTATTAGAAGGAAAACATGCTTATCACCTTAACTATCTTTTTCAGGCATATACTTGAATAAATAGTGATTCGCTGTATTCATTTTTCTTTTCAATTATTTGACTTTTTACTGATTAGTTTTAAATCATTTATCTAAAATTTTATTATCAGAATAAAAAAATTATTCACTTGTTTTTATTAGTCATCTTTCATTCATTGTTGACATAATTTTAAAAGCCCAAATGATAAAATTTCAAGACAATATCCTTTCAATTCAAATGCATTGTTCAAATACATTATTTTTTTAAAAATTTACAACTGAATTTTTAAAACATAAAAATTTTATAATAATCAAATTAGTACATACAAAATGTATGTGGTGGTAAAATGAATTTTAACTTTAAAAAATATGTAAATTTTCCTACGTTGAAATATTTTATTTATGTTTATTATCTTATGTTCTTAAATAACAGTGTAAATGTTCATGTATTTTGAAATCAACAAATTATTTTGAAAATGAATTAGGTTATTTTTACAATTAAGAGTTATATATATATATTATTTTTCTATAACGTACATCTGACTTGTGTGCTCGACATGAAAATCTGTTTATAAGTCATCGTCAATATACAAGTTCGAGGCAGCAAAAGGAATTTTACAACATGAGAGATATACAACCAGGGGCTTCTCTGAAAGAGTGTGTGTAATTGAGCCAGTGGGATTCGAACCCACAACCTCTTACATACCAAAGCAATTAGGGACGTGGTGTGATAACTGCTCCGATATGGTCCCAATTAAAAATTGCAGCATAGTCAGCATATCACGTGCACTTGTATTTGTAAATCATGAACATTAAAGGTTCCGAATGTGAAAATGTTGTAATATTCAAAATAAAATATTCAGAAATTTGAATATTTTATTGCTGTTCTGACAATCGCATAAATTCCTAATTTTTTCCGCCATTGTTCTTTACATCTAGATTTTGAGGGTGGTCTAAAATCCAAAATGTAAAAGATTTAGCGAAGATATAAACAATAATTCGAATTTTTAAGAACAAAAAATTGTTTAAACGAAATTTAAAATGCTGAATCATTAATAAATCACATTTTAAAAATAAATAAATAAATAAATAAACGAAAAATGATTTCCAAAAATATATAAATATCAGGTGAACTAAATTCTAATAATACAAACCCACAAATTGGCAAAAAAATACGATTTTTTTAAAAACTAAATCCATCTTATTATGAAAATTTAAGTATGCAAATGAAAATTTAAGTATACCGGGGATTAAACTAAGAAATGTCTGTTTGATAGCGAGACACTTTACCTCAAACTTATTATAACTGCACGCAAAGCCGTCAGATTAATGTTCGCTTTTAAAATGTAAATTGGAAAAAATGAACTTATATAAAATAATAAACTTTTTCAAAATTTTATTATTTGTCGTGTGACACGAGGTCTTAAGCTGTCAATACACAACATTTAAAGTCTCTGACTTATACAGTTTCTGTGTACGGACAACGTGATAGATGGATAGAGAGAGGAGAAGTACACAATAAAAAATGAAGACCCAAATTGGGTTGAAAGATTTCTGGGTATAGTAATTTTCCTGAAATGGTACAGTAAGGATTCCAAAATGGTAGAGTATTGTTCCCAAAATAGATAACCCAAAATGGTTCAAAACAGAGCAGATCTTTATTAACATTAAATTAATCAAAATTTCTGAGGTATAATGTATATACTATATAAGATTTTTTAATTGTTTTAATGTCATTAAAAATCAGACTTATTTAAAAAGATTTTGTGCTACAAACTGAACTTTCCAAATTAGAACAATTCTGTACCCTGAAATCTTTCAACCCAATTTGGGTCTTCATTTTTTACTGTGTATGAATAGGGTTTCGACAGATGAACGAAACCTTAATTATATTTATATTAAACTGATGATTTACTTTTGACATTTACAGATATATTCTTTTTAATCTTGTTTTTAGTAGAGCAAATTAGTGACACTTCAGATATTTGCCGGAAGTGAACAAAACGTACGCTTTTGATCCTAAGTGCAATCAATAGAAGTGAAGATTTGCTATTTTAAATTAAAAAAAAAATGCTTTAAACTTGCGACATTGACATCAAATAAACTTGTTTTAACTTTTTAAACATTTTATTTAAACCGACGTAAACTGAAATAGACTGAAATATAAATAAAATCTGTAAAATGTACACTTTAATTATTGAAGATATATTATCACGCTGAAAAAAAAATCTGACTCTGGCATCTAGAAAATAAATTTTGGCTCTAGAAAAAATAGTTCCATATCATCCTTATAAATTCTAGTACCCTTTGCTAGCGTGTTCTAGTTAATATTCTAATTCAGTAGACAAGAATTTTCTTGTTTCCAGAACTGGAAAAAAAAAAAAAAAAACAGGTTTCGAGCTAGATTTTCAAAATGGCTAAAATTCATAACGATAACTTCTGGTTTCATAAATCAGAATTTCTAGATCCCTGACTTTCTAAGATAGGTATTAGAACTAGAATTTAAGGGCACATTAACTACAAAATATAATATCTTGAAGTAGAAAGCATGGTCATAACTGGAAATGTTAAAAATTAGATTTGATTCAATTTTTTGAAAATTATCTATTTGTTATTTATTGCCATTAAAAAATCGCATATTTTACAAGTTATTGTTACTAAAGAAATATTTCTGTTTAATTCTTGAAGCATTAACGAAATAAATTTATTAAAAAAATAATATCCTCTTCTATACAATATTTTTTGTATTCTTTAAACCATAGAGACACTGAATGAAATTAATTTATCTCATTTAATGTACGTATTACGAGTTCTATGTCACTGATGATTCTTTGAGCTACTCAACAATTAGAAAAAGAGTGATAGAAAAATAAAGAATTCGATATTAACTAATTATATTTTATTTCTTTTAATAGCACGATAAAGTTTACTATAAAATATATGTATAAATTTCTTTGTAATACAATAAACGCACGTTAATTCAGACAACTTGGGACACAGACAATATGGTACTTTTTTGTTATAACAGTCTCTATAAATTCAATTACGACAAAATTAAAGTTATGAACTCGCCAGTATTCTCCTGAAATTTGCATACATATATATATATATATATATATGTGTGTGTGTGTGTGTGTGTATACAAATATACATATATACTTGTATACATATACCGGGTGGTTATAAAATAAGTATTTCTATCTGGAGCTGTCTGTAGCTTGAAGGAATAACCCGAATGAAGCCAAAATTTGTAAACATACTATTTATAAAGGGAGGGGGGAACTGGAAGTATAAAAAAATTTTTTGCAATAATCGCCGACAGATGGCGCTTTTGTGCTTGAAATGTAATGTGCAATACAAGAACAAAGAATTAAGAAACAAAACCGGATGACATACCTAATTTATTGGAAATTTTCACAGTGAATGGGGTTAAGTTTTCGCATGTCGGTGCCGATCAAGTTCAGGTTCCATATGATCATTGTGCTGGAAGACACAATCCAGGTAGTGGACGACGTGCTCAACTGCGAAATGCAACGCATCAGCAGTGATGTTTCGCACATGATGACTGTCCCATTCATATCAAAATGGGCTTCATCACCCCATAAAATCTTCCATGGGAAGGCATCATCCACCTCCATTCGTGCTAAAAACGTCAAAGCAAAATCCAGTCTCTGCTGCGAGTCACCTGGTAACAGTTGTTGATGACAACTAATTTTATACGGATAAAATTGGATCACCTTTCGAACATTTTTAGGACTTTTCGAACCCCAGAAGCATATGGAATATCCAAATTTCGAGCAATTCCACGTGCACTAGGACGGGCTTCCGGAGTCCCTGATGGCTCCACAATCGCAATAGCGATTTCTTCTTGAGTACGGAGAGGTAATGGTTTCCTCTCACTTTCACATTTTACAATAAGCGATCCAGTCTCCTCGAATTTTTTTTACCATTCTTCTCACTGCACACGGTGTCAAAGGACCTTTTCCTGTACGCATTCCTTTCACACGCCTCAATTCACATAAAGCAGCTGCACTGTTTAAACTGTTAAAGTAGAATAGCTTTAAAATTAAAGCGCGATCTGTTCACTGAGAGCCAAGTCGTACAACATTAATGGCAGAAATGACCACATTTTGATTTAACTAATGATTACAAAGGCGTTTGTTCCGACAAGACCCGTAGCGCCATCTGTTGCCGATTATTGTAATTATCTTTTTTATTGTTCCATTCTTCTTCCTCCTTCTTGAATAGTATTTGTACCAATTTTGGTTTCATTCGGGTTATTCCTTCAAACTACAGACAGCTCCAAATAGGGATACTTATTTTATAACCACCCTGTATATATATATATATATATATTATGATATGAATACACTCCAAACACTGTTATGTGCCACATCATTATATATGTATCATTTACTTCTTTTGTGCCATATATGTTTCATATAAATATTTTCATATATGTCCTATATACACGGTGTTTCGCTACCAGACCGACAAACTTTGAGGGGTGATAGTAGACATAAAGACAAACATTATTAAATGGGAAACCATTGGGCGCAAACGTCTTCTGTAGGAGCTAGGAGCCATTAAAGTTTAAGGTCCAAAAATGCAAACGCTAATAAAATTGGATAAAAGGGTCGATTCGTTTGCGGTTTTCTCTAAAATCATTCTTTATATCACGATTTTTTATTTTTTTTTAATTTTAAAGGTTAAGTTCGAAAATTGTCGATAGAGGGCGCTTTAGACTTTAGAGTAACGAACAAACACTTTTTGCCGTTCTTTTGTGCATGGAGCTGAAATTATTCTAAAGTTCAGACTTTAACTTAAATCGGAAACATTGGGATCGGTTAACTAGCGAAAATTTCACTGTGAACCGAAGGGGAGATTTTAAACGCTCATAAACATTTGACAAACTAATCGATTTTGTTGCGGTTTGCGTGTAGGTCGTTCCCATGGTATTATTTTATTCAAAATGAAGTACAGCTGTGGTGTCCTCATTTTTTCATAGAGGGCAATTCCGGCACATCTCCGACATTTCAATGGCATTACTCCTGGGTGTTTTACTACCAGACTACCATACTTTCAGGAAGTGTTACGGATGCAAAAGCGACACTGAATCACATAGGAATGTAACGTTGAAAATGTCTTTTTCGCGAGTTATGGTTAAAGGAAGCAAAGAAAAAACAACAAAAACAAGCAGAGAAACAGCAACACGTTAATATGACATAAAACAGTTTATTTAAAGGTTTTACTAGAAAAGATGTTCGAAATTACGACCAGAAGTAATTCGACATGCTTGAAAGCGGCGTCGCATGTAATTCCTCACGCTTTGAAACATTCCTGGAATCTTTGATAGATTTCCGGAAGCTACAGAAATACGAGCTGCTAAGTCTTTAATTGATGGCATGGAATTCTCATACACCCAACTTTTCATGTGACCCCAGCAGAAGAAGCTCATATTTGATAGGTCCGGTGATCTGGTAGGCCAATAAACCGAGCCACCACGACCAATCCACCGCTAACTATATGTTACGTTGAGGTATCGGTGAACATCTTTAGTAAAATGTGGAAGAGCCCGATCGTGCTGGAAACAGATAGAGCTGCGCAACGAAAGAGAAACTTTCACGTGCATTACCGTTCAGCGCGGTCTACCGCAAGAAAATCGCAGCGCCATCTACTGTCGCTGTCAAGCTTGCCGGACTTTTTCTGGTCGTAATTTTGAACACTTTTTGCAATAAAACCTTTAAATAAATTTTGTTCTGTCACTTTAACATGTTGCTGTTTCTCTGCTTGTTTCTGTTGTTTTTTTCTCTATTTTTTTAAACGTAACATGCAAAAAAGCAATTTTCAACGTTACATTCCTGTGCGATTCCGAGTTGTCTTTGCATCCCTTACACTCCCTGGAAGTATGGTGGTCTGGTAGTAAAACACCCAGGAGTAATACCATTGAAATGTCGGGCATGTGTCGGAAGCGCCCTCTGTCAAAAAATGAGGACATGAAAGCTGTACGTCATTTTGAATAAAATAATTACCAAGGGAATGACCTACACGCAAACCGCAACAAAATAATTTAGTTTGTCCAATGCTTATGAGCGTTTAAAATCTCAACCTAGGTTCACAGTTAAATTTTCGCTAGTTAACCTATACCCGTGTTTCCGATTTTGGGCTTAAAATTTAAGTTAAAGTCTGAACTTTAGAATAATTTCAACCCCATGCACAAAAGAACTTCAAAAAGTATTTGTTCGTTACTCTAAAGTCTAAAGCGCCCTCTATCGGCAATTTTTTAACTTAACCTTTGAAATTAAAAAAATAAAAAATCGTGATATAAAGGGTGATTTTAGAAAAAACCGCAAACAAATCGAACCTTTTTTCTAATTCTTATCAGCGTTTGAATTTTTGGACCTTAAAGTTCAATGGCCCCTAGCTCCTACAGACGACGTTTGCGCCCTGTGGTTTCCTATTTAATAATGTTTGTCTTTATGTCTACTATCACCCCTCAAAGTTTGTCGGTCTGGCAACGAAACACCCTGTATACATATGTACACACACACACACATACACCATGAAGTGTTCAGAAGTATATTCTGTTTAACTCCATCAACTAAAAATGCTTATTTTAAACTATACTATCTTTAAGCATTTAAATGTAAGGCAATGAACAGTACTAAAATAATCGAGGTGGGCGACTTTTTACACACAAACATATTTAATAAAACTGACGGCACTACAGACGACATATACACACATTGTAAACACAGAACAACTATCTGGAACGTAGATACATTATGTTCCTTACATAATTCCATGGAATAGACAAGGGGCGCCATCTACCGTTTAACCTAAAAAGTAAAAGTATAAAATACCACAGCTCTTCCCCACTTAGTAATGAAGTCGGTCAGGAGCTCTTCGATGTCTTCTGGACCTTCTAAGTACCTGTGGAGAAGAAGAAGAATTAGTTTTTACATGTTCAGGGGCATCAACTGTAGCACTAGTAGGAACCGACGGTTTTTGGTGAATATTATCAGAGTTAGCTGAATTAGAACTCGAAGAATCAGGATTATGAAAGTCAGTTGGAGTAGGATCTGGAACAACTGGAACATGAGAGTCAACTGGTTGCGGATCTGTGAAACTTGACTGTAAGGGTGGAAAATCATCTTGCTTCACACTTGTATTTTCACTTCTAAAATTTTCTGTAACATTTTCTTCTGAATTTGGATCATTGGTTAAAGAAATATCTTCTCCTACATTAGTTATTTGATCCACATGCCTTTTCCAAATATTCGAACCAACTTGAACTCTGTAATGTAATTTTCCTTCTCTTGCTACAATTCGACCAATTTTCCATTTGGCTTCTGGAGTATAATTTCTTACAGCTACTTTCTGGTTGACTTCAAATTCTTTTACTTTAACTTTAGATTTCCTTGCAGTTTGCTTTTCATGAACAAAATTTGCAACATTTGGCACGATCAAATCTATGTTTGTTCTTATGTGACGCTTTAGAAATAAAGATGCAGGACTTTCCCCCGTTGTAACATGTGGCATCTTCCTGTACTGCATAAGAAAGTTATTCAGCTTCATTTGTAAAGTACCTGGTTCAGACGCTAAGGCTTTTAATCCACGTTTGACCGTTTGCACATATCTCTCAGCCTGTCCATTTGTAGATGGATGGTACGGTGCACTAAACTTATGTTTTACACCATGACTTTTAAGAACATTTCAAATTCTTCAGATGTAAACTGCCTAGCATTATCTGATACCAAAGAAATAGGAAAACCGTATCGTGCAAAGAGAGAAGAAAGACAAATAATTGTATTTTCTGAAGTTGTACTAGGAACTATAAATACTTCTGGCCATTTACTATAAGCATCAACCACTAACAAAAGCATTTTTCCGTTAACAGGACCAAAATAATCAATATGAATTCTCTGCCATGGAGCAGTAGGCCATTCCCAATGATGTGTATCAACTTTAGGAGGATTATTTTTCAAATTTACACAAATAGAGCAATTTCTTGCAATATCTTCTATATCATGGTCTATTCCTGGCCACCATACAAAACTACGGGCTAAAGATTTCATTTTCACTATACCAAAATGACCAAAATGTAATTCCTTTAATATTTGTTGTCGATGGATTTCTGGGATAACTACCCTACAACCTTTTAAAATACAACCATGCTGAAGAGTAAATTCTTCTTGTTTACCACCAAAAAGTAAATTCTTAGGAATTTCTGAACCAGAAATGAGGTGATGAAAAATTTGTCGCAAAAGAGGATCGGTTTTTGTAGCTGAAGCAATAGATTTAGCATTTAAAGGTAAAACAGAAAGTTGATTTATTTGAATGATTTCCGATTCATCAAGTCCTTCATTTGAATTATATTCGTGGGGCAAATCTTCACTACGTAATGGAAGACGTGAGAGTGCATCGACATTACCGTGTTCAGTAGTTTTCTTATAGCGGATGTCATACTGGAACGCTTGTAAATATATGGCATATCTTTGCATTCTAGCAGCTGATAAAACCGGAATACTTTTAGAAGGTGAAAAAATTGAAACTAATGGTTTACTATCAGTAAACAAAGTGAATCTGTTACCGTACAAATATTGAAAAAATTTCTTAACACCAAATATTATTGCTAATGCCTCCTTATCTACTTGACTATACCGTTTTTCGGCATTATTCAAGGTTCTGGATACAAATCCAATAGGCTTTTCAGTCTTGTCTGGCATCACATGCGAAAGAACTGCAGAGATACCATATGGAGAAGCATCCGTAGCTAAGATTAAAGGTAATTTAGGATTGAAATGCGTCAGCACTCTGTCCGAAGTAATTTCTCTTTTTATTTTTTTAAACGCTTGATCACATTTGTAAGACCAGTTGAACTTTACATTCTTTTTAAGCAAATTATTCAAAGGATGTGCAATTGTCGATAAATTCGGTACAAATTTTGCATAATAAGTTACAAGACCAAGAAATGCTTTTACCTGGGAAACATTTTCTGGCTTAGGGGCATTTACAATTGCTTCTATTTTATCTGGTGTTTTATGAATACCATGTTTATCCACTTTATACCCACAATAAGTAATTTCATCTGCCATGAAGAATGATTTTTCCTTATTTATCCGAATATTATAATTTCTCAACCTTTCTAATACTTGCTTTAACCTTTGTAAATGAATTTCGTCCGTTTCCCCAGTTATTCCTATATCATCAATAAAAATTGTAATTCCCTCAATTCCACTTAAAATTTGTTCGATTTTTCTTTGCCATATAGCAGGAGAACTATTAAGACCCATTGGTAATTTAAGAAACTGAAATAATCCTTTAGGTGTATTAATGGTTAATAATTCCTGGGATTCCTCATCAGCGGGCAATTGGAGGTATGCTTGATTTAAATCAATTTTTGTAAAATGAACACCACCACTTAAAGTAGCTAACATATCCTCTATTTTAGGCAAGGGATATTTTTCTACTTTCAGATATTTATTTAATGTGACTTTAAAGTCTCCACATAAGCGTATTTTACCATTAGATTTTACCACTGGAACAATCGGGGTTGCCCACTTGCTATTTGTAACTGGTTTAATTATACCTGCTTCTTCTAATCTTTGTAATTCCTCATTGACTGCAGCACGTAGTGCATAAGTAACAGTCCTAGCTTTACAAAATATGGGTGTAGCATCCTTTTCAAGGTAAAGCTCTGCCTTTAACCCTTTAATTTCCCCTACTTTATCAGAAAATAAATCAGAAAAATCATTTAACAATTCTTGTAATTTATCAGAATAATTTACAGTCTCATTAACATAAACAGATCTTAAATTATGTGGAAAAATATCGAATGCAGAGGCCCAATCGCGGCCAAATAATAATGGAAAAGTATCTTCTTTTATCAAATATAATTTTAACTTTTCTGTTTTATTTTCATAAGTAACATTTACTTCAACATAACCTACAGGTTTAAAAATTTCACCAGTTGCAGTTTTTAACTGAACATCTGGAGGAAATATTTTATAATCAGGAAAAATTCTGCGAAATCTTTTTAAAGGAACAGCAGAAATTCCCGAACCGGTGTCCAATTCCATATCCGCTCTGGCTTTATTTTCAATTAACACAGATAATTTAATAGGATTTGCACCTGTATTTTTTATAGTTAATACATTTACTGTATCTACCGAATTTACGTGTTTTTGGAAAGTTTTACTTCTACAAACCTTTCCAATATGGCCTTTTTTCTTACATATTTTACAAGTAGCATTAATAAATCTACATGAATTGGCTAGATGGGAAGTATTTCCGCATCTATAACATTTTAATTTACTTTTATTTGCTTCAGGAATTGAATTATTTATATGATTGTTGACATTTGACTTCTGACAGTCGTTAGAAAATTTCTTTGGGTGTACATTTTTTGAACTGGAAATTTTATTAATACTGAAATTTTTATTTTTAATTTCAGAAATTTCAATATCTACATTGTGTAAGGATAAAGCTTTCTCCACTGCTTTCTCAAAAGTTAAATCCTCTACTTGCGTAATCAATTTATTTTGAATGCTTTCGCTTTTCAAACCGCGTAAAAATTGTTCAAGTAAATTTTCATTTAATGTATCACCCGTAAAACAACAAAAAGTTGTATTTTTCTTTAATCTAGCAGCGAAATCTTGAACTGATTCCGACTCATTTTGGTAACACTTACGAAATTTGATTCTTTCAATAAATTTGTTGGGGGCGGGGCTTAGATGCTTTATCAATATATCAACAATCTCCGAATATTTTAATGTTTCACATTCTTTAGGGAAACATAAATTACTCAGTAAATTATACAGCTTAGGGCCCATGCAAGATAAAAGGGCTGCAACTTTTTTTTCCTCTTTTAATTCATTAAGAATAAAATTCTGTTCCAGGCGTTTAATGAAAGCCTGAAATGTTTCTACTTTATCATCATATTCCTTGAATGAAAACATCGTATTCTTTATGCAATAACACAGGAAAAAAAAAGTACTTTAAAATTCAATGTACTTACCACCCCCTTGTTTTAAAGCTGCTGATATATTCTGGAAAGCTGCTGTTACCTTGTATGTTTGTCGAACGCAAAAACGAAAGAAGAAGCCATTTCTCTTGGGCGCGCCGTTATTCCTTTAAAATTTTTACGGTAGAAACTTTTAACATCTCGTCGCCATTTTTCACCGTATTTGGATTATACGTTGATTAATTGCCTTATAATCAAAGGTAATTCATAAGCACATTATAGATACATAAAAAAGTTTAAACATGTCTTTACATGAATTTCTATGAAAAAATGGAGTATGTCGGATTCACATCTGAACACCTCATTTATATATACCCGTATACTATATGTAAGTACATGTTCTATACATATCATATACATATACGTCTTGTATGATTACAACTGGACCATATATCTCACGAAATATTATTTGCATCGAATATTATTATATAGGGATACATGTTTTATAATTTGAAAATTCACCCTCGGCCTCTGCTATAACACAAAACTACCTAAAAAAAGGTTAAAATATTTCGATTCTAAAATATACACAGATTTGTCATCTATCGGATTATTCTGAAAATAAAGTAAAAAAACACTGCTGCTTCTATAATTGAATTTATTGTAAATTTTCGCTTTTCACTGCCTATATTTGAAAAACTACCTCATGTAAATACATAAAAACGCATAGTTTTATAGCAAAATATATGATAAACTTGCTCAAAGAAACAGTGTTTAAATCGAATAATTATTTTAAATGCTATATAACGTTGAAAATGCAAACGTTTACTCGAATGTTAAAATAAGTAATTTTAAACATAAAAAAATTATTTGAAACATAAAACTAACAATTGATTTTTTTTTTCAAATTTGCAATAAGTATAAATTACATACTTCACATCAATATTTCAATTTTTAAATGTTAAATAATCATGTTAATATTTTTTAATGTAAATAAAGTCTAAAAATTCAGACCATAAGCACAAAATAGAAACACACACTGGCATATTATTATTATTATATTTACAAGATTAGAGGATAATTATAAATTCCAAGCCTCATTATAACTCTAGACCTACCAGATGGGTCGGAAAGTAGAAATAGAATCCAAAAAAAAAAATAAGTAAGAAACTAGCATCATTCAGTCATTAATTCATTTTAGTTTCATTTTTCAAATATACACATTTTTTTAATTAAAATCTTTTAATAAAATAAAATTTAAGTTATTACTTGTTGCATAACTAATTTTTTTCATTTTTAAACGATTTTAGACTTAAAGATTACTTTGAAAACTTCCCTTTTTAAATATAAAGTTTAAAAATTAAACTTTCAAGCAGTTATATTCTATAAGATAGCTTTTTTAATTAGTAATTTAAATACCTTTAAATATTTGCTAATAATGTTAAACTTTGACTATTAAATTTTTCCGCATCATTTTAAAATTTGAGAAAAGATGTGATTTTAACGAATGGTTTTTACAAGTAAACAAATATTATCAAAATGAAATTGATATGCTTTCTATCGTTGGATTGCAGTTATTGAGAGACAGTTATTTATTTGAATAAAATCATAAAATTTAAAGAAAAGCAAGAGAAAAAATAACACTTTTTCATACCTTTTTTTAATGTAATCCACATTCATAAAGAACAAATGAAGAACAAATGTATACGTTCCGATAATAACCAAATTAACAATGACATGAATCTTTTTTAACACGTCACAGCTATTTTAGTTTCCTCGTGCGCATATTTCCTCTAAATTATACTTTTCAGGACTCTTGAGAAATTTTTCTATATAAAGAGTTTTCTAATTAAAATATCCGTTTTTTTTTTTGGGGGGGGGGGGGGTTTGTTTCAAAATAGTTCAAGTTTTATAAAAAAGCTTCAGTCTCCTTTCTTTGTGAAATATAACAATAATTATACTGATATAGATGATAAACAAACTAAGAAAGGTTTAAATTTTTAAAGTAGTTAATTTATTAAAACGCCATTTTAAAACAGAAAGCAACCCAACCGCTTTAAAATTCTCGTAAATTCTCGCTGATTTACCTATACGTATTATTGAGCATTTCCCTATATTATTGCTGTCAAAATTATATAAAAATCTCTGTAAATAAATGCGAACACAAGAAAAATGTTACAATAGCTAGAATTCCAGTTAATGAATCATTCCAGAAATCAAAGTGATAATTTCTCGCAGTGCAAACGATTCGTAGTAGTTCTCATTCGCAAAATTTAGTTTCGTTATCTATAAAACAATAGATTAGAAATTCTCGATCATTTCATCGATACGGTTTATTTATTAGACTTATTCGCATAACTCTGACATCTTTATATCTAGTTTAAAGATTTAGAAAAGAACTACTTATTCATTCTATATGAAGGCGGTATATTTTTTTCAGTGCAGGAGAAAAACCCCATTTCAGAGAAGAAATTTACGTTTGGCCATAGAACACTCGTTCACAATTCAAATGAAGGACAATAACCACGAAAATAAAACTCCTCTATGCTATTTGAAACACTTTTTTACCCCCAGAAAAAACATTTCTGAAAATGCGTGAATAAATTTTGATGGAAAATAAGAAATAAATTAAACTCTTGAAATTTCTAAAGAAACACTCCAGATGCTAAATATTGCTTTCTATTTCTGGAAATTACATGTTCAGCAACAGATAAAAACTGTAAATTGTGATAGTTTTACATGTAAAAATATGGCACATATTGCTAAGTTTCTTAATACATAAAATGTTTTTTTTTTTTTTTTGAACAGTTGTTCTATTTCATTTTTCACATAAATTGATTTTTTTTACTATTCCAGACATAAATCAATAACTTTAATTCCTTTTTAATAAATATTTTGTATAATATAATACGTAAAATGTGCATTTTAACTACTGATGAGATATTATCAGAAGAAAATCACATTTCTGAGAAGAAATTTATTTAAGGCCATAGAACCCTTGTCTTCGATTGAAATGAAAGACAATAAACAAGAAAATAAAACACTTCTGTGCTATTTGAAAAGCGTCCTTTTCTCCAGAAAATAGATTTCATGAAATGTGTCAATAAATTGTGTTGCTAAATAAAATATAAATTCAACTCTTGAATTTTTTAAAGAAACACTCCAGATGCTTAATATTGCTTTCTATTTCTGAAAAGAAGATGTTCAGCAACAGATAAAAATTGTAAATCGTGACATTTTACATTTAAAAATATGGCACATATTTTTAGGTTTCTCAATATATATATATATATATATATATATATATATATATATATATATATATATATATATATATATATATATATATATATATATATATATATATATTGAACATTTGTTCTGTTTCTTTCTTTACATAAATTGATTTCTTTGGATTTTCTTAGACATATATCAACAGTTTTAATTCCTTTATCGTAAATCAATATTATAATATAGTCTGTAAAATGTGCACTTTAATTATTAAAGACATATTTTCTGGAGAAAATCACATTACAGAGAAGAAATTTACATTAGGCCATAAAACACTTGTCCTCGATTGCAATGAAGAACAGTAAACAAGGAAATAAGACAACCCTGTGCTATTTGTAAAGACGTTCTTTATCCCTAGAAAAGACATTTCTACGAATGCGGGAATAAATTTTGATGGAAAGTAAAAAATAAATTCAACTCTTGTAAAGTCTAAAAGAATAGTCCAGGTGCTAAATATTGCTTTCTACTTCTGAAAAGAGCATGTTCAGCAACAGATAAAAACTGCAAATCGTGACAGTTTTACATGTAAAAAAAATGGTACATATTTCTAAGTTTCTTAATACATGAGGGTTTTTTTCTTGAACAGTTGTTCTATTTCTTTTTTCACATATATCCATTTTTTAACTTTTCTAGTTTTAGTCCCTTTATCATAAATCAATAGTATAATATAGTCTGCAAATAGTATAATATATTGTGAATTTTAATTATTAAAGACATAATATCAAATGAAAATCACATTTCAGAAATAAATTTACGTTAGGCCCTAGAAAACTTGTTCACGATTGAAATGAAGGACAATATACAAGGAAATAAAACCCTTCTGTGTTATTTGAAAGACGCCCTTTATGAGAGAAAATACATTTCTGAAAATGTGTCAATAAATTGTGAGGGTAAATAAAAAATAAATTCAACTCGTGAAACGTTTAAAGAAATACTCCAGATGCTTAATATTACTTTCTATTTCTGTAAAGAGCATGTTATGCAACAGATAAAAATTGTAAATCGTGATATTTTACATGTAAAAATATGGCACATATTTCTAAGTTTCTTAATACTTGTGTTTATTTCTTGAACAATTGTTCTATGACTTTTTTCACATATATTGATTTTTTTTTTTAGTTTTTTAGCCATAAATCAATAGTTTTAATTCCTTTATCATAAATCAGTATTATAATAGTCTACAAAATATTACAATAGTCTGCAAAATGTACACTTTAATTACTAAAGAGATATTATCAGAAGAAAATGACATTTCAGAGAAGAAATTTATTTTAGGCCATAGAACACTTGTCTTCGATTGAAATGAAGGACAATAAACAAGAAAATAAAACACTTCTGTGCTATTTGAAAAGCGTCCTTAACTCCAGAAAATACATTTCAGGAAATGTGTCAATAAATTGTGATGGTAAATAAAAAATAAATTCAACTCTTGAAATTTCTAAAGAAATATTCTAGATGCTTAATATTGCTTTCTATTTCTGAAAACAGCATATTCAGCAACAGATAAAAACTGTAAAGCATGAGATTTTTACATGTAAAAAATGGTACACATTTCAGTTTCTTAATACATGTGAATTTTTTTTTCTAGAAGAGTTGTTCTATTTCTTTTTTCCCTTAAATTCATTTTTAGCTCACAGGCTATCATAGCCTGAGAGCTTATGTGCCCGTCCGTTCTGTATGTATGTACGTAACGCGATAACTCATGATAAAAATATCCGATCCACTTGAAATTTTGTATGTAGGTATATCCTGACAAGGCGCTTCCCTGATTAGTTTTTGGAGTTCATTCGATATGTATAAGAGGGGGAACGGGGGGCTCATGCCCCCCGTTAGTTGATATAGATGGGATGTTCATGCAGAATTAAGTTTTCAAAATTTAGATTAGGATCATTCTGATGAGGCGATTCCGTGACTGTTATTAGGTGTTCATTGATTAAGTATAAATAGGGGGAACAGGGGTTCTAATGCCCCCCCCCCGTTAGTTGATATAAATGGGATTTTCATGCAGAATTAAGTTTTCAAAATTTAGATTAGGATCATTCTGACGAGGCGATTCCGTGACTGTTATTAGGTGTTCATTGAATAAGTATAAATAGGGGGAACAGGGGTTCTAATGCCCCCCCCCGTTAGTTGATATAAATGGGATTTTCATGCAGAATTAAGTTTTCGTTCAAAATTTAGATTAGGATCATTCTGATGAGGCGATTCCGTGACTGTTATTAGGTGTTCATTGATTAAGTATAAATAGGGGGAACAGTGGTTCTAATGCCCCCCCCCGTTAGTTGATATAAATGGGATTTTCATGCAGAATTAAGTTTTCAAAATTTAGATTAGGATCATTCTGATGAGGCGATTCCGTGACTGTTATTAGGTGTTCATTGAATAAGTATAAATAGGGGGAACAGGGGTTCTAATGCCCCCCCCGTTAGTTGATATAAATGGGATTTTCATGCAGAATTAAGTTTTCGTTCAAAATTTAGATTAGGATCATTCTGATGAGGCGATTCCGTGACTGTTATTAGGTGTTCATTGAATAAGTATAAATAGGGGGAACAGGGGTTCTAATGCCCCCCCCCCGTTAGTTGATATAAATGGGATTTTAATGCAGAATTAAGTTTTCGTTCAAAATTTAGATTAGGATCATTCTGATGAGGCGATTCCGTGACTGTTATTAGGTGTTCATTGAATAAGTATAAATAGGGGGAACAGGGGTTCTAATGCCCTCCCCCCCGTTAGTTGATATAAATGGGATTTTCATGCAGAATTAAGTTTTCGTTCAAAATTTAGATTAGGATCATTCTGATGAGGCGATTCCGTGACTGTTATTAGGTGTTCATTGAATAAGTATAAATAGGGGGAATAGGGGCTCTAATGCCCCCCCCCCCCCGTTAGTTGATATAAATGGGATTTTCATGCAGAATTAATTTTCGTTCAAAATTTAGATTAGGATCATTCTGATGAGGCGATTCCGTGACTGTTATTAGGTGTTCATTGAATAAGTATAAATAAGGGGAAAAGGGGTTCTAATGTCCCCCCCCCTTAATTTATATAAATGGGTTTTTCAAGCAGAATTTTCAGATTTCGTTCAAATCTCTGAATAGTTTTGGAAGTTTAATGGTTAAGTATAAAAGAGGGGGATAACTCTTTTTAAATTATATAAATGCTAAATGGGTTTTTATTAAGAATTATCTAATTTGCTCTGAATTTTGGATATAGATTTTTTATATGATAAAGCATATCTTTGATAGTATAGGAGGTTCAATGATTAAGTATAAAAAAAGAGAAAAGGGGAGAGCTGTTTCCCCTTCTTAATTTTTTTTTTTCGAACGGAATTAACCTTTGAAAATATAAAGCTTTAATGTGCAATTAGTATTTGTAGCCTGTGAGCTCAATGCCTTCAGTTTAACTGGGCAGTATTCTTTATTTTACTTTGTTTAGACATGAACCACTAGTTTCAGTTCCTTTATTATAAATAAATAGTATAATATAGTCTGCAAAATGTGCACTTTAATTATTGAAGAGATATTATCAGAAGAAAATCACATTTCAGAGAAGAAATTTACGCTAGGCCATAGAACACTCGTTCAGAATTGAAATGAAGGACAATAAACAAGGAAATAAAACACTCCTGTGCTATTTGGACGACGTTCTTTATCCCTAGAAAAGACATTTCTGGAAATGCATGAATAAATTTTGATGGAAAGTAAAAAATAAATTCAACTCTTGAAATTTCTAAAGAAATATTCCAGATGTTTAATATTGCTTTCTATTTCTAAAAAGAGCATGTTCAGCAACAGATAAAGATTGTAAATCCGGACATTTTACATGTGAAAATATGGAACATATTTTTAGGTTTCTCAATATTTATGTCTTTATTTCTTGAACAGTTGCTCTATTTCTTTTTACAATAAGTTTAATTTTGTAGTTTTTGTTAGACATGAATCAATACTTGTAATAATAAACTTTGTAAAAATCACCATAAGGTAAAAATCAAAGCAGGACGCTTTTAGGGCTAAAACAGTGCAGCTCGTCACCAGCTGCAGGAAACACGTGTGCGTAATAGCACGAGGTCAAAGATAACAATACACACATAAATCCATAGTTCAAATTCTTTATCATAAATCAATAGTCTGCAAACACTATAGTGCTACACTTATAAAAATATAATCTTTAAGTTTCTTATGATATGTGTTAATTTCTTGAGCAATTGTTCTATTTTTTTTTCACATAAATTGTTTTTTCTAGTTATTTTAGCCATAAATCATCAATTTTAATTACTTAATTTTAAATCTATATATAATATATATATATATATATATTCTTTTATCTATAAAGAAAAAGTATTGGATTCGTAAAAATTTTCGAATCCCGATTTTTGACAGATTTGCACGTTTTAGGGGTCATACAACCCGAAAAACTTATTTTTACAAGTAGTCTGTCTATGTGTCTATGTATAAGTATATGACACAAAATTTGTGTTCACCATGTCTCAAGAACTAATGCGCGAAATGTAATAAAAAATATTCCTGTTAATACCTGATATACATTGGTGTTGATTAGTTTTTGGTGTAAATCTATTCACATGTGAGGCTGCTATGCAGCCTCACATGTGAATTTTTGATTTAATTATTTTAAAAATTCATATTTTAAATAATTTCATTTAAAATAATTTCACATGCATTTTTGATTTAATTATTTTAAAAATAACCTGTTGATTTTAATATTTATTCATTGATATATTATTAAAGTTTCACTCTTATGTATGATTTAAAACGAATTTCATTTCGCAAACATTAGAGGAGAGTAGCCGAATTTGGACCACTGCACATATTTTCAACTCTAACTCACTTTATTTTTGCAAATCTGCAAAATGTCATTGTACTTGTTCAATCTATTCATCTACTAACTAAGTAAATCTTTGTAAAGATAAAAAGTTATTAAATTTTTCAAAGTTAATTATTGAATTGATTGCGACACCGCCACCAAAATTTAAGAGTTTGCTTAATAAACAGTTTGACCCTACAGGACACCATGATCTTGCAGGGGTTTATGAAATTCCTTATATTATAGAAAAGGGTGACTTAAAATACTACATAGGCAAAACTGGGAGAAAACTTGGAATTAGAAAAACGTGAACATGAATCTGATATAAAATTTGGTCATACTGCTTTATCTAGATTATATTTAAATGAAGAGATAAAAATTATGTTTAATGAAAGCAAATTATGTTTCACATCAAATTATGTTTCATATCAAATTGTTGTCTTAAATCCATTATAAGGGACTCTATTGAAATTTATACATGTAAATATTTTGTTTGCAATGATAATTTTTCTTTTAATATTCATGTTATGGTTAGAGTTTATAAATAAATTCCTCGTGAAAGCTTGAATAGGATGAACCAAGTTCATAATTAAATTTAATCGTGGTCTATTTTTAACTTATTATTTGTACAATAGTGCGCGTGGTTTTTAATTTACATCTCATTGTCGCGAGCCATTTGTATTGACCGTGAAACGATTCGTATTTTCATTTTTATTTTATTAGGATTATAGTTCTTATAAGATAGAATCGAAACATGTCGATATTTGTTTTTAATTTTTCGTTACACCTATCAAGTAAAATAAAATTGTTTATTGAAATCTTTATAAAGATTTCTTTTTGAAAATCTTAAGTTTTATTTTAATTTGAAAAATTTGTCAAACGTGGTCCAAATCCAGCGACTGGTCGCCTAATGTTGGACCCCCCCCCCCCAGTCTCTCAATTGAATCAGAAAGTATTTTACACCCCATTTTAATTCCTTTTTAAATTTCTTATACGAATCATGAGTTAAATTCCATTATTCCTACATTGCTAATAAAAAAATACACAGTTGAAGTTACGGAGTTCCGAATTGCGAGACAATGTGACGTTTACAGGTTAATATGCGACGAGATACTCGTAAATTTTAAACGATGTTTTCTCTGACAAGTATTTAATCATTAACTGCTGTTAGCTGTCTCACAGATCACACCTTTTAAATTTGAAATCGATAAATTTGAAATTTAGAGTTTTATCTTTACCTTATACAGCTCATATTCAAAATATTAGAATAATTCAGAAAAAGTAATAAGAAAAAATTATTTGTCATTTATTTATTTTTTATACTAAGTAAATGCAATTAAATTTCTTATAAATTAAATCTGGAATGTTTAGATAAGATTTTAACATTTATAAAATATAAAATACAGCACAATAAATTAGGTATACAGCTTCCTTAAACACACCAGAATATTAGAATAAAATTTAGATTGGTTCAAAATATTAGAATATTTTATTTTACGCAACAATATTACCTTATGAATATGAAGTAAATGGTAGTTAATATTTTGTAGCATCCCCTTTAGCTTTCATAACAGCGTACAATCGATCTTGCATACTATATACAAGGTGCTTACAAACATTTCTATCAATATTAGCCCAAATAGACTTTCTACGTGCCACTAACTCAGTTTTACTTGAAGGAGGATTTTCTTGAAGTCTTTTCTTCATTATACACCATAAGTTTTCGATGGGATTAAGATCTGGTGAATTTGGTGGCCAAGGAAGTACCTTAATGTTGCGTCGGCGGAACCAATTCTTAGTTGACACCGAGGTATGCGGGAACGCTAAATCTTGTTGAAAGATGAAATCATCTTCAAATAAATCTTCTGATGATGAAATCATGTAATATTCTAAAATTTCTTGATATATCAGAGAGTTAACCTTTTCGTAGACGATGCATAACTTTCCAGGTCCTTCTGCACTCATACAACCCCAAACCATGACACTAGCAGCAAATTTTACGGAACGTTTAAGGCATTCTTTATCAAATGCTTCTTGCTTCATTCTCCAAACTCGAATACCTTGATTACCATATGAAACACAAAACATACTTTCATCACTAAATAATATATTTTTCCAATCTTCATTGCTCCATAAACGGCTTGATTTACACCAATTCAATCTTATACGCTTTTGTCTTGCAGTCATGAGAGGTTTTGATTTCGGTACACGAGATTCAAATTTAAATTTATGGAGACGTCTTAATGTTGTCGATGTAGAAACTTCAACTCCTTCTTCTTTCCATTTTCGGTGCAAGAATCGCACACTTTTAAAACGGTTTTTTTTAACTATACGCTTCAGTTTCCTGTCATCTCTAGCAGATGTTTTTGGTTTTCGGCCACCATTTCGGCGATTATTTTGAAATTTTCCAATTTTTGAATATTGTGTTAGTATTTTACTAACGCTCGAATGCGAACAATGTAAATAATTCGCTATAAAACATTGATTTTTACCGTGTCGATACAAATCAACCATACGAAGTTTAGTAGATTCAGGAATATCACTCACACGGCCCATTTTAAGACGAAAAAAAAACAAACTGCAAAAAAGAATACTGATTTTAAATGAAATAGTCTGAATTTAATCAATGATGCCACCAGTTAAGAATTGGTAATAATTAAAGGAGAATTAATGTGAAATATTCTAATATTTTGAACCACTTGAATAAATATTCTAATATTTTGACTTTTCAAAATAATTTTTTTTGCAATTAATCTTTTCAAAAATGATATTAAATTTAAGATAACAAGTAAGTTTATTCAACAATAAGTTCTTAATAAAAATATCGTTTGCATATTTTCATTAAAAGACATTAAATTACCAAACGATATTTTCAATTTCTAAAAAAAAGGTAATTATTCTAATATTTTGAATATGAGCTGTAGAACCAGTCTCACAGACCACTACTTTTTCAATTATTATAGCTTAACTTGTAACTTCCAGTTTAACTATAAACACTACCAAAATTTTGTTTCATTAGGAAATTTAGTACTAACACTAGAGACTTTTAATTAGGTGAATGTAAATTATACTAGCCTTGTACCTAAAGTTTAATTAAAAAACCCCATCCTATAACTTATTCACGCCTATTTATTCATCTTTCGATCTTGCGGCCTAACATCGCTTCTCACTAGTTACGTTACAATTTCGTCCACATCAGTTAAAGGTTAACTATAAATATTTGCGAAATTTTGTTACGTTTGGGGCTCTTACTAATGTTAGAAGCTTCAGTATAAGTGATTTAAAATTGTAATAATCCGGTATATTAAGTTTAATATTGAAACAGAGTCCTGTGATTTAATGAAGCTTTTTATTTATTTATTTTTTTTTTTCAATCAGCCATAGAGACCGTTTATAATAGCTATGGGACAATTTCTGTGACAAGAACAATTGGTTATTTTTTTTTTCAGATAAATTTGTATGAATGAAACATACATTCACATCTAAGGCTGAAGACGTCGAATTTAGGTTTTAACTGCCGTAAATGTGACAAAACGCACCTAAATACGACAGTTATATTAAAGATATTTATTGCATTTCTGCAATAGAAGTTTGTTTTGAATTAAAGGCACGGTATCAATAACTTTCTGCGTAATAAAATGCCTACTATATCCTAAATGTGACAAATTATCAGGAATCGCATCTCATTTAGGCACAATGACCTTAAAAGATATTTTTTATGTTTGTAAGTTTATATGACCCTAAATTGTATAAAGAAATTGATCAAAATACATAAAAGAAAATTAAATTAAGCTATCCGAAAACTTGCATGGGTATAGTAATTCATTTTAAAATATTAAAAAGTAAGAAAAATAGTGTCTAAAGATAACAGCTATCGAATTTCATTACAAGCTTTTCAAATTTATGATGGTTTACCTGGTCTAGTTTAAATAATTTAAATTCGTCTAATTAAGACAATTAGGCCATAATAAAACGATCTCAAAACTAAGAATAAAAATGAAAGTAAACAAATCAGTGTGAAAAATATACGCAATACACACTGTTTGTATATGTATATCAAACATTAGATTAGTTTACATTTAGACAACTTACATTAGTTTAAAGGATGATCTTAAGATTATAGTAGGAAAGCATTACATCAAAGCAGCTAATTTTTTTTTTTCTGAGAACAACACGAGGAAGGCTGGTACTACTTCTAATCATAAATGAAGACATTCTGACGAGTAGGATTTCAGCAGTAAGATTGCTTTTCTTTCTTTAATTAATGGCAGCGTGTCAATGGCCCGTTTATTACGACAGACGGTCTAAATATAGCTTCTCTCCTCTATAAAAAGCATCGAAAATTTTGTTCAGCATCTTTCCACAAGGTATGGGTAACATGGCCTACGGGGAGACATGGTCTACCCACTGACTTGAAGAAGTGTGATCCGGCACGCATTTATGCTTTGCAGAGAGAGCAAGTACCATTACTTTCTAAATCTCCGGTAATTAAATTAAGAACTTTATAGGACCATATCTTCATGGTACACTTATCAGAAGTGTTAAAACTAAATAAGAATAAAATAGCTCTACTGAAAAAATATAAAAAGAACACAAAGGAAATTAAAATATTAATGAGGAACCTTTTTGTTTACAATTGAGGGGCGCACAATGGGTTGATTTGACGATCTAGGTGGACAAAATTATTTCGTTGAAGTTAAATTAGTTTTTGCCAATTTTTCCAATGTAATAAAGGGTAAGTCTGGCAATCGTTTTATAAACAAATTTTTTTTGAAGGATATACATGTTTTAGATACTGGAGATTCCGAAAAACATATTTTTAGAAAAAAAAATGACGTCTATCGTCTATGAACCTGTCTGTATGTCTGTCTCTCTGTGTGTCTGTAAACGCTCTATCTCCCGAATAAACTGAGATAGAGACTTGAGATTTTGTATGTAATTAGTATGTAAAAATTGAACGAAGCTTATTTAATATCAGTAACCTCGATTATCTGGAACTATTTTTTTTCGGACTCTCAAAAATTCGTTCTTATGGAAGGTATATAAAAAAATTATTTTTTTTATTTTAAGGAGTAGACGTAAAAGTAAAAAAAAATAACACAATTTGTACATAAAGAACGAAGTCAATTGGACTATTAGTTGACGGGATATTTGTAAGTCTCTTTTCCACATTCTTCGATTTTTCATGAGCCTGTATTTCATTCAAATTTCTATTCAAAGGTATACTTTGAGTAGAAATGAGACTCTTAATCTGATGCAGTAAATTGTAAGTTGATATAATTATTATTTTTGGAGTTATAGGGATGTTTTTCCGCAATTTGGTACTACTTGAATAATTTGACGTTTTTATATAATTTGTCGAAATTTGTTTATAAACAAATCATTAATAGAGCATAACAATGTATACTCAAAATGTTTAGATTTTGTTTTGGAATTGCGATGTATTTTATAAATATGTTACACAAGTTTGATTTCCTTATATTATATTAGTATTCCTGATCGGTAAGTAAAACGGTGGCCCCCAACGATTAGTTTTACTATTAGATAAAAAACAATTTAATGAACGCATATAAGTTAACTTTCGTTTCTTTTTCTATTTTTGTCTAATCAGAATTGCTATTGAAATTTGTGTGTTCATCCTGAAAAATAATAATTTTAAAATGAAATTACACAATAAAAACCTTATAAATTGTGTGATTTTGTAAGAAATGTAAATGCTACCCAGTTTATTTTTGGTCGAAAAAATGTTGTGTGAATAAATAACCTATATAAATTTTATTCAATTTAAAATAAATTTTCTGCTTACAGACGGTAATGTATTCCATTTTTTTATGCTGCCCTGCAAGATAAATACAATTGCTACGCGTTTTATTTTCAATTTAAAAATACTTTTATGTACATCACTAATATATTGTAATTTTCTTGATATTCCATTGAAATTTCCTCGATTTTTTGTGTAGCCCTTGTTAGAGTTATTTGTAATTTGTGTTTGGAATCTGGCATCATACTTTGTTCGCTAATGTATGTATCTATAGAAACGCAAATTGTCTGTTCTTCCTTTTTTTTTTTTTTTTTTTTTTTTTTTTTTTTTTTTTTTTTTGCCATAAGGGCACGCAACGCCTCACAATGTGTTAAATAAAGAATGTACAGTCCATTAAAGCATGTGAGTTTATTAATTACGTTAATACGCAACGCCACTACATAATCCTTTTGGGCGCGTCAGCCTGAGAGTATATATTTTTTTCTTCACTTTGAAAATAAAAATTCCATAGTAATGAACTGTTTTCATTATTGAAGTTTATTAGAACATCATTCCGTAAACTTGCTTGATGCCTTGATTGAAGAAAGGAAATCGTCTGCGAGGAAAGAAGGTATGAAGAATTTATTATTCCTTTTGCTGTTATCATGAGCTTTTAAATATGGGAAATTTTGAAAAATTAAAAAAGAAGCGTGCAACATTACGCACTTCTGTTACAAAATTAATTAGTAAATTAGAAACATTAATAAATGATAAAAATCTTGATATTGATTGTTATTTAGAAATTTTAGAGCAATTGAATGACAGAGAACAATCTCTAAAAAACTTAAATAAAGAAATAGAAGCTGGTATTAGTTTAGAAAAAGAATGTGAAATTGACATTAACGCTAGCGAAGAATACCAGAAAAAAATATAAAGGCCAAATTTCAAATTAAAAAGCAACTTAAACATTTAGAACAAGGTAAAGTTTCCAATGAAATCCAATCAAATTCGACTTAAATAAACAACGCGATAAATATTAAATTACCCGAAATTTCTCTTCTGAAATTCTCCGGAATACCCGATGAATGGGGTCTATTTAAATTACAATTTAACAACTTAATAACTTCAAATGAACAACTATCAGATGTGCAAAAGTCACATCGCATTATTTATCAACAGTATTAATAAGTGATGCAAGAGCTTTGATTAGCACACAAGACACCTTTTCATCTTTATTTCAAGCATTAAAAGACAGATACGAAAATGATAGAGTAGTAACAGAAATACTCATCAATTAACCCTTAAATGCAGATAAACTTACACAGCCTCTCGCTAAATATCTTCGAAATCTAGAAAAAAGCATTCGCGCCTTGAAGATTTTGAACTATAACAGAAACAATTTTTCAGATGTTTTAATATTAAACATCATTCTTCAAAAGTTCGAAAGAGATATTCGAAAAAATTATGAAATGACGATAAGTTCAAAAGAAGTTCCGAAGTTAGATGAATTACTTTTATTTTTAAAAAAACGATCTCAATTTTTGGAAAATATACATAAAGTCACGTCTGTAAAACCTTTCAGTAAGGATCAGAAGCGTTCATTTAATTCTAAGTCATTGTCTTTCTTAGCAGAAGGGCCACACATTTATTCTATGTGTAAAGGCGATCACATTTTAATGAGATGTTCACAATTCTTAAATTTACCTGCAACAAAAAAGGTTTAATATTTCTAAAATGAAAAAATTATGCTTCAGCTGTTTATCAAAAGTTCATAACATTAGCCAGTGCAAAGTTTAAGTACGTACAGAAAATGCAACAAACGTCACCACGCATTGATCCACCTGGAACGCGGTGAGGAAATTATTGATAAAAATCAGACTTTACCAATTCAAGATGAAAATAATATTAGTAGTAATTTATCGCCAACCTCAAACGCATTTACTCCTCATAGTTACACAAATAATCAGATGTCTGTTACCACTTTGGGTGAAAATACACATTCATTTGATAACACGCATTCAACTATTAACAATACTGTAATGAGTATGACGTCTTCTTCTAGTAAACAAGTACTGCGATAATATATGTACAAAATGCTACACGAGAATTTGCTCCTCTTAGAGCATTGTTAAATTCAGGATCGCAAAATAACTTTATAACGAAGGAAAGTTCCGAGTTATTGTTCTTGAAGGGAAGGAAAAGAAAGGCATGAGTCTCAGAGCTAAATGGTTCAGTTATAAATATAAAGGAAAATATTATAACAACCATAGCAAATATAAACAATAGTTTCAATGAAACATTGCAATTTTTTGTTGTTCCTAAAATTACGCGCATAACACCAACTACATATCTAAACATCACGCCTATTACGCATTTACAAACTTTTCAGTTAGTTGATCCACAATTTGATAAACCACGTCTAATACATGTTTTATTATCAAACGAAGTGTTTTTTTTAAATTAATGGGACAAAATAAAATAAGTATGCAAAATTTGGTTTTTCAAGAAACTCTTTTTGCCTATGTTGCCAGCGGTTCTGCGTCAATGCCACAACAAAATAATTTTATGATAAAAAGTTTATTAAATCCAATTGATTTTTTAAATCACCAGATTTTAAAACATTCATCTTTTATATAAACATTTTAGCAAAAAAATTTAATTTTACTTAAGAAAGGTGTTATAATAAAAATAAATGACATTGACATGTTTCGGAACCGTCAAATAAGTTCCATAATCATAATATAAATAAAAATAAAATTTTTTATTGCGTGTTTTTTGTGTTTTTTTGTTATTTATATCTCATTGTCGCGTGTCATTTGTATTGACCGTGATATATTTTGAAATTTTATTTATACTTATATTTTAGATCATGGTCTATATTTTAATTTTTTACTATAGAGCGCGTGTTTTTTGTGTTTTTTGTTATTTATATCTCATTGGCGCGTGTCATTTGTATTGACCGTGATATATTTTGAAATTTTATTTTTATTTATATTATGATTATGGAACTTATTTGACGGTTCCGAAACATGTCAATGTCATTTATTTTTATTATAACACCTTTCTTAAGTAAAATTAAAAATTTTTTATTAAAATAATTTTAATAATTATTGTGGTCTTGTTCGATCTCTGGATGATTTATCTAACACTATGCAAAAATTTTGGCAAATTGAAGTGGTTCATGATACAAATCCAATAAAAAGTAAAGAAGAGCAATATTGTTAGGATCACTTCCTGCGTACACATACTAGGAGAGAAGATGGTAGGTACATTGTAGAAAGGCCGATTAAAACTGGTGGGCTTGCATGTTTAGGAGAATCGAAAGAAAACGCACTTAAACGATTAAATCATTTACTTAAGCGATTTACGCACAATCCAGCCATGAAATTGTTATAGAAAGAATTTATTGACGAATATAATAATTTGGGACACTTAAAAGGAATCTCGTTGGAAAACCCCCCAAAATATCATTTTATTTGCCGCATCATGGGGTATACAAACCCGAGAATAACAGCAGGAAATTAAGGGTTGTCTTCGAAGCTAGTGCAGCTACTACCAATGGTGTTTCTTTAAATGATGTTTTATTAAATGGAGGATTAGTTCAACATGAGCTCTTAGATATCATTTGTCGATTTCGAACTCACAAGTGTTCCTTACTGCCGAAATCATAAAGATGTGTCGCCAAATACTAATTTCGGAAAATCAGAGACATTTGCTTCGCATTTTGTGGAAGGCTGGTGAAGAAGAACCAGTCAAAACATTTAAGTTAAAGACGATTACAGACGGTACATCGAACGCGCTTTATCTTGCCACGCGAACTCTGAATCAGCTTGCAATTGATAAAAATAACAAGTTTACGCTAGCATCGTGTGTAATTCTCCAAGACTTCTACGTGGATGATGTATTAACAGGAGCTAACACTTTAAATAAGGCTCAACAAGTGCAAACTCAATTAATCGCATTGCTTGAACGTGGTGCCATGAATTTGCACCGATGGTGTGCTAATCACCCCGAACTCTTAAAAATTGCAACTAGCAACCAAGAGTATACATTCAATGGTCGTGATGAGGACCAGAGCACTAAAACTCTAGGATTGTTATGGAATCCAGTTCGTGACTCCATTTCGTTTAATTCATCAGTTAAAGAACCAGTTGTATACTCAAAAAGAACTGTTTTATCCAATATAGCGCGAATCTACGATCCACTGGGATTATTCGGTCCTGGAATAGCTAAGGCTGAGATTTTCATACAAAGGCTCTGGTTATTAAAGTTAGATTGGAACGATCCCCTTCCAGATAACATTAAAGATGAATGGCGACGCTTTATCAGAACGCTTCAAAATATAAACAATTTCAAAATCAATCGTTTTGTTTTAAATGAAGTACATTCGGATATTGAACTGCACGGCTTCTCTGATGCGTCCGAGCTTGCATATGGAGCAGCCATTTATCTACGCTGTTTCACAAAATTTAATATGTCTTTAAATTTACTGTGCAGCAAGTGTACGGTTGCACCATTGAAACCTTTGACGATCCTACGATTGGAATTGTCCGCAGCTGCCTTATTGTCTCAATTCGTAGGTAAGATAGTGAATGCACTAAAGTTGAACATCAGTAAAATAATATTATGGTGTGATTCAACTATTGTCTTAGCATAGATTCAATCTCCTCCTCATCTACTTAAATCTTTTGTGGCCAACAGAGTTTACAAAATTCAAGAGCTGACCCAGACTTTTCAATAAAAACATATACGCTCAGAGAACAATCCAACAGACCTTGTGTCTCGTGGACTAACCTTTGACAAATTAATTGATTGCGAACTTTGGTGGCATGGTCCTCTCTTCTTGAAAGAAAGAAACATTGAATCCAATCACAACATTGCTTTAGAACAAGTGAAGGACAATATTAATTTTTCATCAGAATTAAAACTAAATACTAATACTACACTAATCTGTTTAAATTCTACGGAATTTGTAAATGAAATTTTAAGTATTAGCAATAATATATTAAAATATTACGTGTTTTAAGTTATATTTTTAAGTTCTTAGATAATACAAGAAAATCAGCTGAAAAAAGAAAAGGACACGTAAGTATAGAAGAGTTGTCAAGAGCTGAAATATTTTTAATTCGGGAGATTCAAAAGGTTGAATTTAAGGCAGAATATACTGCATTGTTAGAAGATAAGCAAATTTCTAAGAAAAGTAAATTGCGATTCTTAAACCCCTTTTTGGATGCAGATAATGTGCTAAGAGTAGGAGGGCGGTTAGATAATGCAGACATAAAGTTTGATCAAAAACATCAATATATTCTGCCAGCTAAGGGTAAATTGTGTAGCCTAATTGCAATTTACTATCATAAAAAATATCTTCATATAGGTGTACTAGCATTGTTATGCTACTTGAGGCAAAAACTCTGGCCTCTACGGGGAAGAAATTTAGCTAGAAAAATAACGCATGAGTGTGTAACTTGTAGTAAAAGCAACACCATAACTATACAACAAATCATGGGTTCCCTACCCACAAAGAGAGTACGTCCTAGCGCACCATTTAGTTATGTGGGAACACATTTTAGTGGCCCCTTTTTCATAAAATATAAGAAACAGAGAAAAGAAATTCTTAATAAGGTGTATTTGGCAATCTTTGTTTGCTTTGTAACTAAAGCAGTGCATCTCGAACTAGTGTCAGAATTGACTACAGATGCATTCATTGCCACCTTAAAAAGGTTCATTGCTAGGCGCAGAAGATGCGCAGTAATCTTTTCAGATAATGCAAACAATTTTTTGGCACTAACGCTGAGTTACAGAGACTCCATAATTTACTAAGACATCCTGAGGAAAAGTTAGCGAATTATTTGTCAGAAGAGAATATAATGTGGAAATTTATTCTACCCAGAGCACCTAATTTTGGCGGTTGTGGGAGGCAGGAATAAAATCTGTAAAATATCATCTAAAGCGAACGGTAGGTAATGCAAGGCTAACATTCGAAGATTATTAACTGTAGTTTCTCAAATAGAGTCTATATTAAACTCACGGCCAATCACTCCATTGTCTTCAGACGTGAATGACTTGGAGGCCTTAATACCTGGCCACTTCTTAATCGGAAGGCCTATGACAGCCATCGTAAAACCAGGATTAATTAATATAAAAGAAAATAGACTCTCTAGCTGGCATAGAGTTTCAAAGTACGTTCCATTGATATGAAACCGTTGGAATAAGGGTATTTAAGTACGCTCCAACAGTGTTCAAAATGACAATTTCAAAAAAAAAAAAAAAAAAAACGTAAAGATAGGATAAATTAGTGTTGATAAAGGAAGATACAAATAAATACTTACTAGGACGCATTATAAATATTTTCCCAGATGCAGATGGTAAGATTAGGGTTGTAGAAGTTATAACCGCAAAGGGAAAATTAAAAAGAAGTATTTCAAAAATTGCATTATTGCCACAATAAGTCTCAGAGAATTAATTATGAATTGTTGAGAAAAAAAAAAAGTTTCGTTATGTATTTTTCTTTTTAGTTTTCCTATTGCTGTATGTTAATAATTGTATTATTCATTGTTAAAAGAAAATTGTTGTATTGTATCATATTACTTAAGCATTTGTAATGTTAACATTTTGTATTGTATAATTTATTGAAGTTGACCCTTCAATGTCGGTGGGTATGTTAGAGTTATTTGTAATTTATGTTCGGAATCTGGCATCATACTTTGTTCGCTAATGTATGTAACTATAGAAACACAAATCGTCTGTGCTTCCTAGTATTTTTTTGTTTTATTTTGTTTTGCCATAAGGGCAAGCAACGCTTCGCAAGGTGTTAAAATAAAGTATGTGCAGCCCATTAAAGTAGGGGTGCACAACCTGAGGCCCGCGGGCCAAACTGATACCAGTAATTTTATGCAGATTAACCTTATGCAGATTCCTTATAATAATGACAGAAACTTTGCTATCAAAGAAAACAAATGTCACTTTTCAAATATTCTGGTGGCAAACGATTTTGTGGCAAAAAGGTTGTGCATCACTACATTAAAGCATGTGAGTTTATTAATTAAGTTAATACGCAACGCCGCTACAGCCTTTTAAAGATTTCGTAATTTCTACGTTTGTCAAATTATAGTTTAATCGAAGTGTCATCGGAAAAATACATGTAAGCAAAATTTTAGAACAATCAGATGATTGTAAATTGTTTAAAACTGTTTCCCAAGTTTTGAAATAATGTTTGGTGTGGCCTTGTAAAAAAATCCTAACTGCTACATTCCATAACTATAATAATATTGCATTGGCAACATAGCTAGATATACAAATAAAGTTCCAGCTCTATCAAATAACTGGATGGTGTTTAAAATTATCTTGCAAAATTGAAACTAAATTTTTGTGTAGCCCTGTATAAAAACCGTAACTTTAATGCTCCTCAAATTATAATAATATTGTATAGTCTTAAAAATGACACACGTATTTAAAGATTCAGCTCAATCAGATAACTAAAAATGGTTTAATATTGACCTGCAAGTTTTGAACTAAACATGCATACTTAAACTGTAAGTACATATTAAGGTTGTTTATTAATAATAACTTATTTATATGCAGCCATCTGCAGCAAATATTTTTAGTTTCCAATACTATAGGAATTGCAATTTCATTTAAAAAACAGATTATTGTTGAACACTGCTGAACACTTTGTTAAAAGTCAAGAGAAATGTTGCAAAAAACAAAATGATTCATGGAAAATCATAACCTCTAAAAAAAGATTAACGGGTTTAACAGCGCTTATTTTAAAACAAGAACAGTTTAAAACTTGCCTTGACAATCATGTGTCATATATCCGGTAAAGTCGTGGTTTAAAATTAAACAGATTATCAACAACGTGGTTTTGAACTTATAGCAGACTGTAACATCACTGAAACTTCTTCAAACAAATTAGGGAAAAGCTAACTTTACGGTCGCAATTAATGGACTTTTTGAGTTTTTTCGACAAAATTCCTTCGGATCTCAATAAAATAGACATTCAGCTACTAATGTACGCAGTTTTGTTAAATTCCGAGATAATCAAAAATTTGGATTTTGTCCACGTAATTTATCAAAATGCCCCACTGTACGGCCTAGAGATTGCCTACAGCGCCTGATTTATGATAACTACGTGAAAAGCTTTCTTGTTCAACATGGCATCGCAACTCAAATTTCCCCAAATTCTCTTCATTTTTTTAAATATAGTTTGTAATTTTAATGTAGAATTAAAGATCATACTTTCTGTTTAAATTTTAGAAACGTTCAATTTTTTGATTAAAAAAAAGTTTTAAGAAAAAAGGTTTTGAGGTTTTGAACATTTATTTAATAAATTTTGAAATTTATATAAAATATTTTTAAATATTATGTTATACTTGTCAGGGGACAAATTTGAAAACAAATCAATTTTTTGAATTTTCGAAAGACTCGAGATTTATCTTTGAGATAAATATTTTGCCTGAATTATTATTATTATTATTATTATTATTACTATTTTTTTTTTTTTTTTTTCAAATGAAGAAATTTTAAATTTTTATTTATATTTATTATCTTTTTCATAAGGTTGAGTTTCATCAGAAATAAAGAAATCCCTATGTGAAGTTTAAGTACTTTTATATATTACAAAACTCAGAATAAGTTAGGGAAATAAATAAATAAATAAATAATTTATTTTTTAACACTTTCCTATATAGTTGAAAAATGTTTTTGATTTCGGTTTGTCTGTTGTTTTGCTATCTGTGCGTATTATAACTGAAGTAAATATACTGCGATTGCCATATACATTTGATATATGTTATTGAGATTTACCATAGAAATTATACTGCGAATTATTTCAGATTTGTTTACACGGATGCACAAAAATTTTCGTTATATTACGGTCAATGAGGAAAAATCGTTTTCAATTCATTTTTAAAATATTAAACTAATTCAGCTATATATATAAATTAATATGCACAATGAGTATTCCAATAAAAAAATGTTATAGTTTAAATATAGTTCCTTTATAGGGACAACTAAAATTATTTTATTAGATTACATTTAACGTGGGAAAATCGTTTTTAGACTATTTCAGAGATGTTACTCTGTTTTAAATATAATTAAATCAATATGCAATAATGAAATGTCATTTTTATTTATTCCTAATACAATTGAAATTTACTAACAAAACATCAACAACTTAATTTCCTTTCTTTTTAATCGGCTTTATTGCAGTAATGCAAAGTAGTAAATTTTAACCTCTGCTACTTATTATTCGTATGAAAGTATGTAATTATTTTTTTATTTGGCCAATACAACGTCGGGTGGATCAATTGGTAGAGTTAAAAATACTTTAAGCTACAGTTCATTCTTCAGAGATGAACAAAATATTTCATTACATTATGATCTATGGAAAAAAATTATTTGCAGTGTACTTTAATGATTCTGCAGTATTTCTAACGTAATGAAATTGATATACATCATGAGGTGTACTATAACACGTTTCTGTAGATTATTGTACTAGTAAGATTTATTTGTATTTACAGAGACACTCAAAAGAAATTGTTATAAAACTGACTGTGAACCATAACTGCTGGGTTTTCAGGTACAATATGAATGTTTAAAGGTACTAGTTTTTTAAAGGTATATACCTTGATAGGTATATACAAGGTATATACCTTGATAGATCAAATACAAGGGTCACAAAAGTATTTAAGCATGTTCCTGGCTATACACAACAAATGCTCAAAACAAATCTTCACTTTCTGTTTTTAGTGCTATTTTTAATATCTCAAGTATATTCATTTCATCGTATGGACAAAAATTATATTTCTTAGCAATATTCCATTAACGTTATTCCATTACACGTTTTATGCCACCATGCATATTAAAAAAAAGCATATTTCTGTATGTAAAGTGCATGCAATTTCATGCTCAGAGAATCATTTTCATAAAGTCAAAATCAGTATTCAGTAGAAGATCTTTAGCCCGGCTCGTTCGAGATTCCGGCCGTGCCATATTAACGATTTTGCCAAATTTTGGAACGCACATGCATTTTTTGTGTTCACCTGCATTATCAAAATGTGCAAATTATGCAAATATCTAACAAATATTGTTCTTTATTTAGTAAATTTAACAACCGTGAAAATTAAAGAAAAACATGAAATTAAAAATTAAATTCTTATCATTTAATGTATGCTGTATATCTGCCTCGCATTCTACATGTAGTACAAATTAATATGAATGTTACATTTTTTTAAAAAGCATTTGATACCCTATTGCTTTCACGATTCGGATTTTATCTTAAAAAAATCATTAAGGATTATGCAGATAATTATCTATTTTGCAGATTTGTAGCTTTTGTTTGATACAGCAATTTTTATGAATGTATCCATTTATCAGAACTCTGTTCCCACAAGACTTTAGATTCATCTTCCATTGTTCCTTCTTCATCTTATTCGACATCTTAAATCTGGGGTTCTCATGGGCTCAGGACACATTGTACAGCCAGTGAGGGCATAGCTAATTTCTTCAGCCACTGGAAGTTGTCATCTATTTCAAACCAATCCATAACTTCCTCGTGGAGAATATCTTTGAAATGGTTATTTGGAATGGCTTCTACCAAATCTAACACTATATTTTAGTCATCAATAAGAACATTTCAATTTTGATCATCAGCTTCACAATTAGGCCACAATTTAAGCCAGCACTACTTTCGAATTATTACTGCTGTAGTTTTATTATCAGTTAAAGAACTCGTGCTTGGATTTGAGAACATTTCATTCCATGTACTTACTGTGGATATGTAACAATTCTAGAAAACAGGATTCGCAATACTCAATCATATAAACTCTAAGTCAAATAAACTAACAAAGAAGGTCTCCATATTGGGCATACTCAGAATATTTTGAAAAAAAAAATACGAATTAACCCTTTCCGGCGCAGTGTTGCCAGGTCGGCAACACCTAAAGTTCCCCCTGTTTAGAGATATAAAAACTCCGTGAATATTTCAAAAACTACTCTAATGGCTACTTTAAACCTTTCTTATGAGTTCTAGATCGCAGCACCACACAGGTGAAATTCTACTGTTTTTAAATAATAGGTAAAATATTTTACTCTAACTCGCGCTTCACAGCAATGCTCTTCTCACTGCGCTTATCAATGCTTTACTTATGGGAGGTTATCACTTCGGCAACAGCTGTAAAATTAAAATGGTTTGTGCAATCTTTACAAAATTATAAATGTGTACTTCTCTAGGCCTAAATAGATTGCCCAATTTTTTTTTTCTTTAAAATCCAACTTTAAAGAGTAGTGCGCCGGAAAGGGTTAAACTACTCATGTAGGTAATAAAGCATCAGTCAAATTTAGCGGCGGAATTACAATAGGAGATATGTAAAAAAAATAAAATACTTTGGAATAATTGGCGTGAAAAGCTGAAAGCGACGCGCAGTTTGGCAAGCAGCGCATTTCCTCGCCAAAAGCAAACGATCTTAACGAATCTGAAAATTGATTTTAATTGGCTTGTAGAATGCTTGCAACAATTTTAATCAATTTAAATTGTGTTTTAAATCGTAAAATACAATAGTTAAATTTTGTTATAAGTACATATAAATGTGTATGAGAAAGTATACTTAAAGCAAACTCAAAACGCAAAACTAAAATTACTTAAACTAAACTTATTTAATCAAATTGAACATAGAAAGTTTAAAAAAAAAAAGTATTCGAAGCGTAAAAACGTATTTTTCAAAGTTTTGTTTTTTCGCCAACCGGGGATAAATCGCCAAATAAAATAAATTTTCATTATTTTTTATGGACGTTGTATGGAGGTTCCGCCGAAATTTTTTTATAAACATATATACCCATATGAGAAGAGCATTCTGTTTTTTTTTTCAGATTTTTCCGAATATGCCCGTGTGGAGACCTTCCTTTTGAGCACACAGTAGCGCGACCTGACAGTAAAAGCCAAGAGGCGTCTAAATACAGTAGAACCCCGATAATCTGGATCGGTAACCCCGATAATCCGGATCGGTTTTTTCATTTTTTTTTCAACTATGAGAAGCGATTGGCGAAATTTTTTTTGTTTTATTATTCAGAATACGACGATGCAACAAGTTAATGTTAAATAAATTAGCCAATCGCTTTTCAAACTTGAAAAAAAAGCGAAAAACCCGATCCGGATTATCGGGGTTCTACTACTGGTATCGCTTGCAACCTAGCGTTCCTAGACAAGAGAGAAATAGAAAAAAGAAAAATCCGTGGGCTACCGTGGCAGATTATAGAATATGCCGAACCAATGCCGCATGAAATATTTTATAGTGTGATTGTTACATGTGTCACAGGAAAAAAATAATGTATGAGCCAAAACCAGTTTATTTATTAATAATTAACTCTTTAATGTATTCATGGTAGTACATTTCTTTAATCATTTATTGTGGATTTAAACTTTTGTTCGTGGGTTCCGCTTGCTTGATGAAAGATATTATACGATGCATGTAACATCATTTATGCTATTTTCATAAAATTACATGAAGGATTGAAATTCTAAAATAATTTAATACATCAAACGCCGGAATTAATGTCAATTGAGGCAACAAAGATATTTTTAATAACAGAAATAAAGCTCTTAAATTTTTAGCACTCTGGTAAAATTTACAACTGATTCTATTTTAACTCACAAATAGATTTACAATTTTGAAAAATAAATATTATACAATTTATTGTTTTAAAAATAAAAATTTTGTAATTACTAGTGTAATATTTTTAAATAAATATATTTTTCTTTTAATTTTTAAAAGATTCTTTACAGAAAATTGCACATGTTTATGCAAAATCGAAGTTTGTTTGAAACATGAAAATCTACTTTTAAGATAGTTTTATAGGAAAGACATTAAAACTTTCCGTTCTTCAAAAACAACTTTTTTCCTTTTTCTCCTCGCATTTCCGGGACACCATTAAAGTTTCGCCTTGAACAATCAGTTTTAAAATTCAGATATCTCAACAGTATTGAACTTTTTGTAAGAATAATCCTTTAATTTAAGACTCGACCTTGTGTATGCTTCCGAATAGCATATTCTTTCGTATAGCACTTATCTTCAGCAGAGGGAAAATGTTTAAAATTCTTTACAAAACTTTCTGAAAGACACATTGTGCATTATTTAGAAATACAAAATATCATACAACATGGAATAAAGGATGTTTATTTTGGAACTATTTTATTGCATGGAGAAAGGATATTATGTCATATATATTTTTTGTTTTATTCATTGTTGTGTTAAAATGTTCCATATTCAAGATATTTTCCGTGTACATAATGAAAATTATATTTTATAATTTTTAGGAAATATATTAATTTTTATTAAATTAATATTAAAACATCCCTGTATAAAGAAAATAATAAAATGAAAACTAGCTTTTTTTGAGGAGTATTTGTATTTTGTGACGGCCGATTATCTACGCTAGGGATATAGGTCCAGGGGGAGAGATGCCTTTCGTGGGGGGTCTTTCTAAGGGAACCTAACCTGTATTTACGCACGGTTCGAAGAAAACCACGAAAACTCCGAACGGTTAGGCCGACGGCCGCAATTGGGTTCGAACCCAGCACCTGCCGTCTACCAGTTGAGAGGTCAGACCCTCTCGGCCACTGGTGGGGCCTAGCTTTTTTTTTTTTTTTTTTTTTGAACAAAACAAAAAGAATCTAATCTTCCAAAGAATAAGCAAGATTAAAAAACAAAAAAACAAAAAAAAAATATTAATTCATTGTTTATATATTGAGTAAACTATCTTCAAATATTCTTTGATATGTTTATTTATTTATTGTTAATAATTCTGTTATGTGCCTTTTAATTGTACTGCAGTCGAGCTTCGATTAACTGGATTAGTTATTCAAGTTATCCAATTAACAGGATCGATCGAAGATCATACTTTTTCTTGTCTTCTCCAAGATTTTTGAAGTGAAATTTTTTTAGGTACATTTGGCTTAGTGTCCCGAAAGTTTACTGGTAGATAACCATTTTTTAATCCTGAAATGTTGATCAGCAAATATAACTCCAACTGTTTTTGGAACCTAAGAAATTTCACTTCTTATGTGTGAGAATCCAACTTATGTATTTTTTCCTACAAAAATCTCTTCTTATTTTCGAATTTCCTGAAGTGATCGAAAAATTACTTCTATTGCCCCTCGATGTCCTTGGTAAAACGGAAACTCTTCCACACACATTCCACTCGTACTTAATCATACAATGTATGTATATATTAATTTAATAATTTCTGTGTGTACTTCTTTGTAAGACTTTGCACCAATTTTGTAGAAAACGAAATTTGAAAACGTTAAAAAAAATACATTTTATACATGCCATCTGTAATATGCTTAAATGCGCACTACTATAATTAACAGTCTTATCATAGGAAAAGTGTGAAGGGAAGTTGCTTAAAAAGTGGCAAAGACGTATGTCAAACATATCCAATTATTCGGATGTTTCATTAACGAAATTAGTCTCGGTCCCGACCAGCCCAAGTAATTGGTACACTACTACATTATGTTGCATTTTGGAGACGGTTCCATAACTGTTTTTTCCTAAGAAAGAAAAGTTTCAATGCAAATGTAAAGAGTAAACTATACGGATGTGCAAATCCCAAAACTTTCTTCGATTTCATACATGTTATTATTTCAAAATTCGCTCTCACTGTGCCAAAAATAAATAACAGGTAATGCCCAACATGAGGATTCTAATTATTTAGGTTGGTTTGAAACATGTGTATTTAAAAAGAAGATATAAGCATCGCATTTTTCAAACAAATTGAATTTCGGCACTCATCCTCTTATATGTCTGCAACCCGATTCCCAATCCAAACAGCATAAAAATGACATCTGTTGATCAGTATACATCCAATCAAAAAAATCTATTTATATTAACCCGTTCAGTTAATGTATACTTAACATAACACACGTCATTTCTCTGGGCATTATTTTGTCTTAACATTTACTTTTGTTAGTATCTACATCCAATAATAGTTATGTATATCTATAAATTTTTTATTATGACTCAATTTATTATTTGACAATTAGTAATAATGATAATAATAATAATAATTTTATTATTTCACTTTGTACCTTTAGTATTTCTTTAATTTTAATCATATATTTCACTATTTTAAATAAAATTGTAAGTTACTTTTCTAAAATAATCATATGTGGTAAAACGCAAAAAAGTATTATGCAGTTATAATGTCATTTAAACCCTGTTGTAATATGATATTTTAAAAAAGTCTTCAAAAACTCTTCCTTAGTCTATTTTCCTATGAATATGGATAAAATAGTACGCAAAATAATTACAATCGTTATATTTCATGCAATCACATAAATGTTAAACCTCGGTAAATATATTAGTTTAGCTGCTATTAAAATTACTAACGTAAAAGAAATTTTTATCTCAACAATTAAAAATAATTGGAGCCAAAAGGATTAAAGTGTAGCGGAATGTAAAATGGAATTAAATTCCGTGAATTAGCTTTTAATATATAGTTATCTCAAAAATCGCTAAAAAAAAAAGCAGAACAGCAATACATATAATATAATTTACACGAAAACTTAATTAGTGGAAACTTATTTCAAGATCTGACAAAGTTTGTCGAAGTTTGATGGAAATGTTTAATTCTTGAGATATGAGTACCACTAAAATCATGTAAATCCTGAAAAACTACATCATGGCAGTGTTGGCTTCAGAGCGTTTTATGCATAAACCTAAATAATAGCAAATTGTGTCGTCGTCTAATTGAATCATTTATTTAATTAAAATCATTTAGATTAGTTCTTGATATAGAGGAAATTGTGGCAAATTCAGCAAAGCAGATCCACCTGTTGCCCAACTTATACAACGATGATAATAATTATCAGCAACATCTAACTCAGTCTGTGGTTTACTGAAATTCAATGCAATAGTTCTATAGATAGATCTATTGGGAAATTCATGAAAAAGGCAGCGTAGCAGCGTTACGTCTGGGACGATTTTTACCAAAAACTAATCCGTATTAATTTATTTTAAAGTATATCTGAATGTAAAGTTTTATTAAATTCTGTAAATTAGTCTTTGACATAAAACGCACATTTTTTTTTCTTTTACAGACAGACATTTTGTAAATACAATCATATCGTGCTAAGGATCTTCCAAAACCTATAAATCAGTGGAAAAGTATAAAACTAAAATTTCAAATACAATACTTTTTTCTTGTAAAGATAGAATATAGTAGAAACATCTAGAATAGAACTCCAATAAGTGTGCTAAAAAGATTCTTTTAAAAGTATACGAGAAATTCAAAAACAGTGCCAGCAATAGTTTTCAAGTGTCCTTATTCTATTAGCATTAATCCTTAAAACTCTTTCAAGGACGGCGAGAACAAATGCGGCAATTTTAATTCTAAACTATCGACAAAATACACAGAATATTTTAATAAAATTGGTATCGAATATATATCTGATTACAAATTCGCTTGTAAATTCTGGCTTCGATAAGTCATTTTATATTATTACAAAGAAAATTACTTTGCATTTGAAAGGGTTTTAAACAGCTGAGTTCGATTTTTTAGAACGCATTTTCAAGTTGAATTTCACGGAAAGTAAATTCTTAACACTAGAATGGCGAGAAATTTTAGTTAAGTTTTATAAAAATTTTTGACCCCAGATTTTTTATTTATAACTTTTAACTTACTAATTTAATTTAATTTTATTTAAATATCTCAACATCTTCATGCAGCAATTTTCATAACTACTCTCACTAAGATCACTGAGATGTACCCATCTTTTTAATGTTATAAGTTAAACTTCCTTTTAATACCTCCTATGCTTTTCAAAATTTTAAATTTAAATTTTATATTGTTTTTAAATGCATAAATTTATCGTATTTTTCTCTGTTTTTTTCGCAATTCTTATCTTTTTTTATTTTTTTATAATTAGTAGTTTTTAATTAAATTTTAAATCTTTCCGAACGGCTCATACAATAGCAAGACATTATATTAGGTGTGACGTAAATGGCAACTACACTGTTAAAAATCTTGTTCTAGTTTGAACCAAAAAAGTTTGTTTTTTGGTGCTTAATAGCTGCCACCATAAGATGGTGAAATATCGTACCAGCATTTGGAGCTTCCTAGTTCAACCTCGTTCCAAGTATTGGAACTATGCTTCAATGAGAGCTTTAAATTTTGGTTCAAGATTTCACCATCTTACGGTGGCAGATATTGAGCACCAAAAAACAAACTTTTTTGGTTCAAACTAGAACAAGATTTTTAACAGTGTACGAAACCCATCAAAGATATTTATTTGTTCAGTACTTGCTCAGTCAATTTCTTCGATGTATTCTAACCCTGATCAATTTCTGCTTATAATAACCTTCAGTTTCATAATTCGGCAATGACCATCTCTTAAAGAAGGTTATTAAAATATAAACTTGGAAACTAATGTAATATTTTAATATTATCTATAAATTTAACCTTGAAGAATAATCAAAAGAAAAAAAATCAGTTAATGGTGTTTAATACTTTCAGCACATGTAAAACACTGTGACCCAATACGGCAAAAGTTCTTACACTTAAAGAAAAGGCTATCTCTTCATTCTATATTAAATTTAAAAATAGTTAATTTTCAATTTTACCTCATTTATGAGGAGGTGTGCTTCAAAATTCGCCTAGTACAAAAATTTAAAAATCACGTTTTCTCTATCAAAACATACACCAAAAATCATAACAATCAATCGAAAATTTAAAAAAAAATTGTTTATTTTACTATATCTTTGCCTTTGTAAAATCTTGGTTTAAAAAGAAAACGAATGGACGTTGCTAAAGGATTTTCGAATTTTACCAAAATTTGATTTTTTTTAATAAGGTGAGTTTTGAAAACTCACGTTCTCACTTAGAGATACATAAAATATAATTTCCTGCGATAAATTCAAATATTGTCGTTCCGTTAGAAATTACTAGGGCCCTCAGCCCCCTACGAGCCATGCTCGTTAATCCACGTTTTTGCACCACAAACACTAAAAATATGCTAATTTGACCGGCTTTTAAAAAATTTCGAAACATTGAACTATACATTTTTTAACACTTTGTAGTGCAGAGCAGTTTCATTGCTTACGTGTCGAAATAATTGAATGACACCGAAATTTAAATGTAACTTTATTTTTAAATAAGAGAAAGCTACATTTCACGCATTTTATAAACTTATTTTTTTTTAATCAAAATGTTAATGCGGCGTTTGGAAATATAAAATTAAGTATATATATATACAGTGGATTCTCTCTATTCCGAACACTCATGGGACCGACCAAAAATGTTCCGATTATGGGGGTGTTCAGAATACAGGGAGAATCGGAAATGCATTACTACTACTACTATGTATTGAATTTATAATTGGTATAAAATATTTAGCATGGGTAGTCATAACATTGTGCAATGACAAACTAAATTTAGTCAGTTTTGTACTGTACCATCAATTTTTTTTATTAATTTTTTTTTACAAAACATACATTTACATTACAAGTCTGTTTTTGCATTGTATGTGTTCATGCAATGTACATGTTATTTGGCTGTTTAAGAAGTGCAAAAGTTTTGAGGTGATGTTTCAGACACATAGTTCAACAGGTCTTGAATGAGTCCTTTAGTCATATTGCTTGAATGTTATCATCATTCTTCTTATTTCGCCAGTCTCTTCTGGTTCTGCTTCTCCTTCATTTTCCTCTTCCTCTTCATCAATGTTGTTCTTGCAAACCATGAGGATTTCATCGGTTTCGAGATAAGCTCCAAAATCTGTTTCAGTATGAATCTTCTGAAGAATTGATCCCAAGTCACTCACAGCTGTTGCTTCTTGGTCCTCTATTCTTGTTTACCCATTCTTGCATAGGAATCCAACTTTATAGAAGCATCTTTGGATGGTGTAGGAGGCTGTTTCATTTTATGCCTTGGATATCCAATAGACCATGACGTTGACCGTCTTCTGACGAATTTGTCGCTTCCATCACCAGAGACAGTTTTTTGAGAAAATAAATTTGGTAGTAAATTTTAATGGCCTTGATTACTCTTTGATCCAGTGTTTGGATTATAGAAGTATAGTTTGGTAACAGGAACTTCAAGGTTACGTTGCTCAGCTGCATGTTTGTAAGTGATCTGGTATTAACAACAAAAACAATTTTTTTTTCTTCCTTTTTCTCTTCATTATCTCGTTAATTCTATCGAACCACTATGAAAAAATTTTAAATATCATCAACACTTTCCGATTTGGTTTATAGTGTGTAGGCAATGAAGCGATCTTCATATTTTTAAATGTTTTCCGATCACAAGAAATTTGAGCTTCTCATCCATCAAACTAGTAAAGACCAAAATGGCAAATCATCCGTTTGACATTTTTCCAACTATGCAATTTTTGCCTCTTTTTGCTTGAGTTTTGTTTGGAAGAGCTGTGAAAAACAGATAGGTTTCATCAGAATTGAAAATGTTTGCTGTATCAGAATCCTTCATTATGTTCAGAAGTTTTATTTTCTATTTTTCCACAGTGTTGATATTAACATCTGCAGCTTCACCATTGATCATTTTGAATTTGGTGTTATGTCAAATTTTGAAATGAAACATCAATCCTTCCGATGCCTTTAACTCTGCAATTTTCTGCTTTTCTGAAAAATCCGAAGTAGAAGTCCAGTGACAGGATGATTTTTTCTTCTCATTTGACAAAAAATCTTCTGAACATTATTGTTTATGTTCTTGTTTCCCGTTTTCTATTCCAAAATTCTCTACTTATTTGAGTTCGTTAAACCTTTCTATTCTTCTGCAACAAGTTTTGCAGAATTTCCAAGATGCGGGGAATTTCCTGAATTCCGATTCTAAACACATGTTCAATTTACAGAGAGGTGAGGTAAAAATGGGGATCAAAAGTAGCGTTCATAATAGCGGGATGTTCAGATTAGAGGGCGCTCAGAATACAGAGAGTTTATCTTATGTTAAGTCTATGGAGTTTCGTCGGGATCATCAAAAAGCGTTCATAATACCGGGGTGTTCAAATTAGAGAGTGTTCAGATAGAGAGAGTCCACTGTATATAGTAGTGGCAGAGCGGTACAAAAATCATTTTAAGAAAGCACTTTAAATGCATCGTTTAATTTCACTAAATATTTCTTTCTCTTTGTAATGTTTACTTAAAAATACCTTTTCTGTTTGAAAGGAAATATTGTTTGTGCCGTCTTAGATTTCACAACAACAATTAAAGAGATCACATCAAAAGAAAAAGTAATTGTCTCATATAAATATATTTTTAAATTTTAACTGTTTTGCAATATAACTTGGTCGTTTGAAATATAACGTTATTACTTTTATTTGCGGCTTTTAACGCACATTAACTTCTGCATGAAATTTTTATATCTTACCTAATAAATAAGCCGTTTACCGTATAATTTTACACTGTTAAAAATAAAGATTACACATGGCACTCCTATGGGTGAAATGCTTGTCCCGTCAGCAAATCTCCTAAGGGAGCCAGAATTGCACCACTAGGTGTGCCCATGGCACACCTAGTGGTGCAATTCTGGCTCCCTTAAGAGTGTCGCACACGGGACAAGCGCTTCACTCCTAGGAATGCCATATACAACCTGTAGTTTTAACAGTGTATCAATCTTTGTTTTTTAGAAATTTAATTTTGAATTTGGGGTTTTATTTGCTGGACACCCTGCGTACTTATACACACACACACACACACACATATACAGGGTGATTCATAAAAGATGGGCAGAACTTTAAGGGGTTATAGTACACTTAAAGACAAATAATATTAAATGTGAGACTAAGGGTCCCAGACGTATTCCCAAGGAGATAGGGGGCATTAAAGTTTAGGGTCCGAAATTTCAAATGATTATAAAAAATGGAAAAATTGGTCGATTCGTTTGCGGTTTTTGCAAAAAATTTTCTTTATGCCAGTATTTTCTTGAAATAAAATTTTAAAGTTCAATTTCAAAAAATGCCGATAGGGGGCGCTTTAGACTTTGGAGTAACAAACAACTATTTTTTAACGTTATTTTTTGTATTTCTTTAAATGATTTCGAAAGCTGAGACTTAAACTTAAATTTTGATCTAAAAATCTGAGTCCTAACGAGTAGTTAAGTAGCGTAAACTGAAAGTTGAAATTTGAAACCCTTCTCCCCCCAGAACAAAATCAGTTATTCCCGATCTTTGTGTCGTAGATTAGGCTCTAACTACTGCCGCGTTTTGCTAAAATTATTCTTTATGTCAGTATTTTCTTGAAAATAAATTTTAAAGAAAAGTTTCAAAAAATTCCGATAGAAGGCGCTTTAGACTTTGGAGTAACGAACAACTATTTTATACCGTTATTTTCTGTGTCTCATTAAATGCTTTCTAAAGCTTAGACTTAAACTTAAATTTTCAGCTCAAAATCTGAATCGCTGAGCGTGGTTCAGTAGCGAGGGGAGGGGGTTCAAATTTCAACTTCTGAACATAGTTCAGTTTGCACTACTTAACCATGCCCAACGATTCTGTGCTGTGATACGAGGCAAAAATACAACTTTCGTCAAGGACTGCATAGTCGGAATTCACTCATAAAGGCACTGGCACAGTTGGAAACGTCGCTCATGCAAACGTTAAAGCTCCATTCCTGACGCTAGTCACCGGGTGAAGAAGGAGACAGAAAGTATGCAAATGTCAAATGGGGAAGAAGAAGAACACGTATGCAAAATTTCGGCACGATTCAGGCATAAAAACCACTGAACGGTGAGTCAAGTGTAAGTCGCTGTAGTAATGAATCGGAAGATGGTGCCCTTCACGAATAAGGAAAAGGCTGAGATGCATTTAATTTACGGAGCGGCAGATGGAAATGGTGCAGAGGCACAACGAATGTACGGAGAGCGATTTCCCAACAGGCGGTTGCCTAACCGCAAAACTTTCGAGCGCTTGCACAGACAGTTGTGTGAGACGGGATCATTTCTCGCTTCCCAGTCGAATGCAGGTCGTGCAAAAAGGACGAATCAGTAGTTGTTGCAGAAGCCATTCTGGATGTAGTAGCGGCGCAGCCAAGTACAAGTACACGAACAGTGGCTAGGCAGGTGGATACCTCACAGTCCATGACTTGGAGGGTACTGAAGGATGAACATTTGGTCCCGTTTCATGTGCAACGAGTCCAGAAACTGTCTCCAGGGGATTATCCAAATCGTATTGAATTTGCCCGCTGGTTTCTGCAGCAGAACGCGCTAAATCCACATTTTGGACGAACTGTGCTTTTCACCGATGAATGTACCTTCACACGTGAAAGTACATTTAACACACACAATGCACATGTATGGGCGGATGTCAATCCACATGCTACGTATCCACATGCTCATCAGAGACGCTTTTCCATCAATGTTTGGGCAGGAATCCTCGGAGACCACCTAATCGGACCGTACCTTCTTCCTGAACGCCTCAACGGTAAAACATACCTCACATTTCTGCAACATGTGCTGCCAGACCTGTTAAACGTTGTTCCTCCACGCATCCGGCGGGTCATGTGGTTCCAGCACGATGGAGCGCCAGCCCATTACGTACGAGACGTCCGCAACTATCTGGACATCTCATTTCCGAACAGATGGATTGGTCGAGGTGGTCCTGTTGCTTGGCCTGCTCGCTCGCCAGATCTTTCACCCCTCGATTTCTTTTTTTGGGGACAATTGAAGGCTCTTATGTATGAGACACCCATTGAATCCCCCGAGGAACTGGTCGCCAGACTTTCCGCCGATGAAGGGGAAGTGCTCGAAAAGCCTGATGTTTTCGCGAATGTTCGCTGTTCCATTCTTCGCTGTTGTTCTGCGTGCTCTGGTGGTCACAATTTTGAACATTTATTGTAATTACATGTTAATAAATATGCTTTGGTAACATAATCTTAATTTGTGTCTTTTTACCTCGTATCACAGCACACAATGTGTGGACATGGTAAACTGAACTGTGCTCAGGAGTAGAAATTTCAAACCCCTCTCCCCAGAAACTTAACCACGTCTAACGATTCAGATTTTGGGCTGAAAATTTAAGTCTAAGCTTTAGAAAGCATTTAATGAGACACAAAAAATAACGGTATAAAATAGTTGTTCGTTACTCCAAAGTCTAAAGCGCCCTCTATCGGAATTTTTTGAAAATTTTCTTTAAAATTTATTTTCAAGAAAATACTGACATAAAGAATAATTTTAGCAAAACGCGGCAGTAGTTAGAGTCTAATCTACGACACAAAGATCGGGAATAACTGATTTTTGTTCTGGGGGGAGAAGGGTTTCAAATTTCAAATTTCAGTTTACGCTACTTAACTACTCGTTAGGACTCAGATTTTTAGATCAAAATTTAAGTTTAAGTCTAAGCTTTCGAAATCATTTAAAGAAATACAAAAAATAACGTTAAAAAATAGTTGTTTGTTACTCCAAAGTCTAAAGCGCCCCCTATCGGCATTTTTTGAAATTGAACTTTAAAATTTTATTTCAAGAAAATACTGGCATAAAGAAAATTTTTTGCAAAAACCGCAAACGAATCGACCAATTTTTCCATTTTTTATAATCATTTGAAATTTCGGACCCTAAATTTTAATGCCCCCTATCTCCTTGGGAATACGTCTGGGACCCTTAGTCTCCTATTTAATATTATTTGTCTTTAAGTGTACTATAACCCCTTAAAGTTCTGCCCATCTTTTATGAATCACACTGTATATATACATATATATATATATATATATGTGTGTGTGTGTATATATATAATGTGAAAAAATATTAAATACTTTTTCGGAATGTACTATAAACCAACACACAAGAATTAGATTCTCCATTTTAATACTTAAACATAAATTACTTATAAATTTCAGTATATATTATGTCTCCCTAAAAATGTATAAAACAATAATATAGTGACAGCGACGCGCATGTAAAATTTTTATAAATATGGATTAAAGATTATATGTCTCAAGCCGTACTTAAGTAATCAGCTGGCCATAGGTGAGTGTGGTGGTTACTCGATAACCCCCCATATGTTTAGTTTAATTCAATTTTATTAGCCATTTTATTTCCTATCACCTCCTTTTTATTAATGTTCTTAATTTAAATTTTATTTCGATTTCGTTTCTTTTCATATCGTCGCCTGTAATCTTTTCTTTCTTACTTAGCTTTCGAATGTTCCAAACCGGTAATATTTTGTTTTGAAATCATTCCTTCCGGTTTAGAAATCTTTCTAGAACAATCTAGTTTGTTCTATGGGTGGTATTTCCGGTTAATCTGGCCCGCCCCTTGGCCTATCAAATTAATTTCCGCAGGTGACGTATTTTAAGCCATTGAGTGCATGACCACCTGCTTTGGCCTTCCTTCTTTAAGTGTTTATCAATTCTTTCCTTATTAAATTCTTTTTTTACCATACTTCGTATCATAACTTGGCTTAATTTTCCTCGCTCCCCTCTTTCGCTCGCTGCCATCTTGGCGTATTTCGGTTTACAGTAACCCTTCCTCTTTTTCCCTCCTGACTCTCCGCCGAGAGAGCCGTCGCGCTGTTAGACCCCTGCCGAGATGGGTGCTGCTGGATGATCAGAAATTTAGCGGAATTCCGGGGCAAGTGTGCGCCCCCCGAGACCGTTGGATGGAGCAAGTTTTTATTCTGCAAAATGTCCATGCCAGGATTATTCGAAGTTGATTTTTTAACGCGGCGAGGAGCAAGGCCGTATTCAAAAGCATCCAGAAATTATTTTGTTTTGTGCCTTTTTTTCTGGTTACACAAATTTAAGTAAGGTGTCATCATGATTAATTTTATTCGTCATCCTCTCATCAAAAGTTCTCTCTAACCAATTCATGTTCTCAGTTCTCCAATAACGTTTTATGAGTTCTCCGTCCTCTGAAAAAAAAGCTGAGGTGAAGACTCTCTTTCAAGAAAATGAAGGTATTCTCATACATAAAATATTTATCTCATAATCGTTCTTCATTATATCGTTATTTGGCCCACGAATATATATATAAGTTTTGAATATCAAAGGGCGCTCCAAGAGAAAATATGGGTACATCTCTGTGTGAAATTTTCCTATAATATATATATTTGAAAATACATGTACCTAAGTGATGTTTTTTTGAAAAAAATTATTAATATCTTTGTTTCCGATCAAGAGAATTTTCTAATTCAAGCTATTAAGATATATAAAAATGTGTTATGAAGAAGAATTTGTTGTTCGAATATATCAATTTATAAATTAACTTCATTTGTGAAAATGTTGCTATAAAGTAGATGATTATTGTTTACGAAAACAAAAATAAATATATATCTATAAAGAAATTATTCAATATTCGTCAAGAAATAAACAAGTTTTTCATAAATAAAAAGTATATTTACCTTCAATCTGTTTGCATTTTAATTCCTGTGCATGAGTCTGTCTGGATTATTATTCGTCAGCAGCCAAGGACTTCACAGGTAACTCTTATTTTTATCAATTTTATATTTTATAATTTAGCCTTTTGAAATTATTGTCATCTTGATTAAAGAATTTTCCATTATTTTTAAGAGAAACGATAATGGTAGCCTTTCGGGTAGTTTGCAGGCCCGCATTCTTCGCAATGTCACTTAATCATTTATACGATCACTTAGCCTTGTTGTGAGTAGAAACAAAAAAGAAAGTGTTTCTCCTCCCATCTCTTCTTCTCACCCACCTGTAAACATCACAGTTCAATTTTCTTTGGTGCAGTGACCAACGCTTGACCATCATCTTCCCTGGCTGCCATTGTATTTTTGTTATACATACATATTTTCAAAAAAAAAAAAATATCTTCAATTATCTTCAATTATTTTTCATTATCTTCAATTATGTCTTCATTATCTTCAGTTGTATTTTCATTTTCTGCAAATTATTTCTTCATGCAATGATTAATATTTTATAATTATATTTTATTCAGTGTCGTACAATGAATAAATGCAATATAGCTTGATTTTATGCTGACATAATATTTTTCTGGAGCAGTGCAGTATAAATATCACATAATTTATCAATATTTTTTCTTGCCATGATATAATTTGTAACTAATATATATATTATTTAACGGAGGTGCAGGTAAATATAAATGATAATGCTAACATAAATTATTCTCTTCTCATAAATATAACAATATATGTTTTGAGCCATATAATAGATATTTACATAAGTTTTTTGGGCCATGTTATTTTGATCGCATGATAAGAAAGATATTTTTGCATTTTCTTCTCTTCGTCATATATTTGTTATTCTTTTTAATATATAAAAATGGTATATCACGTAAATGAAATTCGTCATTTTTTTCTAAATAATGGGTCAATTTATATACATATATTATTATTCATTACAAGACCAGTCTATAACCAAACTTATCATGTCATTTATTGAGCTCTTATATTAATTTTTTTCATCATGCCACCCAAGGCAAAATTAAATATAGCAATTCAACCTTTCGACGGCAACCCTCAGACTGTGGAATTCTTCTTCGATCAATTATCTGACATACAAGAATTAAATAATTTTACAGATAAGGAACTTTTTGTTCTCTTCAAATCGAAACTGGAGGGTAACGCCTTACTCTTCTTTCTTGAAACTCAGTCTCAGCTCAAGAACTCTAATTTCCAGGACATTCGAAAAACTTTTATAGACTATTTCTTACCCTCAAAAAAGTCTGTTTCTCTTAAGTCCTTGCAGAACTTAAGTTTAGATTCAAATGAATCAGTCAAAAATTTTGCTTTTCGACTGGATAAACAACTTCGGCTGGCTTACCCTAAATTGGATCCTCCTGCTCTCAATTCATTAAAATTCACTCATTTTCTTGAGGCTTTGCCTAAACAAATTAAACGAAAAATTCTTGAAGAAAATATTTCATCTTTTGAGTTAGCTCTTGAACGAGCAAATTTTCTTCAAGATATTTACGACTCCCCTCCTAAAAAATCTTACGAGAATTATAATCAAGCATATTGTTTGGATACTGAAAAAAGCCATGATAATTCTATTGCTTCTAGTAATGTGCTCCATAAGTCTCCTATAAAACATACGAAGGACAAAGTTTATGTTAATTCTCAAACTACCTTCTCACCTTTGCAAACTCCAAAAGACAATTCTCATGCTTCTCGTAATTTTCAAAGAAAACCTAGAACATATTCGCCTTCTCCACCGAGACAAGAGGCTACAAATAAACGTAACAATAATTTTCGTCAACGTAATTTTTACCGGAAACGTCCTTATCAACCCACCTTTGACAAATTTTCTCACAAAAAAAACTCTGCTTCCTTTTATCACAAACAAGATGTTGTGCAGTGTGCGTTCTGGGGGAAATTCAATCATCGTATGGATACATGTTACAAATTTAAAAATGTTATTAGTGCGTCTAATCAAAACTCGTCATCTCATTTTTCGTCTCACCCTCACAGAAGAAAAAGCCACACCTCTTCTTCTGAAAATAAAAACAATGTTTACCATTTAAACACATAAGGGAGACTGGTTCTACTGACCGCCTTCTCTCCCGTAATTCTCATTCAGGGTCAGTACTCTTTGACAACAAAAACAAACATCAACAATTTGACAAACGCTCTTCAGTTACCTTAGTGTCATCCACAGCTGTCCAAACTTCTCCTATGACAGCTAAATTTAACAAATCTTCCTGTTCATATAATTCGTTGACATCCAAACAAAATTCTGAGATTAATGATGATATACAAGAAAATCATGTCATATGCAGTTCTTTTAACAACTCTTATGTTCTTCCATGCATCCTAATGAACGTACAACATAATGAAATCTCCACATTAATAGATACTGGTTCAAGTTTGTCTCTCTTGGATCAGGAATGCTTTAATAGCATTAAATCCAGGCTTCACTATAAATTCTTATCCCGTAATGTTTCTGTGTCTACCATAAATTCCAAAGTTTTTTTCAAGGGATGCATAGAGATTGCCTTTAAAATTGATAAATTCTTCTTTCATCATGTCTTTTACCTTACAAAGATACAAAATGTTCACTTTCAAGTCATACTTGGTTTTGAATTCATCAACAAACATTCCATTACCATTTCACCAAGCTTTAAGTCTATTTTAATTAAAG